>CM062294.1:248517970-249734293 GCA_031216915.1 Pictodentalium vernedei | reverse complement strand
TAAAACTCCCAAGAAATTTTAGTAATAATATTACAGAAAATATGCCAAAAGCATGGGAGAATAGCAAGAGGGGACTTAAAGGAAAGGGAGAGAGGAAAACACTGAATAAGCAGTGTAATCTTGATAACAAGAATGACCACAACAGGCTGTTGCCTCGAAAATAGGTAACTTAACATAATTTCATCAAAAAATTTTAAGTTACAGCCCTGATTATTTTCTGTCACTCATTTTTCCTCTCCTCCTTCTATATCCTCCTTAGAATCACCATTTCACTAATATTTATGTGTCTGGCATCATTTAAACTGAGATTTACAAGCACAAAGATCAGTCAGATATTAACTGATGAAGGGCCAAACAAAGAATGATTAATGGCGCCAATTTCGGGACGTCCTTGACACTGCGCATGCGCAGTACAGGTGAAGTATGGAGGGCCATTCAGGACATGTTTTCTTTGGTTTTAGATGCAAATTTTGGGGATTGGGGGGCAAAATTTGTGTTTGGCCCTATATTTTTAAGAGTTAGCACCAGCTATGTCAGGGTCATTGGTACAGTATAAAAATACTCGGATCCGGCAATTGCAGTGAAACTTCGTGAGTTAACCAATGAATATCTGCCCAAGTCTGAATCTCTTGTTCACTTGATTTGACAAGGGGATGTCTGTATCGAGCGAATGAATCTTCACCTGAGTCAGAAAGATTTGGAGAGGACGAGTGCGTAGCCGCCCCATCGGAATAAGATCCGTGGCAGCTCCGCACAAACCGATCAGTCTCATGAATTCTCTCGCTGTAACTTTGTCTGAGTGAAGACAATAGCGAGCGTAACAACTGATTAATTTCACTCTGGTTAACGGCAGATGAACGAGATTGTTGTGTGTCTCGAACCTCATCCCCAGGTGGGTGAATGACTTAGACGGCACCAGATCCGACTTCTCCTCGTTTACTATGAAACCGAGACGTCGGAGCAATAGAAGCAGATTCTGCACATCGTTCTGAAGCGTTAACTCATTGCCGTACCTCTGAAGAATGTTGTCCAGGTAGGCCGACGTTACAGACATGTTAACCTCCAGAATAATTTTTCAGGGAACCTGAGGGTGATTTTCAGGGAAATGGGATGGATTTCAGGGAAAAGTTCGCGCAGGGGCAAAATAAAAGAAAAAAACTTGTGAATTTTCAGCTCACGGACCACTATTAACACAAGGTTATATCCAGAACTAGTTGTCAACTATGCTGATGCATTTATGCTAAGTTGAAAAATTTTAAAAATCATAAAATAACTGTTGATTTGACCCCACCCCCATATCCTCTTCTTCATGAGCCCCCCCACCCCCCCCACCCCCCCCCCCCCCCACCCACCCACACTGTCCCACAGAGCACATCCACCTGTGGTTTGCTCTTATCAAAGTCTATTTAGCTAATAATTTCCCAAGTCTGGAAATGTTAAAAGGAAAAGATGTCCTGATGTTCAGTTACTTCAAGAACATTAGTACTCAGAGTCAGAAAGCATCTTCATCAAACTTCATGCATGTGGGACGCTTATGCCCTAAACAAAACTTTTCTTTTCATCATTGAAGCATTTTTGTTCAATTCCATTCAAAATTTTCTGGTTACAGATGGCCTACAGTTAACAGTTCTGTAGTCAGCACAACAGAATAAATGTGGTGTTAGAAAAAAAGTCCATTGTGTTTAAATATGCTGTCATAATTTTTCGGCATCCTAAGCGACATTAACCTACTTTTAAGCTGTGCTAAATAGTTGATGTTTACCTTTTGATTTTGGAAAAGGGATGAGAAT
The DNA here is from genome assembly GCA_031216915.1 of Pictodentalium vernedei. NCBI lineage: Eukaryota > Metazoa > Mollusca > Scaphopoda > Dentaliida > Dentaliidae > Pictodentalium > Pictodentalium vernedei. The sequence goes on along the minus strand of CM062294.1, from coordinate 249,732,503 downwards.
TAAAGCTATTCTATGAAGGAATAAATAAATATATATTATTTAATTCCTTTTCATATATTTTAATTCCCAAAAACTGCATTTAAATGAAGGTGGAGTTTTCAATTTTTTGAAAGTAAGTCACCTATTTTCACTTCGACACTCGCACATTTATCACAAATCTCCGAAGAAAAAACCCAAAAATAAACATGAACACAGTTGAAATATATATCGTAAAATAGCCTTTTCTTAAATAAATTTAACTTAAATCCATATTTTACTGCTTCGTGAGTTTTTACCAGAGTTTGAAATGCATGTGATTTGACTCCGATCGTTTTTCATAAGTTACAACAGGAACGAAATATTTGACTGTTGTTTTCCGGGATTTTTGGTCCAAAACTGATTCCCGTCCGGGAGGCCGGGAACAACACTGAAATTTCGGGATTTTCCCGGGCATTCCGGGAGAGTTAACATGTCTGCAACGTTACCACAGACGAATGAGCTCGGAAATGAGTCATTACCGAGTTCATTATTCGAGTGAAAGGCTCGTAGCATAGTCTTTCACCCGAATGCTCGCTCTGACTGATTGGATAGTCTCCATATAGAATTTTGGAGCCACGATCAGCTTGTTTATCTGGCTCAGATCTATGACTGGACGGAACAAGCCGTCTGGTTTCGGAACCAGAAAAAGATGGCTGTAGAAACCTGGAGATTCCTGGTTTTCTACGACCTCTATCGCGTTCTTCTCCAGAAGAGACTGGACTTCTGATAGAAGCAAGCCTCTTTTCTGCGGATTTGACAGAAGCTGAGTCCATCTTGGACTTTGAGTTAATGGAGGTTTTCCTTTGAAGGACAGTTTTAGTCCTTCCGAAATCACTTCTCAAACCCAAGGGTCGTCCGTAATCAACTCCCAATTGGTTGAGAAACTCGACAGTCTTCTGCTCACTGGAACACGATAGAGGTTTATACCATCACCTCCTGGACCTGCAAGGCTTGCGGAAGGAGAAACTACATCCTCCACGGCCCGCACCTCACCCCGTCGACCTAGGGGCATCTGACTGGTTGTCTCGGCCAGTATTACGGCCCCTACCAGAGTCGCTACCCTGACGGTCTCTAGAGTAAGACCTAGAGGACGCATAGGAACCTCTATAGGAACTTCTCTTGGACGTATTCGCCCCAGAAGTGCCTGTCCTACTCTTCTCCGCTGAATCCGACTTTTTGGAAGCGGATTTGAATAGCAGAGAGTCTGAAGCTTTCTTAGTTATCTGATCATAGATTGCGGAAAGCTTGCCGTCAAAGAGAAGCTCTCCGGAGACCGGAGCGACTCTGAGAGAGTTTTTCACTTTACTATCCACGCGCGTGGATGTAGCCAGGGCCACGTCACGTCTAACCAACTCCAGATTTGACACTGAAAGGCAGAGTTATACATGGAGAATGCTATGGCCCTCGAAAGAACTCTTAAGGAGGTTTGTACATCCTGGAATTCTTTTCCTTTGAGACGTAATGATAACGCTCTAGTAAGGTGATCTGCGTACGATAATGCGTCTAAGGTAGCCCTGTTAGACGATATTGTCGTTTCCAACGTCGTGGTTGGAATTGACATAGACGACGGTATAGACAATTCTAGGTCTTTGGCCTGGTCGTCTAGATGCAGAGGAACTCTCGGAATGCTCTGTCCTGCAGTTTCGAATTTATTCCCTGAATTGATGAAAAGCAGATGTAGAGCATTTGCCGATAAGAAACCGGACCTGTCCATTTGTAGCAAGTTTATATATAGCGTCATTCAATAATTCAAATGTCCGTGAAACATTTCTGGACTGTGTCGGAAACTCAGGGACGATGTCCCTAATCCGATTAAAGAATTCTGTGTCCAGTGGCGCTATCAGTCTCTTATCCGGCAACGCAGCATTTTGGTCCAGAGGAACAACGTCAGGAAGATAATGCCGGATGAACTCTACGGCAATTTTATGTTGTTCTGAAAGGGAAAATTCCAACTCCTCCATATCCCTTTTGCCATCCTGTGGGACCACTTGTAATTCTTGGTCGTCCGTGCCTGAACCTGCAGCGGAACGTACCGACCCAGCTTCCTCAGATAATTCCTGATCCGGCAGAGTTTCTGTCAGTTGCTGGGATGCTGCGATAATTTGTGCTATCTGCGATAGCACGTCCATAACAGAGGCCTGTGGAGCTGCAGTCTTACTGGAAGCTCCTTGGACGTTGACTCCTGCATACTTCTTTTATGCGAACGTCTGGAGTATGAAGGCCTCATATCCTTGGCTACCGGATGGCGTGACCTGGTTGCCATGGAATCCCTGGTCGGCGAGGTTGGCTGGATATCACTGGTCACGTAGCCAAAGTGCGGTCGTGTGTGCTGCCGTGAGGATGAGGAAGCCAATAGAGCAGTCTCTTCGGACTGTCTAAATAACGGAGTGCCCCCGAGCGGTGGACATATGCTCCGACTGAGGAACGTTTTGTACCACAACATCTGGGCCCAGATGTTGTTGTACGAGAGAGGGACCTCTCTCGCTCGCTGCCCGGTATGGACCTGGACGAGCTAGGAACCGGACTAATAGGCTTCCTCCGTACCATCCTCGCATCCATCGTCACTGGGTGTGCACGTTGTATTTTTATAGTGCTCACATCACCCAAATCTCCTTCCTGGACCGCAACGGACGAACCCGGCTGCCGAGCCAATTGAGGAATGGTCGCTACACCAGGCGAGCTAGCGGACGGCAAAGCCGTCGATCCTACTTGGGACCTCTTAGGCAATTGACGTATCTGCACGAGCACTTTTGCCGCTAGCTCTTCATTTGACTGTGACGATGGAAGCACACTTTTCGAAGACATCACGGGAACAACACCCTGTTCTTGTTCCTCAATGAGGCCTATGGAGTCGCGGTCTTACGTAATTATCCGCTGGAAGCTTGAGGGACGTTCAGTCCTGCATTTATATAATATGCGACCGTTCCAACTGGAAAGGCCTCGTGTCCTTGGCTAGCGGATGGAGTGACCTGGTCGACATGGATTCCCTGGTCGGCAAAGCAGGAGCTCCAGGGACGTTCATTCCTGCATTTATATAATATGCGAACGTCCCCTGGAAATCTGTGGTCACATAGCCAAGGTGCGGTCATGTGTGCTGATGTGAGGATGAGGAAGCCAATAGAACAGCCGCATCGGACTGTCTATGCAACGGAGTGGCCCAAGCAGGAGGAGTGGACGTATGCTCCAACTAACGAATGAACATACAACAACATCACGGTGCAGATGTTGTTGTAAGAGAGAGGGGGGAGCCTCTCTCGCTCGCGGTCTGGATAGACCTGGACGAGCTAGCTACCGGATTGACATGCTTCCTCCGTACTATCCTCGGATCCGTCGTTGCTGGGTGTGCACGTTCAATGTTTATAGTGCTCGCATCACCAAAACTGCTTCCCTGGACCGCAATGGACGACCCCGGCTGCCGAGCCATTCGATGAATGGTCGCTACACTGGGCGGACTAGCGGACGATCAATGCCTTCGATCCTACTAGGGACCTCTTCGGCAACTGTCGTATTTTCCTGAGCACTTAGCCGCTGGCCCTAATATTGCAACGACGGAGACACACTTGTTGAAGAAATCACGGAAACATCACCCTATTCTTGTTCTTCTGAAAAAGAGACTGATAAACTAGAGTGATTTTGCAGAGAGAGGACCAGAATGGACCCCTCACCACTAACAATATACCGTGACACACGTCTCCAACGTTGTCATTCCAATTAGCACACACTGAGCAAGAATTAGTGCGAGTACATTGACTACAAGAAACACAATGAACATGAGAATCAGAGGAAGATTTCCTCGCATTACAATTGAACAATATTTTTTAATCATGAAAAAATATAAACAGTCATAGTACTCGCACTAACCCTTAAAACAAAGATACATAATATAATATAATCCATTATAACATTTCGAAAAAATAATTTCAAAAAAAATAAAAATTTTGAAAAATTTTCAGAAGAGCCCAAGTTCCCAATAGGAACAATGAGCCCAAATGGATCCCAAAAAAGCCTAAGTGTGGACAAAATATTTTAAAACATTTTTAAAAATTAATGCAACACTTCCGGACAATATTAATGTATCTGGCTATGAGCAGAACTAATAGAAGACAAGTAATCACCATCAGAAGTAACCGTTGTCAACATAAGCAAAAGTGAACAGAAACCGGAAACATGACTCCAGGCACTGAAACCATGGCCCAAAATCAGTAAACAATTTAAACACTATCTGATGTAAAACAGAGGCTTCCAGAGAAGAAACTGCAGTACACCAGATGGTAGATGCAGAAAACAATGCCTAAACACCCAAGGGTGAGGACGTAAACATGGGGAAAAAACAGAATAATCATTCTGTTACCAAGCCAAAACTCCCAAGAAATTTTAGTAAGAAAAAATTCCAAAATTATGCCAAAAGCATGGGAGAATAGCAAGGGGGTTATTAAGGAAAGGGAGAGAGAAAACACTGAACAAACAATGGTAAGTTCATAGCCAGAATGACAACATAAGGCTCATGCTCCGAAATTAGGGAACATGAAATAATTTCGTAAAATAATTATAAGTTACAGCCCTGAACATATTCTGCCACTGTTTCTTCCTCTCATCCTTTATTTCATTCTCAGATCCACCATTTCTTTCAAAATTATGTGTCTGGCATCATTTAAACTGAGATTTACAAGCACAAATATCAGTGACATGTTAGTGATTTTAGGGCCAAACAATGAATGATAATTGCACCAATTTCGAGACCTCCTTGACACTGCGCATGTGCAGTGGAGTGAAAGTATGGAGGACCATATAGGACATGTAATTTTTGGTTTTTGATGCAAATTTTGGGGAATGAGGGGCAAAATTTGTGTTTGGCCCTAGATATTTAAGAGTTAGCACCAGCTAAGTCTGGGTCATTGGTACAGTATAAAAATTATATAAATTACTATAAATTTTTTCATATTTTCAAATTTTTCCTCCAATGTATAGCTTATAACTGCACCCCTCATTGGAATAGACAAATCATGTTCATTCCAATGGGCAGTATAAGGTTTGTTTTTAGGGCATAAATGGAATTTTAGTTATTCAAGAAATGTTTTTACAATAATGCGTGTCTTCCAGTCATGTTAGATAAAGAGTTAAGATAAAACTAGATATCATGGAGATGGAATCCATCTCTGTGGGCCCCGCAGCAACTAACCAATGTTAGGTATAAACTGATGTGAACCGTAATACTAAAATATTTCAAGCAATAGGTAAAATCTGATTAAAATCCCTTCCCGGACACGAACTTGTCAGAAAAAGAACCCCAAATTCTGAATAATTTGACCTTGAGGTCAAACTTCAAGGTCAAAGCATGGCAACCTTGGTACGCGACACATCGTCTTGAGATAATCTACCCACATACCAAATATCAAAACCCTATCTATTAAGGGAAAAAAGTTACAGCCCGGACACGAACTTGTCAGAAAAAAAAAAAAATCTGAATAATTTGACCTTGAGGTCAAACTTCAAGGTCAAAGCATGCAACCTTGGTATGCAACATGTCGTCTTGAGATAATCTATCCACATACCACATATCAAAACCCGAACTTGTCAGAAAAGAACCCCAAATTCGGAATAATTTGACCTTGAGGTCAAAGTTCAAGGTCAAACATGGCAACCGTGGTACGCGACACATCGTCTTGAGATAATCTACCCACATACCAAATATCAAAACCCTATCTATTAAGGGAAAAAAGTTACAGCCCGGACACGAACTTGTCAGAAAAAAAAAAAAATCTGAATAATTTGACCTTGAGGTCAAAGTTCAAGGTCAATGCATGGCAACCTTGGTACGCAACACGTCGTCTTGAGATAATCTATCCACACATCAAATATCAAAACCCTATCTATTAAGAGAAAAAAGTTACAGCCCGGACACGAACTTGTCAAAGAACCCCAAATTCGGAATAATTTGACCTTGAGGTCAAAGTTCAAGGCCAAAGCATGGCAACCATGGTACGTGACACATCGTCTTGAGATAATATACCCACATGTCAAATATCAAAACCTTATCTATTAAGAGAGAAAGATTACGGACGCACGGACACACGGATGCACTGACGCACGGACAGAGCGATCACTATAGGGCGTCCGCCTCTCGGCGGGGCCCTAACAAGTGCAATGCCATAGGACAGCCAATCCCCCCACCAATGTCCAACAAGAGCAATAAAACACCAAGTAATACACTTTGGCACAGCGGGTTTCCAATCCCCTGAAAGGTATTATCATCAAAAAGCTATATCTTAAGTTAGCAAAAGAAATCTTTAACAGATTTCTTTGACACCTGATAAGAAATGATATTGCAATTAGAAGAAATTGCAAGTCCAACAAGGGCAATTGAAACTCTTGAAAACTAGAGGTGTGACTCTCCCAGATGGGCCTGTTCATACCCCCGCCACCACAATTATTCTAAGTCCGACCAAAACTATAATCGCAGGTGCACAGGTTCCCAAGGTAGTGAACATCCATACCAAGTTTCAAAGGAATCGACTCATAAACATCAGAGAAAATTCAGGCCTATGCAGCTGCTATTTCAACTTTAAAAGGTGCATAATTGTGGCAAAGCAACTGGAACTATAATTGCAGGTGCACAGGTTCCTAGGGTGGTGAACAGTCATACCAAGTTTTGAGTAGATTGGTCGATAAACATCTGAGAAAATCTCTGGACAAAATTATGTCTATGGATGGATGGACAGACAATTATGTTTATGGATTGATGGACAGATGGATGGATGGACAAGATGATTTCAGTTTGTTGCAGGGGTGAACAGTTTTCTTTGAAATGTGATGACAAGAAATGGTAATGAAATGACGATAAATTCCAAGTCCAACAAGGGTATAACTCTTGAAAAAGTACTTGGACAGAGCAGGTTGGGAATCACATTCATGATATTATCACTAAAAAACCTTTATATTAAATTTGGGAAAAATATTTTGAACAGTTTTCTTTTAAATGTGCGGACAAGAAATGAGGAAGGATGGATGGATAGACGGAAAGAAGGATGAAAGGATGAAGAAAACCCATTCCTCTACCCTTCTCCTACTATGTGGCGAAGATAATAACTGTAACATAAACATACCTTGTCTACATCCTCTTCAAACACCCTCTGTTGAAAACACTGTTCCAGTCTTGTCTTTTTCACTTGCCATAAGTTTGTGAGATGAGTTTTTGATGAGAGAAGATTGTCGAGAAGATGAGATATTTGTGGGACAACACATTGAAAGTCAGAATTACCAGAAACAATACAACGACGTCCAGTACCTTAAAGAGAAAATTTTTTAAAATCGTATAAAAAATACTGCGAGATTTCAAAAAATTGCAAATAACTTGAACAAGAAGCGTCACAGGCATCTCCATCCCCTAATGAAAGTGTCAATGACACTGTAGCTTAACTTGTGTGTTGTGTTTGATGAAAAGGATAATGTTCAATGTTTATGAAAGGATTATGAAATAAGACAAGAATTGTGATAATTGGGAATATGTTCATTTATGTTCCCTGTATGCTATGTTTTTGATAAAAATAATATGAGGTGTACACTGTACTAAAGAGCTGAGGGATGGGTTAATATGACCTCACAGTTAATGTATGTGGCCCTCACAATTAACGTATATCAACGAAAGTTACCAAGTTACAGTGAAATTATTCCAAAACAAGTCATCCTATCAAGTTACTTTGAAATCCCTTCATAAATATGGCCTGTAGACTGTGCTAAAGGTTTTCAGGCTTCGGGACCCTGTAGCCGTCAGTTTCCCAATTGCTTCCAAAGGGGATGTTCTCATCTAGACATTATATGAAGTCAACCTACCAAGTTACAATGAAATCCCTTCATAAATATGACCTGCAGACTGTGCTAAAGGTTTTCGGGTTTCGGGCTCGGGCAGCCATCATGGTTGAATGATCGCAACCAAAAGGGGCCATTCTCATCTGGGCATCATCTGGAGTGATCCTATGAAGTTACAATGAAATCCCTTCATAAATATGACCTGTAGACTGTGCTCAAGATTTTTGGGCTTCGGGTACCTGTAGCCATCACAGTTGACCAATCACGACCAAAAGGAGATGTCATCATCTAGGCATTATATGGAGTCAAACTAACAGGTTACAATGAAATCCTTCCATAAATATGACCTATAGACTATGCTAAAGGTTTTGGAGTTTTGGGCTCGGGCAGCTATTAAGGCTGAATGATCGCGACCAAAAGGGGATGTTCTCATCTAGACATTATTTGGAGTCATCCTACCAAGGTACAATGAAATCCCTTCATAAATATCACCTGTAGACTGTGCTAAAGGTTTTTGGGCTTCAGGCCCCTGTAGCCGTCACAGTTGCCTAATGGTGTCCAAAAGAGGCTGTTCTCATCCAGACATTATATGAAGTCAACCTACGAAGTTACAATGAAATCCCTTCATAAATATGAACTGAAGTCTGTGCTAAAGGTTTTCGGGCTTTGGGCTCTGGCAGCCATCATGGTTGAATGATCGCAACCAAAAGGGGACATTCTCATCTGGGCATCATCTGGAGTGATCCTACGAAGTTACAATGAAATCCCTTCATAAATATGACCTGTAGACTGTGCTCAAGATTTTCGGGCTTCGGGCATCTGTAGCCATCACAGTTGACCAGTCACGACCAAAAGGGGATGTCATCATCTAGGCATTATATGGAGTCAACCTAACAAGTTACAATGAAATCCTTCCATAAATACGACCTACAGACTATGCTAAAGGTTTTTGGGCTCGGGCACCCATCAAGGCTGAATGATCGCGATCAAAATGGGACGTTCTCATCTAGACATTATTTGGAGTCATCCTACCAAGCTACAATGAAATCCCTTCATAATTATGACCTGTAGACTGTTCTAAAGGTTTTCGGGCTTCGGGCCCCTGTAGCTGTCACAATTGCCCAATCGTGTCCAAAAGGGGACGTTCTCATCTAGACATTATATGAAGTCAACCTATCAAGTCAATGAAATCCCTTCATAAATATGACCTGTAGACTGTGCTAAAGGTTTTCGGGCTTCGGGCTCGGGCAGCCATCATGGTTGAATGATCGCAACCAAAAGGGACATTCTCATCTGGGCATCATGTGGATTGATCCTACGAAGTTACAATGAAATCCCTTCATAAATATGACCTGTAGACTGTGCTGAAGGTTTTCGGGCTTCAGGCACCTGTAGCCGTCACAGTTGCCCAATCACGTCCAAAAGGGGACTTTCTCACGTAGACATTAAATGAAGTCAACCTTTCAAGTTACAATAAAATCCCTCCATAAATATGACCTGTAGACTGTGTTAAAGGTTTATGGGTTTTGGGCTCGGGCAGTCGTCACGGTTGATAGATAACGCCCAAATGGGGAAATTCTCATGCAGACATCATATGGAGTCATCGTATTAAGTTACAATGAAATCCGTCCATATTAAACATGACCTGCAGACTGTGCTAAAAGTTTTTGGGTTTCGGGCTTGGGCAGCCATCACAGTTGACAGATCATGCCCAAACGGGGACGTTCACATCTAGGCATTATACAGAGGCATTCTACGAAGTTGCAATGAAATCCCTTCATAAATATGACCTGTAGACTGTGCTAATTTTTTTTAAGTGACGTGTGTGTGGTGGGGGGGGGGGGGGGAGGGAGTTGTGGAACCTATATTCAAACCTGGCCTTTATTATAAATACAAATAACTGCAACAATTTTCATTGGTTGGACCTAGAGACATGTTCTGAAAAGAATTGAAATCTGTTAACTTTTGTTTAAGTTATGGCATAAAGAAGACAGATGGATGGACTAATGGATGGATGGACAGACTGACAGATAGACAGACGGAGCGAGCTCTGTGCTATATCCCTCCCTTGTGGGAGGGGATAAAAAGTAATAAAGTATGTGGTAGAAGCCCAATTTGAAATTTAGAGAAACTAAGTTCAAAAAGGGTTAAATGAATGCCAATATTATTTGAAACCACTGTGTACAGCTTCAGTAGACCTTGCCCGAAATGAAAAAAAGAAATGACACTGTAACAGAGTGTTTGGAGAATGAAAACCCCTTCATATGTATGACCTGTAGACTGTGCTTAAGGTTTTTGGGCTTCGGGGCCCTGAAACAATCACAGTTGACTCAACACAACCAAAAGGGGATGTCATCATCTAGGCATTATATGGAGTCAACCTAACAAGTTACAATGAAATCCTTCCATAAATATGACCTATAGACTATGCTAAAGGTTTTTGGGTTTTGGGCCCGGGAAGCCATTAATGCTAAACGATCGCGACCAAAAGGGGACGTTCTCATCTAGACATTATTTGGAGTCATCCTACCAAGTTACATTGAAATCCCTTCATAAATATGACCTCTAGGCCGTGCTTAAGGTTTTCGGGCTTCAGGCCCCTGTAACCATCACAGTTGCCCAATTGCATCCAAAAGGAGATGTTTTCATCTAGACATTATATGAAGTCAACCTACCAAGTTACAATGAAATCCCTTCATAAATATGACCTGCAGACTGTGCTATAGGTTTTCGGGCTTTGGGCTCAGGCAGCCATCATGGTTGAATGAGCACAACCAAAAGGGGACAATCTTATCTGGGCATCATCTGGAGTGATCCTACGAAGTTACAATGAAATCCCTTCATAAATATGACCTGTAGACTGTGCTCAAGGATTTTGGGCTTCGGGCCTCTGTAGCGGTCACAGTTGACCAATCATGACAAAAGGGGATGTCATCATCTAGGCATTATATTGAGTCAACCTAACAAGTTACAATGAAATCCTTCCATAAATATGACTTATAGACTATGCTAAAGGTTTTGGGGCTCAGGCAGCCATCAAGGCTGAATGATTGCGACCAAAAGAGGATGACATCATTTAGGCATTATATGGAGTCAACCTAACAAGTTACAATGAAATCCCTTCATAACTATGACCTGTAGACTGTGCTAAATGTTTTCGGGCTTCGGGCCCCTGTAGCCGTCACACTTGCCCAATCGTGTCCAAAAGGGGCTGTTCTCATCTAGACATTATATGAAGTTAACCTACCAAGTTACAATGAAATACTTTCATAAATATGGCCTGAAGACTGTGCTAAAGGTTTTCGGGCTTTGAGCTTGGGCAGCCATCATGGTTGAATGATCGCAACCAAAAGGGGACATTCTCATCTGGGCATCATCTGGAGTGATCCTATGAAGTTACAATGAAATCCCTTCATAAATATGAACCGTAGACTGTGCTTAAGATTTTCGGGCGCCTGTAGCCATCACAGTTGACCAATCTTGACCAATGTCATCATCTAGGCATTATATGGAGTCAACCTAACAAGTTACTATGAAATCCCTTCATAAATATGACCTTTTGACTATGCTAAAGGTTTTTGGGCTTCGGGCAGCCATCAAGGCTGAATGATCGAGATCAAAATGGGACGTTTTCATCTAGACATTATTTGGAGTCATCCTACCAAGTTACAATGAAATCCCTTCATAAATATGACCTGTAGACTGTGCTAAATGTTTTTGGTCTTCGGGCCCCTGTAGCCATCACAGTTGCCCAATCACGTCCAAAAGGGGAGTTTCTCATTTAGACATTATATGAAGTCAACCTATCAAGATACAATGAAATCCCTTCATAAATATGACCTGTAGACTGTGCTAAAGGTTTTCGGATTTTGGGCTCGGCAGTCATCACAGTTGACAGATCACGCCCAAACAGGGAAATTCTCATCTAGACACCATACGGAGTCATCGTAGCAAGTTACAATGAAATCCATCCATATTAAACATGACCTGCGGACTGTGCTAAAAGTTTTTGGGTTTCGGGCTTGGGCAGCCATCACGGTTGACAGATCATGCCCAAAAGGGGATGTTCTCATCTAGGCATTATACAGAGGCATCCTACCAAGTTACAATGAAATCCCTTCATAAATACGACCTGTAGACTGTGCTAATGGTTTTTGGGTTTTGGACTCAGACAGCCATACTGGTTGAACGATCACGACCAAAAGGGGACGTTCTCATCTAGACATGACCCAAAACCTGCATATGAAATTTCGTGACAGAGATGAACTACGGGGTGCAGCCTGTACTTGAAGGTTGAATAAAAAACTTTAACCACAAACTTTAACCAAAACTCCAAATGTTAACTAAACAGGGAAAAAAAAACAAAAACACTTGAACCTTCAGTAAAAAACTTTAACCACAAACTTTAACCAAAACTCTAAATGTTAACAGACGGACAGACGGACGGACGGACAAAAGTCATGAATTTTGCCCTCACTGTAAACAGTCGGGCTAAAAAGGGATAAATATTTCCAAAAATAACATGAAACATAAAAAAAAAAAAATGAGAATGATACAATCAATAGTAATATTAGTAATATTAATTTAAAAGAAAACAAGAGATTCACTCGGAAGTGACTATGCCCCCCCCCCCCCCCCCTTACGTGGCAATGACCTTGATATGTGACCTTTACCTCCATCAAACAAAAAAAATTGTAAAAAGTTTAATATTTGTACTTTGGTACATTTCTGAGTTAGACACGAATATTGATGATTTTCAGTGTGACCTTGAAACGTGACCTTGACCTTGCGGACCTGGCTGTGATGTGTGACACATCCACCTGTTGTCCTTTATAATTGAGCAAAGTTAGATGATTGTAGCCCTAATAGTTTTGGAGTTATGCTTGAGACACGATTTGTGACCCTGAACATATGAGGTCATTTGTGACCTTCACCTTGCAGATGCGGCAGAAACTATTATACACGACACATCTTCTGACTGTCCTTAACATTTGTATAAAGCTTAATAATTGTACTATGATTCGTTTCTGAGTTATGGCTGAGACACGAATATTGACCGATTATTAGTGTGACCTTGAAATGTGACCTTGACCTTGAAGGTACGAACCCGGCTATGGCGTGTGACACATCCTCCCATGGTCCTTTATAATTGTGTGAAGTTTGATGACTGTGGAACCTAACAGTTTTTGAGTTATTGGCTTGGACACACACACACACAGAAGGACACACGCACACTTCAATCACTATATGCCACCCGACTTAAGTCGGGGGGCATAAAAAAACAAAAAACTTTAAGGTTGACTAAAAAACTTTAACCACAGACTTTAACCAAAACTTCAAATGTTAACAGACTGACAGACGAAAGTCATGACTAAACAGGAAAAAAAAAAAAACACTTGAACCTTCAGTAAAAAACTTCACCACAAACTTTAACCAAAACTCTAAATGTTAACAGACGGACAGATGGACGGACAGATGAACAGACAGATGAACAGACAGATGGACAAAAATCATGATTATAGCCCTCACTGTAAACAGTCAGGCTAAAAAGGGTTAAATATTTCCTAAAACCAATAAAAGAAATCATTGATGTAAATGCAATCATTAAGTTGTATTGACCATGCAAGAATTAAAGTAAGAAAGTACATGGCAAAGCCTAATTTCAAATACAAAGAAACTAAGTCTGAAAACATATTTAAAAGGGGTTAAAATCATGCCATTATTAATGCAAATCACTGTAGAAAGGTTCAGTAGACAGTAGACATTGTCCCATATGAGAAACAGTGACATTCCACTAAACTGTTTGAAGACTTAAAGGTGTAACTTTGTAAACAAAAAAACTTTAACCTGGAAGTTGCAAGTCGAAGTGACTGCAAAAATAGGGTTAAATATTTCCCAAAATAACAGGAAACATAATGAGAACTAGATATCACGGAGATGGAATCCATCTCTGCGGGCCCCGCAGCAACTAACCGATGTTAGGTATAAACTGATGTGAACTGTAATACTAAAATATTTCAAACAATAGGTAAAATCTGATTAAAATCCCTTCCCTGTTTCAATAAATATAATCATGTCAGGAAATGACATGACAATTTCTTTAAATTTTGTTGTTTTATATAAAGGAAAATGAACCCCCTGCACACAAATGTCGAAATCTTCAATTTTCAATATAAATTATCTCCCCCTTTGTAGTCAGTACTTCATTCTAATACAATTACTATAAATCTCGAAATTTGATTGGTTAATCAATAAAAATTTGCGACAGTAAAATCAGCGTAACCTGTCGCAAATTTTATGTTGTCGAAAACTATTTCAGGAAGTCAAGATGTATTCGTGGGCGTTCTATTTTCGTTGCATTTGGAGTCATTGACTACCGTATCCAATGTAAACAAACGCTGTGAACGCGTTGACTTGCTGTAAAAAACGTTCTCTATCTTTCTTGTAATTAACTGTATTTAATATGGATGAAGTTGGAAAGTTTAATATTATTGTGGAATAAGGGTTTGGCAGAGACTGCTGAGTAATGAAATGAGTGTTAAAAAACTGATTTCGACGGTCTTCACGGAAACCGTGTGGAACCAGTAAGCGATATGAAAATATAATTTATAAATAGCCATTTTTCGTACGATGAAGAATTTATCGACGCTGTGTGCGAAATAGAAAACCAAAATTTTGACAACTGGCAATAATAATTTTAATTGTTCAAGGCCAAATATTTCTGACAGATCCGCTAGCGATGTTATAACATCGACTTCAAGTGCAAGCGGTCCTTTCATTTTCTAATTTGTTCGTGGCACCACATGTATGTACAGCTACAGAGAAACGCATTCACCACCGAGTGAGAGAGGTGAACTATTCGTTCTGCAACAATTATGTCAATACCAGTAGCCCAATTCCACAGGACATAACTTCCTAGAAACAGTTTGAAATGAACAACTGTTCTGTAACCGTAAGTAATTATTACGGTTAAACAAGGGCTTCCAATCAAAGATCTCAAATTTTCAATATAAATTATCTCCCCCTTTGTAGTCAGTACTTCAATAACTAGCGGATTGCTTCAAAGAGCTCTGAATGGTCTGTAATGACATACCACACTAATTGTTGAACCATTGACTACATAAAGGGAGGCAACTACTGTATGTAGGTGTACAATTTTGACACCAGAGTGCTGAGAGTTAAAGTTTGTTTGAACATGAAGGAGATGGAGAAAAAGGGAAATTAACACATGACTGAAGTTCATATTTTTCTTTGGGAAATCCCAACAAAGAATACAATCAAAATCTGAATTTAGTACCATATCATTTTCTACAATTAGAAATATCAAAACCCTATCTATTAAGGAAAAAAAGTTACAGCCTGGACACGAACTTGTCAGAAAAGAACCCCGAATTTGGAATCATTTGACCTTGAGGTGAAAGTTCAAGGTCAAAGCATGGCAACCTTGGTACGCGACACATCGCCTTGAGATAATCTACCTACATACCAAATATCAAAACCCTACCTATTAAGGGAAAAAAGTTATAGCCCGGACACGAACTTGTCAAAATTCTGAATAATTTGACCTTGAGGTCAAACTTCAAGGTCAAAGAATGGCAACCTTGGTACACGACACGTCGTCTTGAGATAATGTACCCACATACCAAATATCAAAACCCTATCTATTAAGAGAGAAAGATTACAGCCCGGACAACTTTTGTTATGGATGGACGGACGGACACACGCATGCACGCACGAACACACGGACAGAGCGATCACTATAGGGCATCCGCCTGATGGCAGGCCCTAATGATACAATCAATAGTAATTAACATTAATGTAAAAGAAAAAAAAACTTTAACCTTGTTTATAAAACTTTAACCACAAACTTTAACCAAAACTCTAAATGTTAACAGACGGACAGACAGATGGACAGAGAGACAAAAGTCATGACTATAGCCCAGACTGTAAACAGTCGGCTAAAAAGGGTTAAATATTTTCCAAAATAACATGAAACATAATGAGAATGATACAATCAAAAGTAATTAATATTAATTTAAAAGAAAAGCCCCATTTCCACTCATATCTTATTCCATGTCAGTTTTACCCGTGTAAAGTTTCAATTTCGTGCAGTAACCATTTGCCGAGTCACATATCATGTAGGCTTTGATTCCATATTTATTTGGTTTGTCTGGATTATAAACTCGAAAGTGCAAGCATCCCCTGTATGGTATTATACATTCATCTAAAGAAAGTTGCCGGTTTAGAGTGCAAAAAGTCAAAAAAATTTTTATCATATTTGTAAACAACGAACAAGTTTGAAAAAGTGGGTTGCAACCAGGAAGTCCACGACAAATTTGTTTTTCATTATCAGCCAGGTGAAAAAATGACATAAGCAGCCCAAAACAATCCTTTGGTAAAAAATTTGGAAAGAATGGGGTCAAAATTATGTAGACCAGTATTCCAAAAACGTCCAGTCGAAAAATAATACCCATCGCAATAATTAGTCGGATAAAAACTTTCATTTCCTGCCATGTTGTTTCTTTCCAAAGTCGAAAACATGAGTTTGATTTTATTGTTTGGGCATTTCTGTCCATAAAGCTGGTAGCATACCAATTAGTTTCAATTGCCATCATTTTAAAGTCATTTTCTGTGACAAAAATGTTGAAAAAATCGGCTGGTTCTGGGTCATCAGGAAGTTTAAATTAGGTCGAACACCCAGTGTACCTGTGAAATCAAGGTCAGGTTTATTTGGGATGCGGTCTCCCAATTACAAACAAAACAATCACTTTCATCATCTGAGACGGTAGTATCAGAATCATTTCGCTCATTCTGAGACCCATCTAAATCAAAACCTTCAAAATCACTGCCACTATCACTGTCGTTCAGTAATTCAGTAATTCATTGAAAAACCTATCCTGATTAGGTAAATACAAAGTCAGACTGAATTAATTAAAACCATGTGTTTTTCACTTTCGATTTAAATGAGACTCTCGTTTAAAAACCAATGAAATGCAAGCTTTTTAATTTGTAAACAAGAATTTAAATATCTCTTAGCAACGTTCCCTAGCTGTACACTACGATTTATCTGATTGGTCAATTGTAACATGAGATGAAATATGACAAGCGAACAAGCCAGAGTATTCTGTACAGTGCTGAACCCAGGAGTATTCAGTCTTCAGCAGCACGAGGGTTAATTTAGAACCACCCCAAAAAATTAAGCCAAAACAATAAAAAATTCCTGTATAGTCCTGCATAGCATCTGCGCATGGGCAGAGCCAAGGAAGTCCTCAATTCCTGCCAATAACCATTCTTTCGTGATGCCTGCTGAGTGTAATAATTCTTATTCGGGGAGGTGTGAGTGAAAAGCTCATGTGAGGGCACTTCCTGTCTGGGTCAATGGTAGGTATGATAAATACAGAAATTATTAGAAATTTCCATTATTTATCCACCATACTACTGGTCCAGACATGCTGAATTGATAGTAGGATGGAGGGCCAACACAGGACTGAAAGGAACAAGAGGCCCCAAGGGGCCTGAGGGCGCTCACCTGACATGGTAGCCTAAATTTATATCAACCCAGAGAATTGATTTCAACAAGTTGCATCTGCTCCTCCTAAGAAAAGCATATACCAAATATCCAAAGATTCTGACCAGTGGATCTAAAAAAAAAAAGATTTTTAAAGAATATTCCTCATATTGAACTAAGTTATAATTCAGGCTCCCACAGGGAGCCCATATATGAACCCAGGGACTTGGCTTTAACAAACTTGAATCTCACCCCCCTAAGGATGCTGCACACCAAATATCAAAACATTCCGACTGCTGGATCTGAAGAAGAAGATTTTTAAAGAAAAGTCTTCATTTTGAACTAAGTTACAATTCGAGCTCCCACAGTGAGTCCAAATATGGACCTAGCGACATGGCTGAAGAAGAAGATTTTTAAAGATAAGTCCTCATTTTGAACTAAGTTACAATTCGAGCTCCCACAGTGAGTCCAAATATGGACCTAGGGACATGGCTTGAACAAACTTGAATCTCACCCCCTAAGGATGCTGCATACCAAATATCAAAACATTCCGACTGCTGGATCTGAAGAAGATTTTTAAAGAACATTCCTCATTTTGAACTAAGTTATAATTCGGGCTACCACAGTGAGCCCAAATATGAACCCAGGGACTTGGCTTGAACAAACTTGAATCTCACCCCCCTAAGCATGGTGCATACCCAATATCAGAAGATTCTGCCTGCTGGATCTTGAGAAGAAGATTTTCAAAGAAATTTGCCAGAAATGCACTAAGTTCAAATTTGGGCTCCTATACTGAGCCCAAATATAAACCCAGGGGGCCGATTTGAACAAACTTGAATCAGATCCACCCCACAATGTTGCATACCAAATATCAAAAGATTCTGCCTACTGGATCTGGAGAAGAAGATTTTTTAAGAAATATGCCTGAAATGCACTAAGTTAAAATTTGGGCTCCTATACGGAGCCCAAATATAAACTCAGGGAGCCGATTTGAACAAACTTGAATCAGATCCACCCCACAATGTTGCTCACCAAATATGAAAAGATTCTGCCTGCTGGATCTGGAGAAGAAAATTTTTTTAAGAAATTTGCCTGAAATGCACTAAGTTTGAATTCGAGCTTCTATAGTGAGCCCAAATATGAATCTAGGAAGCTGATTTGAACAAACTTGAATCAGATCCACCCCACAATGTTGCATACCAAATATCAAAAGATTCTGCCTGCTGGATCTGGAGAAGAAGATTTTTTAATAAATTTGCTTGAAATGCACTAAGTTCAAATTTGGGCTCCTATACTGAGCCCAAATATAAACCCAGGGGGCCGATTTGAACAAACTTGAATCAGATCCACCCCACAATGTTGCTTACCAAATATCAAAAGATTCTGCCTGCTGGATCTGGAGAAGAAGATTTTTGAAGAAATTTGCCTGAAATGCACTAAGTTCGAATTCGAGCTTCTATAGTGAGCCCAAATATGAATCTAGGAAGCCGATTTGAACAAACTTGAATCAGATCCACCCCACAATGTTGCATACCAAATATCAAAAGATTCTGCCTGCTGGATCTGGAGAAGAAGATTTTTTAATAAATTTGCCCGAAATGCACTAAATCCGAATTCGGGCTTCTATATTAAGCCCAAATATGAATCCAGGGGGCCGATTTGAACAAACTTGAATCAGATTCACCCCGCAATGTTGCATACCAAATATCAAAAGATTCTGCCTGCTGGATCTGGAGAAGAAGATTTTTGAAGAAATTTGCCCAAAATGCACTAAGTTTGAATTCGAGCTTCTATAGTAAGCCCAAATATGAATCCTGGGGGCCGATTTGAACAAACTTGAATCAGATCCACCCCGCAATGTTGCATACCAAATATCAAAAGATTCTGCCTGCTGGATCTGGAGAAGATGATTTTTTTAAGAAATTTGCCTGAAATGCACTAAGTTCGAATTCGAGCTTCTATAGTAAGCCCAAATATGAATCTAGGGAGCCGATTTGAACAAATTTGCATCAGATCCATCCCACAATGTTGCATACCAAATATCAAAAGATTCTGCCTGCTGGATCTGGAGAAGAAAATTTTTTTAAGAAATTTGCCTGAAATGCACTAAGTTTGAATTCGAGCTTCTATAGTGAGCCCAAATATGAATCTAGGAAGCCGATTTGAACAAACTTGAATCAGATCCACCCCACAATGTTGCATACCAAATATCAAAAGATTCTGCCTGCTGGATCTGGAGAAGAAGATTTTTTAATAAATTTGCCCGAAAAGCACTAAATCCGAATTCGGGCTTCTATATTAAGCCCAAATATGAATCCAGGGGGCCGATTTGAACAAACTTGAATCAGATCCACCCCGCAATGTTGCATACCAAATATCAAAAGATTCTGCCTGCTGGATCTGGAGAAGAAGATTTTTGAAGAAATTTGCCCAAAATGCACTAAGTTTGAATTCGAGCTTCTATAGTAAGCCCAAATATGAATCCTGGGGGCCGATTTGAACAAACTTGAATCAGATCCACCCCGCAATGTTGCATACCAAATATCAAAAGATTCTGCCTGCTGGATCTGGAGAAGATGATTTTTTTAAGAAATTTGCCTGAAATGCACTAAGTTCGAATTCGAGCTTCTATAGTAAGCCCAAATATGAATCTAGGGAGCCGATTTGAACAAATTTGCATCAGATCCATCCCACAATGTTGCATACCAAATATCAAAAGATTCTGCCTGCTGGATCTGGAGAAGAAAATTTTTTTAAGAAATTTGCCTGAAATGCACTAAGTTCAAATTTGGGCTCCTATACTGAGCCCAAATATAAACCCAGGGGGCCGATTTGAACAAACTTGAATCAGATCCACCCTACAATGTTGCATACCAAATATCAAAAGATTCTGCCTGCTGGATCTGGAGAAGAAGATTTTTTAAGAAATTTGCCTGAAATGCACTAAGTTCGAAATCGGGCTCCTATACTGAGCCCAAATATTCCCACGGGGCTGCAGGAAATTTTTTTTTTGCATAAATCAAGTACTCATGACCCAATAAGCCCTCACATAAAATTTGGTTGAAATCGGCTTCTCGGTTCAGAAAATAGAAATTAGGGGCGGGGCCAAAATTTTTGCCCCTCCCATAACAATGCCAAATATTATCCCTCAAACTTCTCTTGAACAAATCTGAGTCTACACCTCAAAAGGAAGGTGCATACCATATATCAAGTCTCTGCTACTGCTGGTTCATGAGAAGAAGATTTACAAAGATTTTGGTGCCCCTTGGGGGCGTGGCACCACCCAAGAGGAGGGGCAACTTCATTTGAACAAATCTTAATAGGCATTAGGTAATAAACATTTAGCCAACATTTGAATAAAATTGGGCTAGTGGTTTAGGAGGAGAAGTCGATAATGTAAAGTTAACGCCGGACGGACGACGACGGACGATGGACAGAAAGTGTTTAGTAAAGCTCCCCTTGAGCTTCGCTCAGGCGAGCTAAAAAAACAGGCTATAGTTTACTCCAATCAGAAGGAATCCTTAAGAGCTTGATTGAGATAAGATGATTTATTCACGCCCAAGAATGATAGATGAATATCATTGTTGGTTGCAATACCTATAAGGATACAAGAATTCCTTTTACTTGAGTAAGGCTAGGTACCTCTTTTAAGGTCAAAGCATATCGCATCAGCCATATTTTAGATTAAGGGGACTAAAATATAAATGAGTCCAGAGGTAAAAAACATGATTTATATCAAAATTCTGAATCATGAGTTATTGTATGGAATGAGCTCATGACTTCGAAAACTATATACAAATATACAATACACCAAACATTGGCATTAAATGTGGTCCACTCATAGTCGAGAGAGAGGCTTGCAGGCTTTTCACTATAAAGCCATGATACTGTATGTGGGAACACCCTCCCCACAAACTGTTTTGCAAGAGATAATTTGCAAAACCAATTAGGTAGGGTACAATAAATGTTAGGCATCACAATTACATTTTGAGCAGAAGATAGGGGACCTAAGCATCTTAGGTCACCTGCCACCGATTCTATATTCCTCAGAAAGTAGTAAAGGGAGAAGGTTGCATCCAGTAAGCGGCCTTCATGACATCTAATATAGCAATAGAAAAAGCATACACCCAGGATGAAGATAAAACTCTTAACCTCATGGGCCAAGATTCTATTCACTCTACTATCCCTATCAGATACACTATTTTAAGTGATACGGATAGTGGACTGAATCCATCTAGAAAAGGAAGGAACTGAGATATCTTTTCCGCCTGCAATATGAGAAAGGAAGAGCCCTCTCCTTCCTTTCCTAATGAAACTATATCTCTTCATTTATACTCTTAGAGCCCTTACTGGACATAACTACAGTGATGTCATGCATGCAGCCTGACTGTGCCAGGAATGGCAATGCTTAGACGGGGGGTGGTTTAAAAAAAGGTTCCGCATGTTGTGACTGTAAATAGTTCAAAATGCATATTCGAGGTAAGAAAAAAAAAAAATGCCTAATTGGGGGGGGGGGGGGGGGGGGGGAGGGGGGGGGGGGAGAGAGGGGGGGGGATAATTTCTGTCTGGATTTTTAACTAAAACTGTAAAAAAGCATTTCTGACAAAAGGAAAAAAAGGGTTCTGCATGTAGTGACTGTAAATAGTTCAAAATGCATATTGGAAGAAATAAAAAAAAAATACCTAATTGGAAGGGGGGGGGGGGGGGGGGTGGTGGTGTTTGGGTTTTTAACCCAAACTATAAACAAGCATTTTTGACAAAAGAAAAAAAAAAGAGGAGGGTATGTAAGTTTAAAAAAAGGTTCTGCATGAAGTGACTGTAAATAGTTCAAAATGCATACTGGAGAAAAGAAGAAAAAAAAAGCATTAGGGGGGGTGGGGGGGTGGGGGGTGGGGGGGTGGGGGGGTTGGGGTGGGGGGGGGTGGTGGTTGCCTGGGTTTTTAACCACAAACTTGGAGTCATCCTACCAAGCTACAATGAAGTCCCTTCATAATTATGGCCTGTGGAATATTCTAAAGGTTTTCGGGCTTCGGGCCTCTGTTGCCGTGACAGTTGCCCAAAAGGGGACATTCTCATGTAGACATTATATGAAGTCAACCTATCAAGTTACAATGAAATCCCTCCATAAATATGACCTGTAGACTGTGTTAAAGGTTTTCGGGCTTTGGGCTTGGGCAGCCATCATGGCTGAATGATCGCAACCAACAGAGAACATTCTCATCTGGGCATCATGTGGATTGATCCTACAAAGTTACAATGAAATCCCTTCATAAATATGACCTGTAGACTGTGCTGAAGGTTTTCGGGCTTCGGGCACCTATAGCCGTCACAGTTGCCCAATCACGTCCAAAAGGGGACTTTCTCATGTGTAGAAATTATATGAAGTCACCCTATGAAGTTACAATGAAATCCCTCCATAAATATGACCTGTGGACTGTGCTAAAGGTTTTTGGGTTTTGGGCTCGGGCAGTCGTGACGGTTGATAGATCACGCCCAAATGGGGAAATTCTCATGTGGACATCATACAGAGTCATCGTATGAAGTTACAATGAAATCCGTCCATATAAAACATAACCTGCAGACTGTGCTAAAAGTTTTTGGGTTTTGGGCTTGGGCAGCCATCACGGTTGACAGATCATGCCCAAACGGGGACGTTCTCATCTAGGCATTATACAGAGGCATTCTATGAAGTTGCAATGAAATCCCTTCATAAATACAACCTGTAGACTGTGCTAATGGTTTTCGGGTTTTGGGCTTGGGCAGCCATACCGGTTGACCGATCACGACCAAAAGGGGACATTCTCATGTAGACATGACCTAAAACCTGGATATGAAATTTCGTGATGATCAGACAAGAAATACCGGGTCTAGTCTGTACTTGAAGGTTGAATAAAAAACTTTAACCACAAACTTTAACCAAAACTCCAAATGTCAACTAAACAGGAATAAGAAAAAAAAACCACTTGAACCTTTGAACCTTCAGTAAAAAACTTTAACCACAAACTTTAACCAAAACTCTAAATGTTAACAGAAAAAGGCAGACGGACAGACGGACAGACAGACGGACGGACGGACAAAAGTCATTACTATAGCCCTCACTGTAAACAGTCGGGCTAATAAAGGTCTAGAGTTATTGGCAGATGGTAAGGCATAAATAACTATAGGACCAGGTAACTTATCTGGTTCCTGATTCTTGGCTAGAAAACCTACTTTGAGTAGCAAGGGTAATAGAATTACCCATACTGTGATAATGTGAAAGAAAGAGCATGAAGCTCACTAACTCTTCAATCCATATCAAAAGCAAGCAAGAATACCATCTTGAATGTCAGAAACTTAAACTCCACAGAATCCAGAGGTGCAAAAGGAGCTTACGTGGCATTTTAAAAGGAACCAAGTAAGATTCCACTTTGGAATGCCATGGCCTTTTAATGGAAAAATTCATTAGTAATTTTGACAAGGATTGATCTGAACAAATATTAATATGGCCTTCATGAGCAGAAGTGTCTGACAACATAGATCAGTGTCCTTTGATGAGTAGAGAAGTTGTAGTTTTTTAACATCAGAAAGAAACACCAGAAAATCTGTGATGTTATGAATTGTTGGATGTAGATAACTGATGCCGCTGTGTTGGCACCAGGCAAAGAAAACTCCACTTTGCTGTAGAAATTAGAGAAGAGGAGGTCCTCTTTGAAGCAGAAATGCAGTCCATTGCTCTTTTGGAAAAATGTTTACGTCTGAGGAAGGACCTAACAACAAAGACGTGAAGGTTGAGAACTGCCAGATTGCTGTGTTATTTGTAGGTTTGACCTTGAAACAGAAGGTTCGTCCACTGATTTATTTATCAAAGTTTAATGACACTTTCAGCAGCCAGGGTTACCTTGTGTCAGACAGTTTTATGGGTGAGGGAAACCAGAGTACCCAGAGAGAACCACCAGGCAATGGCACGCAACTGTCAGACTCCCCAACGTACTAACTCCACACAAGCAGTGTACCACTGGTTGAAGATTGGTGCACCATCGGCGTGCATTATGCCATAGAACACAACACAACACAACGCTACCGTGCCCCCACTTGGGCAATCGGGATTAAGTTCCTTGTCTAAGGACACAATGCAGTTACCCCTGATGGGGATCGAACCATGGACCTCTTGGTTTGAGGTTCAATGCCATAACCACTGAGCCACCGCGCTCCCAGAGCATCTACTGCAATGGCTAATTATCTGGTCAATGAGAGACGAACAGCTGGAGCTGTTTGTTCCATCTTGTGGCAAAAAAATCTATTATAGGACATTCCCACAGGTTACTGATAGCTAGAAAGACTTTCCTGTTGAGAATCCTTTCTGCTGGAAGAATATGTCTGTGCATGGACAGAGAGTCGGCAAACGCACTGAGCTAACCTGGAATGTGGTGGATTGAAAGAGAGATATTTTGACCCCGAGTGAACAAAAGTATCTTTTCTGTTAGACTACACATTGCAAAGGAGTGGGTCCCCATCTTGGTTCCACAGATCAGCTACATCTGTTGAGTTGTCTAAAAGCATGTCAACCTGAGAATTCGAAAGGTGATTTTTCCAGTGAGAAAAACTTAGAATAGCCAGGCCCTCCTTCTGATTGATGTAGAGAAGACTGTTGATGATTCCAATGATTCTCGGAAGCAAAATGGCACGCCATCCTTGATCACTGGCATTTGACATGAGAGTGAATGATGGAGGTGTGCGTGAGGGAGGGTGTGTGTGTGGAGGGATACAATGGTATCCCCTGCATCATCCATTTCAGGTCTGTCCATATTTGAATATTCTCCTTGATAGCACAAGGCAGATTACGTGATCCTGACTGTTGGCTGCAGTTTTCTAGAAAGTAAAACTGGAGAGGCCCGGGTGACGAGACATCCAAGCAGAATCAAGACTGTAGCTGCTCTGCACAGATCCAGAAGTCTCATGAATTCCCTTGCAGTCACTGTCTCCACTTGAATAAACTAGAGATTAAATATTCTTATGAGGTGACCTCAGGCTAAGTGAAAACAGACTAGATTTGGATGTAATTCCATTCCAAGATGCCAAAAGGCAGTTGAAGAGGTTGGATCCGACTTCTGTATATTTAAAGGAAATCGCTATGACTGTAAGATATTTAAGAGCTTCTTAACGTCCTGAAGAAGTTTCCTTGTGAAAATGCCTTTGAAGGATATCATCCAGGTAAGCCGAGGTGAGGACTGTCCAATGGGCTCTGAAATGAGACGTGACAAAGTCCATAATTCGAGTGGACAAAGTTTAATCTGTGGCACACCGCCCAGAACTGGTAAATCTTGCTGTGCTGACGGCAAACCTCAAGTATTTCCTGAACAAAGGGTGAATCATTATGTGGAAGTATGCAGCCTTGAGATCGATTCTTGCGGCATCTTGCCACAAAAATGTTTGCATCATATGCTGTTCCTTACCGACTGGATGGTTTCCATGTTAAACTTCAGAGCGAGAAAGAGCTTGTTGAGATCTATGGCTGGTACTAGGAAGGTCCTTGAGTAAAAACCGGAAGATGCAACATTTTTGACTACCTCTATTGCCTTCTTCGAGATCATTAAGAACTTCGATTCAATAAATGGTAAAGCTGAATCCTTTTGCAAAATAAACGATACGAAGTTGGCTTTCTGTTAAAAGAAGAGCATTAATTCTCTTAAATGTTTCCAGTACTTAATGTGATTGAATTGGAAATGACAGAGAATCCTCTTTCTTGCAACAATGCATGCACCATGACCAAAGAGGATGACAGTCTTGTGAGCGATGAAGAACTTTGTAGCTCCTTAAGAACTATATCCAGAAAGAACTGATGAATAAAAGTTTCCATATGTTGCATTTATTGAGATGGAATGCTATCGTAATCCGACGACTCTTCTAGAACATAGCGAGATGAACCTTGTCCTCAGTCTTCCAAGCATTACGATCGGGAATCAGAATAAGAACCCATCTCAGAAGAGTAATATTGCTCTGTTGAAGAATGCATGCAAGAGCAAATCTAACGCTTTTGCAAAAGCTTGTCCCGACTCAGAATCCAGACTTCGAAGACGATTGTTATGTCTTCAGGATGTATAGTACTGGAAGACGATGTTTGTGTGAATGATGATGTGAAGAAGAATAGGTGTCGATGGGTGATGAATCTCTATTCCAGTGAAAATATTGACAATCTAAATGGTGGTGATAACCTTGAGACAAACGATGACTAAGATGGTCAGACTGTCTACTCGGCGAGTGTCTATGACGTCTATGGTGATCCGAAGCCGAGTAAGGAACCAAAGTTGAACAAATATCTGACATAAGCATACTAAATATAATTGCAATTGAAAACTAGATGGTGCCATTTGTGTGCGAAGCACACTATAGTATATCCCCGTATTTGCACTTTCCTTTTTGGTTAGTGCAGGATACAGACTTGGATAAAAGGGCTTCACGCATGTGTGTGATTTAAAATGATAAAACAGTATTTAATTTCCTTCTGAAGACTCACATGTGAAACTACTTCAATATTTCAAACAAGATACTTCACCCAACATGATGTATAAAGGGTAGTGTTCTGATCACATCATTGTCACATGATTGAAAAACCACTTGGACCCAAATCAAAATTCCAAAACCTTCATGCACATCTACAGATGCTATCTGAACATGATAACATGGTTTAAACGTTTCAAATTCATTACCCTAAGAGCCTTTGAGTGGACAAAGATTTTCTAAGGATAAAAGTGGTTCCACTGGAACCACCTGGAACCAAATAAAAATTCTGAAACCTTCATGCACATCTACAGATGCTATCTGAACATGTTAACATGGTTTAAACGTTTCGAATTCAATACCCTAAGAGCCTTTGAGCGGACAAAGACTTTCTGAGGGTAAAAGTGGTTCCACTGGAACCACTTGGACCCAAATCAAAATTCCAAAACCTTCATGCACATCTACAGATGCTATATGAACATGTTAACATGGTTTAAACGTTTCAAATTCAATACCCTAAGAGCCTTTGAGCAGACAAAGATTTTCTAAGGATAAAAGTGGTTCCACTGGAACCACTTGGACCCAAATCAAAATTCCGAAAACTTCATGCACATCTACAGATGCTATCTGAACATGTTAACATGGTTTAAACGTTTCGAATTCAATACCCTAAGAACCTTTGAGCGGACAAAGATTTTCTAAGGATAAAAGTGGTTCCACTGGAACCACCTGGAACCAAATCAAAATTCCGAAACCTTCATGCACATCTACAGATGCTATCTGAACATGTTAACATGGTTTAAATGTTTCGAATTCAATACCCTAAGAGCCTTTGAGCGGACAAAGATTTTCTAAGGATAAAAGTGGTTCCACTGGAACCACTTGGACCCAAATCAAAATTCCAAAACCTTCATGCACATCTACAGATGCTATCTGAACATGTTAACATGGTTTAAATGTTTCAAATTGAATACCCTACGAGCCTTTTAGCGGACAAAGATTTTCTGAGGGTAAAAGTGTTTCCACTGGAACCACTTGGACCCAAATCAAAATTCCAAAACCTTCATGCACATCTACAGATGCTATCTGAACATGTTAACATGGTTTAAATGTTTCAAATTCAATACCCTACGAGCCTTTGAGTCGACAAAGATTTTCTAAGGATAAAAGTGGTTCCACTGGAACCACCTGGAACCAAATCAAAATTCTGAAACCTTCATGCACATCTACAGATGCTATCTGAACATGTTAACATGGTTTAAACGTTTCGAATTCAATACCCTAAGAGCCTTTGAGCAGACAAAGATTTTCTGAGGGTAAAAGTGGTTCCACTGGAACCATTTGGACCCAAATCAAAATTGTGAAACCCTCATGCACATCTACAGATGCTATCTGAACATGTTAACATGGTTTAAACGTTTCGAATTTAATACCCTAAGAGCCTTTGAGCGGACAAAGATTTTCTAAGGATAAAAGTGGTTCCACTGGAACCACTTGGACCCAAATCAAAATTCCGAAACCTTCATGCACATCTACAGATGCTATCTGAACATGTTAACATGGTTTAAACGTTTCGAATTCAATACCCTAAGAACCTTTGAGCGGACAAAGATTTTCTAAGGATAAAAGTGGTTCCACTGGAACCACCTGGAACCAAATCAAAATTCCGAAACCTTCATGCACATCTACAGATACTCTCTGAACATGTTAACATGGTTTAAACGTTTCGAATTCAATACCCTAAGAGCCTTTGAGCGGACAAAGATTTTCTGAGGGTAAAAGTGGTTCCACTGGAACCACTTGGACCCAAATCAAAATTCCGAAACCTTCATGCACATCTACAGGTGCTATCTGAACATGTTAACATGGTTTAAATGTTTCGAATTCAATACCCTAAGAGCCTTTGAGCGGACAAAGATTTTCTGAGGGTAAAAGTGGTTCCACTGGAACCACTTGGACCCAAATCAAAATTCCGAAACCTTCATGCACATCTACAGATGCTATCTGAACATGTTAACATGGTTTAAAAGTTTCAAATTCAATACCCTAAGAGCCTTTGAGTGGACAAAGATTTTCTAAGGATAAAAGTGGTTCCACTGGAACCACTTGGACCCAAATCAAAATTCCGAAACCTTCATGCACATCTACAGATGCTATCTGAACATGTTAACATGGTTTAAACGTATCGAATTCAATACCCTAAGAACCTTTGAGCGGACAAAGATTTTCTAAGGATAAAAATGGTTCCACTGGAACCACTTGGAACCAAATCAAAATCCCGAAACCTTCATGTACATGTACTGGTGATACCTGAACACATTAGCATAGTTTAAACATTAATGCAAGTGAATGTAACACCGGACGGACGTACGGACGGACGGACGTACGGACGGACGGACGTACGGACGGAGATAACGACAATATCCCCGACGAAAGCGGGGATAACAATGATGCAATAATAAGACAGTAATAAATAAGGAATAAGAGGAATGGCTCCCTCAAGTATTATTAAGACCAACCCACAGTGAAACTAGGGAAAAGCAATACCATCAAATCAAACTTAGCAGTGATGCAGATTGCAGGACTGTAAGAAAGGAAATGAAGATATTATAAAGTAATAACAGTTGATAATATCAGAATTATCGACTGATATACAGGCTACAAAAATCAAACACAGAATCAAGTACACTGACAAAGAAAATTTATAAATTAATTGAAAGCATACTGCATCCTCATGAAATCTGCTCTCGTGAATTCTAAACAGAAATATTCCGTAAGTTTAACAAAACAGGCTAAAGACTTGACATACCTGGGCCCAATTTGATGGGGAGGACCCAAAGACTGGTGTCCTTGAGTAGCGTTTCTATCGTAAACAAAATGGCATAATTTATATAAAAAGTACTCCAAAAAAGCCAAGATATGTCAAAACGGCTGCGGAGCAGGAGAAGGGAAGGATACATTAAGCAGACATATAATTAATACGTATAACTGCAGTGAAATTTCTGAAAGTTGAGAAAACAAGATATTTACACTAGGCCAAACAAAAAGAATGGCTATTGGCAAGAACTGAGGACACTTCCTTGGCTCTGCGCATGTGTAGAAGCAATGTATGGAAGACTATACAGCACTCTATAGTTTTTTTATTGTTTTGGCTTAATTGTTGGGGTGTGGGGGGTTCAAAATAAAGAATTTGGCCTGAATTCTCATGTTTTGAGTGCCAGCATGTCTGGACCAGTGGTATGGTGGATAAATACCACTTATTGGAATTGTTCTTACTGATGAGACATGATGAAGAGTGACCTTCATATGTGACCTTGATCGTGGAGTTCTTAACCCTGCTGTAGTGTGTGACACATCGTCCCATTGTCCTTTATAATTGTTTGAAGTTAAATAGCTGTGGCACCAATAATTACTGAGTTATGCATGAGACATGATTTGTAAAATTGAACAAATGAAGATCAAGTATGACCATGAAGATTCAGAAGCAACTACTATACATGACACACCTTCTGACAGTCCTTAACATTTGTATGAAGTTTCCTTACAGCAGTTTGCTTTGTTTCTGAGTTATGGATGAGACACAAATATTTAAAGTTTTAAGCATAACCTTGAAATGTGACCTTGACCCAGCTAAGGAGTGTGACACATCTTCCCATTTCCTTTGTAATTGTATATAGTTTGATGACTGTACCCCCCGCCCCCCCCCCCCCAACCACACCCCAATAGTTTCAAAGTTATGCCGAGACGCAAATTTGTAACCTTGAACAAATGAAAGTAAGTATAAACTTGACCTTAAAGATGTGGGAAGGAACTAAAACAAATAACACACCTTCTGATTGACCTTAACATTCGTATGATGTTTGATTAATTTCTGACTGATTTTAAGTGTGACCTTGAAATGTGACCTTGACCTTGAATTATGACCTGTCTATAGCATGTGACACATCCTCCCATTTTCCATTATAGTTGTGTTAAGTTCGATGACTGTAGCCAACTGTTTTCGAGTTATTGGCTTGGACACACACATACACACACCTTCACACTTCAATCACTATATGTCACTTGACCGAAGTCGTGGGGGACATAACCAACTTTTTCAAAAATTTCTCATGACATCCTTACTGTAGATGAACAATTTTATTATGATCATAATATTCAATTCACTGATATCTGGACCGTGTCATTCTAGAATATTTTTTATCACATTATGTTTTTTAATTATCTGTGTATAAAAAAAATATGCATTTATATGTAACAACTTCAGACACCAAGATTCACTTTTATCATTTTCCTTCATAATCAACCCCATGGCCTCATTGTGCTGGAGAATAGTGGAGCCAGTTGTTTATACCTCTGCGGCCCACTTAATATGACTTCCACCCCAAGCACTAACTGCAAAATCCAATTTTACCAGTAAAACAGAACTGGTTTACTCCAGTAAACATGGACTGCTTCTCTTCCAGGGTTCCAATGGGGTGGGGTGGGTGGGGTGGGTGGGGAGTAATGGTGTAAGTGCATTCCAGCTTCATACCGATGGAATTGTTTTAAACTTGAAGTTCTTCAAATGACCATCTGTCCAATACTTCATGTGATAGTTGAGATCAAATAATATACAAAAAGAACAGAATTTTCAATAAATTATAGTTTTTAAAGTCAATATTTTATTTGATTGGAAGTGATATAGTCACTAATTATTTTCTGTCAACTCACCAGCCTGAACATCACCACTACCTATTCTAGCTAAAATGTTTTGCCCATCTGTTGAAAGCATTTCCACAGGTGCCAACATGACCCTTTTGTGCAGCGAATTATGTTCCTCAAGAGACGTCTGTGCACCATGCAAATCTTCAGGTAGGCCTGGGTTTGTTAAAGAATTTCCTAGTTCATCCAACTTGTCCAGCAAGTCTAAGGATCTCCAGAAAAATTCTTCCAACATCTGAAATTAATAATTAAAGAATAATAATTCCCACCACATCCTGATGATACTCAATGTATCAAATCAAATGGAAACACCAAACAAAATATGTAAAATATTTCATTCTATCAAGACACACAATAACAGAAAATATTTAAATTTTATAGTAAATTTCCTTTCTTATTATACCTACCACAATTGTTTACTACAGGCTTGCACTACAGTGGAAGTCCCTAACTCAGAAAATATACTCTCTCTTTTGATCTTTCCCAAGCGATTTGGGAAAGAAAAGTGGTGCAACAGCACCAAGAAACAAGAGGCCCCACGGGGCCTGAAGCGCTCATCTTGTACAGAACACAATTTAAACAGAGTCCAAGAATGAGTCTACCTTAAGCAAGCCATCTCCATAGGCTACACTGTCAATCCTTGAGTCCCTCAGGAGTGACAAAAATAATCTGGGCATCATGCCTTTTCTTCAGTTGATCAAAAGTAAAATGTAGAGCTCCCCTATGAAGCCCCTTGATACAACCTATGTGGATTAATCTTAGTACCTCTAGAGGGTACTGAATACAAAATTTTTAATTCTTCAGCAAAATGGCCAATTCCGGCTCCCATAGAGAGCCCAAATATTAACCCAGACTCTTGATTTGAACACAGTTAAATCTGACTTCCCTAGAGATGTGGTGTACCGAATATGAAAGCATTCTGACTGTTGGATCTGAAGAAGAGAAATTGTAAAGAAATTTCTTCGAATTGCACTAAGTTCAAATTTGGGCTACCATAGCGAGCCCAAATATTGACCTATGGATCCGATTTGAACAAACTTGAATCTGACCCCCCTAGAGATGTTGTATACCAAATGTGAAAGCATTCTGATAAGTGAATCTGAAGAAGAAGATTTTTGAAGAAATTCCCTCATATTGTACGAAGTTAAATTTCATGTTCCCATATGGAGCCCAAATATTAACCTAGGCACTCGAACAACCTGGAATCTGACCCCCCTAGAGATGTTGTATACCAAATATAAAAGCATTCCGACTGGTGGATCTGAAGAAGAAGATTTTTAAAGAAATTTTCTCATATTGCACTAAGTAAAAATTTGGGCTACCATAGTGAGCCCAAATATATACCTAGGGATTTGATTTGAACAAACTTGAATCTGTCCCCCATAGAGATGTTGCATACCAAATATCAAAGCATTCTGATTGATGGATCTGAAGAAGAAGATTTTTTTAAATTACCCTCCATATTGAACAAAGATAAAATTTGGGCTTCCGTAGGAAGCCCAAATATTAACCTAGGGACTTGGTTTGAACAATCTAGAATCTGACCCTCATAACAATGATGTATACCAAATATTAAAAGATTCTGACTGGTGGTTCTGAAGAAGAAGATTTTTAAAGAATATTCCCCATATTACCCTATGTTAAAACTTCGGGCTCCTGTAGAGAGCCCAAATATGAACCAATGAGCTTTATTTCAACAAACTTTTATCTGACCCCCCTATGAATGCTGTATACCAAATATCAAAAGATTCTGATGATTGGTTCTGGAGAAAAGTTTTTTTAAATTTTTGCAAATATGCTGACTCAGCATTTTTTCGATGCCCATTACAGAACACCCTAACATAACCGATGGCAATTTTTTTTTACCATTCAATTCTACTGGTCATAAGGATACTTCATACCAAATAAAAGCTCTCTGTTCCGTGGGCTTTGGGAAATATGGGCGTTTGAAAATATTTCTATTTTTAGCTCCCAGGGTTCCCATGGGGATGCGGGAATTTTTTTTTTTGCATGGGTCAAGTACTTATGACCCAATACTACCACAAACCAAATTTGGTTCATACCGGACCATCGGTTCAGAAAATAGAAATTTTGGGCGAGGCCAAAAATGTTACCCCTCCTATTACAAAGCCAAATATTACTTTACAAACTTCGTTTGAACAAACTTGATTCTACACCTCATATGGAAGCTCCATAGCAAATATCAAGTCATTGTACACACTGGTTCTTGAGAAGAAGATTTTTAAAATATTTTGGAGCATTTTCCCCCACTCCCTCCCTATGGGGCTGGGCATGCCGAGTTGAACAAAAATGAAATGCCCCTTTGGGACCATCACTCACACAAACTTTCACTTGAATTGGCCCAGTGGCTTTGGAGGAGAAGACCAAAACATGGTGTTGACGGACGACGGACGACGGACAGGAAGCGATGAGATTAGCTCAGCTTGACTTTGTCAAGATGAGCTAAAAATAAGCCAAAACTCGGTGAAGTGCTACCGGCTAGGGGGACGCACTTCTCCTAGTACAGAACCATGGCTTCCGGTATAAGTGCACAGACATGTGACCGATGACTCATTCTTCTGAATCTGCCAAAACTGGAGTTATGTGATCAGCGGGGAGGAAGGATTCTTACCCGAATAAGAAGCCTCCATGTAAAACATTGTGGTAGGTATAATAAGAAAGGAAATTTACTATAAAATTTAAATTTCTTATCAACCTACCTTACAATTGTTTACTACAGGTTGAATAGACAATAGGAGGAGGGAATCACGTAACCAACCCTCACATAACCTGACTGCACTGGAACCGTGGACAGAAGAAGAGTTCCAGAGATCTATCAAACCATAGCATCACAAACACTAGTAAAAGACAATGAAAGATGAGGCGTATGGTACTGAGTGACGCACAGACAGAAAGGACGGTAAAACAGCACAGGGCCGGAACTGACCTTGTAAGAAGCCTAATCGCAAGGGAAGACAACAGCATGAGCAGAAGAAAGAGGGCCCAAAGCAAAAATGTCCTCAGACTGCTCCTGCAACTGACACAGATAGATGGAGAAAGTAGAAGAATTTCTCCAGAAGGCTGCCTGCATAACA
The DNA here is from genome assembly GCA_031216915.1 of Pictodentalium vernedei. NCBI lineage: Eukaryota > Metazoa > Mollusca > Scaphopoda > Dentaliida > Dentaliidae > Pictodentalium > Pictodentalium vernedei. The sequence goes on along the minus strand of CM062294.1, from coordinate 249,697,898 downwards.
TCCAACAACTTAACGGAGTCAGCATAAGCCCAGAAGGTAGACAAAGCACGCACCTCGTGGGCAGAAATACGATTGGTAATACAATCGTCTGTCGCTAGACGAGCATAGGCCACACAAATAGCAAGACAAATCCATCGAGAAATGGATTGAGGAGAGATCTTCTGTCGACCAGGAATAAGAGACAGAAAGAATCGTGTCCTGCCTTTCCTGATGAACTGCGTCTGGTTGAGATAAATACAAAGTGCACGAACCGGACAGAGCAAAGGGTGATTACCCTCAGCAGAAGGAAGAGCCCTGATATAGATAGGAGGAGTTGTTTCTGGTATCTGATTCTTGGCCAGAAAGGAGCCATCAGTGGTAAAAGTAACACTGTTGGGGGAGCTCCTGAAAAAGGCCCGATCAACCGAGAGGGCATGAAGCTCACTAACCCGTCTGGCTGAGGCAAAAGCCATCAGAAAAGCTGTCTTGTATGTGAGAAAATGCATATCCACCTGGGATAAAGCTTCGAAGGCTACACCAGTGGAGTGCCGCCTTGAAGAAGAAATGCACTCCACTGCTTGTCTCGAGAAACCTCTACGGAGGAGACCGGACCTGACAAAAGATATGCATGAAGGCACAATGAAGTCGGGTCGATGTGAAACCTCCTCGGGTGACCTTGGCAAAGAAGGTTGTGACGTAGAGGGAGACGTGACGGAACTGCCGCCAACAGAGAGTGAAGCTGATTGATCAACACCCATTGAGGCAACAGGGGAGCGATCAGAATGATTTGACAACTGCAGGCTCGTATCTTGGACAGAACCAAAGGGAGAATCGGAACCGGCGGGAAAGCATAGCCAACAAGACCGTTCCAATCGAGTGACAGAGCATCCACGGCGAAAGCCAGAGGATCTGGTCACGGGGACACGAAAGTGTCCACCTGATGGTTCCAGCGGGTCACAAAAAGATCGATGTGGGGACGACTCCAGGGATAGTAAAGCGACTGGAACACTGCCCTGTGAAGCATTCACTCGGTGGAAATGACCCTGCCCCGTGAGAACAGGGAGTCGGCTAGGACGTTCAGGTGTTGACATCCTGAGTGAGCAGTAGAAGATCCCGAGCCAATTCGTACATGGGAACCGAGTGCGTGCCACCCTGGTTCCGAATGTAAGTGACCACCATCGAATTGTCGAATTGACAGACAACAGAAAGACCTGATGATTCAAAAGATGGGGGATCCACTGCCGGAAACTCAGAAGAAGAGCAAGAAGCTCCTTCTGGTTGTTGTGAAGAGCTGCTTGATCCTGGTTCCATACACTGTGAAGGGAAAGATCTAGAGGATCCAACATCACACCCCATCCGAGATCGCTGGCGTCTGCCGTCAGAACACTATCGGACTTGGGCAAGTCCAATGGAACCCCCTTGCATAAACCACTGAACATCCATTCAGGGGAGAAGGTGATGATGAAGAGACTCTGGTAACGGAAGCACCAGATCTAGAGGATCGACATTCGGCCTCCAACGACTGAGCAGAAAGTATTGGAGAGGTCTGACATGCAGCCAACCTAGAGGAATGAGATCTGTCACTGAACTGCAGAGACCAAACAGCCGGAGAATACTCCGAGCTGTTGCGGATGTGGACTGGGATAGAGTCAGGGCAAAAGCTGAGAGAAGCACAGCCCTCGCCCGGGGAACCGCCACCGTATTCAGCTGAGTACGGAAGTCCATCCCCAGATGACAAAACGACTGAGAAGGGACCAGGTCCGACTTCACCTCGTTGACTCTGAACCCTAGCGACGTGAGCAGGCTCAACAGTGTGTCGACATCTGACTCCAGAAAAGCAGCATTGGAGTGCCGCTAGAGGATATCGTCCAGATACGCCGAAGTAGTCACCCTGGACTGTGTGCAATGGAAGGCTATCACATGCGACATCAGTCAGGTGAAGGCCCAAGGAGCCAGGTTGGGGCCAAAAGGCATGGCCTTGAGCTGGTAAATTCGCCCCAGAAAAGCGAACCTGAGATACTTTCACGATGTCCGAATCGGAACGTGAAAGTAAGCGTCTCGCAGGTCGATGCTGGAAGCGAAATCTCCCTGGTGAATGTAGCGGAGAACCGACCTGAAAGTCTCCATGCTGAACTTGGGAGCAATGATAGACTGGTTCAGGATACTCAGATCGACAACCAGTCAGAGTCGGCTGATCTTCTTTGGCACCAAGAACAGGTGGGAATAAAATCCCACGGAATGAATGTTCTTGATGACCTCGATCGCCCCCTTTGACAGAAGACTGTCTATCTCCGTGATCAAAAGTTCCCGACATGGAAGATCTGAAGGAACTTGTGTCGACAGAGTGGGGTGCCTCCGGAATGATATGCGCAGCCCAGACCGAACAACATCTAACACCCAAGGATCAGATGTGATTGTGGCCCAATGGTCTGCGAACTCTGCTATCCTTCCCCCAACCTGGGCCGAATCGAGGTGAGGATCTTCATCTCGAGCCCCGGCAAGGCCCGCAAGAGGAGAAACCACCTCCTTTACTGTATGAAGGATTAGGAGCCCACCCTCTGGTCTGTCGACGCTTACCCTTACCACGTGAGTAAGAAGTAGAAGGGCGGCGGCGGCAGGAGGATCAGCCTGTGGCTTCGCAGAGAAAGCAGAAGGGCGTTTGTTAGGCTTAGAACGGCCCCTGCCTCCAACAGAAGGCTGATCAAGCTGACGAAGCAGCAGCTGATCTTTGGAATGATGCAGTTCGTCACCACAGAACCATGGAAAAGTCGCAGACCTGCCAAAGAAGCAGATCGAACAGCAGTGCGCTGCCCTCAGGAATGGAATGGCTTGTGTCCATCACACCGTCCCGGCGAACTAATTCCAAGTTAGCCGTGTTACAGGCATGTGTGTGAGTAAGATGCACGAGCGCTTTGGAAATCACATGCAAAGGAGCCTGTATGTCGTCAAACTTATCTGGAGGCAGATGAGCAGCCAAAGCAGAGACAACGTGATCTGAGAGAGAAAGCATGCCCACCATCTCTCTCGATAAACCCAACAGGGACTCCAGAGTTGCGATAGGAATAACGGCTGACTTGGGCTTGGAAAGCCCGAGTGAGGTGGAGTCCTGATCCAAGACCGTCAAAGTCTGGCAGACTGACGGATTGGTGGAATCGTAGGAACGATAACACACTGGAGGCAAAAAGGTGTCAGCCCTGGTGAAGAACGAAGTCTTCATAGCCTTGGAACTCAGCTTAGAGTCCAAAGCTGCAAACACTTCAACCACCTGTACCGACTGGCACGATCGAAGGTGCCCAGAAGCAGGTTGCTCCACAGGCTGTAGACGCACGACCGAGGATCGCGGCCTGGCTGACACCATCGGCTGGTCTGACAGCTTGAGATCTGGAAGTAACTCAAACACAAAGTCAAGAGCTGCCCCCAAGTCAGAAGACTGTTGACGTCAGGTATGTCTGACCCATCCTCTGAGTCGAAAGACACATAGCCCATCACGGGCAAACCAGCCGATGCCTCCCATGGTGCAGTCACACCTGGGGGATCAGAAAGTGGCCTGCTTCCAATCCTGGGAAGCGACTCCGTGGGGGGCACCTGGAAACTACTAGTAGCCTAGCTGGAGGCAATGGGAAGGCTCTGGAAAAGAACCTCAGTGAGCAAGGAGAAGGCCTCCCTAAGCTCACGGCCCGTGTCAGCCGGGACGACATGGGAACGAACTGGCAAAGTGGCTTCACTCCTGACACTTTTAACAAGCGAAGGGTCACGATCCTCTAGAACACTGGCCACAGCAGCCGAAACATCTGCAGGCAGATGCTGATAGAGGTATAACAAACCCCGAGGATCTACAGTGCGGGAACTCAGGAGAGTCGGCGTGGACCTCTGAGGGACAGAGGGTCCAGGCTGCACAAAAGGCGTCGGTCCCACAAAACTGGCCATCGGACCAGATTGCGTGGACGGAAATGCAACAGAGTCCATGATGACCCCACCATGAACATCCAAATCCAAAGGAAAAAGCTGCTGGGTTCTACAGCTGAGAGACTACAGCGGAGGGTTCAGCCGGCAGCCCCTTCCGACTTCACAGAGTTGAAGTCAGGGAAGGCGGAGGCCGATATCCCACGTCCACACTACCAGACATCTCTGCAGACCCCTGCAGGGATAAGCCGAGGCCGGCTGAAACAATGACCAATGACGTTGCAGATGGGACAGCAGTAGCAGCAGATATGTCGCGAGCTGTTGAAACTTGTGAAAAAGTGGAGAGAGCAACAGAGCTCAGCTCCAAAGGAGGAGTCACAACCCTTGTGACAGCCTCAGATGTCAACTGGAGAGGAGCCACAGTCCCGGAACCAAGCATCTCTTCACAAGACAACTCAACAGCTCCCACAGTTTCCACCACAGGAAAAGACTGCACATCCCCCACGGAGGGGGTATACCTCTCACCAGATGTGGGCGTGATGGGAGGCCACGGGTGCGGGTGGAAAGGCCCTATGAGAACGCACCACACGGTTCACAGAAGCTCAAAAGGTGGATGACCAAGACCCACAGAGCCCACAGGGTCGATCGGAAGAACACCCATTACAAGTAGAGCAAGAAGCATGGGAAACGTCCACATGCCTGGGCAAAAGGCATTGCCCACAAGGAATAGTCCTGGGAATAACAGAGGTAAGAGCTGAAGAGAAAAAGGTGAACTCAACATATTGAGACAACCCCAATTATGAGACAGACAAAAACGGACCAGTGGGAACACAACAGAACCCAGACGGCCGACAGGGACCCAAAAAACAGAAGTTCAACCCTCAACGGAGGGGAGAAATCCTGCCCATACAGCCCCCCCCCTCCCCCCCCCCCCCCCCCCCCCCCCCCACTGACACCTAATTCCAATAATAATAATACTATCCAAAAGCATAACATAAATTATCAATCAATGAAAGTGTCTGTAGCACATCTTGACAAACTTGAACTTGGTAAGTTATAAATGAGATGGCAAAATTGAAGATCATTGGTACCAATGTTATTTGATGAAATTTCAACATAACAGCATTGTGTGTGCACAACGTCAGAGGAATCCATTTCTTTTTTCACAGAAATGAATGCTAATCAACAGCTCTTATCTAGAGTTCTTGACTAATGAGCACACCAAGTTCAAAAACAATCCTATGATAAATGTGGCCTGTAGGCCATGTCAAAGAATGTTGATGCACAAATGCAAAAAATTCAAAGATTGAACATTGCTAATAGCAACAGTTTTGATGGAAATGAAAAGAAAATCAATAGCTCCTATCTTTGTCACCCTGCATAAACATACAAAGTTTCAAAACAACCTGATAATGAATGTGCCCTCTGAGGTATACCAAAGGAAGACGTTAATGCACAAATGCACTAAGTAGAAGGTCATCAAAGGCTGGTGATAACTACAATAATTTTTTATGGAAATGAAAAAAGGCAATAGCTCACATCTAGAGGTCACCCCAAACACACATACCAAGTTTCAAAGTGATCTGATCATAAATGCGCCCTGAAGGGTGTGTTGAAGGAAAATATTGAGGTCTGACCAAACTAAGTTCAAAGGTCAGCAGCAACATTTTTTGACAGAAATGGAAGAAAATCGACAGCTCCCATATAGATGTCACCCCACACAAGCACACCAAGTTTGCAAGCGATCCAATCTTAAATGTGCCCTGCAGGGTGTGTCAAATGGAAATATTGATGCTTAACTTCACTAAGTTTTTACTAAGTTCAAGGAAGATCATTGCCAGTGGCAACATTTTTTGATGGAAATCAAAGAAAATCAATAGCTCCCATCTAGAGGTAACCCCAAACAAGCATACAAAGTTTCAAACTGATCTGATCATAAATATGCCCAGTAGGACATGCCAAAGGAATATATTGATGCCTGACTAAACTAAGTTCAAAGATCGTTGCCAGCGGCAACATTTTTTGACAGACGGAATTGGTAGAAAATCGATAGCTCCCATCTAGAGGTCACCCCAAACAAGCATACCAGGTTTCAAAGCAATCCGAACATAAATGTGCCCTGTAGGGTGTGCCAAAGGGAAAATATTGAGGTCTGAATAAATTAAGTTCTAAGAACGTTGGCCGTGGTTACATTTTTTGACGGAAATGGACAAAAATCGATAGCTCCCATCTAGAGGTCACCTCAAACAAGCATGCCAGGTTTCAAAGCAATCCGATAATAAATGTGCTCTGTAGGGTGTGCCAAAGGGAAATATTGAGGTCTTCTGACTAAACTAAGTTCTAAGAACATTGGCCGCGGCAACATTTTTTGACGGAAATGAAAAAAATCGATAGCTCCCATCTAGAGGTCACCCCAAACAAGCATACCAGGTTTCAGAGCAATCCAATCATAAATGTGCCCTGTAGGGTGTGCCAAAGGGAAATATTGTGGTTTGACGAAACTAAGTCCTAAGAACGTTGGCCGCGGCAACATTTTTTAACGGAAATTGAAGAAGATCGATAGCTCCCATCTAGAGGTCACCTTAAACAAGCATGCCAGGTTTCAAAGCAATCCAATCATAAATGTGCCCTGTAGGGTGTGCCAAAGGGAAATATTGAGGTCTGACTAAACTGAGTTCTAAGAACATTGGCTGCGGCAACATTTTTTGACGGAAAATGAAGAAAATCGATAGCTCCATCTAGAGGTCACCCCAAACAAGCATACCAAGTTTCAAAGCAATCTGATCATAAATGCGACCTGTGAGGTGTGCCAAAGGAAACTGTGGACGTATGTACTAACGTACGTAAGTATGGACGAGAAGTGATGGCAATAGCTCAGATTGACTTTGTCAAGTTGAGCTAAAAATGATATGTCCGAATCGCACAGTATGCGAAAGTCGCATGTGAACACGGAGAATATACAGAATACAATGTAAAATGTGGATGAAATTAATAAACAAGAATATATAAAAACAGTCTTGATGTTAGAAGATCCTCAGATCAATAATTCTTGACACAGGAACAATTAATCAACGAGTAGAAGTATCACTGTTTTCTAACACAGAAGGATAGCACATCTTCTCAAGATGGCGGAAGAAAAAAGAATGAGTCATCGGTCACATGTCTGTGCACTGGTACCGGAAGCCGTGGACCTATACTAGAAGAGCATCCCCTACTGGGTGTGCGCCGGTAGCACTCGACCCAGTTTTGGCTTATATTTTCTTGGTGCTTTTGCACAACTTTTCTTTCCCAAATCGCTTGGGAAAGATCAAAACAGAGAGTTAATTTTCCGAGTTAGGGACTTCCAGTGTAGTGCAAGCCTGTAGTAAACAATTGTAAGGTAGGTTGATAAGAAACATATAGAATGTGACGTATGTCTATCCCTTTTCCTTGTCATCCTGCCAATCAACAATATGTTTGTTTGTTTATTGCTGTTTAATGTAACTTTCAACATCTATGGATATATCATGACAATAATAGCATAAAGTCAAATTTAAGCATGCCACCAAATAATTCACTAAAAGACTCAAGACAGCATTCAAAATGAAAGTGTCAATGACACTGTAGCTCAACTTGTTAAGACATGTACATGTACAGTATGTGACACAGCAATGACAAACATCTAGGTAATGACCTGATAACAAAGGTACATTTTAAGTATTGTAACGGTCTGTACATAAATACTGACCGTAGCCTGTAACAAATGTATAGGTAAAGTATTGTAAAGGTGGGTGACAGTCAGATGCTAAACTAGAAAAGAAAACTTTGCGTCCCAGAGTGGGTCTGACTGAACCCCAAAATATTTGTTCTCATAGCACAGTGATAACAAAGGCACCCCAAAACACACTCGTTCCTGTCCCAAGGTGAAAACAAAGGTACCCAAGAAGTTTTGTGAAGATCAGTTCATAAATACGAGCTGTATAGAAGTCGTGACAAAAAACTGATTGGACCTAATTTTGGAACAAAATGGCCACTGGCAGCCATCTTGAATTTTGGACCGCACCCAGAAACACTCGTTCTCGTCCAAAGGTGATAACAAAGGTATCCAAGAAGTTTCGTGAAGATCGGTTGATAAATACAGCCTCTAGCCCGAGCTGTATTGACATGTGCACTTACAGTATATAAGTAGTACTGAATAAATCAAAGTTCATCTAATTTGCATAATTTCTGCATGAGAAAAAAACCCGTACTATATGTGATATATTCCATGTTACTAAACATTCATACAAAAATTTATTCAAATCAGAACTTTCATACATAAGTTCTGTACAAAAGACTGACTGCACGAATTTTGGTACAAAATGGCCACTGGCAGCCATCTTGAATTTTGGAACGCACCCAGAAACACTCGTTCTCCCAAGGTGATAATAAAGGTACCCAAGACATTTTGTGAAGATCGGTTCATAAATACAGCCTCTAGCCCGAGCTGTATTGACATGTGCACTTACAGTATATAAGTAGTACTGAATAAATCAAAGTTCATCTAATTTGCATAATTTCTGCATGAGAAAAAAACCTGTGATGTATCCAATGGTACTAAACATTCACACAAAAAATTATTCAAATCAGCGCTTTCATATGGAAGTTCTGTGCAAAAATCTGATTGCACCTAATTTTGTACAAAATGGCTGCCATCGGCCATCTTGAATTTCGGACCAGACCCAAAAACACTCATTCTTGTCCCACGGTGATACCAAAGGTACCAAAGAAGTTTCGTAAAGATCGGTTCATAAATACGGCCTCTAGCCCGAGCCGTATTGGCATTTGCACTCACAGTGCTGAAATTAACACTAAATACATCAATGTTAGTTTACTTTGCATAATTTACGCACAAGAAAAAAATCTGTATTATATGTGATGTATCCCATGGTACTAAACATTCATACAAAAAATTATCAAATCAGCGCTTTCATATGGAAGTTCTGCGCAAAAATCTGATTGTACCTAATTTTGTACAAAATGGCTGCCAGCAGCCAACTTGAATTTCGGATCGGACCCCAAAACACTCATTCTCGTCCCATGGTCATAACAAAGGTACTCAAGAAGTTTCGTAAAGATCGGTTCATAAATACGGCCTCTAGCCCGAGCCATATTGAATTGTTGACGGACAGACAGACAACTGGCCATGGCATAAGCTCAAATTTGGCTTTGCCAAAGTTGAGCTAAAAATGAAATGGAAACAGCTAATATCAAAAAAGAAAAAAACAGAATAACACAGAACACAAGGGTGGAGTACAGACTGAAATCAACGAGCTGAGGTGGTTTTTTTTGCCAAAGGCATTATGCCTTAGGCATCTGTGAAATACAGGAATAACTCCGAAGATGTGTTGATTCCTATCCCCTGTACTCTTCCTGAGTTGTATTCTGTATTTATATGAGTAAACTTTAATTAAGTGAATGAAGCTGATATTTTTAAAGAAAAGTTTCACCATCGGTGGTCTGATAACTTTCTTGTTTGACACTGTTTTGTGTTGAAGAATTTCATTCCCATCATAATGTCACTCAGTGTAACATCCAATGCATGCTTAGATGACATTCTTATTTGTAATCCATAATCCATGCATGGTGTAGTAGTGTACATTTCCCAATGTCTGTATTGATATTTTAACATACTAACATGTATCATAGAAAACGCACAGCAATCATGGTATAATAGAAAGTTTTCAACTGTTTTCCAAAAAGTGATCACCTTGTATCATCAAGATCAGAACAAGATTTCTTTGATGAGAAATAAATTTAAAACATGGGTAACAGTAATGTAATTTCAGTATGCAACACTCTCGCCTTTCACAAAATTCATAGCCACCATGATCTTTATGTGCATATTCTGCAAAATCGATTTGGTAGTAATAATCTGAGCATCAAAGTATATTTTGTTAGAAGTTATTGGTGAGTGGCCATAGGCATCCTCTAATACACTAAGAAAATAAATCTACATAAACAAATCATTGTCTGCTTTTGGAAGAATATCTAAACAATATAAATTTTTTATTGTGGTGCTTCTCAATAGACTATTTATTTATTGGTGTCTAGAGGGCACTTTCAGCATCTGTGGCTATATCATGACGACAACACAAATATGAAGTGAAGTTTTGACTATCATTTACACCCATACTGTACTCTTTAGGGGACTTCCACACCAGAAATTACTTACTAGGTCCTATGTTATCATGAAAGAAGACCTTGTTAAACACAGTAAACAAGTACTGCCCCATGTCTTGGGGTTCTCACAGGGCATTTTTAATAGAGCCCTGACAGCGTGAAGCACCAAGACCCAGATGAAAGTGCCTTGAGACAAAAATCCCTGAAAATCATTTGATCAAGAGCCAAAGGCACTTGCTTACTTCCAAATGTACATGCTGTGGAGAGACAGGACAGCACTTGTCATATGTGCAGGGATGTGATGTGTTAACCCTTTAGTCCCCATACAATCAGAAACTGTCACTTTTGGGGTAATCTGAAGGCCTGGCCTGTACCAACAGCCAGCAATGATGTAGAAACTCTTAAGTTAGGGCCCTGAAAAGCTTTGCAATTCGATTCAATTTTGAATCTTAAGTTGCTATTCGGTACGATTTAAAATTGACTGCCCAATTCATTTCCTTTGAAATCTTTCATGAGGAATACAGCTTGATATCAGTCATCTACGTCATCTCACAAAACGTAACATCACCCATACTAATTTCAGTCTCACTTGTCACTACCACTGTTGAAAGAAAATTTGAGGTTTCCAAATAGTGTTGACGATGCTTTTCCGCTAGCGGAAATCGCTCAGCAGTGTCTAGTACCAGTGATTCTCACCGTTCCTGTTTTTGAAATATAATCCTTACTGGGTAATATTTCAAATACATCATCAAGGCATGCCTTTAATGAAGGCATGCCTTGATGATGTAGTTAGAATATTTTATCAGTCGGGACTTGTGCCATCACAGTCGGAACAAATAAGGATTACAGTCCCTCTCCTCAATGGGTCATTTTCAAAAAGCCCCTGATTCAATTTGACGTTAGATACAATTTCAAATAATCAACCCGATTCAATTCGAGTCAAAAATGTCTGATTCGCAGGGCCCTCATCCCCAGCTGAGTACATGTATAAAGGGTAGTAATTCTCAGAGCTTTAAAAGAAAACATAAAAACCTTCGGAAACTGTGAAGCCAGTCTTCATTGAAAATCAAAATTCCGGAATGGAGAGAACTTTTAACAAAAATCCCTGAATTCAGGAAAATCCCTGAAAACTTTCATCCAAGACTGGAATTGTTAAAAGAATTTCAGCATCATACTGTCTGTGTTTCATCTATAAACGTGTCAATGACACTGTAGCTCAATTTGACAATCTGTGGGCCATGTCCAAGCAGAATGTTGATGCACAAATGCAATAAATTCAAAGGTCGTTGCAAACAGCAACAGTTTTTGATGGAAATGAAAAGAAAATCGATATCTCCTGTCTTGGTCACCCTGAATAAGCATACCGATAATGAATGCGCCCTCTGAGGCATGCCAAAAGAGGATGTTAATGCACAAATGAACTAAGTTTGAAGGTCGTTGCTGGTGGCAATGTTATTTTTTTCTTTTTTGATGGAAATTCATAAATATGCCCTATAGGGAGTGCAAAATGGATAAGTTGCTGCACAAATGCACTAAGTTCAAAGGTTGGCGCTAACGTTTCTTGATGGAAATGAAAGAAAATCAATAGCTGCCATCTAGAGGTCACCCCAAACATGCAAGCCAAGTTTCAAAGCAATCTATTCATATAAATGTGCCTACAGAGAGTGCCAAATGAATATGTTGATGCACAAATGTATCAAGTTCAAAGGCCTTTACTATGGCAACGTTTTTTTTTATGAACTTGAACCAAGTTTCAAAGCAATTCGTTCATAAATGTGCCCTGCAGGGTGTGCTAAAGGGAAATATTGATGCCTAACTAAACTAAGATCAAATGTCGTTGCCAACAACGTTTTTTGACAGAAATTGATAGCTCACATCTAGAGGTCACCCCAAACAAGCGTACCAGATTTCAAAGCGATCCGATCATAAATGTGCCCTGCAGGGTGTGCCTAAGGGAACTATTTGTGCATAACTGCACTAAGTTCATCAAAAGTCATTACAAACGGCAAGCTTTTTTAACAGAAATAGAATAAAATCGATAGCTCCCATCTAGAGGTCACCCCAAACAAGCACACACAGTTTCAAAGTGATCTGATGATAAATGCGACCTATGCAGTGTGCCAAAGGAAATTGTGGATGTATATAATGTTTGTCGAGAAAAATCCTCATAACTGAATCGTCATTTTGTAAACCAATGAAAGTGTCAATTACACTGTAGCTCAACTTGTGTAAGACATGTACATGTATAGTATGTGACATAGCAATGATACAGATAACAAAGGTACATGAAAAGTATTGTAAAGGTCTGTACATAAATACTGAACATAGCCTGTAACAAATGTATAGGTAACGTATTGTAAAGGTGGGTGACAGTTAGATGCTAAATTAGAAAAGAAATCTTCATGGGGTTAATGTTACAATGGGATCCTTGTATGGCACACCATAAGACAAATGTTAGCAATTTTTTTGGCCTGTTTGATTCAAACCCTTCTAAGGTTGATTCATACTAATTAATAAATATTTGTCCAGTCCTTCTTAAAATAGGTATTTGAATTTTTTATCTTTAGCTCATAGGATTGCCACGGGTGAGGTTTTATTTTTCTCAATGTAAATAGAAAATCGGGTTGTGCTAATAATGTTTACCCTCCCCAAACAACACCAAATATTAACACAGGAACTTGGTTTCAACACAATTGAATATACACATCCTAGGGATGCTGAATTCAAGAAACATTATTTTGTCAGGTGTTTTTGGAAAAGATTTTTAATTATCTCCCTTTTTGAGTCCCCAAGTGGGTCTGACCGAACCCAAAAATATTTGTTCTCATAGCACAATGATAACAAAGGCACCCAATAAATTTATAGCAAACATTACTGATGTAAAAAATCTTCTTTACAGGTTCTGTACAAAAAATGTAATACACAGAATTCCCGTAAATATGACTGCCAACAGGCATTTTGAATTTTTGGCAAAGCCCCAAAGCACTCGTTACCATCCCATGATGATAACAAACGTAGTCCTAGAAGTGCTGTACAAAAAACTGATTGCACCTGATTTCAGTATAAAATGGCCGTCAACAGCCATCTTGAATTTTGGACCGCACCCAAAAACACTCGTTGATAACAAAGGTACCCCAAGAAGTTTTGTGATGATCGGTTCATAAATACACCCTCTAGCCCGAGCCGTATTAACATGTGCACTTACTGTGTATAAGTAGCACTGAATAAATCAAAGCAAAATTTCTGCACGAGAAAAAAACCTGTATTATATGTGATGTATTCCATGTTACTAAACATTCATTTCGTGAAGATCAGTTCATAAAAAGAACCTCTAGCCCGAGCTGTATTGACATGTGCACTATAAGTAGCACTGAATAAATCAAAGTTCATCTAATTTGCATAATGTCTGCACGAGAAAAAAAATGTATTATATGTGATGTATTCCATGTTACTAAACATTCATTCAAAACTTTATTCAAATCAGAACCTCCATATAGAAGTTCTGTACAAACAAGAGGCCCCACGGGGCCTGAAGCGCTCATCTTGTACAGAACACAATCTAAAGAGAGTCCAAGAATGAGTCTACATTAAGCATGTCATCTCCATAGGCTGCACTGTCAATCCTTGAGTCCCTCAGGAGTGACAAAAATAATCTGGGCATCATGCCTTTTCTTCAGTTGATCATAAGTAAAATGTAGAGCTCCCCTATGAAGCCCCTTGATACAACCTATGTGGATTAATCTTAGTACCTCTAGAAGGTACTGAATACAAAATTTTTAATTCTTCAGTAAAATGGCCATAGAGAGCCCAAATATTAACCCAGACTCTTGATTTGAACACAGTTAAATCTGACTTCCCTAGAGATGTTGTGTACCGAATATGAAAGCATTCTGACTGTTGGATCTGAAGAAGAGAAATTGTAAAGAAATTTCTCCGAATTGCACTAAGTTCAAATTTGGGCTACCATAGCGAGCCCAAATATTGACCTATGGATCCGATTTGAACAAACTTGAATCTGACCCCCTAGAGATGTTGTATACCAAATGTGAAAGCATTCTGACAAGTGAATCTGAAGAAGAAGATTTTTGAAGAAATTCCCTCATATTGTACGAAGTTAAATTTCATGTTCCTATATGGAGCCCAAATATTAACCTAGGCACTCGAATTGAACAACCTGGAATCTGACCCCCCTAAAGATGTTGTATACCAAATATAAAAGTATTCCGACTGGTGGATCTGAAGAAGATTTTTAAAGAAATTTTCTCATATTGCACTAAGTAAAAATTTGGGCTACCATAGTGAGCCCAAATATATACCTAGGGATCTGATTTGAACAAACTTGAATCTGACCCCCATAGAGATGTTGCATACCAAATATCAAAGCATTCTGATTGATGGATCTGAAGAAGAAGATTTTTTTAAATTACCCTCCATATTGAACAAAGATAAAATTTGGGCTTCCGTAGGAAGCCCAAATATTAACCTAGGGACTTGGTTTGAACAATCTAGAATCTGACCCTCATAACAATGATGTATACCAAATATTAAAAGATTCTGACTGGTGGTTCTGAAGAAGAAGATTTTTAAAGAATATTCCCCATATTACCCTATGTTAAAACTTCGGGCTCCTGTAGAGAGCCCAAATATGAACCAATAAGCTTTATTTCAACAAACTTTTATCTGACCCCCCTATGAATGCTGTATACCAAATATCAAAAGATTCTGATGATTGGTTCTGGAGAAAAGATTTTTTAAAATTTTTGCAAATATGCTGACTCAGCATTTTTTCGATGCCCATTACAGAACACCCTAACATAACCGATGGCAATTTTTTTTTACCATTCAATTCTACTGGTCATAAGGATACTTCATACCAAATAAAAGCTCTCTGTTCCGTGGGCTTTGGGAAATATGGGCGTTTGAAAATATTTCTATTTTTAGCTCCCAGGGTTCCCATCGGGATGCGGGAATTTTTTTTTTTGCATGGGTCATGTACTTATGACCCAATAATACCACAAACCAAATTTTGTTCATACAGGACCATCGGTTCAGAAAATAGAAATTTTGGGCGAGGCCAAAAATCTTACCCCTCCTATTACAAAGCCAAATATTACTTCACGAACTTCGTTTGAACAAACTTGATTCTACACCTCATATGGAAGCTCCATAGCAAATATCAAGTCATTGTACACACTGGTTCTTGAGAAGAAGATTTTTAAAATATTTGGGTGCATTTTCCCCCACTCCCTCCCTATGGGGCTGGGCATGCTGAGTTGAACAAAAATGAAATGCCCCTTTGGGACCATCACTCACACAAACTTTCACTTGAATTGGCCCAGTGGCTTTGGAGGAGAAGACCAAAACATGGTGTTGACGGACGACGGACGGGAAGCGATGAGATAAGCTCAGCTTGACTTTGTCAAGATGAGCTAAAAACTGATTGTACCTAATTTCGGTACAAAATGGCCGCTGGCAGCCATCTTGAATTTCGGACCACACCCAAAAACACTCATTCTTGTCCCAAGGTAATAACAAAGGTACTCAAGAAGTTTCGTCAAGATCGGTTCATAAATACAGCCCTAGCCCGAGCCGTACTGACATGTGTACTTATTGTGTATAAGTAGCACTGAATAAAATAAACGGTGATAACAAAGGTACCCAAGAAGTTTCATAAAGATCGGTTCATAAATACGGCCTCTAGCCTGAGCCGTATAGAAGTTGTGTACAAAAAACTGATTGTACCTAATTTCGGTACAAAATGGCCACCGGCAGCCATCTTGAATTTCAGAATGCACACAGAAACACTCTTTCACGTTCCAAGGTGATAACAAAGGTATTCAAGAAGTTTCGTGAAGATTGGTTCATAAATACAGCCCCTAGCCGGAGCCGTAATGACATGTCTACTTACTGTGTATAAGTAGCACTGAATAAATCAAAGTTCATCTAATTTGCATAATTTCTGCACGAGAAAAAAACCCGTTTTATATGTGATGTATTCCATGTTACTAACCATTCAAAAAAAATGTTATTCAAATCAGAACTTTCATACAGAAGTTCTGTACAAAAAACTGATTGCACTAATTTTGGTACAAAATGGCTGCTGGTGGCCATCTTGAATTTTGGACCGCACTCAAAAACACTCATTCTCATCCCATGGTGATAACAAAGGTACCCAAGAAGTTTTGTAAAGATCGGTTCATAAATACGGCCTCTTGCCCGAGTCGTATTGAATTGTTGACGGACAGACAGACGACAGGCTATGGCATAACCTCAAATTTGACTACGTCAAAGTTGAGCTAAAAATTCAAATGAGAGGGATATGCCATTATCCAAAATTTTCTTCCCAACTTTTATTCTGTTGGGGAAATCAGAACACTATAATTCAGTATACTTTGTTTGACAGAGCTAATAGAGCTTTGGCAAACAAGATGTTGCAAATAAGAAACTTAATTCATTAATTCTGATAATTTCAATGACCTGTCAAGACTCGGAAAAAATAAGGTTTCCCCAAGTTCCCCTACAAAAATGCACATTCAATTTGGTTAACCTGGCCGACCCATGAAAAACGTTTTTCTTCTGCAGCCAATATGAAATCAACAGGTCATATACAGAATTTTGGTGCAGATTGTTTAGATTCAACTGCCAGAACTATTCTATCTCATAAATACCTATCTATTATATGCATAACAAGCCTGGAATAAATTTTTGCTTTAATCCCCACTAGGGCAATACATTTTCTTTGTACATTTAACACTAAGATGTTTATACCTGCAGAAGTGAGATGATATTACTTATATCATTACACTTCCACTTCTCCAATGATATTATTCCATTATAGTGAAAAACAATGAGTCTTAAACCTTTTATCATAAATTTTCAATATATTTACCAAGAGGAAACAGAAATAGGCTAAGGGACAAATAAAATAAATATATAGTTTGTCAGAATGCTTTATCCTAGTCCTAGCATTAACCCAAAATATCAAAATTGCAAGCTGCAAAAGCTTCTCATAATTTAACTAGGGATTTAACAAGACTGATTTGGTTCAAATTTTAGCTGAATTATGAGAAAAAGTTGCTTCTTGAAATTTCAGTATTTTAACATCAGTGTGAAGAGGGTGAGTTATTTGAGCCGAATCACCAAGGCCCATGAGTAAAAATAATAAATCCTACTCAAGTGATAAAGGATTTATTTTACACTCTCTATATTTCTTCAAAATTACATATTTATTCTAAATAAATAAACAGTATCTAAGTGAAATATATTGCATCAAAAATGTGATAAATAGTACATAATACTGACCAGGCGGAGTTGTATCCATTGTTCATGGTCATACTCCAGACTCCCGTCAAATTCCCTCGTCAGCTGACTAGATTCCAACATTTTTGATAAATTTTCCAATGATATCATGGTAGTCTGAAAAAAAGGTAATTAAGGAAGAGATAATTAAGAAATTATAGCAAGGCTATGAAAAAAAGGGCAATGACAAAAAATCTTAAGTTTCCAAATGAGCAAAACCACAAATGCATATTGCCGAGTCCAATTTTAACTTGTAAAACTATGACTATCACTGAAGGTGATTAATACCCCCACTTCCGGATTACTAGAATGCACCTCTGAATGTTGAGCTTGAAAAACCAATAATAAATCCTAAATGAACAGCATTGTGTGTGCACAACGTCCGAGTAATCCATGCATTTTTAAATGTAAACTGTAAGACTGGCTAAAGAAAGAATGTTGATACACAAATGCAGTAAGTTCAGAGGTTATTGTAAACGGCAACTTTTTTCACAGAAATGAATGCTAATCAATAGCTCTTATCTGGAGGTCTCACCAAATGAGTACACTAAGTTCAAAAACAATCCTATGATAAATGTGCCCTGTAGGACATGTAAAAGAAGAATGTTGATGCACAAATGCAATAAATTCAAAGATTGTTGCTAACAGCAACAGCTTTTGATGGAAAATCGATAGCTCCTAACTTTGTCACCCTGCATAAGTATGCAAAGTTTCAAAACAACCTGATAATGAATGCACCCTCTGAGGGATGCCAAAGGAAGATGTTAATGCACAAATGCACTAAGTTTGAAGGTCATTGCTTGTGGCAATGTTTTTTACTTCTCTTTTTTATGGAAATTTATAAATATACCCTGCAGAGAGTGCAAAAGGGATAAGTTGCTGCACAAATGCAGTAAGTTCAATAGGCTGGTGATAACAATAATTTTTTATGGAAATGAAAAGAAAATCAATAGCTCACATCTAGAGGTCACCCTGAACACACATACCAAGTTTCAAAGTGATCCGATCATAAGTGTGCCCTGAAGGGTGTGCCAAAGGGAAATATTGAAGCCTGACTAAACTAAGTTCAAAGGTCATTGCCAGCAGCAACATTTTTCAACAGAAATGGAAGAAAATTGATAACTCCCATATAGATATCACCCCACACAAGCACACCAAGTTTCCAAGCGATCCAATCATAAATGTGCCCTGCAGGGTGTGTCAAATGGAAATACTGATGCATAACTGCACTAAGTTTTTATTAAGTTCATCAGAGGTCATTGCCAACAGCAAATATTTTTGATGTTAATGGAAGAAAATAGATAGCTCCCATCTAGAGGTCACACCAAACCAGCAGACCAAGTTTCAAAGCAATCTGGTCAAAATGTGTATGGCAGGGTGCGCCAAAGGGAAATATTGATGCATAACTGCACTAAGTTCATCGAAGGTCATTGCCAGCAGCAACACTTTTTGACAGAAATGGAAAATGCTCACCTGGCTGAAGTTTCCAAAAGAGATAAGTGTATCATACCAAGTTTCAAACCAATCTGATCATAAATGTGCCCTGTAAGGCATGCCAAAAATATACTGATGCCTGACTAAACTAAGTTCAAAGGTCATTGCCAGCGGCAACATTGTTTGACGGAAATGGAAGAAAATCGATAACTCCCATCTAGAGGTCACCCCAAACAAGCATGCCAGGTTTATGGAAATTCATAACTAGAGGTACTGTGAGCAAACTCACAAAGTGATACCCCCCGCGCCTGAATTATCTCCCCTTGGAAATGTCAGACCGGAATTATATTGCTTCATGCACATCCCCGTATGGAGTTCTTCCATTGTGTAAAGTTTCATAAAAATTCTTCAAATGGTTTAGGAGGAGTTGCGCTTACGATGGATGGACAGACGGACAGACGGACGGACAGGGTGATTCCTATATAGCCCCCCAAACTTTGTTTGCGGGGGGTATAAATGTACCCTGCAGAGAGTACAAAAGGGATAAGTTGCTGCACAAATGCAGTAAGTTCAAAGGCTGGTGATAACAATAATTTTTTATGGAACTGAAAAAAAATCACATCTAGAGGTCACCCCACACAAGCATACCAAGTTGTTTCAAAGTGATCTGGTTAAAAATGTACACTGCAGGGTGAGCCAAAGGGAAATGTTGATGCATAACTGCACTAAGTTCATCGAAGGTCATTGCCAGTGGCAACATTTTTGACGGAAATCGAAGAAAATAGACACCTCCTATCTAGAGGGAACACCAAACAAGCATACAAAGTTTCAAACCTATCTGATCATAAATGTGCCCTGTAGGGCGTGCAAAAGGAATATATTGATGCCTGACTAAACAAGTTCAAAGGTCGTTGCCAGTGGCAACAGTTTTTGACAGAAATGGAAGAAAATCAATAGCTCCCATCTAGAGGTCACCCCAAGCAAGCATGCCAGGTTTCAAAGCAATCCGATCATAAATGTGCCATGTAGAGTGTGCCAAAGGGAAATATTGAGGTCTGACTAAACTAAGTTCTAAGAACATTGCCAGCCGCAACATTTTTTGACGGAAATGGAAGAAAATCTATAGCTCCCATCCAGATGTCACTCCAAACAAGCATACCACGTTTTCAAAGCAATTTGATCATAAATGCAACCTGAGGGGTGTGCCAAAGGAAATTGTGGATGTACGTACGTACATACAGACGCACTTAAGTACGTACGCCAACAGACGAGAAGTGACGGCAATAGCTCAGCTTGACTTTGTCAAGTTGAGCGAAAAATCATAGGAGATAACTTGGTTAGAATTGATGCAGATCAAAAAATTTGGAATATGCATATGCCCACTTGATAGTTATAATGTTTGAGAAGTCTGATCAAAATTGGTTCATTAATGAAGGAAGTGTTTCACACACAAAAATCTCATGTACAAATCTATATTAAATCTTCTAAATTGAAGGGGAGATAACCTCGTAAAAATCAGCAGAGATGGAAAATTTGGAAGTATGTACACGCTCACTCATTAGTGGCCATGTTCAAGAAGTTGCAGTGAAATCCGTTCAATAATGTAGGAGTTGCGCATACAAGAATCACATTTGAAAATCCATGATAAATCTAGGTTCATGGGAGATAGCCTGGTTAAAATTGTTGCAGATTAAAAATTTTAGAATATGCGCAAGTTCACTTGTAAGTCATAATGTTTGAGATGATTAATCAAAATCGATTAGAAATGTAGAAGTTGCACACACAAAAATCTCATATACAAATCTATATTAAATCTTCCAAGTTGAAAGGGAGATAACCTGGTAAAAAACATCACAGATGGAAAATGTTGAAGGAGTTTCATCAAAATCAGTTCAATAATGCAGGAGTTGCACGCACAAGAATCTCATTTGAAAATCCATAATAAATCTAAATTCAGGGGAGATAACCTGGTTAAAATTGACACAGATCAAAATTGTTAGAATATTTGCATGTTCACTTGCTAGTCATAATGTTTGAGATGTTTGATCAAAATCGGTTAAAAATGTAGGAGTAGTTGCATGCCCCAAAATCTCATATTCAAATCTATATTAAGTCTACTAAGTTGAAGGGGAGCTAACCTCGTAAAAAATCATCTCAGAAGGAAAATTCGGAAGTATGCACATGTTCACTCATTAGTTGCCATGTTTACGAAGTTTTATCAAAATCGGTTCAATAATGTAGGAGGAGTTGCGCACACAATAATCTCATTTGAAAATCCATAATAAATCTTAGTTCATGGGAGATAACCTAGCTAAAATTGTCAGAGATAAAAAAAACTTTTAGAATATGCACAAGTTCACTTGCAAGTCATAATGTGTAAGACGTTTGATCAAAATTGGTTAAAAATATAGGAGTAGTTGCATGCACAAAAATCTCATATACAAATCTATATTAAATCTTCTAAGTTGAAAGGGAGATAACCTGATAAAAGTCATCACAGATGGAAAATTTGGAAATATGTGCATGTTCACTCATTAGGCGCCATGTTTAAGAAGATTCATCAAACTCGGTTCAATAATGTAGGAGGTGTCGCGCACACAAGAATATCATTTGAAAATCCATAATAAATCTAAGTTTTGGGGAGATAACCTGGTTAAAATTGTCGCAGATGAAATGAAAAATTTTAGAATATGCACATGTTCGCTTGCTGGTCATAATGTTTGAGAGGTTTGATCAAAATCAGTTAAAAAAAAAAAAGCAGGAGTAGTTGCATACACAAGAATGTTTGGATGGACAGATGGACAGCCAGATGGAGGGTTGAACTAAAATCAGGGTTTATGTGGCTAAAATATCTGAGGAATTTAAAATGCATGGCAACCACTAAAAACTCTTTTTTAAGTCTAATTTCTGGGTGGTAGCAAACCCTAACCCTTTCAGCTTACTGACCCTAACCCTAACCCTTACCCTAACATAAAATCCCTGAAAATATAATACCCACTTTTTGTCACTTAGTAGCCACATAAACAATTTTTGCAACATAACCCACTTTTTTAGACACATAAACACCATTTGTTTGTTCAAATTTATGTGGCACATAACAATGCTGTGTACAGATAACTAGGCACATAAAGCTGATTTGTTTGTGTGGAAGGACAGATGGATGGACGGACATACAAGGCATCGACAATATAGCCCTATTGGGGTATAATAACAAACTTAATCAGTTTTCTGTTGCAATGCAATAAAAATTATTCCCCTGGAGAAAAACAACTATGTGAAAGGTATATAACAACAGTTTTCTAAGTCTAACAAGAGACATAACTGTGTTAAATATTCATGGACAGAACCTGAAATGTGTGGTTGTCATTTCCTCTATATTGGTCTATCACCATACCAAAGGACATCAAAATCTGACAACCAATGCATGAATTATAATGCAAAATATTTGTATGGGTAGTTTTCTAACTCTAACAAGAGCCATAACTCTTGTAAGAATCCACTTACAAAACCCACAATATGTGGATATCCTTTCTCCAATGTTGCTCTCTCACCTTACCAAATGACATCAAAATGTGTCAACCGATGCTTAAGTTATAATTTAAAACGGTTGTAAGGACAGTTTTCTGGGCCTAACAAAGGCCATAACTCTGGTAAGAATCTGTGGACAAAAACCACAATATGTGGATATATCCTTTCCCCCATGCTGGTCTCCCACCATACCAAATGACATCAGAATGTGACAACCGATGCTCATACTTACAGTTTTCTAAGTTTAACAAGGGCTATACCTTTGGTAAGAATGTGTGGACCAAACAACACATGGATAAAATCCCCTCCTTATTGCTCTATCCCCACACCAAAGGACAGATTCTCCAGCTAGAATCTGAAACTGATACTTAAGTTATAATGCAAAATGTTGGATTGGAAGTACGTTGAGTATGGACGTACAAAAGTTTGGATGAAGACTTGAACTATAAGCCCATCAAAACCTCCTCCAGAGATTGTGGCATAATAACACATTTGTGAAGAATTCTATCAAACAACAAATAACAGCTGCAAAGTATTAAGCACATTTCATACCAGGATTTAACTCGTATATATAAGATAAAAAGGTATAAATGTAAACATTACTTACTTTTGAACATGTGAATTAAAAACTCAGAAACTAAATGTAATTTAAATTTTAATATTACCTCAAAATTATATTTTGAGCTTCCAAGACTAGTTCTTTGTTTTTCCCAAAATTTTTCTGGCTTGATGATAAAGGCAACCCGAATACTTCCAGGAAAATATTCTTGTAAAGCTTTGAGAATAGGTTTTGCTGTTTGCCATGTTGAGCCTCGCATATCCAGAATAATGGTGAAACCTTTATCCCGAACATCATCACTGAAATAGAAGAATATTAAATAGTAAAAATAAATAAATTTTTATCTGCAAAAACAGGAGATTATCAAAGTGGGTTCACCCAGCAGATACTACAGAGGCACACTTGAACCAGGCCTGGCAATCTGGAAAATCAAGGAGTGCAAAACAAATGCCCTCCTCAGATTGCTTGGGAATGCAATTGCACCAGAAATTTTCAATGCAAAAACTTGTATGCTTATTTTGGTTATATTCACTTCAAGGTATTAATATTTTTCCCAAAAATATTGTACTACATTCAGCTACATAGCGGGAATGAAAGTGTCAATGACACTGTAGCTCAACTTGTTAAGACATGTACATGTACAGTATGTGACACAGCAATGACAAACATCTAGGTAATGACTTGATAACAAAGGTACATTTTAAGTATTGTAATGGTCTGTACATAAATACTGACCGTAGACTGTAACAAATGTATAGGTAAAGTATTATAAAGGTGGTGACAGTCAGATGCTAAACTAGAAAAGAAATCTTTGAGTCCCAGAGTGGGTCTGACTGAACCCCAAAATATGACATGTGCACTTACAGTGTATAAGTAGCACTGAATAAATCAAAGTTCATATAATTTGCATAATTTCTGCATGAGAAAACAAGAGCACCGTGTAGCGGGACAATATACGCCCGTTTTGTATTTTTGAAGAGTTGGGGTAAGGATGGGGGTGAGGGTGAAAATTGTTTGGACCAACCCCATATTCGAACTTTACCTGTATTTTGTTGTGATTAAACAACATACCAAGTTTGGAACCAATCGGAAAACAAATAATAAAAGTTATCATCCGGAAACCAAATATTTGATGCATTCTATGTCCAACAGATAGGCCATACTAAAGTTACAATCCAGAAAACACAAAATGCACAAATTCAAGAGGAATAACTCTGGAAAGGTACATGCGAGTTTGGCCGAAAGTGAACCTGAGCTGTGCTTTGTGGTCATAAACAAAATCTGAGAATTTGAAACAAATTAGTCAAGGCAAACTAAAGTTATCATCCGGAAACCACATAATTCACAAATTTGCAATCATTCAAGGGGAATAACTATGGAACGGTACATGCGATTATGGTCAAAGGTGAACTTGAGCTGTGCTTTGTGGTCAAAAACAAAATCTGAGAATTTGAAAAACATCGGTCAAGGCAAACTAAAGTTATTATCCGGAAACCACAAATCCACAAATTTGCAATCATTCAAGGGGAATAACTCTGGAAAGGTATATGCGATTGTGGTCAAAAGTGAACTTGAGCTGTATTTTGTGGTCAAAAACAAAAAACTGAAAATTTGAAATAAATCGGTCAAGGCAAACTAAAGTTATCGTCTGGAAACGAAAAGTTGGGCTAAATTCCCATAAATAAAGGGCCATAACTCTACTGCAAATGGGCCACCAGAAACAAAAATCGAACCCATCCTGTATTTTGTCATACTAAATCCACATGCCAAATTTAACTCAGCTCAATCTATTACAACTAAAGTTATCGTTCGGAAACGAAATGTGTCCATGGACAGACAGACAGACAGACGGGTGGAGAGACCATTCACATAATACGTCCCGTTTTTCAAACGGGTGTATAAAATCAACATCTGAAAAATTTGGTGTCAATCCATCAAGGCGTTCGGCTTTAAATGAACGGAAACCAATTTTTTTTCAAAAACTGTGGTTTCAAAGGGCTATAACTCTGCAGCGGATGGACGGAGAAACACCAATATCGAACTTGACCTGTATTTTATTGCTACAAACAACATCTGAAAGTTTGATGTCAATCTGTCAAGATGTTCGACTTTAAATGAACGGAAACCATTTTTTTTTTTAAATTGTGTTTTCAAAGCGCCATAACTCTGCAGCGGATGGACTGAGAAACACCAATATCGAACTTGACCTGTATTTTATTGCTAAAAACAACTTCTGAAAGTTTGATGTCGATCCGTCAAGGCGTTCGACTTTAAATGAATGGAAACCAATTTTTTTAGAAAAATTGTGTTTTCAAAGGGCCATATCTCTGCAGCGGATGGACTGAGAAACACCAATGTCGAACTTGACCTGTATTTTATTGCTAAAAACAACTTCTGAAAGTTTGATGTCGATCCGTCAAGGCGTTCGACTTTAAATGAACAGAAACTAATTTTTAGAAAAATTGTGTTTTCAAAGGGCCATATCTCTGCAGCGGATGGACTGAGAAACACCAATATCGAACTTGACCTGTATTTTAATGCTAAAAACAACTTCTGAAAGTTTGATGTCGATCCGTCAAGGCGTTCGACTTTAAATGAATGGAAACCAAATTGTTTATGGGTGGACAGACGGACAGACAGACAGACTGATAACATAATATTTTTTAAACGGGCGTATAAAAACCCATATTATATGTGATGTATTCCATGTTACTAAACATTCATACAAAAATTTATTCAAATCAGAACTTTCATACAGAAGTTCTGTACAAAAGACTGATTGCACGAATTTTGGTACAAAATGGCCGCTGGTGGCCATCTTGAATTTCGGACCACACTCAAAAACATTCGTTCTCATCCCACGGTGATAACAAAGGTACCCAAGACAAGAAGTTTCGTAAAGATCGGTTCATAAATACGGCCTCTAGCCTGAGCCGTATAGAAGTTGTGTACAAAAAACTGATTAGACCTAATTTCGGTACAAAATGGCACTGGCAGCCATCTCGAATTTTGGACCACACCCAGAAACACTCGTTCTTGTCCCAAGGTGATAACAAAGGTACCCAAGACATTTCGTGAAGATCGGTTGATAAATACAGCCTCTAGCCCGAGCTGTATTGACATGTGCACTCACAGTGTATAAGTAGCACTGAATAAATCAAAGTTCATCTAATTTGCATAATTTCTGCACGAGAAAAAACCCCGTACTATATGTGATGTATCCCATGGTACTAAACATTCACACAAAAAATTATTCAAATCAGCGCTTTCATATGGAAGTTCTGTGCAAAAATCTGATTGCACCTAATTTTGTACAAAATGGCTGCCATCGGCCATCTTGAATTTCGAACCGGACCCAAAAACACTCATTCTCATCCCAAGGTGATACCAAAGGTACCCAAGAAGTTTCGTAAAGATCGGTTCATAAATACGGCCTCTAGCCAGAGATGTATTGAATTGTTGACGGACAGACGGACGCTCCAACATTTCGGGTTTATGGGCTATCAAAAAAACATTTTGTATGTCCAAAACCTTATTTTACCCAGAACCCCACCCCCTCCACCCTAGAACTTATATTTAACCCTAACCCCCTCCCCTCCACCCAAAAACCACACCCTAACCCTACCCCACCCTGACCCTAAAAGCCCACCCCAGACCCTAACCCCCACCCACCCCCGGAACCTAATCCCCCAACCTTAAGCCTACTCTGGGGCTACCCCTAACCCTAACCCCCACCCCACCCCTCCCAAACATACCAACTCCACACAAGCAGCGTTAGCATTGGTTGAAGACAAGTGCACCATTGACATGCAGTATGCCTTAGTACACATGCCCCCACATGGTCTCAAGATTAAATGCCTTGCCCAAGAACACAACACAGTCACCCCTGGTGTGCTATTCAATTAACAAGGTTCTACTGAACAAGCCTCTGGCTTAGGGCCCTGCAAAAGTCATGTCGCTTTGAAGAGAATACTGAATCGATTAAGTTGCAGATGGTGCACTGAAGTCGAGACTTCGTCTCTGAGCATATATTGACAAGTCTGTTAGGACAGGTTTATAAATGACCCATAGGCAAAGTCAAGACTTCCGTACTTACAATATTTCTCCCTTTTTGGACTTGTTCACATAATGAAGAGATTGGGTCCAGTTTCTTAGTGTCTGTTTTTGACAATCATTCAGTGTCTATGAAGTGAATTTTTATGAATGAAGGTCATGACATCATGGTATAGTATTTTTGCACCAAGCATGACGTAATCTAGGCCTCATTTTTCATAATTTTTGGGGTGGAATCTAATTGGATTCCCGTAAATTTCTTTTACAGGAATCCACCAGAATCCAATAGTTTGAGAGGACCCAAACACACTGGGCTGACCATTGTTCATGTGCCAAAAGTTTGAATATTAACCCCTTATTCAAAACATGATGGTGTGTAGATGATGAGGGGAGGTGGGAATGGGTTGTGACAGTTGAGAGTTAATGGAAGGCAGATAATGTTCTTTTCATCAAGAGAACCATGGCATAATCAGTGCATACAGAGATGTGGTCTGGGGGGAGGGGAATTGGATAGCAACCACAACATGATCACATTAGCGATCAGAGTAAAACTGATTTCATTTTTTTGACACCAACGGTTGTGGTTTTGTTTTTATGAAAAAGTAAATTGGTTTGTGAAACTCATAAAAAGCACAGGTTTATTAAAGACCCATGTAAATCATTAAATCAAGAAAAATCTGACTAACATTCAAATGAATACTATAATGGCTATATAGAGGTGGTATAAGAGGAGGGATTATTTACAATTAACCTTGAACTTAGGAAGAAAAAAGACAATCCAAATATGACTGACAGACAGAAAAGAGACAAGCCAAATTTGATTGAAAGACAAACTATTGTTTAGGTCTAAAAAAGTTAAAAATCTGTTCTCAGGCTCTCCCACATGGTCATTTTGGATGCCGCATGCTCTCTTTTTATAATCAATGCAAACTTAAAACAAGCCAAGACCAATACCGGGTCTGGACCTGCATCGCTGCATGCAATTGATTACAGAGATGAACAGACTTCAAAGTATCGGCACAAACAGGAAGTGGCTGCACGGCAGATTTGAAAATTAGATACACAATACAACTCATCATTATGAAGCAGAAGACCAAATATAAAATCATTCCCTTTCATAGAAGCCAAGAAAACTTTGACGGAAGAAGTGTTTCAGATGGACTGACAGACTGACTGACTGATGGATGGATGGACGGAGTCGAGCGGTTACTAGACCGGCTCTGCCGCTGGCGACGCAGTTAAAAAAAAATAAATGGTTTATGTCTGATATTTTACCCAAGTTAATAAAATTGATAAATCTGTCCCTTGTGTGCAACAAGGTTTTGGAATGCTTTAGCGTTTCAAAGCCTTCTTGCACTGAAGAGACAAAATGCACCACCATCAATGCTATTCTGTAGATTAGGAGGCCTAAAACATAAAACAAACAAAGAACATGAACTTTAAAATATAAAACTGGCAGCCCACATGCAGTTTTATACAAAATGGCACTTTGTGGAGCCTTTCCTCTCATCTGACAGGTTGACTTAACCCTTTATCTAATGAATTAGCTGCATCTGCCCATGCAATATGCAACTCAGCAGTTGGAAAAATATTATTTTTCAAAAAATTTCAACAAGCCATGTCATGTTACCCCTCATTGGAACAAGCTCATTGAGCACACTGAGGGAGACACATGATATGGTTTTGTTGAAATGTTTTGAAAAATTTTGAAAAATTATATTTAAAATAATAAATTTTTATATCGTCTGCATTGGGTAAAGGGTTAATAACATGTGAAATGATTGGTTTGTAATCTTTCTGCCAGGTACCAACAATGGTATGACAGGAACAAAACTTTTGTTACCTGTTATCATGACAGGTGCCAAATAATAATTTCAGGCTTGCTTGACATTTATTGCTAGCACCCGATACAGTGGATAGAAGGGTGCACTATTCAATGGACTGGGAATACAAACATATAAACCTGTGTTTATCTTATGCATCACATGTACCAGGTGAATGCTCAAGTTACTGATATGCAATATGCAATCTTTCAAAAAATATGAATTTTTAAGGTTATGGTGCAACTTAGCCATCTATCAACTTACCTTGGTATACTTGCCAAGTAACACATGAGTTTTCTGAGATCATCATATTTTAACCTTTCTGGATGAGTATGAGATGGAAATGTGAGAATCGGTCCTCCTTGTTTGTCTCTTCCTCCTAAAAAGAAAGGAAAAAAATTCATGTTGTAAGACTAAATGAGGAAAAAACATAATTTGTATTTTATATATGAATGAAGTGTATTTTCCAATGCAATAGCATATAAAAAATCATTGTTTTACTTTGTAAATTATTTTTTAAAAATAAGATCACCTTCTGAGGGGTACAATTTGCAGAATCTGTAAATCATCTTACAGATATGCTATTTATCAAACAAGGAAGAATTTGAAGAACCAGTTTAGAGAAGATTTTTTAAAATAATTTTTCCACTATTAATTGTGGTTTAATGACACCATCAACAGCCAGGGTCATGTCATGTCAGACAGTTTTACAGATGTAGGAAACCATAGTACTTGGATAGAACAAACAAGCAACTGTCAGATTCTCCAACTGCTATCCTGGTACAAGTAAAGTTAGCAATGATTGAAGGCAAGTGTATCATCAATGTGCTGTATGCCTCAGTACACAGCACCATTCTGTCTGCTTGTGGGTAATCAGGATTAAGTGTCTTGCCCAAGGACACAATGAGGATGATATGTGTTAGGACTGAACCACTGACCTTCCAATCTGAAGTCAAATAAACTAACCAAGGAGCCACCACAGACCCATTTTTAACTTTAACCCTAAAAGGCCTATTTCTGACTTCAAAACAGGTGCCCTTAACATGCCATCATGAGGAGGTACTGCTGACAATAGACAAATTACCTAAGCAGTGGTTTCTAGTCAAGTCTTGGCTGCCTGTTAAGGCAGCTAAGATTTAACTAGAAATCACTGCTAAGCCATTAGACATATAGAGACTGTGGAATGGTGGGAATTCAAGACCCTTGTCCAGGCCCTTAACTGGCAGAGTGCTGGAAGCCCTATTTTGGGCTTAACTAAAAGTGACAGGCAATAACTGTCTGTAGCTACATTCTGCCCGAGGAAGCCTTTATTGTCCCTGATATGAATCAGATTTTTTATACAATACCTTGCTCTCTGACATTTAATAGGATAGTGCCTATAAAGCACTATAAAATTAAATGTAATAGAGCAGTATATGATGAGCTTTGATTTGTTGTCAGAAAAAACTCAGCACTTTACCAGTTAAGGGTTCATGATACTGTTCAAATTTCAGTGTCCAATGATACAGTGCTGTTAATGCTGGTCAAGATTGGTTTAACCCTTAAAGGCCTATTTCTGACTTTTCCAACCTCAAAACAGGTGCCCTTAACATGCCATCATGAGGAGGTCAGACAAATTACCTAAGCAGTGGTTTCTAGTCAAGTCTCAAGACTTATCTAGAAATCACTGCTAACCCATTAGACGTATAGAGACTGTGGAATGGTGGGAATTCAAGACCCCTTAAGGGTTAATGATACCGTTAAAATTTCAGTGTCCAATGGCATTCTAAATATTGATTTGAACAAACTTGTACATCGTTCTTATACAGATGGTGTATGTTAAGCAAGGAAGCATTTGAACTGGTGGTTTGTGAGGAGGATTTTAACTATTTTTTCCATTATCCACAGTGTTAAAATGATGGACACCCATATGATGCCCCATAATAAAAGTACATGTAGATAAGATTTTCTGGACCAGTTTGATTTTATTCCCAAAAGTATGCTCTACACCAAATATCAATTACTTACAGTGTGGTCCAACTGCCAAACTCTAGTCTGCAAAGCTAGAAGAAACTGGGATTTGTATCGTGCTACTTAAGAACAGAAAGATGGCAAGATGGATATATAAATGAGTGAGTGGGTAGTGATAAAATCTCTACATGCTTTTTATTTTGAAAGAAAAAAAGGAGTGACAAGACTGTGAAGCATCACAGAATACCTGATAAGTAAGCAATTCGTTCTCTCAGAATGGGAACTATGTCAGCTGCCTTTAACCCATCACTTCTACTTGTACCTGAAAAATAATTATTAGAAATATTATGACAACGTTCCTGTAATGAAAGTGTCAATGACACTGTAGATTAACTTGACCATGTGTTGTGTTTGATGAAAAGGACAATGTTCAAAGTTTATAAAAGGATTATGAAATACAACAAGAATTGTGATAATTGAGAATATGTTAATTTCTGTTCCCTGTATGCGATGTTTTCAATAAAAATAATTTGAGGTGTAGACTGTACTAAAGAACTGAAGGGTAGGTTAATGTGGCCCTCACAGATAATGTATGACAACCAAAGTTACCAAGTTACAGTGAAATTATTCCAAAATGAGTCATCCTATCAAGTTACAATGAAATCCCTTCATAAATACGGCCTGTAGACTTTGCTAAAGGTTTTCAGGCTTCAAGCCAGTGTAGCCATCACGGTTGATCGATCATAACCAAAAGAGGACGTCCTCATCTAGACATTATACTGAGTCATCCTACCAAGATACAATGAAATCCCTTCATAAATACGACCTGTAGTCCATGCTAAAGGTTTTCGTGTTTTGGGCTCGGGCAACAATCACGGCTGAATGAGCGTTACCAAAAGGGGACGTTCTCATCTAGACATTATCTGGAATCATCCTACCAAGTTACTATGAAATCCCTTCATAAATACAGCCTGTAGACTGTGCTAAAGGTTTTCGGGCTTCAGGCCTCTGTAGCCGTCACAGTTGACCAATCACGATCAAATGGGGACGTTCTCATCTGGACATTATATGGAGTCATCCTACCAAGTTACAATGAAATCCCTAAATAAATACAACCTGTAGACTGTGCTAAATGTTTTTGGGTTTTGGGCTCGGGCAGCAGTCACAGTTTACAGATCGTGGCCAAATGGGGAAGTTCTCATCTAGACATCATACAGAGTCATCCTACCAAGTTACAATGGAATCCCTCCATATTAAATATGCCCTGTAGACTGCGCTAAAAGTTTTTGGGTTTTGGGCTTGGGCAGCCGTCAGGGTTGACAGATCATGACCAAAAGGGGACGTTCTCCTCTAGACATTATTTGGAGTCATCCTACCAAGTTACAATGAAATCCCTTCATAAATACGACCTGTAGACTGTGCTAAAGGTTTTCGGGTTTTGGGCTCAGGCAGCCATCACAGTTGACCGATCCCAACCAACAGGGGAATTCTTATCTAGACAAGACCTCAAACCTGCATATGAAATTTCGTGACGATCAGACAAGAACTACGGGGTGTAGCCTGTGCTAAAGGAAAAGTGAACAGACTCACAGACTTCCGCATGCGTGATGGCAATAGCTTATCTTGACTTTGTCAAGTTAAGCTAAAAATCAATGACAGATATCGATATGAGGTTATGTCAAAAATGCTTGAAGCTTATGGCTGGCCTTTGTTGACACTTCTGGAAATCCAACATGATTAACCTTATATAGTGGCAAATCTACAACCTGCAATGTCAAAAACTGCCATGTTTGTTTTCTCAACTTTTTATTTTTCTTTGTTTTGTTTGGTTTCTGATTAACTTTTCCTAATATACAGCTTTTATAAGCTGAATGAACAAGCTCTTAAGCTCATTACACAAACTGGGAGCGTACTAAAGTGGTGATCAAAATTTGTTGACATGTCTGGCTTGTTAGAATTTATGGGAGAGTGCCAACAAGACAAATCCTTAATGAAATAAGCTTTCTTCTTAAAGAATATAAAATAAATCCACAGAATCTGAAGCCTTTACTTGAGGTGTGAGCATTCAAAATAGAGCCCAAATATGGGGTCCTAGTACTCAACCAGTTAACTGGTCGATTTATTTATTTATTTATTTTTGGGGGGTTTAATGACACTTTTGACAGACAGGGTCACCGTCCATCACAGTTTATGGGTGGAGGAAGCAGAGTACCCAGAGAAAACTACTGAGCAGTGACAAGCAAATGTCAGGCACCTCTACGTACTAACACCACACAAGCAGGATTAACACCAGTTGAAGACAAGTGCACCATCGATGTGCAGTATGCCGTAGTAAATGGTGCCATGCCCCCATGTGAGTAATCAGGATTAAGTGCCTTGCCCAAGGACACAATGCAGTTACCCCCTGAGGGACCTTTTGGTTTGAAGTACAATGCCATAACCACTGAGTCACCATGCTACCAGTAGAGTACTGGAAGTACATATATGGGCTTTACTAAATAACATGTACCCTTTGTTGGAGGATGTTTCATACTGATCCTGATTTGTTAATTACAAACTGATCAACTCCATTAGATGGTGCCTATTTTACCCAATGAAGTGTAAGAGCAATATATGATAAAAAGAAGTTCATGGTCAAGAAACACACTACCAGTTAAGGGGTGAGATTAGGGTTCCAGATGCAGAGTGTTCTTTGTAACCATACAGCTGTTTTTTGATACATAACTATTAATTACTTCCATTCAACACATTTAAACAGACATGACTGTTCACAACCACCCAACAACAATTAACCTTACATACCCTGTACAGATTGTTTTTACATGAAGAAGAAAAACAAAATGAGAGGTGTCTCATGAAAGGTATACTCACTATTTATTTATTTATTTATTTATTTATTTATTTATTTATTTATTTATTTATTTAGTGGTGTTTATGGTCACATACTTATGCACAATGGCTGATCGTGACCACCAAATGGAGATAAAGTCAAGGTCAGACAATCATTTATGCCCCATGTTGCCTATTTAGAGGACTTGCACCCCAAGCATTAGTGACTGGGTCCTATTTTACCAGTAGAACGGTGCTTGTTTAAGGTATACTCACTTCCTATCCAACCAACTAAAGGTGATTCAATATAATCCCCCTTTAGAAATGAACTGTTAGTAAAGCCAAGATTTAAGTTCTTTTGCAAAACCTGAAATTCTTTTACTGGTATCAGTGAGCTTGTGACTCATTTTTGAACAACGAACTGGACATTTGACCTATTGACACCTAATATATATCCACTCTTATATATATCCCAAGCATTGGCACCCTACAATTTGTGTAAGATTTTAAAAGTTTTGTGGATAAAAGGAAACAGAAGTTATTACAAGGAAAGCAAAATTCTATTTATAGTAATAGTGACTTTGACCCCCACAAGAACAATTCCAATCATCGATACCTTATGAACAATATGTGTATGATATTAGTTTTTGTTGCCAAAACTTCCCAAGGGATCTGCACAGAAGGCAAAATTCTATTCATAGTAACAGTAATCTTGACATTTGATCTATTAACCCTAGACACAATTCAAATCCATGATATCTTATTGGTAATCTGTGTTGAAGTTAGTTTCATATGCTAAAGGAAACTAAACTTATTGTATAGAAGGCAACTATCTCTTTAGGGTAACAGTGACCTTGATCTTCCAACTACAGATCCCAAAAATTGTTCCATTACTGGCAACCTTTGTATGAAGTATGAGCATTGTGTGATCAATGGTACAAAACTTATCTGGAAATGAGTGGGACAAACAGACAGATGAACAAATGAATGAACAAATAAACGGAGGGATGAATAAAGTGATTACTATATACCCCATCACCCACCCCTTGTAAAAGGGGTTTATTATTGTTTTCAATTTATTGCAGAATGCTTGTTGAAACAGCCCAAGATTCTTAATGGTGTGTTTATAATTTGCTTAAAAATTGATAAAAATATAACGAAATGGAAAAATGACAAAGGCCTTTCCACCCACATACAATGGTCCACTTTTAAAACACACCACAATACAAACTAAAACCTCTGGTTAAACAGTGTTGATATAGACCAGTTCCTTCTGGGAAGGATTATCACCAGTCGACAGCGATGGACTTGATCAAATGGATGGCCACAGGAGAAAAGTGATGTGAACTTTGGGATGAGTCATACCTGGTAATCAGACTGAAAACTGACTTGTTGCTGATAATAGAACATCTCTCTGTTGTCTCTCTCATACAGCATTCAACACAAAATCAATATATGACAGAGCTGCACTGGAGGAGTGATAAATTTACTTTAGCATCAATTCAGTGAGAAATACTGATAATCCAAGTCTGGATGTTCTCAAAATTTACATGGGTCTCTATTCTCTGTTTCACTTGCTCTAAACAGCAATATTTAAATATAAGAAAAAAGTCCAAACAAGAACACAAGTTCTTAAAACTAGCACCCGTTGATCTGTAACCTTCCACCTACCAAACTTAAACTACAAGATCCAGAGAGAAATAGACAAAAATTGTCATTTAGAACATTCCATCTTTCACCTCTGTGGTCAAAGAGTGCAGAACAGCCGTAAATCCTCCAGAGCTTTGTTGTTTAGTTTTTCTTTATAATAAAGTCTAAACACAAATTTCTTTCTAGTTTAGCTATCTGCAGACAATTTTATTCTTCTTCTTGTCAAATTTTCACCCCTGGAATGTTCATATTGAATGTCCAAACCATAGCATAATCTATTTTTTTGTAGATAGCTGCATCTTTCCAAATAAGTAGAACCTGCGACCAATGTGCACATAGTAAACAAGCACAGTTAAACTTTCAAGAATCTACAGAGGAAGTCCAGCAAATTCTGTTAATAAGAATAATTATTATCAACTCATTGTGCATTATGTACACATTAATAGTAATTTACAGAGTCAATAAGGTAGCCCAACAGACCGATAAAAAAATGTCTGGAATTTCGAGCCGGTCGATAATAAATATATAAATTAGTGACTAAGGACCAGTGTCACACATGATGTCGTGACTAACTTCTGGAAACTTTGTTTACCTGTTGCAGCCTACAATTTTGATAAACATCACATCACATTCAGTCAACTGAGATGGATGAAAATGAGTTTGGTATAAAGAACAACTTCAACAAGAACTGAATGACTAATGAAAGAGATTGTTTTAATAAATGTTGATCCTGTTAATAATTCGTGCTGAATATTCATATTGTAACTTGCAATATCATATATTGGCCAATAATAGTTTGCTACAGTAGCCATAGTCTAAACTTGGACCCAAAGAACATGATATAATTTATTGGTGTGGTCTGGCCAGCGTCACACAAACAGTTAAATTACATCCTTTGGGTCTGAAATTGGACTGCTGTAGCCAAGTCTTGATAATAACAACAGCACAATTTACTTGACCGTTTCACTCCATTATCATACCTCCATCAGTGATTAGCAGCTCTACATCCATTAGCAACCCATTAAAATATTTTTCTGTTGCTAATGGCAGCAGAAACATATATTCTCCTTCCCACTTCATTTCATCTTGTGCTGGGTTATAAGTGTGGATTCCCCATAGGTGAAGGTACAAGCTCTTCCAACAGGAGAAAATTACTTTCCATGCCAATTTTACCACCTTGAGTACTTTTTGAAGGCTTAGGTACCTAGAAAGTCAAGGAATAACTACAGTATATGGAGTGTAGATTGTAACTAAATCACCTGTGGAGTGGAGTTATCACCCAAAGTATCACTTTAAAATTCTGTACATATGGACAAGTGCACCACCAGGTGGTGGATCAATATATGGCCGCCTATGAAGAAATTGCGCTTGTGAAGAAATTTGTAGTTGAACAAAAGGTCAATAATTCCTTCAAAAATAATTGCACATTCCTGGCTTACGCCCCATTAAAGTTGAATATATTGCTTTCAAGTTATTGTGTGGAGAATCAAAGGTCACCAAAACTCCCGGATGGTTGCCATGGCAGCCATACTGGACATGCCAGAATGCTGGTTATCGAAAGGAACCATCCTCTAGTCATGACTAATCAACCATAAAAAAACAGTATCTGTTGGATGTATCATTTTCAAGTTATTGAGTGGACAAACAAATGATAATGGAGGGACGGACGGATGGACAGATGGATGGACATTGATGCTAGTTACCAAAAGGAACCATCCTCTAGACATGACTAATCAACCATAAAAAACAGTATCTGTTGGATTATCAATGGACAATCAAAAGTCCCTGAAAATCCAAGATGGCTGCCATGGTGGCCATACTGGATATGCCAGAAATGCTGGTTATCGAAAGGAACCATCCTCTAGTCATGCTTAATCAACCACAAAAAGCAGTATCTGTTTGATCTATAGTTTTCAAGTTATCACAAGCACAATCAAAAGTCCCTGAAAATCCAAGATGGCTGCCATGGTGGCCATATCGGATATGCCAGAATGCTGGTTATTGAAAGGAACCATCCTCTAGTCATGCTTAATCAACCATATTAAAGCAGTATCTGTTGGATCTATAGTTTTCAAGTTATCGCGCGGGCAATCAAAAGTCCCTGAAAATCCAAGATGGCTGCCATGGTGGCCATATTGGATATGCCAGAATGCTGGTTATCAAAAGGAACCATCCTCTGGTCATGATTAATCAACCATAAAGAAACAATATCTGTTGGGTGTATTGTTTTCAAGTTATCGCGTGGACAAATAAAAGCTAACGGACAGATGGACGGATGGACAGAAGGACATTGCCATACCATAATACGACCCCCTCATATGAGCGGCCGTATAAAAAACACAAGCAATGTTTCAGCCATTGGACCTCTGGGTTTAACATCGGAGGTCCATTGGCTGGAACTTTGCTTGTGCTTGTTATGCTTTACAACAAATCTGTAATTATTGCTTGGATGGAATCTCCACTCTATGGGTGATTTAGTGATAATACACTCTCGACATACTGTTTAATGAGAGCACTTGAACCAAATTTAGGGATTCCAGGCATGAATGCATATAAGGTTGACATTTTCAGGAAAACTGTGTGGGAGGGGGCAAGTCTCCACTTAACTGTATATCTCTTAATTGAATAATCCTGTTAAATTAATATAATTTCCAAACACTAAACCATTTACTATACTTTAAGCACAAATTTGCCGTTAAATGTATATGGATTATAGAGTACACTCCTGTTAAATGAATAAATGAAAGTGTCAATGACACTGTAGCTCAACTTGTTTAAGACATGTACATGTATAGTATGTGACACAGCAATGACAAACATCTAGGTAATGACCTGATAACAAAGGTACATGTAAAGTATTGTAACGGTCTGTACATAAATGCTGACCGTAGCCTGTAACAAATATATAGGTAAAGTATTGTAAAAGTGGGGTGACAGTTAGATGCTAAACTAGAAAAGAAAGCTTTGAGTCCCAGAGTGGGTCTGACTGAACCCCAAAATATTTGTTCTCATAGCACAGTGATAACAAAGGCACCCAAAAAACACTCGTTCTCATCCCAAGGTGATAACAACGGTCCCAAGAAGTTTCGTGAAGATCGGTTCATAAATACAGACTCTAGCCCGAGCCGTATTGACATGTGCACTTACTGTGTATAAGTAGCACTGAATAAATCAAAGTTCATCTAATTTGCATAATTTTTGCATGAGAAAAAAACCCATATTATATGCGATGTATTCCATGTTACTAAACATACATACAAAAATTTATTCAAATCAGAACTTTCATGCAGAAGTTCTGTACAAAAAACTGATTGCACTAACTAAAGTACAAAATGGCTGCTGGTGGCCATCTTGAATTTTGCATCGCACCCAAAAATACTCGTTCTTGTCCCACGGTGATAACAAAGGTACCCAAGAAGTTTCGTAAAGATCGGTTCATAAATATGGCCTCCAGCCCAAGCCGTATTGGCATTTGAACTTACAGTGCTGAAAGTAACACTAAATAAATCAAAGTTAGTCTAATTTGCATAATTTATGCACAAGAAAAAACCCGTATTATATGTGATGTATCCCATGGTACTAAACATTCATACAAAAACTTATTCAAATCAGAGTTTTCATATGGAAGTTCTGTGCAAAAAGCTGATTGCACCTAATTTTGTACAAAATGGCTGTCAGCGGCCGTCTTGAATTTCGGACTGGACCCCAAAACACTCGTTCTCGTCTCATGGTGATAACAAAGGTACCCAAGAAGTTTTGTAAAGATCGGTTCATAAATACGGCCTCTAGCCTGAGCTGTGTGTACGGCACGATGGACGGACGACGGGTCATGGCAATACCTCAAATTTGGCTTTGCCAAAGTTGAGGTAAAAATCTTGCAATATGTCATGGAAATAACCTGGAAATTACCAAATTCTCCTTGTTTAGAGACATACTTGTCCTCAGTTCATCCATTACAGGTATTTAATCTATTATATCTTGTTTGACAGAGCTCCATAAGCTCTGTCAAACATGTAATAATAGAATAAATGCTCCGTTTATCTCCAGAATACAGCACAGTGACAAATCCCTCTTAACAGTATACTCCTGTTAATTGAATAATTTTCACTGACAAAGTGGCTATTCAATTAACAGGGTTCTACTGTACTTGTAATTTAGTTTTCTGTAGCTGGTTTTCCAAAGAATAAAATACTGAACTTGTATTACGACTGCTACTGTAGATTTTACATGTAAACTCTTTTCTTCATGTTTTGGTTCCAACAGAATATCATCAACAAGTGAAGACTTGAATTTTATGGTCTGTTACAGATGGGGAAACCTTGGGAAGAATTTTTAATGACTCTTCAAGCTTGTACAACTTGAGAATGGAAGAAATATTACCTGTTGATAAGGAATTTTATCAGCTTTTACATAAAAAACAGACATACCTTACAGACAGTGGGAGAAATGCATTTAGAAATTTAACCTTTTTTTCTCTGAGGGAAGCACTCTGCGGAGATATGATTGTGTATACAAGGACAAGACCCCCCCCCCCCCCCCCCCCCCAAAATAAAGAAACTGGCTAAGTAAAAGATAAAATTTCATGTGTAACTGAACTTTCATAATAAAATCTTTGAGTATGGTTTGGAGACCCTTGATTGGGAAAAGATTTTACATTTCATGGAATTTTCAATCACTTCCAAGGACTTTTGCCTAAAATTATTTCAATCACCACTGTTTTTTTATATACCAGTTAACAATAATATTCTTACACCTGTATTCCAAACTGTTATATCAAAATTGTTGTATGTATTCAATGTTACCTGATACAATGGAGGCATTGAAAAATGTGTTCAGAAACCCACATAAAGAACCAGGCAACATGTAAGAATGGCAATAGCTTCAGTGAGCTTAGAAAAATATAGTAAGACCCTTTTTTTTTGAATAGCCACTTTGCCAATGAAAATTATTCTATTAACAGTATATTCAATTAACAGAGATTGTGTCACTTTCCTGTTTTCTAGAGATAAACTTAGTATTTATTCTATTATATCTTGTTTGACAAGAGCTCCATGAGCTCTGTCAAACAAGATACAATAGATTAAATGTCTATATTGGATGTACTGATACCAAATAGGTCTATAAACAAAGAAAAACTATGGAAAGTCAGGGTAATTTCTCGACAGGGTACAATAATTTTTATTCAATTAACAGGAATTTACTCTATAACCTATATTCAATTAACAGGTCAAATTTGAACTGGAGGTATGGTAAATGGTTTTGTGTTGGGAAATTATATTTAATTAACAGGGTCATTCAGTTAAGAGATATCCAATTAAGTGGGCTCCACTGTTTAATGGAGCTTTCGTGCAAAAGCTTGTACAAATCTGTCCTTCCAGCTCACTCTCCGTTTTTCATTTCACTCCTCCCTGAAGTCTGAAGAGGGAGAAATGACTTCTCCATAAATTTACCCCCTAGACTAATCTCTGTACAGACCAATGTTATAAGTACACTCATACTCCCCAGAAACCACATATGATGTCATCAGAGTCATTAGTGACATGCCCAAAAGTCCTGTGGTTTAAATCTCAGCATTTCTAACCGAAAATCTTCAACAATGTCTAGAAGCTAGCTAACAGTTTGTTGATCCTTAGCCAGTGC
Source organism: Pictodentalium vernedei (assembly GCA_031216915.1). Lineage (NCBI taxonomy): Eukaryota > Metazoa > Mollusca > Scaphopoda > Dentaliida > Dentaliidae > Pictodentalium > Pictodentalium vernedei. The sequence goes on along the minus strand of CM062294.1, from coordinate 249,657,110 downwards.
CCAGCATCTAGGAAAGTTTTCAAGATTGAAACCAAGAAACTCCAATCTTAAACCTACCTCTCACCTTTCAGTGGGGAAGTGAGATGGAGGGGTAATGACTAGAGTTCCTAGTATGGAACAGCACATCCAGTGTGTTAATATCCCTTCAGTACCCTTTCCCCTAACTAAATTCATGGGTATGCCCCTGATCAGTGCATAATGTCACTGAATACATCATTCACAAAAACAAGAAACTCTGCTAGCAAGTCTAATTTGCGTCAATTTAAGAATAGATTGTATTATCAGAAAATGCACTTGCAACTGAAGGTGCTTAAACTGTTCAAAAAATGATTTACTATCAATGAGAGAATACTAATTACCAACATATGCAGAAAAGCAGATGTATGGACATACAGCTGAAATATTTTTTTTCTTTCACAATGTGTCTTCTTGGTAAGATGAGAATATACATCTGCAAGAAATAGCTTCTAAGCCTATTACCTGGTGCTGAGCACTTCCAATGGACAGTTTCAACAGAACATACCTACATCAGAGATTATTTATTTAATCTTATTTGTTTTACAAGAATTGGCGAACAATTTATGCAACTTATATTAAAGCCGCTCCTTAGCCCAATGGTGCAGGTGTGAGGGATGACCTTCGAAATGGCAACTTTGTGGTCGCACTCTTATTGAATACTACGAAGGGAGTGGTGGCTTAGTGGATAAGTGAGCTGGTCTCTCATGCCAGAGGTCCCGGGATCGATCCTTGGTCGGGGAAAGCTCTAGAGTGTCCGAACACACTCTGTCAGCATCAATAGTGGGGTTGGTGCTGTCACTGTGTACCATCCTATTGGGTGGGGACGTAAAATGGCTGTCCTCTGTATGGAGAGAGACACACTCCATGAAGGCTAAAGATCCCTTTGTAGTATCAAAGATTATTAACACACTACCCAGCACTACATGTATACATAAAGTTTTTCGAAAAGAAAAAGCTTGCCATCCACAAATCTATTTGGACAGGTACTCTACAATCACTGAAATTAGCTGTGGTAAATGGCAATGCATGATGAAAGCCATGGCAGACTGCCATGGCATTGTCAATTGCCATGACAAATTTTTAGGCCTGGTTCAAACCACACAACACCAAACTTGCGACACCTATAGCAGTCATATGCCTGTGTGGAGGTGTAACTCCTTGCATGCTGCTGGTGGATTTTCCTACCAGGACAGGATTTTTCTTACCACTGAAATAAATGTAATTTTGGCACATTTAATTAAATTTTCTCCCTGAAAATTGAATGGATTTTTTCCCTGACTTCTTGAGTTAAATTTAGATGAATTTTCCATGAAATTTAATCATGGCTGCTGTAAAATGGCTGCTTTACAGCAGCCATGCCTTGATTTGATGAAAATTATCTTGAAAATACTCAGTGGGTTAAGAGTTAAAGATGTTAGCCAATGGGTAATAATACTCTTGGGTAATAATACTCTGGCGAACGGGACATGGTGGTTAAGTTGTTAGAGCAGTGGACTTGAAACCGAAAGGTCAACAGTTTGATCCTGACAAAGTGAATACAAAATTGGGAAGGAGAATCAGTAATAATTTAATCCTACAGCCGTACAGTGATGTAGGATTAACTTAATACTGAACCTCTCAACAAAAGGAAAGCAGTCATCCATTTCCCTATTGACAGTAGAGCTCAATACAATACCATTGAGGGCATCAAGGTTGGAAGAGTTGAAAGTTCAAGAATTCAACTGTTTTACTATAAATGATGATACATTATGAGCATCCACATGCTGAAGCTGGCATTCCTTCCAAGTAATAACAATTGTCTTTATGATCAAACAATAATCTTTTCCAAACATCATGTTGCATTTAACTCTAAAATCACACAAGTGGTCAATGTTCAGCAATTATTTTAGTAATTAAAAGTGAACTAAACAGAATTTCTCCATTTCCACAATAGTTTTCAAGTACAAAATTTTAACAGTAAATGAAAGGGGTAGAGGTTGGGGGAAAAACAGTTTTTCAATAATACTTTCATTTTTTAAATCATTTATTCAAATTTTTTATGCTATGATATACTGAAGAATAAGATAAATATCTGTATGTAAAATACATGGAAGGAGGCAGTGCAGCTCATTGAGCACGGGACTTGTACAATGAAGGGTAGACCTACATCATCTACATCTACACTTAATCCCCTTATGGCAAGTGACAGTACGGTGCCAATGGTATACTTAACTCTTTCAACATGAGAGACCACTTTTCCGGTCCAGCAACACGATACGTCATAATTTCATTAAGTAGGATGGCTATACTAAGTGAATGTGTGCAGTAGACCAATTAATATTTTCAACGTGCAGCCTGAAGGCTGCATGTTGAAAATATCAATTGCTGTACAGTAGAACCTGTCTTGAGAGACCGCCCTTTGGGCCACACAAAAGTGGTCTCTCAAGACAGGTTTCAGGTTTTCTCAAGTCAGTCAATAACCAACCACAAAATTCAGAAATAGAGAAGAATGGATGTTTGTAATTACTTTGTAGTTGTTCTTTTTATGAAGTTTTTGTAACAAACTGAAATGGACTGTTATAAAAATTATAAAAATAAATTAGTGTTGAAAATCTTCATTGAAGATTTTCAACACAAATTTATTTTTATAATCCTATCTGTCACATTTCAGGTATGTATGAAATTGTTTATTCAGCAATAATCTTAATATTTTCACAGGGGTCTTATAAAAGGGATCAGGACAACTCGGACCAAAGACAACTTGGACCAAGACAACTCGGACCACTTTTGAAGACAACTCGGACCAACTTTGAAGACAACTCAGACCAACTTTGAAGACAACTCAGACCAACTTTAAACACAACTCGGACCACTTTTGAAGACAACTCGGACCAACTTTGAAGACAACTTGGACCAACTTTGAAGACAACTCAGACTAACTTTAAAGAAAACTCGGACCAACTTTCAAGACAAGTTGACCCAACTTTCAAGACAACTCGGACCACTTTTGAAGACAACTCGGACCAACTTTCAAGACAAGTTATAATGACTATAAGACTGGATGGACCAACTGTGAAGAAAAGAATGATGTAGAAAATAATTAAATGTGATCTCAAAGAACTCAATAGATGCGACGGAACACTTTTCAGTACAGCTTGTGTTGTCTTTGAAGTTATTCTGTAAAATGAAAATGCTTCTCATCACAAACTTTGATATGTGATGAATGTTTGCATTGCAACTAAACAAGTAATCAAACAGAAATCATGTGTGAAAGTTTGTTGCTTGTTTCGTACTAGCTCGTCTTTTCAACAGGTGGCTCAAAAGATTACCGACATGTTGTTTTAGGCACTAGCTTTTCTATATATTATGTTCGTTTCGAGAATTTTAATCATTCAATCATGGCTGATGACTGTATAGAGTGTAAGGCAACAGTTATTGTTATTAATTGTAATTTCACAAAAGAAGTGTCAAAGGGGCTTGAAAGAAATATATCTCATAACTGAAAGAGGATAAGTTAACTTTTACCTTTATACACGAAAATTGCTATTCAATCTTTTTTTTATTTTTTTCTTTCCAAAACATAGATTATGATCCCTCATTGGAACGAGCTAATCACGTCCGTTCCAATGAGGTTTCATAACCTATGTTTATGAAGCCAAAAAAATTAGTAACGCGTGCTACGAGTGTCGTCTGCTACAACAGTTAGCTAAAGGGTTAATGTATATATATCATTCAGATAATAATGCAGATGTTCATACGGAGTAAAATTTGAAGAATTGTGACTTTAAATACCAATACAAATATATTGTACATATAGTTTGATAAAATATGTGCTGAACATTGTTTTTTATGTGAAAACTTTTATTCATTCATTTATTCATGTCTTTGATTGTCATGCCTCAGTTTTTAATAAATCGCTTAAAACGTGATTGGTTGTTCTGTGACCTTCTCCACCAACCCCGAATCTTCATTTGTCCACTATTCAGGTCCGAATTATTCACGAGTCAGTCCAAGTTGCCTACAAAGTTGGTCCAACTTGTCTTGAAATTTGGGTCGACTTCTTCAAAAGTTGGTCTGAGTTGTCTTTAAAGTTGGTCCGAGTTGTCTTCAAAAGTGGTCCGAGTTGTCTTGGTCCGAGTTGTCTTTGGTCTGAGTTGTCTGTAATTCTTATAAAAACATCTCAATCTTTAATGAGTTAAGTCACTGAATAGCAATTGAACCCCAATTAAGAGCTTTTAATACTTTTAATTATGTTAGTATAACCAAAATGGATTTTCCAATTTCAGAACAGGTAAAAAGTTTTTGTCATGGTTTCAGTCTTCAAAGGGGCGGTCTCTCAAGACAGGTCCATTATGGCATAAAAATACAAGTTGGTACCAGGTCACAGTGGGCTTCGGCGAACTCAAGCTGGAATTTGACGGAACTGGGGATGATTATTTGGAATACCTTAAATCAACCCAGATGGAATGGGCTAAGGAAACCTACGACATCCTCATCAACAAACCAGGTCACTTGGACGCAGCAAGGATCCGCGACCCGTTCTTTCACAGATGGCTAAAACGCAAAAACTTAGACACAACAGCTGCCAAGCCTTCGCCATCGCCATCTCAGCCACCTCCTTCCAAGAAGAAAAAGCACAAACGTAGCAAACGACACTACACCCGAACACCTTTCTCCTTTGATGTGCCTTGACATACTATTAAAACCTATCCTACAGCTAAAGAGGGTTGAAAGGGGCTTTGCCCCAAACTGTCCCTGCACGCCTTCGGCACACGAAACCATTCAATTCAGATTCAGGTCACAGTGGTCATTATTTAATCAAGATTATGGAAACACTGGAATTACCAGCGAGAATGAAGAAAACCATAGCAGCTCTGGGCATCTCTTGCTCTATCACCTGGACTATCCAGGAGATAGGTAAGAGCGTCCATCTGACTTTGGAGTTCAAGGTTGTAGAAGAGATCAAAACACCACCCTCCTCGGGGACAGGTAGCTCCTTTGGTGAGAGGATCCCCTCTCACACTGGTCCTCACCTGAGGAGGTCAGGAGGCCCTGAAAAGAAGAAGAGAAAAAAAGAGTCCAGCAACCAAGCGAAGGGATTCCCGGCTTGGAGACTTTCCTGGAAAAGAAGAGAGAGAAGAGTGAGGAGAGGGAGGAGCCAGAGGCAGTCACCATTTCCGCTCCTACTCCCACAGAGTCACCCATCTTGCCTTCAGCTCCACAGCTGGAGACGCCCGATGTGGACAACTCTGGACAACTCTGTGGAGATTGAGTTGGAAATGGAAGCTGTCTTCTCGCCACTTCCCGATCCCCACTCGCCTCTCCCTTCGATGCCAGAAAGCCCAGCGTCAGAACCTGTCCAAGAGATAGCCGAAAAGTTCAAGTCCGATCTGGAAAAACACCGAGAAGAGTGAGAAAAGTACGCGATTGAAAGCGAAAGACAACACCAAGAGCAACTGGCATTAATTAAAGTAACGGACACTTCAACAAAACCAGGGGCAGCACAACAACAGGCACCTCCAAGGGAAACACCTACCACACCAACAGCCATAGATACCCTTTCACCATCACAGCCACCTCCTCACAAGAAAAAAACCAAGAAACACAGACGCCATAACTTTCTTCCCTTCCATTTCCTCCTTTAACACGATCAGACATGGTGCATGACAAAGTAAAATTACCTTAATTGAAGGGGTCGAAAGGGGCTTGCTCCCCAAACCGTCCCTTCGGCGCGCAAAAACATTTCATTCAGTCACAGTGGTCTCTTGATCATCATCGATCCATCATCATTCGCACCTTGGACTCCGAGGTGCTAACAGCTGAACAATGGAGCTCCCACTTGTGATACAAGAAACACTTGAAGAGTGAAGGCTACCCTTGCCACCACCTGGAGTATCCAGGTGCTCAAGGGTAAAGTTCACCTGACAGTGGATTTTGACAAAGAACCTGAACTGCCGTCCTTGGAGAGGTGTAACACCTTTCATGAGGGGATTTCCCCCCCACTCTGGTCACCCTCCTAGTGACGTCAGACAAACTGGATAAAGACCGCCGGAGCAATACAGCCACCACCAAGAAGATGAGGAAGAGAAAGAAGGGACACTCTTCCAGACGACGAGATGCCCGCCGAATGACAGAGTTCCTGGAGAAGAAGGAGGAAAAGGAAGAGAAGGAGGCAAGTGAGGGCATCATAGGGGCAACACCTGTCACCCTTGACCAACCCTTGTCCAGCTCGGCACCCCCTTCCCAGGAGGAGGGTCCGGAGGACTGTGGGTCATCAGGTGACAGATCAATCTCTAACCCATCTGACTCTTCATCCGAAGAGGAGATGGAGGAGGAAGATCTGTCTATGGTGCTGGAAGTTGTCCCAGACGACGCACCTTCCCTCCCTCCAGCTCTTGCTTCTCCGGCTTCTTCGGACCAGGAATCCAACCAGGAGGAGAGCATCCCGGAGTCCGTGGAGGCATTCCTTGGGGAGGAGATCCAGGATGACACTACCCGAGCTACTTTCCAGGATAACTACAACTTCTACGTCAAAAGGAGATTTCCAACTCACTCAATCAGGACAATCCTTGTAATTAACCTTAAAGACTACAGAAAATCTCAAGAAACAGCAGCTAGGATCAGGCTGTTCGTTGCCAAGGAAAAACCTACTCTTCCTCCAGATCCAACAACGCCACCAACATCAATCTCTCTGACACATCCTCCTCCCACCAAGAAAAACCGCAGAAGACATAGACGCCGCTGATCACCCTTACTCTTTCCCTCCTTTACCACGCTCAGACATAACACAAATATTATACAGTCAATGAGGGTCAAAAGGGGCTTTCCCCCAAACCATCCCTGTGCATCGGCGGCGCGCCAAACCATTCCATTGTCTACTAAGGCACACTGCACATCGATGATACACTTGTCTTCAACCAATGCTAACCCTGCTTGTGTGGAGTTAGTATGTTGGGGAGCCTGACAGTTCCTGGCCGTTGCTCGGTGGTTCTCTCCGGTTACTCGGGCTTCCTCCAAACGTAAAACTGTCTGACACAAGGTGACCCTGGCTGTTGAAAGTGTCGTTCAACCCCAATAAATAAATAAATCACACTGAACAGCCAGGGTCACCTTGTGTCAGAGTTTTATGGGTGGAGGAAGCCCAGAGTATCCTGAGAGAACCACTGAGCAGCAGCAAGCAACTGTGAGACTCCCAAACATACCAACTCCACACAAGCAGGGTTAGAATAGGTTTAAGACAAGTGAACGTCAACAAGCAGTATGTCTTAGTATATGGTGTCACCGCGCCCCCAGGTGGGCAATCAGGATTAAGTGCCTTGCCCAAGGACACAATGCAGTTACCCATGACGGGGATCAAACCATGACCTTATGGTTTGAAGTCCAATGCCATGACCACTGAGCCACTGCACTCCCAGCATGATGGAGATAAAATTGGCAAATTGAAATTTTGATTATTTCTCCATCAGTATACAGATGGTCATAGGATAATCTACTTTCTAGGCACCATATCATCACTTTTGTTAATGAAATTCTGTGTAATAGCCCTATCCACCAGCATTTTGACAAAAATCAAACAAAATTTAAAAAATAAAATCAAAAAAATTTATAATTTTTTTAAATTTTTGCCTCAAAAACATATCTTATGACCCCTCAAGGGAACAAGCTCATTGAACTCATTCCAATGAAGGGTCAAAAGTAGTTTTTGAGACAAAAAAGAAAATTTTCAGTTGTGCCTGAATTTTTTTGCAAGTGTCATTAGTGTTTTTCCTGTTATCAAAGAGTTAATTGTGGTACTGATGGATCAGCTCTGAGAGCACTTTCCGATAGTGTGTTACAAAACAGCATATCAAAAGATTGATGGGAAAATAAAACATCAGAAACATACTGGGTTGGTTATTCATTTATTATTTTATTTGAAACTCACTTTCAGTATGTATGGCTATATCATGACCACAACACAAGTATGAAGTCAAGTCCATACTTGTTAATTATACTGCCCATTCTAAAGGACTTGCACCCCTGACTGAAGGCACAGAAACCATCAATGTACCACAATGATAAACTTCTGGACACTACAGTGTCATCCTCCCATAAAAGACCGATGGGTCCAGTCTCAGCCTCAGAATGAAATGTTTGTGACAGTGGCTGAATTCAAGCTCAGATTTCTTTATTCAAATCTTACCCTTCTGTACACAGATATAAAAAAAAAAAATAATGAAATATAGAGCTGTTAATTTTTCCCAAAGTGCAACTGTGAATTAAACTAATCCAATCTTGATTGAAAGAGCTCACTGAGCTTAGTCAAACAAGAATAGATTTGTTAAATTCCAACTCTTGTGTTCCAAATAAAAGTACAGGTGGGAATAACATTATGAGGTGGAACATTTATCAAAATTAAATAAAAGTACAGACCCAAATAATAGTACAGGGTGAAAATCCAATGAGGGGGTTGAGGAGTAATGCAAGTTAATTTTATCCCAAAGCCAACTTATTTTCCAGTATTGCAGTTAGTTTTATCAAAGAAAACTAATAGGCATTTTTGCATCATGATTACAACAATGAATACACTGTGCTAAACAAAAGACTATCACAGAATTTAGTGAAGATTTACTAATTTGAAGATCTTCTCCCTGTTGGAAGGGCAATTTTAATAAACATATTTATTTATTTATTGGTGTTTATGTATTTATTTATTTATTTACTGGTGTTTAAGGTCACAAAATTATGCACAATGGTTAATTGTGACTACAACATGGAGATAAAGTCAAGGTCAGTCAATAGTTTATTCCCATGATGCCTATTGTAGAGGACTTGCGGCCCAAGCATCAGTGACTGGCTCCTATTTTACCAGTAAAACGAAAACGATGTTTGTTTACCACAGTAAACAAGCACTGCCTAACTTCCGGGGTGTGTGTGTGTGTGTGTGTGGGGGGGGGGGGGGGGGGGGGGGGGGGGTATTGGTGTTTAAGGTCACATATTTCTGCACAATGGCTAATCATGACCACGTCAGTTTCACAGGTGGAGGAAGGTGGAGTTCCCAGATAGAACTACCAAGCAATGGCGAGCAACTGTCACCTCCCCAACATACTAACTTCACACAAGCAGGGTTAGCATTGGCTGAAGACAGGTGCACCATCGACGTGCAGAATGCCTTAGCACACAACGTCATCGTGCCCGCAGGTGGGCAATGGGGGTGAATTGTCTTGCCAAGGACACAACACAGTTGCCACAGATGGGATTCGAACTGAGGACCTCTCAGCTTGCAGCCTGCACCTCAACCTACTGAGCCACTGTGCCTCCTTTAATCAATATACAGGCTCAAATACGGAGCATAAAGGGTGGAAAAATCCCCCCAAATTCATAAACACAATAGTAGTTGCATTATGGATAAAACTTGCAGCTGGAATATTCCATTCAGTGGAATCCAGTTAATTGAAAATCCACTTTGCCACTGATAATTATTCAGTTGAGAGTATTCAATTAACAGTGATTTGGTCACTTTTCCATATTACAGAGATAAACTGAGCATTTATTATCTTGTATCTTATTTGACAGAGCTCATTTGCTCTATCAAACAAGGTATAATAGATTAAATGCCTGTATTGGATGCACTGATGCCAATTAGGACTATAATCAAAGGAAATTCGATGGTTGTCAAGGTAATTTTTTGTTATGGTATAAGATTTTTTATTCAATTAACAGGAGTTACCACCATAACATACTTGTAATTAACAGGTCAAATTTGTAGTGACGGTATGGTAAAGGTTTTGTGTTTGGAAGTTATATTCAATTAACAGGGTTACGCAATAAAGAGATAACGAATTAAGTGGGCTCCTCTGTCGTTCAATACCAGTTTGCAAAGGAATAACTGGTTCAGTGCAAGAAACCTATATCTGGGCTTTATTAAAGGTGTAGGTTTCAAAATAAAGTTTTAATATTCTCAGCATCAGCTCAAAATGAAGCTGGAAGCAAATGACATTTTATTACTGCAGATCTGTTTTGTAATGGTTCATTAGAAAGTGCTTACAGGCACACTCTAATGAGTTGTAACAAAACAAGTATTGATGAATAAAGTCTGTCAGTCAAAATAAAAGGCCGCTCGGCCACATGTCCCCCGAAAAAACAAGTCGAAAAAGGGGCATAACTCTAGTAAAAAAGATCAGTCGGAACCCATATTCGAACTTGACCTGTATTATTACCCCAGAAAGTCACATACCAAAATTCTTTCCGATCAAATAATCCTAACTGGAGTTATCATCCGGACACCGCAAATCTGGAAATTTCTAAGTCGAAAAAAGGGGTATAACTCTCATAAAAATAATCTGGCCGAACCCATATTCGAACTTGACATGTGGTTTGGGCTAAGAAGGTCACATACCAAAATTGGCTCCAATCAAATGATCCAAACTGGAGTTATCATGGGGACATCAAGTGGGACGGATGCACAGATGAACGGACAGATGGACGCACACATGCATGCACGCACGGACACCGTTGATTTCTATAATCCCCCAAAAAATTTTTTCAGGGGACAATAAACTAGCACTCTACCAGTGAAAGTGCATTCCACTGAGCATCAATGCTTCAATAAGTATGATAATATTTCAGTAAAATAGTTACACTGGCAATGTAAAAATAACAATCAAATATCCGCCTTGCAAAAGATGCACAACAGACAACTATAGAAAATACTAGTTATTATCTGTAAACAGGAAAGACAAAATCCAATTATTTGTCTTTAACCTTGGCCAATGGTTTCATTGCTGACAAAATTGAAACCATTCGGTTACAGTTTCAGCAAAAAAGATTCTATTCCATTTCTTTACCTTTTCCAGACTTTTTGATAATTTTTCCAGATGCAAAATACCTCACTGTAGACAATGCTCAAGAATCTCAAATGAAAGTATGAGAAAACATCACTATTGCAGTTAGTCAAAATCAGCTCAAATTAAACATTGTGGGCAAGACTTTTTATGCAACACCCATTACAATTTCTTTGAAAAATGCATAAAATATAAGCAAAATTTCAGCTGATGGACAACTCAGGTCCATTTGCAGAAACTTTGCCATTTTTTTTTTTTTTTTTAAAATAGTTAATATTTGCCAGGTCATAATTCACCTTTTCATACTGCAGAGCTGTATAAAAACTTTTTAATCATCACAGCAGAAATATTCTGCATTTTTCATTATGATATCATCTGATTTTAAAAATATGATAAAAACTCTGGTGACAACAAACATATGGCATGTACATATAGGTTATTATCACCAAGTGGGTTTCCGAGATGGTGTATTGAAGTTGAGACCCTCATCTCTAGGCATATAACAATGAGTCCATTAAGACAAGTCGCTGCATGACCCAGATGTGAGGTTGAGGCTTCAATACACCATCTCGGATACCCACTTGGTGGTAATAACCATGTATCTTACAATATTCCTCCCTTTCTTCATTATTTATTTATTGGTGTTTAAGGTCACATATTTCTGCACAATGGCTAATCAGACCACAACAGTTTTACGGGTGGGGGAAACCGGAGTACCGGAGAGAACCACAGAGCCCAGGCAATCAACTGTTAGCTCCCCAATATACTAACTCCACACAAGCAGGATTAGCATTGGTAGGAGACAAGTGCACCATCGATGTGCAGTACACCATAGTGCAGAGCGTCACCCGTGCCCCCATGTAGGCAATGGGGTGAAGTGTCTTGCCCAAGGACACAAACGCAGTTGCTGCAGGAAGGATACGAACAGAGAACCTCTCGGCTTGCAACCTGAACCTCTACCTACTGAGACACCATGTCCCCCCCCCCCCCCTCCTTTTCTTCACTTGGTCACATATATTTTGACAATCATTCTACGCTTGTGAATTGATTTTTTATAAATGAAGATCATGATGTCATGAAATTACATTCCTGAGTTCTGCATGATGTAATCCCCATTCATTGGTCCACTTGTACTATAACCGCCAAAGTTTATAGTAGTGTTTCAGCCATGTGTTTCTTTGTTTTATTTTTCAGGTTTAACACATGGTAGGACTACATAATGATAATTGAGAATATGTTAATTTCTGTTCCCTGCACGCTATGTTTTCAATAAAAACAAGAGGCCCCACGGGGCCTGAAGCACTCACCTTGAACAGAACACAATATAAACAGAGTCCAAGAATGAGTCTACATTAAGCAATCCATCCTCACAGGACACATTGTCAATCCTTGAGCTCCTCAGGAGTGACAAAAATAATCCGGGCATCATGCCTTTTCTTCAGTTGATCATAATGTAAAATGTGGAGCTCCCCTATGAAGCCCCTTGATACAACTTATGTGGATTAATCTTAGTTACACACCTCTGGAGGGTACTGAATAACAAATTTCTAATTCTTCAGCTACATGGACAATTCTGGCTCCCATAGGGAGCCCAAATATTAACCCAGGCTCTCGATTTGAACCTAGTTGAATCTGACCTCCCTAGAGATGTTGTATACCAAATATGAAAGCATTCTGACTGTTGGATCTGAAGAAAATTTTTCAAGAAATTTCTTCACATTGCATTAAGTTAAAATTTGGGCTACCATAGCGAGCCTAAATATTAACCTATGGACCCGATTTGAACAAACTTGAATCTGACCCTCCTAGAGATGTTGTATACCAAATATGAAAGCATTCTGACTAGTGGATCTGAAGAAGAAGATTTTTAAAGAAATTTCCTTATATTGCACTAAGTTAAAATTCGGGCTGCCATAGGGAGCCCAAATATTAACCCAGAGAACCTATTTGAACAAACATGAATCTGATTCCTCTATAGATGTTGCAAACCAAATATGAAAGAATTCTGACAAGTGAAGCTGAAGAAGAAGATTTTTGAAGAAATTCCCTCATATTGTACCAAATTAAATTTCAGCTTCCCATATGGAGCCCAAATATTAGCCCAGGCACTCGAATTGAACAAAGTTGAATCTGACCTCCCTAGAGATGTTGTATAACAAATATGAAAGCATTTCAACTGGTGGATCTGAAGAAGATTTTTTAAGAAATTTCCTCATATCGCACTATGTTAAAATTTGGGAAGCCCAAATATTAACCTAGGGACTTGGTTTGAACAATCTTGAATCTGACCCTCATAACAATGATGTACACCAAACATTAAAAGATTCTGAGTGGTGGTTCTGAAGAAGAAAGATTTTAAAGAATATTCCCCATATTGCCCTAAGTTAAAAATTTGGGTTCCTGTATTGAGCCCAAATATGAACCAATGGGCTTTATTTTAACAAGGTTGTATCTGACCCTCCTATGGATGCTGTATACCGAATATCAAAAGATTCCGACCATTGGTTCTGGAGAAAAGATTTTTTTTAATTTTTGCAAATATGCCGATTCAGCATTTTTTTGATGCCCTCTACACAACACCCTAACATAACCGATTGCAATTTTTTTTACCATTCAATTCTACTGGTCCTAAGGATGCTTCATACCAAATAACAGTTCTCGGTTCCATGTGGTTTGGGAAATATGGGCGTTTTAGCTCCTGGGGTTTCCATGGGGATGCGGGAAGTCAAGTGCTTATGACCCAATAATACCACATACCAAATTTGGTTCAAATCGCACCATCGGTTTAGAAAATAGAAATTTTGGGCGGGGCCAAAAATCTTACCCCTCCCATTACAAAGCCAAATATTGCTTCACAAACTTCGTTTGAACAAACTTGAATCTGCACCTCAAAAGGAAGCTCCATAACAAATATCAAGTCATTGTACCCACTGGTTCATGAGAAGATTTTAAAAATATTTTGAAGCATTTTCCCCCACCCCTTCCCTATGGGGCTGGGCATGTTGAGTTGAACAAAAATACAATGCCCCTTCGAGACTATCACTCACACAAACTTGAATTGGCCCAGTGGTTTTGGAGGAGAACACCAAAACATGGTGTTGACGGAGGACAGCCAGACAGACAGATGGCGGACTGAGAGCGATGGAATTAGCTCAGCTTGACTTTTCAAGGTGAGCTAATAATTTGAGGTGTAGAATGTACTAAAGATTTGAGGGGTGGGTTAATGTGGCCCTCACAGTTAATATATGTCAACCGAAGTTACCAAGTCACAGTGAAATTATTCCAAAACGAGTCATCCTATCAAGTTACAATGAAATCCCTTCATGAATATAACTCGTAGACTTTGCTAAAGAAATCTTGGTCACATTACGGCTCGGCATTTACGGTTGACCGATCATGACCCAAACAGGACAGTCTCATCTAGATCGCATACCAAGTTAGCCTACCCAGTTACAACAAGAGCTGGACTTTCGTCCGGTGCATACCCCCAAGTGGTGTACCACCTAGTGTGGGCATACCTATGATCACTAAATATTATTTATGAATATTCTCTGACCGATGGACAGATGCACAGATGGACAGATGCAATCCAGTAACCCCACCCCCCCACCTTTCCATTTTCTTTGAAAGTTTTCAACAATTTCCAACAATTTCTAAGTCAAATATTTATTGGTGTTTTAAAATCACATACTTATGCACAATGGCTAATCATGATCGCGACAGTATTGCAGGTGGAGGAAGCTGGAGTTCGGGGAGAGAACCACCGAGCAACGACGAGCAGCTGCCAGCTCCCCAACATCATAACTCCGCACTGCGGCACAGGCAGGGTTAGATTGGTTGAAGACATGCGTACCATCGACGTGCAGTACGCCTTAGTACACAGCGACATCGTGCCCCCATGTGGGCAATCAGGGTTAAGTGCCTTGCCCAAGGACACAACACGGGAGTCCTAATGGATCGCTTAGACGGTCACCCATCCGAGGACTAACCAGGCTCAACGTTGCTTAAATTCGGTGATCTGACGAGAACCGGTTACCGCAGTGCCACCGCGCCCCCTTCTAAGTCAAAAGGTATGGTAAATTGTTTGGTGTTTGGAAGTTTTATGCAATGAGGCAAAAGCCTTTGTCATCGGCAAACTGCATGCCATATTTCACTGAAATCCAATTACCCATTCCTGAGATACAGGCTGAACAGACAAATAATGTCCATTTTCTACAATGCCTAAGTCAAAAAAGGGGGATAACTCTAAAAAGGAGAATGTGAGAAATATCGCTGAATCCTTTTTTTAAAGCCTATACCATAAGCAGTGTTCATGGCAAATTTCATTGCAATAGAACATTCGATACCCGAGATACAGACTGAACAGACAAAATTTGGCTATGACACAATTTCTCAGTGAACAAGTAATAAAAAAAAAATAATAAAAAAAAAAAAAAATAACTCGTGTGGGCATACCTATGACCAACAAATGTAAAAAATAATAATTTACTTAAGTTATGAATATTCTTGGACGGACTCACACACGGACGCACGCAGGGATGCATGTAATCCAGTATACCCCCATTTTCTTCGAAAGTGGGGGAATAATTAAATCCCTTTATACAAAGAACCTGTAGACAGTACTAAAAGAATCCAGGCCACATAAGCAGGTGGCGGTAATGGCTGACTGATCGTGACCAAAATAGGAAAGCCTCATCTAGACATCATATCAAGTTATCCTTCCAAGTTACAATGAAATCACTTCATAAATATGAACTGTGGACTGTGCGTAAGTCTAGGTCACAGGCCATCACGGTTGACCGATCACGACCAAAATAATCTAGACATTATACTGAGTCATCCTACCAAGTCACAATGAAATCCCTTCATAAATACGGCCTGTAGACTGTGCTATAAAGGTTTTCGGGTTTCGGGCTCGAGGAGTCATCTGGGTTCACAGATTGTGACCAAAAGGAGAAGTTCTCATCTAGACATCATGAGGAGTCATCGTACCAAGTTACAAAGAAATCCCTTCATAAATACGACCAATAGACTGCTAAAGGTTTTGGGGTTTCTGGCCGGTGCAGCTGTCATAGTTGACCAATTGCGACCAAAAGTGGTTGTTCTTATCTAGACATTACATGGAGTCATCCTACCAAGTTACAATGAAATCCCTTCATAAATACCACCTGTAGACTGTGCTAAAGGTTTTCGGGTTTCGGGCTCACAGTCGTCACAGTTGACCGATCACGGCAAAAAAAAGGTTTTCAGGCTTTGAGCCCCTGTAGTCACCACGGTCGACCGATCGCAACTGAAAGGGGACATTCTCATCTAGACATTATACCCAGTCACCATACCAAGTTACAATGAAATCCCTTCATAAATATGACCTGTAGTCTGTACTAAAGTTTTTCGGGCCTGTGTAACCGTCATGTTTGACCGATCGCAACCAAAAGGGGACTTCCTCATGTAGACATT
This sequence comes from Pictodentalium vernedei, assembly GCA_031216915.1. Taxonomy (NCBI): domain Eukaryota; kingdom Metazoa; phylum Mollusca; class Scaphopoda; order Dentaliida; family Dentaliidae; genus Pictodentalium; species Pictodentalium vernedei. The sequence goes on along the minus strand of CM062294.1, from coordinate 249,640,833 downwards.
ATACTGAGTCATCCTACCAAGTTACAATGAAATCCCTTCATAAATATGACCTGTAGTCTGTGCTAACGGTTTTCGGGTTTTGGGCTCGGGCAGCCATCAGGAATGAGCGATCGAGACCAAATGGGGACGTTCCCATCTAGACATTATACGGAGTCATCCTACCAAGTTACAATGAAATTTCTCCATAAATACAACATGTAGACTGGGCTAAAGGTTTTGGGGCTCGGGCAGCCATCACGGTTGACAGATCACGACCAAATGCGGAAGTTCTCATCCAGACATCATACATAGTCATCCTTCCAAGTTACAATGAAATCCCTCCATAAATACGGCCTGTAGACTGTGCTATAAAGGTTTTCGGGTTTCGGGCTCGAGGAGTCATCTGGGTTCACAGATTGTGACCAAAAGGAGAAGTTCTCATCTAGACATCATGAGGAGTCATCGTACCAAGTTACAAAGAAATCCCTTCATAAATACGACCAATAGACTGCTAAAGGTTTTGGGGTTTCTGGCCGGTGCAGCTGTCATAGTTGACCAATTGCGACCAAAAGTGGTTGTTCTTATCTAGACATTACATGGAGTCATCCTACCAAGTTACAATGAAATCCCTTCATAAATACCACCTGTAGACTGTGCTAAAGGTTTTCGGGTTTCGGGCTCACAGTCGTCACAGTTGACCGATCACGGAAAAAAAAAAAGGTTTTCAGGCTTTGAGCCCCTGTAGTCACCACGGTCGACCGATCGCAACTGAAAGGGGACATTCTCATCTAGACATTATACCCAGTCACCATACCAAGTTACAATGAAATCCCTTCATAAATATGACCTGTAGTCTGTACTAAAGTTTTTCGGGCCTGTGTAACCGTCACGTTTGACCGATCGCAACCAAAAGGGGACTTCCTCATGTAGACATTATACTGAGTCATCCTACCAAGTTACAATGAAATCCCTTCATAAATATGACCTGTAGACTGTGCTAACGGTTTTCGGGTTTTGGGCTCGGGCAGCCATCAGGAATGAGCGATCGAGACCAAATGGGGACGTTCCCATCTAGACATTATACGGAGTCATCCTACCAAGTTACAATGAAATTTCTCCATAAATACAACATGTAGACTGGGCTAAAGGTTTTGGGGCTCGGGCAGCCATCACGGTTGACAGATCACGACCAAATGCGGAAGTTCTCATCCAGACATCATACATAGTCATCCTTCCAAGTTACAATGAAATCCCTCCATATTAAATACAACCTGTAGACTGTGCTATAAGTTTTCGGGTTTCAGGCTTAGGAAGTCATCGCACTTGACAGATAAAGACTAAAAGGGGACGTTCTCATCTAGATCTTATAGACTATGAGTCATCCTACAAAATTACAATGAAATCCCTTCATAAATACGACCTGTAGACTGTGCTAAAGGTTTTAGGGTTTTTGGCTTGGGCTGCCATCATAGTTGACTGATCGCAACCAAAAGGGGAAGTTCTCAGCTAAACATGACCTCAAACCTGCATATGAAATTTCATGATGATCAGACAAGAACTACGGGTGTTGCCTGGGCTAAAGGAAAATGTGAACAGACTGACAGACTTCTGCATGTGTGATGGCAATAGTTTATCTTGACTTTGTCAAGTTTAGCTAAAAATATGATCATGGCAAAAAATGATCTAGTCTAATGTATTAGCCGTGTTGTTGATTTGTTTATCATTTATTTACTGTTATCAAAACGGTGGCCATGACGTGCATAATCAATTTTTGATGAGTGCAGGGAGGCTAAAAACGTTCTCTTTCTGAATTGAATGGTCTCATGTGCCACTGCTACCTTCAATACAGATTTTTATTTTGTCTAGACGTTTTTACTTGTATTGGAGGAAATACATTCTTGTTGTCAGATAAATGCATATAATATTCCAAGAGGAAGTGTTAACACAGGAAGCTTACATTTTTTAACAGGTTGATGAAAATCTGGATAGCAGATCTAACACCTGGAGAAATATTTAAAAGATTCATCATCTCACCAGATTATATCTCTCTGAACTTTAAATTACCTTATACTCCCTGTGCAAATCAACAAAGAACTGATTGTATAATATGTGCCTGACACAATTTCATGCCTGTCGATTTTCCCATCAAGTCGCAGTGCCTTATAAATTATTTGACAAAAATAATATTGATTGAACTAGGATGAGAAATACAGAAATATCTCTAATAACTGGAACTGTAGATCTTTTAGATGTAACAAATTAATATCATATGTAAGCTTCTTAACATTTTACCTTACCAGTCCAGTGAAGTGGATCCCATTTAACTGGAGACCTCTTAATTAAATAACCCTGTCAATTGAATATAACTTCCAAACACAAAACTACTTATCATTGATCTGATACAAATTTGTCCTGTTAATACATGTATATATACATATAACATAATTTTGTTAAATTGCCGTCATGCTCGGGAGATTACTACCTTCTAAGCAGCTTTCATTTTTTACTAATTCATATTCCGTTACGTTAAGTGCCGTACTAATATGTGCCGCATCATGGGATCATAAAATTTAGCGTCGCGCTTATCCTAATTGTTAAATGAGAATTAAAAAATTGTTCAAGACGGCTGGACATCTTACAGGTCGATCAGAGTCTCATGCGTGCAAAATAACTGTATATCTTCCTTGGGTGGCAACAAGTTAAGATATGTTCGGTGTTTCACGTTGTTCTTTGTATTTAAGTGTAAATTATGCAAAAAAATAGGGAATAATATCTTCCTTGGGTGGCAACAAGTAAAGATATATTCCACGTTATTATGCTACAAGCAAAGATGAATTACTATTGCTAAAACCTCGCCCTGGTAACAGAGGCAGAGGCAAGTTCGCATACAGTATTCACACATCCAACCACTCCTTGACCCAAAACATTTAATAATTGAGAAGCGTGCCTCCATGTCCCTGCCCCAATACCACATCCACATCCACATCAAAAAGACATCAATACAGCTAATGAATGAAAGTGTCAATGACACTGTAGCTCAACTTGACAAACTTGAACTTGGTTAGTTATAAATAAAATGGCAAAATTGAAGATCATTGGTACCAATGTCATTTTTTTTGCCAGTGGCAATATTTTTTGACAGAAACCGAAGAAAATCATTTTCATTTTCATTTTTTGACGGAAATTGAAGAAAATCGATAGCTCCCATCTAGAGGTCACCCTAAATAAGCATACCAGGTTTCAAAACAATCAAATCATAAATGCGACCTGTGAGGTGTGCCAAAGGAAATTGTGGATGTACGTACTAATGTTCTAACATACTAACGTATGTACGTACGTATGTACGTACGTACGACGACGGACGAGAAGTGATGGCAATAGCTCAGCTTGACTTTGTCAAGTTGAGCTAAAAATATAATCTTTTTATAACTTCTTTGCGTAGTGATAACACCCCCCCCCCCCCCCTGGATACTTGCAGTGTGTGTAAATGTCTTGTCCCCACCCAATTTTGCAGCATATATATCTCTCCAACCCTCCTCCCCCCCCCCCACCATTGACCTATATACCCTGTTATAATGTCCACACTGACGATTGTGGGCTAGGGTGTCCATCCACCCCATCCACCCCCCTCACATATGCATGAAATATGCACCCACATTCACACAATGATCATAATCCCACAACATTTTCACGCTATGTTCAACATCAACGTGCCTTTATGTGTAATTGCTCTTTACAATGTTATACCCCACCACCCACACCCCCCCCCCTCCCCTAACATCAACAAGTTTATAAATGAGAATATTTGGAATCATTTTTGTCTATTGAGCCCATTGGATTCTAGTGTTTGAAGTTTCTTAATCCAATATGCTTCATGACCCTTCCTGTAAGCTGTATTTTGTTGAATTTGTTTAATTCCAACTAGATAGAGTTATTTGTATGCAAAGCACATAATGGTGTATCCCTGCATTTCCGCTGAACACATTAGAATAGTTTAAATGTTTCGAATTAAATACCCCAGGAGCCTTTCGATGAAAACTAATTTTCTAACGATAAAGTGGTTTCACTGGATCCACCTGGGGCCAAATCAAAATTCCGAAACCTTCATGTACATCTAGAGATGTTACCTGAACACCTTAGCATAGTTTAAATGTTTCGAATTAAATACCCTAGGAGCCTTTCGATGAAAACTGATTTTCTAACGATAAAATGGGCAAATCAAAATTCTGAAACCTTCATGCACATCTGGAGATGTTACCTGAACACATTAGCATAGTTTAAACGTTTTGAATTAAATACCCTAGGAGCCTTTCGATGAAAACTGATTTTCTAAAGATAAAAGTGGTTCCACGGGAACCACCTGGGGCAAAATCAAAATTCCGAAACCTTCATGCACATCTGGAGTTGCTACCTGAACACCTTAGCATAGTTTAAATGTTTCGAATTGAATACCCTAGGAGCCTTTCAGTGTGTGACGTACATACGTATTGGACAGACGGACAGATGGAGATCACAACTGTATCCCCGCATTTTTGAAAATGCGGGGATAATAATCTTAAAATTGTTTATACTATGGTTTTTGGTCAGAAAATGATGCGGTATTGGTTCACTCAGAACCTCAAGTTTTATTGTACTCAGATGGCTTTGCACTCTCTCATACAATTTTGTCCCCTTCTCTCCCACGTACACAACTTCATTACACATGTCGCAGAGAATCCCATATACATGTACCACATTTCTGGACATGCAGGTGATTTTCTTGCCTCTGTAGTAGGCCATTCCATTCTTGTCTGTGAATTGTTTTGTTTGGAGCATAAACCCACAGATTGCACAGTTTCTCTCGCATCCATCAGATCCCTCCACTGACTGATGAACATTTATTATCTTTGCTATGGACTATAACGTCTCCCAAATTTTTCAGTCTTTTGTACGAAATCAGGGGAGGTATTTTGAATGCCAACTTCATGCATTTTGAGCGGTGTAAAATGGGCAGCTGCCTCCAGTGTCATTTTCTCGATGTTGGGGAGGCGCCGCAAGTAAGTGACCACAAACAGGACTCTTTCGTCGGTTGATTTGTTTGATCGTTTTTCAAGAAACTGTTTCCGCTCAATTTGACAAAATTATAAAAAGTATTTGATGAAGTGTACATATAATATATATATGTAAAATAACAAACCCCTGTCAATTTGAATAAAAAATCTTGTATTGTAATATATTAAACTGAATAAATGAAAGTGTCAATGACACTACAGCTTAACTTGACTGTACATGTATGTAGTGTTTTATGACAAGGATAATGTTCCATGTTTATGAAAGGATTATGAAATAAGACAAGAATTGTGATAATTGAGAATATGTTAAGTTTTGTACCCTACATGTTATGTTTTCAACAAGAATAATTTGAGCTATAGACTGTACTAAAGAAGTGAGGCCTGGGTTGATGTGACCCTCACAGTTATCTTGGTCATGTGCCCATCTGAGGGTCACGGTTGTCCAATTGTGACCAAAATAGGATAGTCTCGTCCAGGGCTCAGCCTGGCAGCTGATTTTAGGAAGAAGTGACTTCTCCCTCCAGAGACTTTAGGGAGAAGTCAAGGGCCAGGAGGGAGAAGTCAGTGGACATGAGGGAGAAGTCAGAAAAAAAACAAAACATATTTAACATTGTGACAAAATAAATGTATATAGAGGCCACAACAAAAGCTAACATGACGAATTGAGGAATAAACAAGAGGCCCCATGGGGCCTGAAGTGCTCACCTTGAATAGAACACGATATAAAAAAGTCCAAGAATGAGTCTACATGAAGCAATCCATCTCCATAGGATACATTGTCAATCCTTGAGCCCCTCAGGAGTGACAAAAATAGTCCGAGCATCATGTCTTTTCTTCAGTTGATCATAATGTAAAATGCAAAGTTCCCCTATGAAGCCCCTTGATACAACCTATTTGGATTAATCTTAGTTACACACCTTTAGAGGGTACTGACTACAATATTTCTAATTCTTTAGCTACATAGCCAATTCCAGTTCCCATAGGGAGCCCAAATATTAACCCAGGCTCTCGATTTGAACCTAGTTGAATCTGACCTCCCTAGAGATGTTGTATAACAAATATGAAAGCATTCTGATTGTTGGATCGGAAGAAGAAAAATGTTGAAGAAATATCTTCATATTGCACTAAGTAAAAATTTGGGATACCATAGCAAGCCCAAATATTAACCTACGGACCTTATTTGAACAAACTTGAATCTGAAAACAACCCCCCCTCCAGAGATATTGTATTCCAAATATGAAAGCATTCTGACTGATGGATCTGAAGAAGAAGATTTTTATGTGGCAATAAGTGCTACATATGGCTAAGGGAATACATTTTATGAACCGACAATAAGACATAAATGCATTTAAGGACTACACTGTAATGTAGAATTTATTACTTAAATCATTTCGGATAACATACAGCGTAGCCAAACAGATAATTTACTAACATGAATATTAATTACAGTAGTCAGGAGTTTCGAAGGGAAAACTAGCCTGACAAGAGCAAAGTGGGCGGCATAAATAAAACGTCCACAAAACCAATACAGGGTAAGATGGCGAAGCAAAACCCACACCGATCCAAGTCAGGACTCCAATGGATGGGTTGAGGTGGGAGGGATTTTTAACACTTGTCACCTCAACATATTTGTCAGTGAATGAATCACAAACTGAGATGATCATGTGACCAGAATTCCCTGTAAAATCTCATTGGCCCTGACGGCAGTGTGCAAATGGAACTATCCTTTCTAAAACATGATTGAATATTGGGAATCAGTGAAGCAAATAGAGCTCCACTGATCCCAAGTTGATTTGGAATAAACATTATTTAACCCATTAACCCCCAATTGTACCTGAGTGAACCAGAAACATTTATTGCTGCATAAAGTCAACAATCATTCTTCTGGTTTTGTATTTAAAGAAATGTCCTCATATTGCACCAAGTTAAAATTTGGGTTACAATAGAGAGCCCAAATATTAACCCAGGGTACCAATTTGAACAAACTTGAATCTGACTCCCCTAGAGATGTTGTAAACAAAATATGAAAGGATTCTGACAGCTGAATCTGAAGAAGATTTTTGATGAAATTCCCTCATACTGTACTAAGTTACATTTCAGGTTTCCATATGGAGCCTAAATATTAACCCAGGCACTCGAATTGAACAAACTTGAATCTGTCCCCCCCTAGAGATGTTGTATACCAAATATGAAAGCATTCCGACTAGTGGACATGCTCAAACTGGGATTAACATCTTGTGGTTGATTTGTTAGCTTGTTTGTTTGTTGAGGTTTAACCCTTTAAACACTGGTGGTATCTTCCATGTCAGTTCAATGGCAGCAATTGGAAGATTTATAAATGATTTGAAGGTAGACCGATTAATATTTTCAACGTGCAGCCTCTGGACTGCATGCTGAATATATTGATTGGTCTACTCTACACTTTTACTAAAGAGCCAACCTATGTAATGCAATTATGACATATCATGTTCCTGGGCCGGAAAAGTGGCTCCTTGTGTTCAAAGGGTTAAAGACACATTCAACAATCAGGATCACATAGCGCCAAACAGTTTTATGGGTAGAGGAAGTCTCAAGAGAGAACCACAGGGCGAGATGGCAATAGCTGAAGGCAAGTGTATCCTCAACGTGCAGTGCACCTAAGTCAGTGCACAGTATCACTGTGCCACTTCATGTGCAGTGTGCAAAATTTGAAAAATAACTCTAACCAATTGACCGTTCATGTGGGTTGGAGAGGACTAACCAAATGCTCGGCTATGTAAAATTCTGGGGAAACTGCTTTTTTATCATTAACAAGTATTCATATATTGCATGGAATTGAAATACATATAGCCTCTCACGGCAAAAGTCTAAAAGTCTATCAAGACACAAGAAAGGCTGCTTAACTGATAGAGTGCTGGAAGCCTATATTTGGGCTTCATTCTGAACTGGAGGTACCTAAAGTTAAAAGCTTCATATTCTGTGGATGTCCTTCATATTATCCATCAATTTGTAGTGACAAACTCAATAAAATTTTCAATGCATGCCTCACCCATGGCAACTTTCCAAAATGTTGGAAAATAGCCATTGGTGTCATGATACAAAAACCTGACAAAGACCTCTCCGATCCGGTCGGTTACCGCCCCATCAGCCTCCTCAGTTGCATAGGTAAGGTGTTTGAACGAATCCTCACCAATCGACCTCGATGATACCAAGTTTTTCAATAAATGGCAAAGAGCCTATAGAAACTGTAAAGAAGGCATCGAGCATGTCTACCGCCTAGTCACTCAAATGAAAACCACATTGAAATCAACAAATAGGCACGGCAGTCCTGTTAGACATCGAAAAAGCATTTGTCTCTGTATGGCACAACGGAATGCGCCTCAAATTATCTAAAATGAAACTCCCCATGAAACTCCCCAGATTACTCTATTCCTTCCTAAACGATCGTGAAATTAAAATCAGAGTTAACAATGAAATGTCCGACAGTGTCCCCCTAGAAGCAGGCCCCCCCAAGGATCCGCCCTCAGCCCCCTCCTGTACATCATCTACATCAACGACCTCAAATTCTCCGAGGATCACGTTCAAGTCTCACAATTTGCGGATGATAAGGGCCTTTGGGACTCTAATAATACAGCCAATCTACTCCAAAAACCTTTACCTGCAAGATAAAGAACCGTGACTTTGACCTCAAGCTAATGGATAAAGCCCTCCCAGAATGCAAAGAGGCGAAATTCCTTGGCATTACAATTGATCAAATCCTATCCTTTAATAAACACACCAACGATATTGCCAGTAAAACAACCAAACGTATTGATTTACAAAAAATGCTAAAGGGAACTTCCTGGGGAGCCAATCAGACTACTCTACTTAAACTATACAAAGCCTTTGTGCGCCCAATACTCGAGTACGGGGCCATCATCCTAACTGAGCTCAATCAAACAAATATGGGAAAACTACAGAAGGTCCAAAATCACATGCTTAGGGTCGTCCTCCATGGCCCATGGTATACACCTATCAAAACACTCCATGACAGAGCCGAAATCCCCACCATAAAAGACCGCCTTGCCTCCCTAGCCGCGAAAAATCATGACCGGTTAGCCGACAGCTAATTTTTGAGCTAGAAGTAATTTTCGAAAGCTGACAAAAACCCCAGAACGCCAATATTTAACTAACAAGGACTTATAACTGAAGGAAAGACAGGAAAGTAACACCTCTGGGTGTGGCTTTGTGTGTAAGCCTGTTCTTCGCTCCCTCAAAATATCTAAAATAGACCGAATATAAAGCAGAGGCAAAACAGGAAAGTAACACCCTCGAGTGTGGTATTGTGTGTAAACCTGTCCTCTGCTTTCTTCAAACAAAACCACCCAAACTAAGACTTATAACCGAGGGCAAGACAGGAAAGTAACACCCCCGGGTGTGGCTGTGTGTGTAAACCTGCTCTTCGCTATCTCAAATTATCTAAAATAGGCTGATTATAAAGCAGAGGCAAACCTCGTGAAACGACAATATTGGTAAAGGGAAGGTGATCTAACAGGCAGTGAAAACAGCGAAGCTGTGACCTTCTACCAGGAAGGGCTGTCTTCACCAGCTCAACTAAAACACTAAAAATCAAAAGTTCAAAAATGAAAATCAGTAAGATCCAACACCTGCGTATCAATTATATTCGTAAAGGGAAGGTGAACTAACAGGCAGTGAAAACGGCGAAAGCTGTGACCTTCTACGAGGAAGGGCTGTCTTCACCAACCCAACTAAAACACTAAAAATCAAACGTCTTAAAATATGAAAGTCAGCAAGATCGAGTACCCATGAACCGACAATATTGGTAAAGGGAAGGTGAATTAACAGGCAGTGATAACGGCGAAAGCTGTGACCTTCTACCAGGAAGGGCTGTCCTGAAAAACTCAACTAAAACCACTAATTACTGACCGCCTAAAAATAATCAAAACTGGTAAGAGGTAAATGATAAATCTCAAACTTTTTTCATTATTCTCCATATATCAAACTAATTCTGCCTTCTTCATTTAGCAGGTACGCAGATATGCTTTCTTTTTAATGACCAGCACCCCAATAACCGCTATGGAAACTATAACCGTTATGGAAACAGTAACCTCTATGGATCCTGAAATCCTCCGCTCCATCCCTAGAAGTGGTCACCCACTTCAAGGGAGGCAAGCGTTGATCCTGCGTCCCGCCTCTGCCCCTTTTTCTAAGCGTCTGTAGAGCGCATCTTTGACCCAGCCAAATAGGTTGCTATGCAGGCCTGCCCCCGAACCAGGGAAGTTCGGGTCTTTCTTTGGGTGGTCCCCGAAAGGGGCCGTTGTTTCCTTCCACAACCGAACGTTAACATCAAATGCTATCCTAAAAACCAACACAGCTCCAACTACCACGAACCGCCTGAGGCAGACTATAATTGCCAGTGATGGCCCTCTACCACCTCTAACCCGTCTAACTACACGTATAAGTGGCAGACTTTACTTGCCCGAAAATCACCATCAAAGTGCCCCCAGGGAGAGGTAGCACCTTTGTGAGAGGACCCCCTCTCACTCTGGTCCTCACCTGAGGGTAGAGTCAACTACCATCAAAAAGACAACCCAACAACATCATTTGACCATCTCACCAGAGACACCTGCCGAGTACCCGATCCTTTTCCACCTTCACCACGCCCAGACATGCAATTTCCAAAATCTTCCACTGTTAAAGAAGTCGAAAGGGGCTTGCCCCACAATGTCCCTGCGCACCTTCGGCGCACAAAACCATTCAACCTGACCTTCTGCCAGGAAGGGCTGTCTTCACCAACTCTACGAAAAACACTAATGAAAGTGTCAATGACACTGTAGCTTAACTTGTGTGTTGTGTTTGATGAAAAGGATAATGTTCAATGTTTATAAAAGGATTATGAAATAAGACAAGAATTGTGATAATTGGGAATATGTTCATTTCTGTTCCCTGTATGCTATGTTTATGATAAAAATAATATGAGGTGTACACTGTACTAAAGATCTGAGGGGTGGGTTAATATGACCTCACAGTTAATATATGTGGCCCTCACAGTTAACATATATCAACAAAATTACAATGAAATTATTCCAAAATGAGTCATCCTATCAAGTTACATTAAAATCCCTTCATAAATATGGCCTGTAGACTGTGCTAAAGGTTTTCGGGCTTCGGGCCCCTGTAGCTGTCAGTTTCCCAATTGCGTCCAAAGGGGACGTTCTCATCTAGACATTATATGAAGTCAACCTACCAAGTTATAATGAAATCCCTCCATAAATACGACCTGTAGACTGTGCTAAAGGTTTTCGGGCTTCAGGCAGCCATCAAGGCTGAATGATCGTGACCAAAAGGGGATGTTCTCATCTGGACACTATTTGGAGTCATCCTACCAAGCTACAATAAAATCCCTTCATAATTATGACCTGTAGACTGTTCTAAAGGTTTTCAGGCTTTGGGCCCCTGAAGCCGTCACAGTTGCCCACTCGTGTCCAAAAGGGGACGTTCTCATCTAGACATTATATGAAGTCAACCTACCAAGTTACAATGAAATCCCTGCATAAATATGACCTTAGACTGTGCTAAAGGTTTTCGGGCTTCAGGCTCGGGCAGCCATCATGGTTGAATGATCGCAACCAAAGGGGACAATCTCATCTGGGCATCATCTGGAGTGATCCTGCGAAGTTACAATGAAATCCCTTCATAAATATGACCTGTAGACTGTGTTCAAGGTTTTCGGGTTTCGGGCACCTGTAGCCATCACAGTTGACCAATCACGACCAAAAGGGGATGTCATCATCTAGGCATTATATGGAGTCAACCTAACAATGTTACAATGAAATCCTTCTATAAATATAAACTTTTGACTATGCTAAAGGTTTTTGGGCTCGGGCACCCATCAAGGCTGAATGATTACGGCCAAAATGGGACGTTCTCATCTTGACCTTATTTGGAGTCAACCTACCAAGTTACAATGAAATCCCTTCATAAATATGACCTGTAGACAGTGCTAAAGGTTTTTGGGCTTCGGGCACCTTTAGCCGTCAAAGTTGCCCAAACATGTCCAAAAGGCGACGTTCTCATCTAGGCATTATATGAAGTCAACCTACCAAGTTACAATGAAATCCCTTCACAAATATGACTTGTAGACTGTGCTTAAGGTTTTCGGGCTTCGGGTTCGGGCAGCCATCATGGTTGATTAATCGCAACCAAAGGGGACAATCTCATCTGGGCATCATCTGGAATGATCCTATGAAGTTACAATGAAATCCCTTCATAAATATGGCCTGTAGACTGTGCTCAAGGTTTTTGGGCTTTGGGCACTTGTAGCCAACACAGCTGACCAATTACGACCAAAAGGGGATGTCATCATCTAGGCATTATATGGAGTCAACCTAATAGGTTACAATGAAATCCTTCCATAAATATGACCTTTTACCTATGCTAAAGGTTTTTGGGCTCGGGCACCCATCAAGTCTGAATGATCGCGATCAAAAGGGGACGTTCTCATCTAGACATTATTTGGAGTCATCCTACCAAGTTACAATGAAATCCCCTCATAAATATGACCTGTAGACTGTGCTAAAGGTTTTCGGGCTTCGGGCACCTTTAGCTGTCACAGTTGCCCAATCATGTCCAAAAGGGGACGTTCTCACCTAGACATTATATGAAGTTAACCTACCAAGTTACAATGAAATCCCTTCATAAATATGACCTGTAGACTGTGCTAAAGGTTTTCGGGCTTCGGGCTCGGGCAGCCATCATGGGTGAATGATCGCACGTTCTCATCTAGACATTATATGAAGTTAACCTACCAAGTTACAATGAAATCCCTTCATAAATATGACCTGTAGACTGTGCTAAAGGTTTTCGGGCTTCGGGCTTGGGCAGCCATCATGGTTGAATGATCGCAAACCATAGGGGACAATCTCATCTGAGCATCATCTGGAGTGATCCTAAGAAGTTACAATGAAATCCCTTCATAAATATGACCTGTAGACTGTGCTCAAGGTTTTCGGGCTTCGGGCACTTGTAGCCATCACAACTGACCAATCACGACTGAAAGGGGATGTCATCATCTAGGCATTATATGGAGTCAACCTAACAGGTTACAATGAAATCCTTCCATAAATATGACCTTTTGCCTATGCTAAAGGTTTTTGGGCTCGGGCACCCATCAAGGCTGCATGATCGCGATCAAAATGGGACGTTCTCATCTAGACATTATTTGGAGTCATCCTGCCAAGTTACAATGAAATCATTTCATAAATATGACCTCTAGACTGTGCTAAAGGTTTTCGGGCTTCGGGCTCCTGTAGCCGTCACAGTTACCCAATCACGTTCGAAGGGGGACTTTCTCATCTAGACATTGTATGAAGTCAACCCACCAAGTTACAATGAAATTCCTCAATAAATATGACCTGTAGACTGCGCTAAAGGTTTTTGGGTTTCGGGCTCGGGCAGTCGTCACGGTTGGCAGATCATGCCCAAATGGGGAAATTCGCATCTAGACATCATAAGGAGTCATCCTACCAAGATACAATGAAATCCCTCCACATTAAACATGACCTGCAGACTGTGCTAAAAGTTTTTGGGTTTCGGGCTTGGGCAGCCATCACGGTTGATAGATCATGCCTAAAAGGGGACGTTCTCGTCTAGGCACTATACAGAGGCATCCTACCAAGTTACAATGAAATCCCTTCATAAATACGACCTGTAGACTGTGCTAATGGTTTTCGGGTTTTGGGCTCGGGCAGCCATACCGGTTGCCCGATCGAGACCAAAAGGGGACGTTCTCATCTAGACATGACCCCAAACCTGCATATGAAATTTCGTGACGATCAGACAAGAACTGCGGGGTGTAGCCCGTGCTAAAGGAAATGTGAACAGACGTCACAGACTCACAGACTAACACAGCACGCGTGATGGCAATAGCTTATCTTGACTATGTCAAGTTAAGCTAAAAACTAAATGTCTTAAAATATGAAAGTCAGCTTGATCTAGTACCCATGAACCCAGAACAATGGTAAAGGGAAGGTGAACTAATAGGCAGTGAAAACGACGAAAGCTGTGACCTTCTACCAGGAACAAGCCAGAAAATAAGCAGACTGAAATCTGCAAAATGAGGTCCCCAGAGGGTGAATTTAGTGATGCTACCAAGCATAGTAGGGTAGCATCACTAAATTTACCCTCTGTGAACCTTAATCTGAATCAGGGTCTCAAGACTAAACAGAAAGAGGTACCCAAAGGATAAATTGGCCCACTGTATGGGATAGCATCATCAAATTCACCCACTGGGCACCTCATTCTGCAAATATAAGACTGCTTATTTTCAAGCCAAACCAGGAAAGGCTACCCTCACCAACTCATCTAAAAAACACTAATAACTGACCACCTAAAAATGATCAAACTAGAGGTACTGTGAGCAAGCTCACAAAGTGATACCCCCCGTGCCTGAAATGTATAAGTTAGATTATCTCCCCTTGGAAATGTCAGAACAGAATTCTATTGCTTCATGCACATCTTCATATGGAGTTCACTTTGGACTTCAGAGTCCCAACCATAAAGAACCGCCTGGCCTCCCTAGCAGCGAAAAATCATGACCGGTTAGCCGACAGCCAAAACGCAAAATTTTAATGTAACAACCGTGCAAGTGGGCACCTGACCGCGAAGGTCAGGACAGGAAACAGGTCTTCACCAACTCAAATAAATCACTAAAATTCTAATGTCTAAAAATAAATAAAAGGGTTCTACGTGCGCTGGTAGCCTTTACCAGTCTCACTGGTGCTAACAGACCATTCATACACGACACCTACACACATACACTAGGAGGGTTTTAAGCGTGCTGGTAGCCATTACCAGTCTCACTGGTGCTAGCAGTCCGCGCAGGGGTTTTATGTGCTCTGGTAGGCTTTACCAGTCTCACTGGTGCTAGCAGACCGTGCACACGCGACCCCTACACACATGCACTGGGAGCTGTCTTCACCGACGCAACAAAATCAGGAGGTAAAGGCAAGAAACACCCCCAGGTGTGATACTTTGGTAAAGCCCCCCCCCCCCCCCACACCCTCCAGTTCTTAGCGGAAAAAATCAATCCGGGAAATCATAACCTGAACAAAAGAATCGTACTAACAGCTCCCAGTTATCGACAACCACCCAAAAATGCAATCATATATTTTTGTCTACCTCAAAAATGAACTAATTCTGACTTTTTCTTTTAGCAGGTACACAAAGATGCTTTGTTTTTGATCGCCAGCACCCCAATAACCGCTATGGAAACTAACATCCTCCACTCCATCCTTAGAAGTGGTCACCCAACTCCGAGGAGGCGAGCGTTGGTCCTGCGCCCCACTTCTACCCCTTTTTGTAAGCGTCTGAAGCGCTCATTTTTGACCCAGCCAAATAGGTTACTAAGCAGGCCTGTCCCCGAACCAGGAAAGTTCTGGTCTTTCAGTAGGTAGTCCCCAAAAGGGGCCGTTGTTGCTATCTCTTCATGATCCAAAAGATACATCCAACGGTAATCGAGAAAAAAGTGAATCTACTCCAGCTTCCATCAGCCACATGCGGCAGACTATACCTGCCAATGATGGCCCTAAACCACAGGATTGCGAACCACCTAAGCAGACTTTACTTGCCCGAGAAAAAAAACAAAAAACCTCACAGCCACCTTGGGGAGAGGTAGCACCTTTGCGAAAGCCCCCACCCCACCCCCCCCCCCCTCTCGCTCTGGTCCTCACCCGAGGGGTCAGACAACGATCATCACAATGACAAACCATGACTCCCCAAATCACCGAAACCCGGACACTGCCAAGCACCCGACGCTTTCCCACCCTCATCACGACAAGACACATAGTCATAAACATGAAACCTGAAAGAGTGACTGCAAGCCATCAAACGTTTCGTAGACAACCAAATCTCACAATTTGCGGATGATAAGGGTGTCTGGGACTCCAATAATACTGCCAATCTACTTCAAAACCCCCCTTCAACATGCACTCGATGACCTAGAGCAATGGTGTGCCAAATGGAGAATCAAGCTGAATGCCAGTAAAACGCAAAGAATCACATTCACCCGTAAGAAAAATAACCGTGACTTTGACCTAAAACTGCTGGACAAAGTCCTCCCTGAATGCTCAGAGGCGAAATTCCTTGGCATTACCATCGACCAAAACCTACCTTTCAATAAACACACCAACGATATTGCCAGCAAAGTGACCAAATGTATTAATTTACTAAAAATGCTAAAGGGTACATCATGGGGAGCCAACCAGACTATTCTACTTAAACTATACAAAGCCTTTGTGCACCCTGTACTCGAGTATGGGGCTATCATCCTAACAGACCTAAATCAAACAAATATGGGGAAACTCAAGAAGGTCCAAGATCATGCACTTAGGGTCGCCCCCTGGGATACACCTATCAAAACTCTCCATGACAGAGCCAAAATCCCAACCATAAAGGACTGCCTGGCTTCCCTAGCCACGAAAAATCACGACCGGTTAGCCGACAGCCAACTAATATCCGAACTACAAGCAATTTGCGAAAGCCGACAAAAATCCCAAAACGCCAAAATTTAATGTAACAACCGTGCAAGTAGGCACAAGACCGCGGAGGTTAGGGCAGGAAACACCCCCGGGTGTGACTCTTTTGTTAAGGTCAGCCCCCCCCCCCCTATTTCGACCAGAAGATTCCTAAAAAAGGCGAATAAAAATGGGTCAGCCGTGACCCTCTACTCAGCTAAAATCACTAACATTTAATGTCTAATAATTAACAAATACTGGGAAAGAGAAGGTGAGCATACAGGCAGTAATAACGACTCAGCCGTGATCTTCTACCAGGAAGAGCTGTCTTCACCGACTTAACTACAACATTAGAATTTAATCTCTAAAAATAAACAAATACTGGGAAAGAGAAGGTGAACATACAGGCAGTAATAACCGCTCAGCCGTGATCTTCTACCATGAAGAGCTGTCTTCACCGATTCAACTAAATCAGGAGGAGGTAAAGGTAGAAATCACCCCCATGTGTGGTACTTTGGTAAAGGCCTGCCCCCCTCCCTCCAATTCTTAGCGGAAAAAAATCAATCCGGGAAATCATAAACTGAACAAAAGAATTGTACTAGCTGCTCCCAGTGATCGACAACCATCCAAAAATGCAATCATATATTTTTGTCTATCTTAAAAATCAACTAATTCTGCCTTTTTCTTTTAGCAGGTACACCAAGATGCTTTGTTTTTGATCGCCAGCACCCCAACAACTGCTATGGAAACTATAACCGATATGGAACACAGTAACCGCTATGCACTCTGAACATCCTCCACTCCATCCCTAGAAGTGGTCACCCAACTCCAGGGAGGCGAGCGCTGGTCCTGCGCCCCGCTTCTACCCCTTTTTGTAAGCATCTGCAGCGTGCATTTTTGACCCAGCCAAATAGGTTCCAAAGCAGGCCTGCCCCCGAACCAGGGAAGTTCGGGTGTTTCTTTGGGTGGTCCCTGAAAGGGGCTGTTGTCGTCTATTCAAAAAACACATCCAACTGTAAAGCCAGAAAAACTGATTAAAACAGCCTGAGGCAGATTATACATGCCAATGATGGCCCACCATTGCTCCATGATCTATCTTCGAAGTGGCAGACTATGCTTGCCCGAAAAAACATCACAGCACCCTCGGGGAGAGGTAGGACCTTTGTGAGAGGATTCCCTCTTGCTCTGGTCCTCACCCGAGGGTTCAGTCAATGCCCTACACAAAGACAACCCAACACTCTTCTTGATCATCTAGCCTAAGACATCTGCTGAGTACTCGATCCTTTTCCTCCTTCTACATGCCTAGACACGTAGCTTCCTGATCTCAACAGTCACAGAGGGTCGAAAGGGACCTGCCCCACAGCGTCCCTGCATGCCTCCGGCACGCAAAACCTTTTCATCCGGACTCATCCATTGGGGTATGTTTTTTTCATTCACACTTCTGACTTCAGAGTGTGAACACCTTGATTAATATCATGGAAAACCTGGAAGTACCAGCTAGATTGATGAAAGCCATATCAGCTCAGGGCGTCTCTTGTCCCATCTCCTGGACTATCCAGGAAAAGGGCAAGAGAGTCCATCTGACGCTGGAATTTAATGTTGGAGAGAACACCACAACACCACCCTTCTCGGGGAGAGGTAGCACCTTTGGTGAGAGGATCCCCTCTCACACTGGTCCTCACCCTAGGGGGTCAGGAGGCCCTGAGAAGGATAGAAAGAAGAAAAAGAAGAGCCCATCGACCAAGTGCAGGGATGCCCGACGTTTGGAGGCTTTCCTGAATAAGAAGAAAGAAAGGAGTGAGGGGTGGAGGTTTCTAAGGCAGCCACCAGTTACCCTCCTAGTCCCACAGGCACACCCAACCAACTACCGGCTCCCCAGCCGATACAGTTGGATGAGGAACGTCCTGTGGAGATTGAGGAGGAACTGGAAGTTGCTTTTTCGCCACCTCCCACCCCTCACTCCCCTCTTCCTTCGCTTCCGGACAGTCTGGGCAAGGGACGTACTATGATTCCACCACCACAGACCTCAGACATACAAAACATACAAAGCTTAAAGAACATGTTAAAAGAATGCAATCAGGTCCTGACCAACTCCCAAGAATTTAGAAAAAACTCCGATGAAATCTCCAGAGTCGCTAGAGAAATACTTGAAAAAAAAAATCAACAGCAAACAAACCAACAGCAAGACTCAACATGCATATCACCATCACAGCTACTTCCTAAAAAGAAGACCCGCAAGAAGCATAGACGTGGTTAAGCTGCTTCCTTCTCTTTTCCCCTTTACCTCGCTCAGACATAGCACAAATCTCATACAGTCAACATGGGTCGAAAGGGGCTTGCCCTACAGCATCCCTGCAAAAACCATTTCATTTCTCTTTTCATTGGGGTATGAGATACAGTCAATGAGGGTCAAAAGGGTCTTGCCCCACAGTGTCCCTGCGTGCATTCGGCGTGCAAAAACCATTTCATTTCCATTGGGGTCGATCTGAATGGTAGAGGTTGAAGAAGGTCCAGGATTTCATCGGGGGAGGCTGCGGACAAGCGTAGAGCCAAAATTGTGGAAGAGTAGAATAACTGGTGATTTTGAACTTAGGCAGGCAGGCAGGAGGTGTTTGCCAGTATTGCATACAGTTAAGACAGACAGTGAAATAATGTGTGGTAGCAGAAATTAAGAACTGTTGTAGGTTGTTAAATAGCATTGATAAACTGGTACAGGTTGTTGATAGACTGATTAAGATTCGTACCAGAGACCGGACTGTGTTTAAGGACCTTCCCATCCATGTGAAAGGACCAATTCAAATGACAGTACAACAGGAAGGAAAGGCAAGTGGAGAACGAGAAGGGATGTAGAGGTAAAACAACGGATGCCCAGGCAGACACTGTGAAACTATAAATATATTATTGGGTTGTGAAAAGGTATTTATTCAAGGACATGGTTGTGAGAAAGGTAAATAAATTGTTTTGTACCATCATTCCGTATCAGTAATTACATAACTCCCTTATTTGTATTTACACCCCTTTTATCTAAGAAGCTACGAGCACCTCGAGGAATGCAAACAAGGAACTCGGGTCAGGTATAAGTTCACTCTGGTTTCAGGGCACACTCTTAGGGAGTTCGATTAAGCCTCCCCGACACAACTAATATTTATTGTTCAGTGGTCACCCCAAAGCAACCCCCTTGACAGAAGGCTATACTTGACAAATATATTTGAATGCCAAATTTAAAGTGATGCGATCAGTTTTTTTGGTTTGAACATTATAATGATAGAATAAAGGAAAATATTTAGTACTGTGATACCAAGAGGCCTACTCAGACACAGTAAATCCAATATAAGTAATTAATGTTACATCTTAATTTACAGAACTCTGTTAGCTCTGTCAAACAAGATTTAATAG
This sequence comes from Pictodentalium vernedei, assembly GCA_031216915.1. Taxonomy (NCBI): domain Eukaryota; kingdom Metazoa; phylum Mollusca; class Scaphopoda; order Dentaliida; family Dentaliidae; genus Pictodentalium; species Pictodentalium vernedei. The sequence goes on along the minus strand of CM062294.1, from coordinate 249,620,915 downwards.
AATAAATGCTTAGTTTATCATCAGAAAACATAAAATGGCCAAATTCCAGTAGATTGTATCATCCAGAAAATTGAATATTTTTCACTTTCAAAGTGATTATTCAATCAACAGGGGCCTACTGTACTGTCATTTTATCATCAACATACTGATAATGATAAAAGGTTGCCTGTTGTGAAGACTGGACAAACAACTCCCAACCTTTACTGTAATTAGTTAAATTCACCTTTTATTAATGTGAGGTAAATTAGTGTCTCGCCAGGTAATTTGCATTCAATTTACAGTAAACAAACTGGATATTTCTGTTTAACAATGTAGCTATTTGATTGAAAGGGTACTACATATCTTGAACTGAGATTAATTTACAGTAAGTGTTGAATGAAATATTGACCACATTAGATTTTTCATCTTTGAAATGTTTTTTTTTCTTCAACCTTCTGCACAATGATGTAAAAATACTGAAATTTCAAGCAGCAAATTTTTCCCACAATGCAACTGGGAATTTAACTAATTCAGTCTTATTTGGCAGAGCTCACTGAGCTCTATCAAATAAGGCAGAATTGGTTAAATTCCAATTTGTATTATGGCTAAAAATTTTCTGGTTAAAATTTTAATCTTTTGACATCAGCGTGCAGGGGATTATTCCAGGTCCTGATATGACTTCCCTCTATTCAACCTCTGAACATAATAAGTTATTGTGATGAATTAACATTAACATGGTCTGAGGTTTGCGGCTCGGAGATTACGTTTAACTGCGAAGTGAAGTGTTGAAGTTGAACATACGCTCTGAGCCACAAACCTCAGACCATGTCACCGTCAACTCATCACAAAACGTATATGTTCCAATAAGATACTACCCATAGCCCAAAACCTACATCGTGAAACACGAGAGGCTTATTTACTAAACTTGTGATCGGTAAAAGTTGCCTTGTTCAAGGCAACTTTTAAGGATCAGAGATTTAGTAAATAAACCTCTTGTGTACCCCACAATGACACTGGATAAATAATCAATGAACCAGATCAACTCATTCCATCTCAGTTCAAATCGTAAATCGGTTTGTAATTTAAACAACACTTCGAGAACACCGTCTGCTGCACGTGAGAAAAATCCAGAAAAATAAAGTGGCTTGCTAGTCACTCCGTTGCTGAAGCAATTACAAAACAGGCGACATCATTTCAAATATTTCACGTGGTGACGTCAGACGGTAACATTTGCTACTGAAGCTGTAAACATAAAAGAAACTACGCCAGTTTCCATCCAATCAGAGGGCGAGGATTTTACTCTTATTGGAACATTATTCAAGGCTACGGAAATAAAAAAATTTAGCCATCAGGTTTCATCAATGCTGGAAAAGAGGAATGACAATTTTCTTTGGTTAGTGAACAGTCTTGCTGCCATCCTGTTTTATCATTCAAAATTTCAAACTGAAAGGTGTCTCTAAACAAGGTGGCTCAATTAATATTTAACTTATATAACTTAAATCAGCAACTTTTTTGCACTGGAACTGTATGTATGTAATGAAACTTATCAACAAACAGTAATGCATTTATTAGGCTCATGTCTATCTGAAAATTGGTTCCTCTCTGATTCATATCTGATTTTTAAACATGTACACATGGTTTTTCCACACAGATGATTCACTGTGGTGCTTCATTTCCTCCTGGATAGGATTACACTACTAACCTGACAGTCTCAATCATACTCATTTCTTTGGGAAACACAGAAAAAATGAAGCACAAACAGGCACAAGTTACACTCATTCCATCCAAAAATTTTCAGAAATGAAAGCACTTTTTTGAAAAAAAATTTGCTTGAACATTTTCTCAAATTCATCAATGAAGGGTACAACAGAATTTGTTACCTTAACAGCTACTTTGACAGTGATAAATATTTAATAAACAGAATTCAATTAAAACAAATTTTCCATTGCCCAATATTCTAGTGATGAACTGTGTACCTATACTATTATATCCTGTATGACAGGCAGGGACGTTGCTAAGGGGTCTTGGGTGGGAGGTGATGGAGTACATGTATGGGAGGAGGGAGTCCACCTCTAGATTTCCAGTTGCTCCTCTCCTAATGGTAGGCAAAATGCTAACTTCCAATACATAATTTCCAACAAGTGGGAAATTCCATTAGCACCCCCCACCCCAAACCAGATTCAAAAGTTTCCCACTATAGATGTTTACTCTTTATGCAACACACCCAGTTTCAAATTTTGTTGTTTCAATTTTCTGTTTAATTTTTCAAAACATTTCAACAAGACCATATCATGTAACCCTTTATTAGAACAAGCTCAGCTGGCTGGTTCCAATGATGGAAGATAAGGTTTTGATATGGTTTTGTTGAAATTTTTGGGTTAAGATGCAGAATTCCATTTGTTTAACCCCTGAATATAAATTATCCAATTGAGGCTCTTGGTAGTCACATACTCCAATTCAATATTTGGTTGGTTCTTTTTTTACTTCTTTTCAATTAATAGTTGGAGGACTTGCACAACTTTTCAGTCTAAAAACACCATATTTTGGCCCAATTCAAGACATGATTGGAAGAATTCCACTTGGCCTGTATGAAATTTCCAATTCTTTTCCAATTTAGAGCTACGAATTTCCAACTATTGAAAATTTGACGAATGTTGGAGTGGTGAGACACAAACCTTCCCCCTGGAGTTTACTATATAACAGGAGTTTACAATACAGGCTATATCTAATTATCAGGTCAAATCTGTACTGAAGATACGGTAGATGATTGGGTGTTATTTGCAATTAACAGGGTTTTTCATTTAACCCCTTAGCTGTTGTGCAATTTGATAATATTATGTGATGAACCAACCATACATTGCAGAAACTGGGGTTAAAGAGAAGAAAAATGAAAATGCTATGAAGTACACTTAGGAGATAAACGTCTCTTGTCGAGTTAAGACATTCAGGAATTTGACTATGGAAATCTATTTGTTAACGAGCCCCGAAGGAGGCGAGTTAACAAATGGTTTTCCAAAGTCAAATTCCTGAATGTCCAACAAAACAAGAGAAGTTTATCTCCATTGTAATTCCTGTCATCGTTAGAAGTGAAAAAAATTACCCAAACCCGTTTTATTTGAAGAAAAACAATAAAAAAAAATGTCATTTTCAATCTCAGTCTATTTGCATTGATCGAATTTACAAGGTGAACTTCAAAGCATGGACGCTAACAACCGTAACAGTGAATTTACCTGAGATTAGAACACGGAGCCAACCAGCTCTCATCCAAGCAAATTATGGGTTCAGAAAGAACGAGGTTAAATTTAACTGATGAATTACAATTATTTGTAGGGGAGCACTGGTGAAGCGAGACAGGTTCTCATTAGATCACCAAATTTAAGCAACGTCGAGCCCAGTTAATCCTTGGATGGGTGACCACTGAGCGATTGATTCAGGAGGTTCCCATAGTAGTGACTGTTGTGGGATCAGCAAAGCATAAGTGTGTGACTCTGCGACATTGAACTCGTGCCAGCTGTGGATGTTGGGAATGTTCACCAGTACTATGCAATCCTCACCGTACCTAGGTGTAAAATAGGGATCGGTTAAGGCGCTTGCCTGAGTGCCCATCTGTGGTGCACCGGCAGTATGCTCCGTTGAGTTGAGCTGAGCTGAGAATGCAATGGAGTGATCAATGGGTGTGTTCGCCTATGATATGGGATAATAATGTAAGTCAGAGAGTACTGCAGTGGATTCAAGATGTTAACATTGCATTATTATTATTATTATATTATTATTATTTTCAAATTGTCAGGACATATGTGATCATTATGTGGAAATCTTATTTGGGAACACAGCATTGAAAGGGTTAAACAAAACTGTAACTTGTTAACATGATGACCTCTCCCCCCCCCACCCCCAAAACCTCATTAGAAAAGATGTCTGTTTTGAGTGGCATAAAAATTTATTTATTTATTTATTTATTTATTTGGGTTTAATGACACTTTTGACAGCTAGGGTCACTTCATGTCGGAGAGTTTTATGAGTAAAAGAAGCCTGAGTACCCTGGAGAGAACCACCGAAGAATGGCAAGCAACAACTGTCAGACTCCAAAATGCACTAACTCCACACAAGCAGGGTTAGCACTGGTTAAAGACAAGTGCACCATCGACGTGCAGTATGCCTTAGTACAGAGCACCACCGTGCCCACACATGGGCAATTGGTATTAAGTGCCTTGCCCAAGGTCACAATGCAGTTGCCCCTGTCATGGAGCGAACCGTGAACTTTCAGTTTGAAGTCCAATGCCATGACCACTGAGCCACCACGCACCTGATTAATGTCATAATTAATCACTAATGTTGCATTTGAGTAAACTGTGACAATATTATTGTTAACTTTTTTATCTATAAGAAAGAAAAAAAAATTAAAAGGAAATGAGTTCACAGCTTACAGATGGTGCTTTTAAAACTGAAACAAATTCAAAAGTCCAAAAGGGTAATAAATCTGACAAAAAATACTCCAATAACACCTGCATTGAACATAGGGCTAGACATCAGTAACATATACTTGCATACCCAATATAAAGTCATTCCACAAGAATTTTAAAAGTTATTGAGTTTAAAATCTTGTTGGTTACATACTAACAGACCGACCAATCGTTCGACCAACAGACCTACAAACTGACATTGCCACATTTCTGAGCAGCTTGCCACTGAAAAAATAATAGTCATGACAGCCATCCAAGACAACCAAGCGTGACAAAAATATGACTAATTATACTGTCATCCTGGCAAGTTTTAAATGAAAGTGTCAATGACACTGTAACTAAACTTGAAGGTGTGTAGCATTTGATGAAAAGGATAATGTTCAATGTTTTTGAAAGGATTATGAAAAAAGACGAGAATTGTGATAATTGAAAATATGTTAATTTCTGTTCCCAACATGCTATGTTTTCACTAAGAATAAATTTAGGTGTGGACTGTACTAAAGAATTGAGGGGTGGGTTTATGTGGCCCTCGGAGTTAATGTCTGTCAGCAAAAGTTACCAAGTTACAGTAAAATTATTCCAAAACGAGTCATCCTAAAAAGATACAATGAAATCCCTTCATAAATATAACTTGTAGACTTTGCTAAAGGATTCTAGGTCAAGTGATGGTCCAGCGGTCACGGTTGACCAATCATGGCCAAAATAGGACAGTCTCATCTGGATATCATACCAAGTCATCCTACCAAGTTACAATGAAATCCCTTCATAAAAACAATCTGTAGACAGTGATGAAGGAATTTAGGTCACATGACCAGGCGGCGGTATCGACTGACCGATCGAGACCAAAATAGGACAGTCCCATCTAGACATACCGAGTTATCCTTCCAAGTTATAATGAAATCGCTTCATAAATATGAACTGTAGACTGTGCTAAACAAATCTAGATCACGTGCCAGTGCAGCCATCATGGTTAACCGATCACGACCAAAATAGGATGTTCTCATCTAGACATTATACTGAGTCATGCTACCAATTTACATTGAAATCTCTTCATAAATGCAAGCTGTAGACTGTGCTAAAGGAATCTAGGTAGCGTGCCCCTGCGGCCATCATGGTTGACTGAACCAGACCAAAATAGGACGTTCTCATCTAGACATTATACAGAGTCATCCTACCATGTCACAATGAAATTCCTTCATAAATACAACCTGTATACTGTGCTAATGGTTTTGGGGTTTCTGGCCAGTGCAGCTGTCATGGTTGACCAATTGCGACCAAAAGTGGTTGTTCTTATCTAGACATTACCTGGAGTCATCCTACCAAGTTACAATGAAATCCCTTCATAAATACCACCTGTAGACTGTGCTAAAGGTTTTCGGGTTTCGGGCTCACAGTCGTCACAGTTGACCGATCACGGCAAAAAGGGGACGTTCTCATCTCGGCATTATACAGAGTCATCCTACCAAGTTACAAAGAAATCCCTTCATAAATATGACCTGTAGAATGTGCTAAAGGTTTTCGAGTTTTGGGCTTGTGTAGCCATCACGGTTGACCGATTGTGACCAAAAGGGGATGTTCTCATCTAGACATGACCTCGAATCTGCATAAGAAATTTCATGATGATCGGACAAGAACTACGGGGTGTAGCCTGTGCTAAGAAAATGTCAACAGACTCACAGACTAACAAACTCACAGACTTCTGCACGTGTGATGGCAATAGCTTATCTAGACTTTGTCAAATTAAGCTAAAACAAGAGGCCCCAAAAGGCCTGAAGTGCTCACCTTGAACAAAACACAATATAAACAGAGTCCAAGAATGAATCTACTTAATTATTAAGCAATCCATCTCCATAGGATACATTGTCAATCCTTGAGCCCCTCAGGAGTGACAAAAATAATCTGAGCATCATGCCTTTTCTTCAGTTGATCATAATCTAAAATGTAGAGCTCCCCTATGAAGCCCCTTGATAAAAACCTAAGTAGATTAATCTTAGTTACACACCTCTAGAGGGTAGGTACTGAATACAAAATATCTAATTCTTCAGCTACATGACCAATTCTGGCTCCCATGGGGAGCCCAAATATTAACCCAGGCTCTTGATTTGAACAAAGTTGAATCAGACCTCTCTAGAGATGTTGGATACCAAATATGAAAGCATTCTGACTGTTGGATCTGAAGAACAAAAATTTGAAAGAAATTTCTTCATATTGCATCAAGTTAACATTTGGGCTACCATAGAGAGCCCAAATATTTCTCCATGGACCCGATTTGAACAAACTTGAATCTGACCTCCCTAGAGATGTTGTATACCAAATATGAAAGCATTCTGACTAGTGGATCTGAAGAAGAAGATTTTAAAGAAATTTCCTCATATTGCCTTAAATTAAAATTCGGGCAATTATAGGTAGCCCAAATATTAACCCAGGGAACCTATCTGAACAAACTTGAATCTGATTCCCCTAGAGATATTGAAAACCAAATATGAAAGGATTCTGACAGGTGAATCTGAAGAAGATTTTTGAAGAAATTCACTCATATTGTACTAAATTAAATTTCTGGTTCCCATATAGAGCCCAAATATTAACCCAGGCACTCGAATTGAACAAATTTGAATCTGATCCCTCTAGAGATGTTATATACCAAATATGAAAGCATTCTGACTGGTGGATCTGAAGAAGATTTTTAAAAATTATCCATATTGAACTAAGTTAAAATTTAGGCTTCCATAGGAAGCCCAAATATTAACCTAGGGACTTGGTTTGAACAATCTTGAATCTGACCCTCAAAACAATGATGTATACCAAACATAAATAGATTCTGACTGGTGGTTCTGAAGAAGAAGATTTTTAAAGAATATTTCCCATATTGCCCTAAGTTAAAAATTCAGGCTCCTGTATTGAGCGCAAATATGAACCAATGGGCTTTATTTTAACAAACTTGTATCTGACACCACTATGAATGCTGTATACCAAATATCAAAAGTTTCTGAAAACTGATTCTGGTGAAAAGATTTTTTTTAATTTTTGTAAATATGCTGACACAGCATTTTTACGATGCTCTGTACAAAACACCCTAACATAACCGATGGCATTTTTTTTTTACCATTCAATTCTACTGGTCCTAAGGATGCTTTATACCAAATAACAGCTCTCTGTTCCGTGTGGTTTGGGAAATATAGGCATTTGAAAATATTTCTATTTTTAGCTCCTGGGGTTCCCACGGGGATGCAGGAATTTTTTTTTGCACGAGTCAAGTACTTCTGACCCAATAATACCACATACCAAATTTGGTTCAAATTGGACCTTTGGTTCAGAAAAAAGAAATTTGAGGCGGGACCAAAAATCTCATCCCTCCCATTACAAAGCCAAATATTGCTTCACGAACTTCGTTTGAACAAACTTGATTGTACACTTCAAAAGGAAGCTCCATAACAAATATCAAGTCATTGTACCCACTGGTTCATGAGAAGAAGATTTTAAAAATATTTCTGAGTATTTTCCCCCACCCCCCCCCCCCCTCCCTATGGGGCTGGGCATGTTGAGTTGAACAAAAATGCAATGCCCCATTGGGACCATCACTCACACAAACTTTCACTTGAATTGGCCCAGTGGTTTGGGAGGAGAAGACCAAAACATGGTGTTGATGGACGACGGACGGAAAGCGATGAGAATAGCTCAGCTTGACTTTGTCAAGGTGAGCTAAAAACTGATCCATAAATGCAACCTGGTGGGTGTGGTGAACCTGAAGAAATCGAAGATGGCTGCTATGGCAGCCATTGTGTGTAGTACCTAAAACTGATGCATAAATGCGATTGCATGGGAGTTCTGATGAAATCCAAGATGGCTGCCATGGGAATGACAAACCGTTATCAAAATAGGATGTTCTCATCAATGTAAAAACCTGATATTATAATATAAGAACTGATGTGTCCTTAGTTGGTAATTATACACAATTAATATTTTTGTAAAAGTTTTTTTTTTATCTAGAATAAGCAGACTCTGGCTTGTATTTTGCAATGAGTTTCCTTTGAATGTACCCACTAACATGTTTACAGCCATTGTTATACAGAATCTAATTTAGCTCACTGAATGTTTACTTGAAATTAGACAGAATCATCTAGAAGCTAAATGAGGTGACTTTAATCAACCAATCAAAAATTCATGGAAAATAGAATATAAGAGAAATTTCTTATTCTGAAACTTTCCATATGAAGACTGTGTAAATAACCTTTGTCTACAGAATTCAGGCATTCAGTTCATCTCACAAGGATTCTTTTTTAAAAAAACAGCATTGAAAAGTAAAATTATTTGTTTACAATGGACAGTGCATTGTTTATAGAAGCAGCGGAGAATTTATTACATATTCTTTGGAATATTTTTGAGAATTTGTACTTCTTGTATTGGAAAAGTGCTTCCAGAAGAGAATTTTGAAGAGAATTTATTCTTGCGAACACGAATTTACTTTTGAGAAAAGGATCCTACTGGATTATTTTTAATACTACCTGTGGCACCAATACTTATTGGATATTAACAGTATTTGAATTTTGCTGAGCATTTTATGGATTTTATTGGAGACTGCTGAAATTTTTAAGTGAAAATTTCATTACAAATTTATTGGATACTGTTTCTGCAGACACATTCTTGGACATTCTAATACCAGCTGGACTTCACCAATGGATTCTTTTGAACTTTATTTTGGACTAATTCAGTAATTGATTGAGTATTACTAGGGTTTTTTTTATTTTCTGTTAACCAAATAGCGTAAAAGATTTTTGTATCATTTTTTTTATATTTTTTTTTTTAAATTTCAGAATACAGTAGAACCTGTCTTGAGAGACCACCGTTTTTGACAGACAAAAGTGGTCTCTCATGACAGGCCCATTACAGAGTAAAACAACCAAATGGTACCAAGTTACAGCGGTCTCTCAAGACAGGTGGTCTCTCATGACAGTGGTCTCTCAATACAGGTTTTAGTTAAATTCGAGTTATTGTTGCTGATTCTCATATTTCTTTCTGTTACTACTATTGTTATTTGCACACCATAACAATCAACTCCTCATTTGAAATCATCCTGCCACATTTCAAAGAAATTGATGCATAAATGCAACCTTTAACACATGTTGAAGAAATTCCAAGATGGCTGCTGTGATGCTATTCTGATGACCATAACAGTTGGCCAACTCTGACAACAAAGGTATGTTCTGTTCTAGGTATAAATTTGAACATGCATATGAAATATGGTGATGATCAGGAAAGAACTGAGGGCTGTAACCCATGCTGAACAAACTGTGAACAGTGTTCTGAAGAAATCCAAGATGGCTGCAATGGGCATTATGGGCAGGCAATCATAACCAAAATAGGACGTTATCATCTTCGCATCATACAAATACACCCTGCAAAATTTCAATAAAAACTGATGCATAAAATGCTACCTGTCCCCTGATTAACTCTATAATCTATAATATATATGCAACTGACAGGTCAAATTTGTACTGAACATATGGTATATGGTTTGTTGTTTATTATATACAAATACCATCCCATTAAGCAGAATTCACTATACTTCCAAAGCCATTTGTACTTTCAAAACCATTAAAACTTGTATCTGAATTCAAGAACATTCAAGCATTTCAAGGGTCAACAGCTATATGTTCCCTGTGCAGAGTACAGTTGTTATACAGTTGTGAATCGCTCAGAAATTCACAGACCTCTGGGTGATCATTTGAGTGTCTATCTTCCTCTTCAGTCATGGTATACCACACCATGTTGTGTGTATACAGTCTATAATATCAGACTGGCACATGTATGACATGTGTAGTGTTTGATACTTTTATTCTTGGATTTGACAGTCACTGTCAAATTGACTTGATGGTCAACTGGAACAGTGACATTTTAACAGGGATGTCTATTAGTCAAATTTCCATTTGGACTAAACATTCATGGTCTGATGCAAGCCTGAAAATAAGCCGACTGTCATCTGCAGAATGAGGACTCCAGAGGGTGAATTTGGTGATGCTACTCTGCACAGCAGGGTAGCATCTCTAAATTTACCCTCTGTGAGCCTCATTCTGAATCAAGGGCTCAAACCTAAACAGAAAGAGGTACCCAGAGGATAAATTGGCACACTGTATGGGATAGCATCAGCAAATTCACCCTCTGGGGACCTCATTTTGCAAATGACAGATTGTTTATTTTCAGACTAGGTCTGAAATATCTATAGTTTGCACACAAAAATTTGGTACTTTTCCACTAAAAAGGTGAGCATCTGTATATACTTTCACTTGCTAGTCAAGTAGAACCAAAGAAGGAAATTTTCAGTTCATACAGTACAGTCGTTGTGGACAGATCATTATCCACGCATGGACAGTGATGTCCACACATGCTTTTACCAGGTACAGACAGTGGTCTCTCAAGACAGGTTTTACTGTAATAAAAATCATAATCAGCCAAATGTACTTAATGAAGGACTAAGTTGTACCCGGGCTTCATTAATAAAATTTTTGATGATTATTCCTATAATTAGTGTTTGGAATCTAATATTATTGTGTCTGTGGAAATATTGCCAACCCGTGGAAAGTGACCAGTCCACGACGGCTGTACTGAACCATAAAGCCTGTAACTAAGTTTTCCATTCGGCAGCATTATCCCATTAATACAAGGTTCATGTAACACTAGTTTATTAATATAGTCTCCTTATTGACAGATTGCCATTGCAATCTGGCAATAATCTAATGCTTTGAAGATAACATTATTGCAGCTTATAAACTGCTGCCTCCTCACCAGAAAAGGTACTTTACACAAATGCTCCTCTTAAATTACTTCCAAGTAATTGTATTTACCTTACAAGAACGTATTTTCCCTAATTCAAGTGTAAAAATATCTAGACCAAATACAAATCTCTGTTGAGGATAGCAACTGCATGAGGGATCATTCAATTCAGAAAGAGAATGCTTTTTACCTGGATTCAATTGGCATCGAGTTATTACTCATGTTGAGGCCATTGTTTTTGTTAACAGTAATTAAATGATAAATAAATCATCACGAGGTCAACAAAATAAATTTAGACTAGGTCATTCTTTGCCATGAGAATATTTTTTTATACAGGCCTAAACATTAAGAATAAAACAAATAAACACTACCATAAACTTCAACAGTTATAATACAAGTAGAACAATGAATGGGGATTATGTAATGTGCAGCCCAAGAATGCAATACAATGATGTCATGATTTTCATTTGTAAAAAAATCAATTCAGATGCTGAATGATTGTCAAAGCAGACACTGTCAAATACTGTATGTAATCCCTTCATAACGCGAATAAGTCAAGAAAGGGTGGAATATTGAACCAGAGGCTCAAGTGAGCCTAAAACGCTCACCTGGCTCAAATTGTCAAAACAGATGAGTGTATCAGCATGTCATCAGCAGCAAAAGCAATTTTTTTTATTTGCTATGACACAACCAAAGGTAACTTTTTTGGCCATTCATTTCTGCTGGTCCTAGGAAAGCTTCCTAGTAAGCTCTAGTAAGCTCTGTTCTGTGAAGTATTAAAAAAAGAACAACCAAACAAAATTTTTGTTTTGTTTTAAACTGCTGTGGTTCTCTGTAGCCACCCCCCCTCCCCCCCCCCCCCCCCCTCAAAAATTTTTTTTTTTTAAAAACCAGAGGCTCAAATGAGCCTAAAATGCTCACCTGGCTCAAATTGTCAAAACAGATGAGTGTATCGGCAAGTGATCAGCAGCAAGAGCATTTTTTTTTATTTGCTGTGACACATCCAAAGGAAACTTTTTTGGCCATTCATTTCTACTGGTCCTAGGAAAGCTTCCTAGCAAAGTCTGTTCTGTGAAGTATTAAAAAACAACAACCGAACAAAATTTTTGTTTTGTTTTAAACTGCTGTGGTTCTCTCTAGTGCCCCCTCCCCCCACCCCCCCCCCCCCCCCCCAATTTTTTTTTTTTTAAATACAAGCGAACTGATTTGAACAAACTTGAATTTGACACCCCTAGAGATGTTACATACCAAATATGAAAGGACTCTCACTGGTGGATCTGAAGAAGAAAAATTTTCAAGAAAGTTTCTCATATTGCTCTAAGTTAAACTTTGGGCTTCAATAAAAAGCCCAAATATGAACCCAGGGACCTCATTTGAACAACCTTCAATCTAACCCTCCCAGAGGTGTTGTACACCAAATATCATAAGAATCTGACTGCTAGATCTGAAGGAGATGATTTTAAATGACAATTCCGTATATTGCACTAAGTAAATATTTGGGCTCCCTTGGCAAACCCAAATATTAACCCAGGAACTCGATTTGAACAAATTTGAACCTTACACCTCTAGAGATGTCACATACTAAATATGAAAGGATTCTCACTAGTGGGTCTGAAAAAGATTTTTTAAGAAATTTTCTCATATTGCACTAAGTTAAAATTTGGGCTCCAATAAAGAGCCCAAATATTCATCCAGGGATCCCATTTGAACAAAACTTGAATCTAACACCCCCCACCCCCACCCTAGAGATGCTGCATACGAAATATCAAAAGAATCTGACTCGTGGATCTGAAAAGAATCTGACTGCTGGATCTGAAGGAGATGATTTTAAACGATAATTCCCCAAATTCCACTAAGTAAATATTTGAGCTCCCTTGGGAAACCCAAATATTAACCCAGGAACTCGATTTGAACAAATCTGAACCTTACACCTCCAGAGATGTCACATACTAAATATGAAAGGATTCTCACTAGTGGGTCTGAAAAAGAATATTTTTTAAGAAATTTTCACATATTGCACTAAGTTAAAATTTGGGCTCCAATAAAGAGCCCAAATATTCATCCAGGGATCCCATTTGAACAAACTTGAATCTACCGCCCCCCCACCCCCACCCTCCCCCGAGATGCTGCATACCAAATATCAAAAAGAATCTGACTCGTGGATCTGAAGAAGAAGTTGACCCAGATTATGACCCATATTGCACAAAGTTAATATTCAGCCTCCCACCAGAAGCCCAAATATTAACCCAGGGACTCAATTTGAACAAATTCGAATCTTACACCTCTAGAGATGTCACAGACCAAATATAAAAGGATTCTCACTTGCAGGTCTGAAAAAGAAGATTTTTTACGAAATTTTCTCATATTGCAAAAAGTTAAAATTTGGGCTCCAATAAAGAGCCCAAATATTCATCCAGGGATCCCATTTGAACAAACTTGAATCAAACCCCCCTAAAGATGCTGCATACCAAATATCAACAAAATCTGACTGGTGGATCTGAAGAAGATTTTTCAAGAATATCCCCCATATTCCACCAAGCAAGCTGATAATCAGACTCCCATAGGAAGTCCAAATATTAACCCAGGGTGTCGATTTGAACAAATTCAAATCTTACACTTCCAGAGATATCACATACCAAATATGGAAGGATTCTCATTAGTGGGTCTGAAAAAAGAAGATTTTTTAAGAAATTTTCTCATATATTGCACCAAGTTAAAATTTGAGCTCCAATAAAGAGCCCAAATATTCATACAGGGATCCCATTTGAACAAACTTGAATCTAACCCTCACCCCCACCCCACCCCCCACCCCCTTAGAGATTCAGAGATGCTGCATACCAAATATCAAAAGAATCTGACTGTTTGATCTGAAGAAGAAGATTTTTAAAGCTTATTCCCCATAGTGCCCTATGTTAATTATTTGGGCTCCTCTCTTGAGCCCAAATATGAACCAAGGGGATCGATTTGAACACACTTGTATTTGACCGTCCTATGGATGCTGTATACCAAATATCAAAAGATTCTGATCAGCATTTCTGAAGAAAACATTTTTTAATCCATTCTACTGGTCAAAAGGATGCTTCATACCAAATAACAGTTCTCTGTTCCGTGTAGTTTTGAAAACATGGGAATTTGAATTTTTTTCTATTTTTAGCCCCTGGGCATCAATCAAGTACTTTGAACCCACTTATGATACATGCCAAATTTGGTTCAAATCGGCCCATCGGTTCTGGAAATAGAAATTTTGGTTATGTGCCCACAGAGAGCCCAAATATTGATCTACCAACTTCTCTTGAACAAACTTTAATCTTCAATACCAAAGAGTGTTACATACCATATATCAAGACAATCTCTCAAGTGGTTCATGAGAAGACGATTTTTTAAAGATTTTTAGGCTTTGGCATCATTGACCAGAGCCCAAAGAAGGCAGAGCCGCTTCATTTGAACAAAATAGAAAGGGTATGCCCCAGGGATGGTTTGCAATATGTTTGAATTTGGCTGAATGGCTGTGAAGAAGAAGCCAGGTTTGCAAAAGTTAACGGACGGCAAGTGATGGCAATACCTCACACTGACTTGCAGTCAGGTGAGCTAAAAATGAAATGGTTATTACCACCCTGTGGGTTTATCTTGCAATATTCCTTCCTTTCGTGACTTGTTCGCATTATGAAGTGATTGGGTAGAGTTTTTAATAATGTCTGTTTTGAAAATCACTCGGCATATATCAACTGCAAAATTGAGACATTAGCAGGAAACACAAATGCAGATTTTCAATTTCCACTAAACACACACTGATAACCAATGTCCCCAAATTACAGGAATATTCCCAAATTAGAAGGGATAACACATAGCAAGGCTTGTTTTTTATGCTTTTGTGTCCAATTTCATAAAAAAGTGTCCTCACTTTAAAAGGCCTGGAGATTTTT
The DNA here is from genome assembly GCA_031216915.1 of Pictodentalium vernedei. Taxonomy (NCBI): domain Eukaryota; kingdom Metazoa; phylum Mollusca; class Scaphopoda; order Dentaliida; family Dentaliidae; genus Pictodentalium; species Pictodentalium vernedei. Next base: position 249,605,782 of record CM062294.1, on the reverse strand, counting down.
ATACATTCTTGCTACATGATCAGAGTTTATATACCATGGCTTTGCAGTTTCTCTAGGCAAGTCTTGACTGCCCATGTAGGCATTCAAGACATGCCTTAAAACAACTGCCAAGGTCTTCACAATGTAACTTCAAATTCAGCCAGAGACTGCATATTAGGACACATGTTCTGTTATTTATTTATTTATTTATTGGTGTTTAAGGTCACATATTTATGCACAATGGCTAATCGTGACCGTGACAGTTTTACAGGTGGAGGAAGCCCGAGTACCTGGAGAGAACCACCGAGCATCAACGAGCAACTGTCAGCTCCTCAACATTCTAATTCTGTTCAAGCTCCGTTCAAACAGGGTTACAGCGGTTGAAGACATGTGCACCATCAATGTGCAGTAGCAGTATGCCTTAGTACACGGCATCATCGTGCCCCCATGTAAGCAACCAGGATAAAGTGCCTTGCCCAAGGACACAACACGGGTCGTCCCGGATGGGGATCGAACTCAGGTACTCTAGCATAGAAGTCCAACAGTCTACCACTGAGCCACCGCACTCCCACATGTTCTGTTGCAATTACATTTGATACAAGTTATAACTATGCCCCATAGGGTTAACAGATATCCGAGGCACCAACAGCCACATGATGAAATAACAAGAGGCTCTAAAGAGCCTGTAATCTCTCACCTGGCAGAACTACATATCCTTCAGTTATTCTAATCAAAATCAACGAATGCAGCTGGCTGCCACGCTCCTTCATCTGCACGAAACAGAATGACAAATGTTTTCTGTGGAATTCTATAGATATGTGCCAAGTTTGGTTCACATCGGCTGAGTAGTTCCAGAGAAGAAGATGAAAATGTGATTTCCCATAGGGTTTCTATAGTAACTATAAGCCGCAATTACAACCAAGTTTGCAACCCGATCAACATAAAATGAGGACCGCTGGTAGAGGGTGTCCCAGTCATCAATCATGTGAAGTTTCAAAACATTTGGCCTTGTTGTTTCAGAGAAGATTTTTCAAAATTCACTAATCATAATCTAAGAATGCCTCTGGCAGCCATGTTTTCCACACCACGGGAATAAAATGATGATCGCTTGTAGAGGACCTCCCATAGACGATTCCTGCCAAGTTTAGTTCACATCGGCTCAGTAGTTCCAGAGAAGATTAAAATGTGATTTCCCATAGGGTTTCTATGTTAACTATGAGCCACAACTGCAGCCATTTTTGTAACCCGATCAACATTATGCCAAGTGATGGCAATAGCCCACATGGCCCTTTGGGACAGGTGAGCTAAAAATGGCATCTTGGGTAGTCAATATTACAGAAAGGATTCACTAATGGGACTGAACAGCAACTGACTTAGCAGGTCCATGAAGTCCTCAAACTGAAGACCTACTAATGAAAATAACATTTGAGTTGCAACATTTTTCACATTTCTTTTCGAAAGGTAACCTTCTGTCAAGGTGTACACAGGAAAATAGGCAGGGAATCTGGACCAGACAGTGACTCAAGTCACGATCAGGTCAAAATTCTCTGTCTGCTTTTGTAATTGCAATGAAAGTGTCAATGACACTGTAGCTCAACTTGTCAAGACAAAGACATGTACATGTATAGTAAGAGACACAGCAATGACAAACATCTAGGTAATGACCTGATAACAAAGGTACATATAAAGTATTGTAACGGTCTGTACATGAATACTGACCGTTGCCTGTAACAAATGTATAGGTAAAGTATTGTAAAGGTGGGTGACAGTCAGATGCTGAACTAGAAAAAATCTTTGAGTCCCAGAGTGGGTCTGACTGAACCCCAAAATATTTGTTCTCATAGCACAGTGATAACAAAGGCACCCCAAAACACACTCGTTCCTGTCCCAAGGTGAAAACAAAAGTACTCAAGAAGTTTTGTGAAGATCAGTTCATAAATACGAGCTGTATAGAACTTGTGACAAAAAACTGAATGGACCTAATTTCGGTACAAAATGGCCACTGGCAGCCATCTTGAATTTTGGACCGTACCCAGAAACACTCATTCTCATCCCAAGGAGATAACAAAGGTACCCAAGAAGTTTTGTGAAGATCGGTTCATAAATACAGCCTCTACCCTGAGCCGTATTGACATGTGTGCTTACATTGTGTAAATAGCACTGAATAAATCAAAGTTCATCTAATTTGCATAATTTCGGCACGAAAAAAAACACCTTACAATATGTGATGTATTCCATGTTACTAAACATTCATACAAAAATTTATTCAAATCAGAACTTTCATACAGAAGTTCTATACAAAAGACTGATTGCACTAATTTTGGTACAAAATGGCTGCTGGTGGCCATCTTGAATTCCGGACCACACCCAAAAACACTCGCTCTCATCCCATGGTGATAACAAAGGTACCCAAGAAGTTTCGTAAAGATTGGTTCATAAATATGGCCTCTAGTCTGAGCTGTATAGAAGATGTGTACAAAAAACTGATTAGACCTAATTTCGGTACAAAATGGCCACTGGCAGCCATCTTGAATTTTAGACCGCACCCAGAAACACTCGTTCTCGTCCCAAGGTGATAATAAAGGTACCCAAGACATTTCGTGAAGATCAGTTCATAAATACAGACTCTAGTCTGAGCCGTATTGACATGTGTACTTACTGTGTGTAAGTCGCACTGAAAAAATCAAAGTTCATCTAATTTGCATAATTTCTGCACGAGAAAAAAACCCGTATTATATGTGATGCATCCCATGGTACTAAACATTCACACAAAATAATTATTCAAATCAGGGCTTTCATATGGAAGTTATGTGCAAAAATCTGATTGCACCTAATTTTGTACAAAATGGCTGCCATCGGCCATCTTGAATTTCGGACCGGACCCAAAAACACTCGTTCTCGTCCCACGGTGATACCAAAGGTACCCAAGAAGTTTCGTAAAGATCGGTTCATAAATACGGCCTCTAGCCCGAGCCGTATTGGCATTTGCACTTAGTGCTGAAAGTAACCCCAAAAAACATCAAAATTAGTCTAATTTGCACAATTTACGTACGAGAAAAAAACCCGTATTATATGTGATGTATCCCATGGTACTAAACATTCATACAAAAAATTATTCAAATCAGAGCTTTCATATGGAAGTTCTGTACAAAAAACAGATTTCTGCATCGTCGGTACAAAATGGTGGCTGGCAGCCATCTTGAATTTCTGACCGCACCCAAAAACACTCGTTCTCGTCCCACGGTCATAACAAAGGTACCCAAGAAGTTTCGTAAAGATCGGTTCATAAATACGGCCTCTAGCCCGAGCCATAGCAGCTTGGCACTTACAGTTCTGAAAGTAACACTAAATAAATCAAAGTCAGTCTAATTTGCATAATTTATGCACGAGAAAAAAACCCGTATTATATGTGATGTATCCCATGGTACTAAACATTTATACAAAACTTTATTCAAATCAGAACTTTCATACAGAAGTTCTGTACAAAAAACTGATTTCTGCATCATCGGTACAAAATGGCCACTGGCAGCCATCTTGAATTTCGGACCACACCTAAAAACACTCGTTCCCGTCCCAGGGTCATAACAAAGGTACACAAGAAGTTTCGTAAAGATCGGTTCATAAATACGACCTCTAGCCCGAGCCATAGCCAATTGTTGACGTACGGACAGACGGACAGACGGCCAGACGGACAGACAGACGGACGGACGGACAGACGGACGACGGGCCATGACAATAGCTCAAATTTGACTTTGTCAAAGTTGAGCTAAAAACTGTAGCATTGGTATATTTCTCTCTAACAGGCAAGTACCAAAGCACTCTATACACTGATCTGAATTGTTTTTACTAAAAATTTCCAAGAGTTTGATTAGGTGGGGGTTGATGAAAACACAGATTAGCATACAATGACATAAAAGTGCCATAAGGGTGCAGTACATACTTATTGATTTCTGCACAATCTCAGTACTAAATGCAAATGCAGAGTAGTTGTACTTGTGCATGTACTTGAAATGCACACTGGATTTTCAGACTGACTGGTATTTGAAGGACCTCTTTATGACTATTTATTTTATTTATTTATTTATTTATTTATTTATTTATTTATTTATTTATTTATTATTGGTGTTTAAGGTCACATAATCCTGCACAATGGCTAATCGTGACCGCAACACATAGATAAAGTGAAGTTTAATCAGTCGTTGTATGCACGTTGTTCATTTTGGAGGACTTCCACCTCAAGCATTGATGACTGGGTTCTATTTTACCAGTAAATTAAAGCTTGTTTACAACAGTAAACAAGCTCTGCTTCACTTCCTGTGGTTCCCATGGGGGTTTTATGATAAACTGTATTTTATTTAGGATATCTCAACCCACTGGTGTATGTGTGTCGTGTTGAGATCTGGTTGAGAAAAAGAAACCTCTTGTGATCACAGCACTGTATAATCTGCGTAAAAATCCACACTTCAGGTGTATTAGGGTACATCACTCTGTCTACTGTTGATATTCTAAATCTATTTAATTACATTAAATAGCTGCCTTGCCAGTGAAAATAATTCAATCAAGAATATTCAGTTAACAGAAATTTGGTCACTTTCCTGTATTCATGAGAAAAACTGAGGAAGTTTCTGTTATATCTTGTTTGACTGAGATCACAGAGCTCTGTCAAACATATAATAGATTAAATGCCTGCACTGGATGTATTGAGGCCAAATAAGTCTATAAACATGGTGAATTTTGTGATTGTCAGGATAATTTCTCGAAATATTACAAGAATTTTTATTCAACTGCTAGTAGAGTGGAACCCTGTTAATTGAATAGCCAATTTGCCAATGACAAGTATTCAATTAACAGGAGTATTCAATTAACAGGGATTGTGTCACTTTCCTGTATTCTAGAGATAAACTTCGCATTTATTCTATTATATCTTGTTTGACAGATTTCCATGTGCTCTGTCAAACAAGATAGAATAGGTTAAATGCCTGTATTGGATGTATTGAGGACAAATATTTCTATAAACAAAGGAAAACTGTGGCAAGTCAGGGTAATTTCTCGACAGGTTACAAGATTCTTTTATTCAGTTAACAGGAGTTTACTCTATAACCTGTATTCAATTAACAGGTCAAATTTGTACTGGAGGTATGGTAAATGGTTTTGTGTTGGGGAAATTATATTCAATTAACAGGGTTATTCAGTTAAGAGATATCAAATTAAGAGGGCGCCAATGTAACAGGAGTTCATTCTTCAACCTGTTTGCAACAAACATGTCAAATTTGTATTGTACATGTAGGTATAGTAAATGATTTTGTGTTTGATATCAACTCAAGTGGCACCACTGTATTTACTGGTGTTTAACCCTCTGCACTAGATGCTGAAAATCAAAATTTCAAGAATTTCCCATTATTTAAGTAGGAATTTAATCAATTCAATCTTGTTTGATAGAGCTCCTTGAGTTAGTCAACCTTCTGCACTCCGATCTAAAAATATAGAAATTCCAAATAGCAATTTTTTTCCATATTGCAAATGGAAATTTAACCAATTCAATCTTATTTGACAGAGCTCATTCAGCTCTATCAAATAAGATTGAATTGGTTAAATTCCTAGTTGCATTATGGGAAAAACTCAACAGCTTGAAATTTTGATATTTTGACATCAGCATGCAGAGCGTCAAAATTAAATCAATGTGCAAAGGGTAAACGTAACTTTCAGCATCTAGGGACATACCATGACAGCAGCACAAGTATGCAGTCAAGTTTATAGTCAATCTGCACTCTGATGTAAAAATATAGAAATTCCAAATAGCAATTTTTTTCCATATTGCAAATGGAAATTTAACCATTTCAATCTTGTTTGACAGAGCTCATTGAGCTCTATCAAATAAGATTGAATTGGTTAAATTCCTAGTTGCATTATGGGAAAAACTCAACAGCTTGAAATTTTGATATTTTGACATCAGCATGCAGAGCGTTAAAATTAAATCAATGTGCAGAGGGTAAACGTAACTTTCAGCATCTAGGGACATACCATGACAGCAGCACAAGTATGCAGTCAAGTTTATAGTCAAGCATTTATACCTACGCTGCCGGTGGCACGGCGGCATTGCGGTAACCGTTTCTCGTCAGATCACAGAAGTTAAGCAATGTCGAGCCCAGTTAGTCCTTGGATGGGTGACCATCTGAGCGTTCGATTCAGACTCCCGTGTTGTGTCCTTGGGCAAGGCAATTAACCCTGATTGTCCACAAGGGGGCACGATGATGCAGTGTACTAGGGAGTACTGCACGTCGATGATGTGCATGTCTTCAACCAATCTAACCCTGCCTGTGTTGCAGTACAGAGTTACGATGTTGGGGAGCTGGCAGCTGCTCATCGTTGCTCGCTGTTTCTCTCCGCGTACTCCGGCTTCCTCCACCCGTAAAACTGTCACCGAAACAATATAACCTTCGCTGTTAATACGTTGTTAAACCTTAATAAACACCTATGCTGCCCACTTCAGAGGACTTCCAAAATAATTTGGCCCCTTGGGAGGATATTATGATATTCATGCCTCAAACGAGGCAAAATCTTCACATCCTCTGAGGCCCCAGTAGTGTGTAATTTTGCAGACCAAAACGGCACCCAATCCTTGCACCTCAGGCATTTGACAGAAACCAAAGTTGTGCATTATAACAAGCTAATTTCAATGGTGACAAACTTACAAAGCTGAACATGGTTTGGCTCCATGGAGAAAAATGTTGATTTCCGGACTGAAAAGATGAAAAAATTCTCGCATCTGACACATTTGTTGAGACACCAAATGGTGTGTTATATCTACTGTAGAGAACATCACTTGGGGTTACATTACATAACAAGTTTCTCCATTTGGTCAGAAATCTTTAGTTATGATATGGAAATCAGAAGATGTAATTAATTATGGAACAGAAACAAATTTCACAATGAGTCACAGTGATCTTGATCTTTGGCACAACAAACCCAATATTTATTTATTTATTTATTGGTGCTTTTCGTCACATCAGCAGCTAAGACTATATCATGGCGATGAAAAATATGAATTGTAAAATAGATCACCATTTTCCATGAAGTAATTAAAAACCAGTCGATGAAATATGAGGAACAAAACTAAGCAGTGAACATAGTAAAGAGAAAATGAGATCAGGTGTTCAAAAAATGCTACGTAAATCAACCCCGTGAAATAGATATGAATGGATGAGAATTTAAAATACTGAAAACAAACAATTTAAAATTTATTAAAAATAGGCCGATGAAATCGTCAGATGTGTACCCATACGCGCAACTAGTAGAAAGCTGTATGACAGAGGGCTACCACGGATGCCGACATTATGTACACCATACATGGTATGGGTACATATAGAAATGGATTGGAGGAGTGTCTAATTTGATGGATAAAGGGTTAATATCTCCGGATCAATTTATCAGATTTACATAAAAAAAAACTATACAGCACAGCACATCAGGAACCTGAATAAATATATAAAGTAACATGACAATCGGATTGATATTTTTTGCGTTATCTCATGCCAAAGGGATTGGAGGAATTTTCAATTTGAAGGATAAAGGGTTAATATCTCAGGATCAAATTATCAGATTTACACCAAAAACTATACAGCTCGGCACATCAGTAACCTGAACACAAATATAAAGTAACTTGACAATCCAAGCAATATTTTTCAAGTTATCGAATGCCAAAGGGATTGGAGGAATTTTCAATTTGAAGGATAAAGGGTTAATATCTCAGGATCAAAATAACAGATTTAAACCAAAAACTATACAGCTCGGCACACCAGTAACCTGAACACAAATATAAAGTAACTTGACAATCCAAGCAATATTTTTCAAGTTATCGAATGCCAAAGGGATTGGAGGAATTTTCAATTTGAAGGATAAAGGGTTAATATCTCGGGATCAAATCATCAGAATTACACCAAAACTATACAGCTCGGCACATCAGTAACCTGAACACAAATATAAAGTAACTTGACAATCCAAGCAATATTTTTCAAGTTATCGAATGCCAAAGGGATTGGAGGAATTTTCAATTTGAAGGATATAGGGTTAATATCTCGGGATCAAATCATCAGAATTACACCAAAAAGTATACAGCTCAGCACATCAGTAACCTGAACACAAATATAAAGTAACTTGACAATCCAAGCAATATTTTTCAAGTTATCGAATGACAAAGAAATGGATACGGACGCCGGACGGACAGACAGACGGACAAAGGATGGATGAACGACAGATGGCCACCCCGGATGCCGGCATTATGTGTACCATACATAGTATGGGTACACATAAAAACGTTGATTTCGATCAGGAACGACAGAACGTTATGGGGATTTTTTTTTTTGCATTGTAAAATAGCTCCAACATTAAAATACTGTTGTCTAACAAGATTAAAATCTGTAAAGTGCAAAAGAATGAGTTCCACTGTACAACAACCACAAAATGAATAGGATTCTTCCTTGCATCATTTCGAACTAACATATCTAGTGTGCACCAAATAGCATACAGATATCCTTAGTTACAGAAGAGAAACCAATTTCATGTTCAAAGATAACTATAACTCTGACCACTTAGCAGAATTCCCTAAATAAATATGATTTCCTTGTTATCATAACCAAACCACAAAATTTAATTATTCAAACAGAGAGCTGTTACAAACTCAATCAACAAATGGACAGATGTTAGAGGCAATTCCCTCCCCACCCCCCACCCCCAAAGAAAAATTGTGTGCGGGGGAGGGTATCTGTAAACTGGAAGAATAGATACTACATGTACCACAGCTGTTTAAAATGTCATCATACATTTCTGGGTCTGTCTTTGAAACTTTCGTGCAGATCAACAGACCCTACCTGCACACGTGAGCATACTTATATAAATGTTTTGAATTATATACCTGTCACCAGAAATCAAGTCTCTAACTAGAACTATCACTGAAGGTGATTAATACCCCCGCTTTGGTTTTTTAGAGGAATGCACTTCTGATCATGTAGGCAAAGGCCATAAGGAAATGTATACATAAAGATCATTTTTTGTTGTTGAAATTTGTATTTGCATGTGGCCTTCCACAGAACAGCACTGAATACTTAAAGAGCCCACACATATAAGGTTTACATTTGGAAAAACACATTTACAATGTGCAACATGTATTCAAAATCGGTTCATTAAGGTAGTAGGAGTTGCACACACAAGAATCCCATTTGAAAACCCATAATAAATCCAAGTTAAAGGGAGATAACCTGGTTAAAATTGTCGCAGATCAAAAATTTGGGAATATGCGTATGTTCACTTAGTTGTGATAATGTTTGAAAGGTTTCGTCAAAATTGATTGATAAATGTAGGAGGAGTTGCACGCACAAGAATTTCATGTAGAAACCCATAATAAATCTAAGTTAAAGGGAGATAACCTAGTTAAAATTGCCACAGCTCAAAAATTTTGGAATATGCGCATGTTCACTTAGTAGTGATGATGTCTGTAAACTTTCGTCCAAATTGATTGATAAATGTAGGAGGAGTTGCGCACACAAGAATTTCATGCAGAAACCCATATTAAATCAAAGTTCAAGAGAGATAACCTGGTTAAAATTGTCGCAGATCAAAAAGTTTGGAATATGCACATGTTCACTTAGTAGAGATGATGTTTGAAAGGTTTCATCAAAATCGGTTCATTAATGTAGGAGGAGTTGCGCACACAAGAATTTGTTCGAACGGAAAGACATAATAAATCTAAGTCAAAGGGAGATAACCTGGTTAAAATTGTCGCAGATCAAAAATCTTGGAATATGCGCATGTTCACTTAGTAGTGATGATGTCTGAAAAGTTTTGTCCAAATTGATTGATAAATGTAGGAGGAGTTGCACGCACAAGAATTTCATGTAGAAACCCATAATAAATCTAAGTTAAAGGGAGATAACCTAGTTAAAATTGCCACAGCTCAAAAATTTTGGAATATGCGCATGTTCACTTAGTAGTGATGATGTCTGTAAACTTTCGTCCAAATTGATTGATAAATGTAGGAGGAGTTGCGCACACAAGAATTTCATGCAGAAACCCATATTAAATCAAAGTTCAAGAGAGATAACCTGGTTAAAATTGTCGCAGATTAAAAAGTTTGGAATATGCACATGTTCACTTAGTAGAGATGAAGGTTTCATCAAAATCGGTTCATTAATGTAGGAGGAGTTGCGCACACAAGAATTTGTCCGGATGGAAAGACGTACGGACGGACGGACATACGTATGGACGTACAGGGCGATTCCTATATAGCCCCCACTTCTTCGAAGCGGGGGTATAACGACAAAAGTAGGAGCCATGGAGCTAAACTTGGAGTGGAATAAAAAGTCGAAACATTTATACACATTTACAGTCCATACCTCAGCATCTGAGAATGTTTTAAACATTTTGAATTGGATAACCTATGACCAGTTCTCTAGAAACCAATTCTCTATTGAAAAAATTGGTATCACTGGTTTCATGTGGGCGGTTGAATCAACTAGAGGTCTGACTGTCTCAGTTGGGCCTGTCCATACCCACTCACCCCCACACCGCCATGATTATCCTAAGATGAAAAGTGGCACAACTCTGGTTAAAAAACAGTCTGATCAAAACTATAATAGTAGGTGCACAGGTTTCCATGGTAGTGAACTTCCTTACCAAGTTTCAAAGGAGTTGACCCATAAATATCTGAGAAAATCTCCAGACAAAATTCAGGTATTCTAAAAAGAAAAAGGGCAAAACTCTGGCAAGAAAGGTCCGATCAAAACTATAATTGCAGATGCACAGGTTCCCATGGAAGTAAACATCCATACCAAGTTTCAAAGAAATCGCTCCATAAACATCTGAGAAAATCTCCGAACAAAATTCTAGGCCTGTTTTTTCAAGTCAACAAGGGGCATAATTCTGGCAAAAATAATCGGACCAGAACTACGATCGCAGATGCACAGGTTCCCATGGTGGTGAACATTCAAACCAAGTTTCGAGCAGATTGGTTCATAAACGTCTGAGAAAAGCTCCGGACAAAATTATGTCTACAGACAGGCGGATGGATGGACGGATGGGCGGGTGATTCCAGTATACACCCCACAACTCGTTGCGGGGGGTATAAAAATCCCAAACCTTTATGCACATCTACAAATCCTACCTGCAAACCTGAGCATACTTTAAATGTTTCGAATTAGATACCCTAGGAACCTTTTGCCGGTAAGCAACTCTCTAAGCGATAAAAGTGGCACCACCGGAGCCGCTGGCGGTAAAATCAAAAAAAAATCTACAGACCATACCTGAACACCTTAATATACTTTAAATGCTTCAAATTATATACGCCTTTTGTCAGAAACCAAATACTAATGGCAAAAGTGGCACCAAAAAAATCTGAAACCTTTGTGCACATCTACAGAACTTAATCGATAAGCAGAGCATAGTTTAAACATTTGGAAATATACATATATACCCTAAGAGCCTTTTATCAGAAATCCTTATTTATATTAGCAATTTTTTCAAGTGGTACCACATGGACCACTGATCAACCAAAAATCAAACCGCTTGTATCTTACTCATGTATGTACCATACTTAAGAGGTGTAGTATGTTTCAAACCTTTGGGGCCTAGTTCCAATTCTGTGAGATTCTTATCCTGCCCTTACATGCAGAAGACACGTTCCAACATACAGACTTGGTCTTGCTGATGGAAGTTGCAGAACCTTGGGCCCTTGGCAGTGGTTCTATTGAAATCTTGGCTGCCTCTATAAGCTGCCGGGACTTTACTACACACCAATGCTATGTCAAAGTGTTATTTTATGAGGGAGCAAAAAATAAGAAGAATTCTCCAGCCTTTAAAGACACTTTTAGAATCTATGACAATGAAAGTGTCAATAACACTGTAGCTTAACTTGTGTGTTGTGTTTGATGAAAATGATAATGTTCAATGTTTATGAAAGGATTATGAAATAAGACAAGAATTGTGATAATTGGGAATAAGTTCATTTCTGTTCCATGTATGCTATGTTTTTGATAAAAATAATATGAGGTTTACACTGTACTAAAGAGCTGAGGGGTGGGTTAATATGACCTCACAGTTAAAGTATGTGGCCCTCACAGTTAATGTATACCAACGAAAGTTACCAAGTTACAGTGAAATTATTCCAAAACGAGTCATCCTATCAAGTTACATTGAAATCCCTTCATAAATATGGCCTGTAGACTATGCTAACAGTTTTCGGGCTTCGGGCCCCTGTAGCCGTCAGTTTACCAACTGCGTCCAAATGGGACATTCTCATCTTGACATTATATGAAGTCAACATACCAAGTTACAATGAAATCCCTTCATAAATATGACCTGTAGACTGTGCTAAAGGTTTTTGGGCTTTGTGCTCGGGCAGCCATCATGGCTGAATGATCGCAACCAAAAGGGGACATTCTCATCTGGGCATCATCTGAGGTGATCCTACGAAAGTTACAATGAAATCCCTTCATAAATATGACCTGTAGACTGTGCTCAAGGTTTTCGGGCTTCGGGCCCCTGAAGCCGTCACAGTTGACCAATCACGACCAAAAGGGGATGTCATCATCTAGGCATTATATGGAGTCAAACTAACAGGTTACAATGAAATCCTTCCATAAATATGACCTATAGACTATGCTAAAGGTTTTGGGGTTTTGGGCCCGGGCAGCCATCAAGGCTGAATGATCGCGACCAAAAGGGGACGTTCTCATCTAGACATTATTTGGAGTCATCCTACCAAGGTACAATGAAATCCCTTCATATATATCCCCTGTAGACTGTGCTAAAGGTTTTCGGGCTTCAGGCCCCTGTAGCCATCACAGTTGCCAAATGGTGTCCAAAAGGGGCTGTTCTCATCTAGACATTATATGAAGTAACCTACCAAGTTACAATGAAATCCCTTCATAAATATGAAATGAAGACTGTGCTAAAGGTTTTCGGGCTTTCGGCTCGGGCAGCCATCACAGTTGACCGATCGCGAAGTTACAATGAAATCCCTTCATAAATATGACCTGTAGACTGTGCTCAAGATTTTCAGGCTTCGGGCACCTGTAGCCATCACAGTTGACCAATCACGACCAAAAGGGGATGTCATCATCTAGGCATTATATGGAGTCTGAGTCAACCTAACAAGTTACAATGAAATCCTTCCATAAATACGACTTATAGACTATGCTAAAGGTTTTTAGGCTCGGGCAGCCATCAAGGCTGAATGATCGCGATCAAAAGGGATCGTTCTCATCTAGACATTATTTGGAGTCATCCTACCAAGCTACAATGAAATCCCTTCACAATTATGACCTGCAGACTGTTCTAAAGGTTTTCGGACGTCAGGCCTCTGTAGCTGTCGCAGTTGCCCAATCGTATCCAAAAGGGGACGTTCTCATCTAGACATTATATGAAGTCAAACCTACCAAGTTACAATGAAATCCCTTCATAAATATGACCTGTAGACTGTGCTAAAGGTATTTAGGCTTCCGGTCCCTGTAGCCGTCACAGTTGCCCAATCACATCCAAAAGGGGACTTTCTCATCTAGACATTATATGAAGTCAACCCAAGTTACAATGAAATTCCTCAATAAATATGACCTGTAGACTGTGCTAAAGGTTTTGGGGTTTTGGGTTCGGGCAGTCGTCACGGTTGGCAGATCACCTCCAAATGGGGAAATTCTCATCTAGAGTCATCCTACCAAGTTACAATGAAATCCATCCATATTAAACATGACCTGCAGACTGTGCTAAAAGTTTTTGGGTTTCGAGCTTGGGCAGCCATCACGGTTGACAGATCATGCCCAAAAGGGGACATTCTCATCCAGGCATTATACAGAGGCATCCTACCAAGTTACAATGAAATCCCTTCATAAATGCGACCTGTAAAGGGGGTAATGGTTTTGGGGTTTTGGGCTCGGGAAGCCATACCAGTTGACCACTCGCGACCAAAATGGGACGTTCTCATCTAGACATGACCCCAAACCTGCATATGAAATTCCGTGACGATCAGACAAGAACTGCAGGGTGTACATGTAGCCCATGCTAAAGGAAAATGTGAACAGACTCACAGACTTCCGCACGCGTGATGGCAATAGCTTATCTTGACTTTGTCAAGTTAAGCTAAAAATCAAATGAACATTTTATAAGAATCAAAATTACTTCTCATTGTTTTCCTTAACTCCTTGCATTCGGGTGGCGGTTATTCCTGCCCAGGACAGAATTTCTCTTTCCAGTGAAATATGTATAAATTTGGGTATATTTTATAAACTTTCGCCGCTGTAAATTGAATGGATTTTTGCACAAATGATTTCTTGTCTTAAATTTGGATGATTTTTTCATAAAATCTAGTCATGACTAGATTTTATGAAAAACATCTTGAAAATACTCAGCAGGTTAAGAGTTAAGAGAATCATTTAGGAAAATCCCATAAATTTTAAGTCCCGAGTTAGGGTAGTTGTTCCTATTTGGTGTATTGATCTCATAATCTTTTTGTAAATTTTTCACAAATATTAAACCATCCTTCACCAAACTGTGGGGTAGAATCAATGCAAAATGAAAAAAAAGTCACGTTGAACATTCTTTAGCATGTAATAATGATGAACTCTCTTGTTACTCCACACCTGTTGTTCTGAACTGTAAGGATTTGACCCCTGCAGAACTTTCTCCATCAGAAGCATCAACAAATGAAAGTGTCAATGACACTGTAGCTTAACTTGTCTGTGTGTTTGTGTTTGATGAAAAGGATAATGTTCAATGTTTATGAAAGGATTAGGAAATAAGACAAGAATTGTGATAATTGGGAATATGTTAATTTCTGTTCCCTGTATGCTATGTTTTCAATAAAAATAATATGAGGTGTAGACTCTACTAAAGAATTTAGAGGTGGGTTAATGTGGCCCTCACAGTTAATGTATGTCAACGAAAGTTACCAAGTTACAGTGAAATTATTCCAAAACAAGTCATCATATCAAGTTACAATGAAAACATTCATAAATACGGCCTGTAGACTATGCTAAAGGTTTTCGGGCTCCGGGTCTGTGTAGCCATCACGGTTGACTAATTGCAACCAAAAGGGGACATCATCATCTAGACATTATACTGAGTCATCCTACCAGGTTACAATGA
Source organism: Pictodentalium vernedei (assembly GCA_031216915.1). Classification (NCBI taxonomy): domain Eukaryota; kingdom Metazoa; phylum Mollusca; class Scaphopoda; order Dentaliida; family Dentaliidae; genus Pictodentalium; species Pictodentalium vernedei. Next base: position 249,590,674 of record CM062294.1, on the reverse strand, counting down.
AATCCCTTCATAAATACAACCTGTAGACTGTACTAAAGGTTTTCGGGTTTTGGGCTCAGGCAGCTGTCACGGTTGAATGATAGCAACCAAAAGGGGGCATTCTAATCTAGACATTATATGGAGTCATCCTACCAAGGTACAATGAAATCACTCCATAAATACGATCTGTATACTGTGCTAAAGGTTTTGGGGTTTTGGGCTCAGGCAGTTATCACGGTTGACAGATCACAACCAAATGGGGAAGTTCTCATCTAGACATCAAACAGAGTCATCCTACCAAGTTGCAATGAAATCCCTCCATATTAAATATAACCTGTGGACTGTGCTAAAAGTTTTTGGGTTTCGGGCTTGGGCAGCCGTCACCGTTGACAGATCATGACCAAAAGGGGACATTCTCATTTAGATATTATACAGAGTCATCCAGCCAAGTTACCATGAAATCCCTAAATACGACCTGTAGACTGTGCTAAAGGTTTTCAGGTTTTGGGCTCGAGCAGCCATCGTGGTTGACCGATCGCGAGCAAAAGGGGGACGTCCTCATCTAGACATTATACTGTGTCATCCTACCAAGTTACAATGAAATCCCTTCATAAATACGACCTGCAGTCTGAGCTAAAGGTTTTCGGGTTTTGGGCTCGGGCAGCCATCACGTCTGAATGATCGCAACCAAGAGCTGGGACATTCTCATCTAGACATTATACTGAGTCATCCTGCCAAGTTACAATGACATCCCTTCATAAATACGACCTGTAGACTGTGCTAAAGGTTTTCGGTGTTACGGTGTGGAAATATTATTGATATTGATAACAGAAAGAAATCTGAGAATCAGCAACAATAACTATGAATTTAATTATTCTGAAATTTAATTAAAAAAAATTAATATAGAAAAAAACAAGAGCACCGCTGGGCATTGCATCATACACCCGTGAACTGTTCAAATTGTACCATTTTAACACATTTGCAATTTTTTTAGAGTGCGAGAAATTTATACTGGCATATATATATATGTTACGGTCAGACTTTGAAATCAGTGATTTTGTGAAATGACTAAATTTTTCAGTCATTTGAGAAAAAGACTAACAAGTTTGAAGCCAATCGAAAAACAAATACTAAAGTTATCATCCGGAAACCAAATATTTGACGAATTCTAAGTCCAACAGGGGCCATAATTCAGGCAAAAATTGTTCAGACCGACCCCATATTTGAACTTGACCTGTATTTTGTTGTGATTAAACCACATACCAAATTTGGAGCCGATCGGGAAACAAATACTAAAGTTATCATCCGGAAACCAAATATTTGACGAATTCTACGTACAACAGGGGCCATAATTCAGGCGAAAAATGTTCGGACCGACCCCATATTCGAACTTGATCTGTATTTTGTTGTGATTAAACCACATACCAAATTTGGAGCCGATCGGAAAACATATACTAAAGTTATCATCCGGAAACCAAATATTTGACGAATTCTAAGTCCAACTGGGGCCATAATTCAGACGAAAAATGTTCGGACCGACCCCATATTCGAACTTGACCTGTATTTTGTTGTGATTAAACCACATACCACATTTGGAGCCGATCGGAAAACAAATACTAAAGTTATCATCCGGAAACCAAATATTTGACAAATTCTAAGTCCAACTGGGTCCATAATTCAGGCGAAAAATGTTCGGACCGACCCCATATTCGAACTTGACCTGTATTTTGTTGTGATTAAACCACATATCACATTTGGAGCCGATCAGAAAACAAATACTAAAATTATTGTTCGGAAACCAAATGGACGGACGGACGGATGGACGGATGGACGGACAGACAGACGGACAGACAACGCCATACTATAATACGTCCCGTTTTTCAAACGGGCGTATAATAAGAAAATGATACAAAGATCTCTTACACTAATTGGTTTACAGAAAATAAAAACAGTGGTACTTATCAATTATCGAATTAGTCCAAAATACAGTTTGACAGAATCCAGTGATCCAGTGGTGAGGAATCTTGTGAAGAAAGTTACCAGTTGGTAGTATTAAATCCAACAGTATCCCGTAGATTTGTAATAAAATTTTCACTTAGAAATTTCAGCAGTCTCCAATAAAATATAATAAAATGCTCTGCAAAATTCAGATGGAGTAAAAATCCAAGAAGTATTGGCGCCACAGGTAATTTCCAAATAATCCAGTAGAATCCTGGCTTTTCACAAAATAATAATATTCTGTAACTTTCTGTTTCTCAGAAAGTATAAATTCTCTTTTCCAAGACGAATGATTCTCTTCAAAATTCTCTTTTGGAATCAATCTTCCAAATTCACAAAGAAGCACTGCTTCTATAATAAATGCACTGTTCTGAAACAATAATATTCTCCAATGGAAATAACTGAAGTGAGTCTTTCTGAATGGCTTTCTAAAAATGAGTTTTTGAATTCTGTTGACAAACCTTTATATAGTAACCAGATAGAATGTCCTAGAAGAATCTCCAAAGTTCTATTAGTCTCCAGGTGATTCTGTCACAATCCCTGTAAACAAGGTCCCTGACCTACTTAAACAAGCAACAGCTATATGTACAATATATTAGTGTAACAAAGATGTAAACAAAGGTCACTGAGTGCAAATGAGTGAGACCAGTCAGAAAATGCAAAAGAAATATATCAATCTTGTAGAATTATCAACTAAGGATATATCAATCTCGATATACATGTAATATGGGGGCTATGTAACATCGGGCTGATCATGTCCAAATGGGGAAGTTCTCATCCAGACATCATTCAGAACCATCCTACCAAGTTACAATGAAATCCCCCCCCCCCCCCCCCCCCCCCCCCGCCCAACCCATATTAAATATGACCTGTTGACTGTGGAAAAAGTTTTGGGGTTTCACACTTGGGCAGCTGTCATGGTTGACAGATCGCAACCAAAAGGGGACGTTCTCATCTAGACATGACCTCAAACCTGCAAATGAAATTTTGTGATGATCGGACAAGAACTACGGGGTGTAGCCTGTGCTAAAGGAAAATTTAAACAGACTTCCACACATGTGATGGCAAAAGCTTATCTTGACTTTGTCAAGTTAAGCTAAAAATGGAAATGATGAAAAAGGGACAGGATAACATAGCTGGAACAGGAAAAATATAGGCTTCATATTACATTTGAAGCCCATATTTTTACCCTATAATAGATGAATTTATTCTAGGGCTGAAACAGATGGCTGATTTTCACAACCAACTAACCGAGTGCTATATCCGTTATATCCGGTTATCCATGGCCATTATTTCACCAAATACGGGATCAAAACTATAGGAATTGGAAAGCAGTATCTGCAGAAAATATTCAGTAGTGTGTATATAAATGAACATTGTCGAGTACTCGACAACATTCGTTTATGTATATACTATGGAATAGTTTCTGCGATTATTCAGTACTCATGGAAATTGCCAATCATTAACAAAGTCTTGAATGCAAAAGCCGATTATTCCTCCATATATACAATACAGCTTCTATGTGTAATCTAGCACAAAGAAGAAGCAACAGATTTAGTATGTTTTAATAATGGAATGATGATGCCTATCGATATTCTGGATAACTGGTTGATGTTTTTTCTAATCAGTTTGGTAGGTAACGGCTTTCAAACCGATTATCCGGGTAACCATTTCAGTACTAATTTATTCATGTTTAGCATCAAAGCTTGATCGCACTTTTCACTTTGTACAGTTTTTTCTGTATGTTGACCATAACTTTATTAGATGAAAGTGTCAATGACACCGTAGTTTAAACCTGACTGTGTGTTGTGTTTGATGAAAAGGATGATGTTCAATGTTTATGAAAGGATTATGAAATAAGACAAGAATTGTGATAATTGGGAATATGTTAATTTCTGTTCCCTGTATGCTATGTTTTCAATAAAATTAAATTGAGGTGTCAACTGTACTAAAGAATTGAGGGGTGGGTTAATGTGGCCCTCACAGTTAATGTATGTGGCCCTCACAGGTAATGGATGTCAACCAAAGTTACCAAGTTACAGCAAAATTATTCCTAAATGAGTCAACTTATCAAGCAAAGTTACCAAGTTACAGTGAAATTATTCCAAAACAAGTCATCCTATCAAGTTACAATGAAATCCCTTCATAAATACCGCCTGTAGACTGCTAAAGGTTTTTGGGCTTCGAGTGTGTGTAGAGATCAGTTGACCAATCGCAACCAAAAGGGAACGTCCTCATCTAGACATCATACAGTCATCCTACCACGCTACAATGAAATCCCTCCACAGTAAATATGATCTGTTGATTGTGCTAAAAGTTTTAGGGTTTTGGGCTCGGGCAGTCATCACGGTTGACAGATCATGACCAAATGGGGACATTCTCATCTCGACATTATACCGAGTGATCCTACCAAGTTACCATGAAATCCCTTCATAAATGCAACCTGTAGTCTGTGCTAAAGGTTTTCGGGTTTTGGGCTCGGGCAGCCATCATGGCTGACCGATCGCGGCCAAAAGGGGACATTCTCATCTAGACATTATCTGGAGTCATCCTACCAAGTTACGATGAAATCCCTTCATAAATATGACCTGTAGACTGTGCTAAAGGTTTTTGGGCTTTGGGCCCCTGTAGCCGTCACAGTTGACCAATCGCAACCAAAAGGGGACGTTCTCATCTAGACATTATATGGAGTCATCCTACCAAGTTACAACTAGAAACTGTTTTAGCACACTAAAACTTATGTCTCCCCTTCCTTTCTATTTAATGCACTACAAATTATATATACATGAATAATATTGACAATCATGCCAAATATCTAAGGTCTAGGTCAAAAGACAAAAAGTTCTGGTCCAGACGAAGTTTCCCTTAAAAAAACAGATAAATCTGACCTTCAGGTCAAAGGTCAAGGTCACATGAAGGTCACTATGGTACACGACACACCGGCTCATGGTGATACATCCACATGCCAAATATCTAAGGTCTAGGTCAAAAGACAAATTAAAGTACATAAATTTGAAGTCAAGGTCACATGAAGGTCATGATGACATGTGGTCTCATTGTGATACATCCACGTGTCAATCATCTAAGTCCTAGGTCAAAAAGCAAAAAAGTTCTGATCTGGACAATTATTCCCTATTTGAAGTACATAAATTTGACCTTGAGGTCAGAGGTCAAGGTCACATGCAGTTCATCAAGGTAGTGGACATGCGGTTTCATGGTGACACATCCACATGTCAAAAAAACAAATTCTGGTCTGGACAATTACTCCCTATTTAAAGTACATAAATTTGACCTTGAGGTCAAGGTCATATGAAGGTCATGAGGACATGTGGTCTCATTGTGATACATCCACATGTCAATCATCTAAGTCCTAGGTCAAAAAAACAAAAAAGTTCTGATCTGGACAATTATTCCCTATTTGAAGTACATAAATTTGACCTTGAGGTCAGAGATCAAGGTCACATGCAGTTCACCAAGGTAGCGGACATGCGGTTTCATGGTGACATATCCACATGTCCAAAAAAAAAAATCTGGTCTGGACAATTACTCCCTATTTAAAGTACATAAATTTGACCTTCAGGGCAAGGTCACATGAAGGTCCTGATTACATGTGACATGCATCTAATTGCGATACATCCACATGTCAAATATCTAAGTCCTAGGTCAAAAAACAAAAAGTTCTAGTCTGGATAATTATTCCCTATCTGAAGTACATAAATTTGACCTTAAGGTCAGAGGTCAAGGTCACATGAAGGTCATCGAGGTAGACGACATGCGGTCTCATGGTGACACATCCACATGTCAAATAACCAAGTCCTAGGTAAAAAAAAGCAAACAAAATTCTGGTCTGGACAATTACTCCCTATTTGAAGTACATAAATTTGACCTTGATGTCAAGGTCACATAAAGGTCACAATGGTATGTGACACACCGGCTCATGGTGATACATCCACGTGCCAAATATCTAAGGCCTGGCTCAAAAGACAAACAAGTTTTGGACCAGACAAAGTTTCCTTGAAAAAAGCACAAATCTGACCATCAGATCAAAGGTCAAGGTCACATGAAGGTCACAATGGTACGCTACACCGGCTCATGGTGATACATCCACATGCCAAATATCTAAAGCCTGACTCGAAATACAAAAAAGTTCTGGTCCAGACAGTTTCCCTTAAAAAAGCGCATAAATCTGACCTTCAGGTCAAAGGTCATGGTCACATGAAGGTCACTATGGTACACTGCACACCGGTTCATGGTGATACATCCACATGCCAAGTATCTAAGGTGTAGGTCAAAAGACAAAAAAGTTATGGCCCGGACAAAGTTTGTGTGATGTTTCCCTTAAAAAACACATAAATCTGACCTTCAGGTCAAAGGTCAAGGTCACATGAAGGTCACTATGGTACACTGCACACCAGCTCATGGTGATACATCCACATGGCAAGTATCTAAGGTGTAGGTCAAAAGATAAAAAAGTTATGGCCCGGACAAAGTTTGTATGCGAAGAAGAAGAAGGAGGAGAAGAAGAAGAAGAAGAAGAATATGCACTAAAACAATATGTCTCCCTTCTGGGAAGGGGAGACATAATGAAATCCCTCCATAAATACGACCTATAGACTGTGCTAAATGTTTTCGGGTTTGGGGCTCGGGCAGTCGTCACGGTTGATAGATCATGACCAAAAGGGGACGTTCTCATACAGAGTCATCCTACATGTACCAACAGGGTTTCGCAAATTGCGAGAAGGGTTGTTTCGTTCCCGCAACGTTCTCGCAAATGCTTAAGGAGACCCATTTACTGTTCCTGCCAAAAATATAAGAATTACTGTATGGAATTGCACATGACAGTGGTGTTTAAAGGTGTGAATTGTCATTGAGGAAAAGTGTTTATCGTATAGAAATAAAGCGGAATGAAACTTTCTCCCGAAAATTCCCTTGTATATTGTGGTCTAAGAAACGTCTGCACATTGTTATTGTGCTAAAACGTTTAAATCAGAAAACAGGGTACATGTATTCCTATGACACGCTTGTTCCATGACTTGCATAATGTAATCAACCCCCCAATGAAAAGCTAGACAAACTATAAACAATAGCCTCATTGAATATTAAATGCATCACAAGACCAAATGGTGCGATTTGTTTGGTCAGTATGTGCTCTACGTATTCAATAGTAAATATCATTATGTGACATTTTGTCTTCTGACCAATCTTACATGTATTACTGCAACATTTACCCAAAACAACGTGTTGAAAAAGCATGGACTTTTGTAGATGCACTTCCGCTGTCAGCTTTAATTAAAATGAAACAACAGTTTGCAGGTACATGTGTACTGTTCATACATCATCATTTGTGTGTTTTAAGCAGTGTAATGGAATCTCCTTGTCTGGTAATTTAATCTATTTTCATGAAAATTAGAGAAGTATAGGTTACAGCATAGAAAACGAGTGATATTGAATATACAATCGCGAGAGTTAGTTAACGAGGACTTGTCCGAGTAACTAGCTCGAGCGATTGTATGTTCAATGTCACGAGTTTTGTGCTGTAACCGACTTGTCACATTGATGTTTGCACAAACAATCAAAACACGAACAATCAAACACTCCACTGAACCCTTGTCTGACACGTGTCCATTCCCGTTTAATTAGTTAATTTCTTAAGCCAAACTTGCAAGACACATGAAGATTGATGGAAAGCAAGTGATATTACTTCATTTTTTCCGTTTCGTCATTGCGCTCAAAAGGTTGAGCGAGAAATTAAACGTTCCATTTATCATTTACACCCGGGTGTGGATTTCTTTCTTTAACTCTTTCAATAAAATCAAAAGTCAGGTAAATTCTCGTTTCTCTGTTCAAAACATTTTAGCACAGGTGCCCTTAATCTTTCCTCTCGGCTGTGTTTGTATTAGAACTGACAGGTTACACAATCACTGTCTATTGTTCCTTGATTGGTAAAAGTGTGGCGATATATGTTGAATATCACACATGCTCTAACCAACTCTTCGAAATATATCACACACTTTTAACAAAGGCGTGACGTCATAACTATGTGACAAGCGTGAAAAACAGAGCTTCTTGTTTCCAATTTAGAAGCGCAATAGAACTGCTCAAATCAACAGCACTGCATTTCATTCAATCAACACAGTGAAGAGGAAAACTGTTCTGGGATGGGGATTTCAGTTTTTACATGTAGTGACACTGATTCCAAAATTTAATAAAATTAGATTCATTTCTATAAACATGATTACTGCAATAGCCTTTTGATATGGTGGTTGAACAATCTACGTATCAAAAGATAAATAAGCATAAATCGTGTGATTAAGACACATGTGGGAAATGGGATCCGCAAAAATAAATGAGTCCCACAAAAAATATTTGCGGGACCCATTTTGTCCCATAAAAAAACAAATTTGCGAAACCCTGTACCAAGTTACAATGAAATCCCTTCATAAATACAACCTGTAGACTGTGCTAATGGTTTTCAGGTTTTGGACTCAGGCAGCCACCATCATGGTTGACCGATCGCGAGCAAAAGGGGGATGTCCTCATCTAGACATTATACTGTGTCATCCTACCAAGTTACAATGAAATCCCTTCATAAATACGACCTGCAGTCTGAGCAACAAGCCATTTGTGCTTCCTCTGCCAAGATAAATACGATGATACTTAACCAACCCATTACCACTGTAATACCGCAATCATTTAAGTCTATTTATTTTAAGTATTGAGGTGTGCTAACTTTAACACTTCTTGTGATAAAGAGGGGTGTGCAAACGCACACATCACTTCAGAATCTAAGGACAGCTGAAGATAATACTATGAAGACTTCTCAGAGTTGTGTTTCATTTTTAAGTTGTGGAATCACACCCAAAATGTTCACTGTAATCGAAAATAATTGGTAAAACAGTATAGAGCAGTATTATTTTCTGATACCATGGTATTTAATTATCCCAAAACCATCAAGCACTACCCTGGGCCCATATTGGACTGAAAACAACTGATTACAGAAGATTACATTAAAATTTTATTATTAATTAGTACAGAATGCATCAAATAACATTATTAATACAAAATACATTGAATATCAATTGTTTAATGGATTTTTTATTTTTTTTATCTTGCTATTTTATCCTACCTCTCCATTTTGGACATCTTCGTCACTGCCATTTTTGTCACTGTCATTATCATCAATGCCATTTTTACAGGGCACCGTTTTCACAATTTTATTTAATCCGTGTTTTGAAAACAAACATTAATGGTAGTGATAAATTGATTATCAAAACTTGCTATGATCCGATTACCGATTATGCCAATTCCGATGGTTGAAATAGGACACAGAAGAAAATCTGTTGGTGCCTGTTATACAACAAGATTTCATTGATAAAACACCAATTATGAAAGCTTAATACCACATATGTCCTCAGAGAATGCATGTTTAGTGCTCAGCAATATTACAAAAAATAATATTTGCATTTTTGGGTGGGGGGTGGGGAGAGAAGATCATTATTGATGATACAATCACACGATATTGTTCTCTTGTTAAGATCGCGTTTATTCCGCTAAATAGCGTTAATAATAATAACACTTTGGCCGGCCGATGATTTGTCGCGGTTCTTGGATGAGAAGGCCTTGGTTACCCCTGTACTCCCAACTGCCTCCCTATTCCCATGCTTCTTCTCTCCTCCCAACACTCTGAGATGAACTACTTGATGACATCCCTAGCCCTATTCTTCCCAATCTCTCTGATTAGCATATTAACCCTCTCCTTTGAGACGCCCACTAACCACATGTCCTTCATTCTCCCATCCCACTTCCCCATTATACTTCCAGTGAATCTTATTCTTTTAGACTGGTATTTTGGGCATTCTAGAAGAAAGTGTTCCAGGGTCTCCACCACGTCCAAATTACACATCTGGCACCCCTTTTCACTGTTTTTTCCCAATTTTTCCCCTCAGTTCCAGGGACTGTGACCTCAGATTGAACAACAGTTACCCCCAAAGGTGCCAAAGGTACTCTTCAAAACCAGGCTTCTCTTTATCGTGCAGACCACCCAATATTGATACTCTCACCTGCCAAATAATAGTGATATCACCATTATTAATTTTAGAGAAAAATCTTAAACTTCACTGTTATTTGGCACTGAGACAAAGAGTGAAAATGCCATCACCAGTATTAATTTCGACCGAAAATGCAAGCCATCACTCTTATTTGGCCATCACTATTATTTGGCAGACAAGAGTACGGTTACGTGTAAGAATACAATACATTGGCTGTAATAACCAGGAATATGCTAAGCACACATACTTTGTGTCTTAATTGAATAATAACTTTGATATTAATGTGTGGTGCAAAGTTGTATGACACATGGTTTACAGATACACACGCAACCTGACAGAATTTATTATTTAATGTTCATTTTCCAACTTGTTACCTCCCTTGATGTGTTTCTCCAATGTTTACAAGTACTCTACAATCAATATTGGAGAGAAACATCAAGGGAGGTAACTGAATTCAATAATGAACTTGATAAACTGAAAACGTGTTTGTGATAGTCATGCGACTTACATGTTGTGTAACAATCATCTATTATTTCCAAAAAGAGTGGGTTGGTTTTTAGTTTTTTTCTCCAATTTTAATTTCTTATTGTATTGTGATGCTTGCATCATGAAGTACTACAGACTACCGGCTAAAGACATTTTATTTATACATGTACCCAATGCAATGTTGTACAGCACCATGATTGAAGGCCAGTGACTTTGCTCAACCAGGAAATGATGGCAATCCTGTACCGATTGCAGAGGGTAAATTCCGTAATATCTCGGCTCTGCAAATCCCTATATATTCTACTATGCACTACACATGTTTTTAATGGGGAAACTTGATTGAAATGGCTAGGCATCAAAGAGATTTTTAACATTCAGTGTTAAATATAGAATAACTGGAAACTGCCGGCTGTCATAATTGGCTGATGCCCCATAACCGGCCAGTTCCGATTGCCGATTATCAGTTCATCACTAATTAATGGGTAAAAACTAAAGGTACATATATTTTCCTTATGATTTTTTTTTATGCAAACTGCAATATATTTTCCATCAGAAAATAATATAATGTTAATGTTATTAAAGTAAAAAATGCCAGGATTATTGAGAAGGTTTTTGTGTTGAACGGTTTTATCCTACATTGTTTCTTGAACAAATTCCAGCAGGAAGCACTTCTGTGGTAAATTTTAGTTTCTACTGGATCTATGTTTCATTACAAAAAATTTAGTATATATACTTATTGGGGTTATTTATGTCCGTCTTTTTGTAGACTTTGTAGAAAGTGACCTGAAATTTGACCTCAAGGCATGCTTCAAATATCCAGAACAAAGATAGGAAATGAACATTTTTCGAACCGCTGTGACAGAACTGCATAGGGTAAATTTCAAAATTCTGGGTTTCCAGTGTGCAAAATTTGACAAGAATGCTTGTTTCGTTCGCGTGGTGGTTACGCAAATTTAAATCTACGTGAACAGAAGACCGGTGAGCCAAAAGTTACATCTTGAATGGTAAAGTCCGAGTAACTTAACTGGTTGAGTGGAATGAGTGCTAATTTTTTCCTCAGGTTTAAGATTTGTTCACTCATTTTTCTTGTTACAATTAATGGGAGAGTGCCTATAGGTACTCTCCCATTAATTGTAACAATGCATATCGATGGAGATGAAGTAATTTTACTTCCAAGATAATATGAAGGACATCCACAGAATAACTTGAGGTACCTGCAGTTCAGAATAAAAACCAAATATGGACTTCTAGCACTCTACCAGTTAACCAGCCTTTCTTGTGTCTTTATAGTTTTTTAGACTTTTGTCTTAAGAGGCTATATATTTCAACTCTGCGCAATATATGAATACTTGTTAATAGTAAAAAAGCAGTTTCCCAAGATTTTTATGTACCCGAGCGTTCGGTTTGCCATCTCCGAACCATGTGAACGGTCAGCCGGTTAGAGCCATTTTTTTAAATTTTGCACACTGGGTTAGGTTTCGTCTTCTGTTTGTCTACATTAAGACCAAGGTCATAAGGGGCCGAAAAAGCACCAAAATACAATATTGTCTACAATGAAATTATGAGACTGCCCGCCTTCACAGTTCACACTACAGACTGCAGTTATATGGAGACTGCACAGCTGCCATATTACTTACATCCGTTTGAAATTTCTAGAATTACAAGATTATTATTTTTATTAAATTTCACGGTATCATGAGAAATACACATGCCATGAAATCCTCCTTCAATACAAAATATTGGCATTTCCTCAAATGCAATCCTGTTGCTGCATTGGGAAGTGTTTTGAACACCTAGCTTTTTTCTTGGATATCTGAAACTCATTTGGCCATGAGTTGTTCCTGTCAAATATTATTTTATTATCAATTCTGATACGAATATGGTAGCAGACTTACAGGAGCCATTCATGTTGGTTGTCAACTCTGTGAGTTGAATGCATATATTTGTTGTTCTATAGATCACAACCTTCCTTTTGATGTATAATTTGTGGATATTTAACTTCAATTTCAGAGGTGAGAATTTCAAAGCAAATAAATTTTCCTTTTATATAGCACAGTGTGTGACTGGAAACATACTGCTTTTTTTATCAGATGTTTTGCAGTCAAATGGACTTGAACTGTACTACAGTCACTGTATATTGGTAGAAGTTCGACCATAGCTGTACACATAACAGTAAATCTTATTTCTAATCATTGTAAATGTTTAGTTTGTTACGTAATGGGTAGTGAGCGCGCACTTTATGACTGGAGTACCGGCGAAGAGATTGCTTTGCAGGTACGAAAAAATAACTGTTCTTGCATTGAGAGTGAATGGAGCATGACAGGTCGTTGATTCGGGAGTGTCGACACCCGATAAGAGTGTTAATCCTTTCACACTGGGAGCCAAGAGAGAATTGAATTTTTTTTTCAATTTGAAATTATCAAGTGGATGAGACAACGGACGCTTTCTTCGGCATTTATTTACTTCACTTGTCATATTCGTATCTATCCGTAGTTTTTTATACCTGGTCTGAAAAACTCTTCCACGTCAGGGTCAATAGCAGCTTCAGCTCCTTGCTCATTTGAGCTCATATCTTAATTATCTAGCATTTCTGTAAAAATACATATTCGATCTACAAAAATCAACTTTCGCGTTTTCTCTTTATCAGTCAGCCATTTTAATAACAGAAAATCGGCTTCTCCCGGCAAACTCCGACCCGGAAGTATCCGCGCGTCTACAATGGAGGGTCGATGAGTGCAACTTCAAAGAGCAGGTGCTCTTTGGAAAGAAGATTCTATTTTTTCCGCGAGACTACGGAAACCCAGAATCGCCACAGTATTCACAGTCTCTGACAGACGGCTTGATTTTGAGCAATAATGTGGGCTTTCACACGATTTATCTCATTTGGACAGAACTTCAGACATAACACATTGCACCTCCAGTCTTTGTCTTTGAAATGTTTTGTTGTTGGCCAACTGTAAAAATTCGAAGACCATTTAGTCGGGTAAATACAATATAAATCTTTTATCCGTTCCTGGCACTGTTCGTGCATAGAGGTTTTCTTCTTTTATCAAGCACCACTTAAAGCCCTCAATGTCGGCTTTGTTTACAGTGTTGTCCTTTAGATGGTTCCAATCAATGATAGTTCTTGGGAAGAAGGACTGTCTGTATTGTTCTGATTGTGGGTGTGTTATGTTAAATGCCCTTGATTTGTGACTTTTCTACAACGTTTGTACAGCCAAAGCCAGCGAATTTGTGGGCTTTGATACGCCGCTTTGGGCGGGTTTTGGTGAGGTATTTGTCAGGCGATATAGCCAGGATCGACCCTTCTACCACTTTGTAGAATAGGTTCAGTCGTTGGTGTTTTCTGCGGATCTCCGGTGGCATTATGTTTAGTTTTCTGAGCATGTCAGTTAGACAGCCTTCTTCTTTGGATTTATAATTTCTGATGATGAATCTGGCTGCCTTCCTTCGTATTTTTTCAAGTTTCGTGATGTCGGTTTTACTGTGAGGATCCCAAACCGATACGCTATATTCTAGGAGTGGGCGAACCAGTGTTGTATATGCGGTTTTATGACACTCTTCGGACTAGGAGCTAAATCTCTGCGTATAAAGCCTAGTGTTGAATTGGCTTTTTGGCAATGTGATTGATGTGGATTGTCCATTTTAGATCGTTGGATATTTGAACTCCAAGGTATGGGCTGGAGTCTACTTCTTCGAGGATGTGATTGTTTAGAGTGTATAATTTTTGGCTTTTCTTTCTTATGCTCATGATGTAGCACTTTGTAGCATTAAATCTCATGCCCCATTTGGCAGCCCATATTTCTGGGTTTCCAAGGTCTTTTTGTAGTTTAGCGTGGCTTCAAAGTTGTTTATTTCCCGGTAAAGTGAACAGTCGTCGGCAAATAATCTTACTTGTTATTTCACTGAGTCTGGCAAGTCACTGCTGTGGCACAGGAATAGTAGTGGGTCGAGCACTATGCCCTGTGGTACCCCGGAATCTACCTTAACTTCATGTGAGAACTGCCCGTCGAGCGCTACTTTCATTTTCCTTTTAGTTAGAAAATTGTTCAGCCATAAATGGATTGGTCCTCTAATTCCGTATCGGTAGATCTTGTGCAGTAATCTGTTATGCGAGACAGTGTCGAAAGCTTTGGAAAAATCTAATATTGCCATATCTACCTGTTTGCTGTTTTCGTAAGATTTCACAAGGTCATTTATTGTGTTGCTTAATTGCGTTTCACATGAGTACTCTGCTCGGAATCCATGATTCAGGGATGTTAGTATGTCGTTTTGTTCTTGGTGGTTCATGATGTGTCGACATATTATATGATCTAATAGTTTGCATGGCACAGACGGGAGTGATGCTGGTCTGTAATTTTCTGTACAGTGTCTGTCTCCTTTTTTGAATATGCAGGATATATTTGCATTTCTCCAATCTTATGGTAGTTGGCCCGTATCGATTGATGTTTGGAAAATGTTGGTGAGTGCTGGTGCTATCTCTTCCGCGCATTCTTTGAGTAGTCTTATGGGATGCCATCCGGGCCTGTCGCCTTGGAAGGGTTCAGCTTTTTGAGTAATTTTGGTATACTTGGGCTCTGTATGTCAATATGGCCCATGGTCTCGCTGACATATTTGTAAGTTTCTGGTAGGTCATCTGCTGTGTCTATTGTGAATACCGATTTAAACTGGCTTATTAGTATTTCGGCTTTGCCCCTGGTGTCATCGATTAATTGGCCTTTATCTTTCAGAGGTGATACGCCAATTGTATCAGGTTTTATTGGGGACTTGATGTATTTCCAAAATGGTTTGGTGTTGTTTTCCTTCATCCCGCCAAGTATTATTTCATGGATATGTGACCACTCTGATTGTCTTAGTCTACGATTGCACTGTTTCTGTGCTTGGCGGTAATTTGCCCATTGTTGCACTAAATGACGATCGTGCTCACGCGTACAATGATGATGGCGATGAACCTCTCCGAAAATATAATTTTACTATCAGTTCTGGTACGAATACGGTAACAGACTTCCAGGAACCAGTGGTGCCTGCTGTCAACTTTGCGAGTTGATTACATATGTGTTTTGTGTTCTATACATTTCAACCTTCATTTTGGTGTATAATTTGTGTGTATTTAATTTAAATGTAAGGAATATGAGAGGTGGAAATTTCAAAATAAACAAAATTATATTACTTATATAACAGGAAGTGGTCCTCGCCAATTTGGAACGGGGGTGGGATGAACGATTCTCCGGGGCTAGAACCCTGGTTGGAATTTCCCTTTTGGTCTTCAGATTCGCGAGGATCTGGGTCAACTTTCAAAATATGGACGCATGGAAAAATATAACTCAACTATGGCGATAGAATAAATATTAAGTTATGTGTTGTGGTCTGGATGAATACGCAAGAAATTGGAACAACAGTTTATACGCGGTTTATTAAGAAGTCAAAAATAGTATGATATGAAATGGACACATGATTATGACTGATGGGTCAAAAGCCACGGGCCAACAACACTTTTTACCCAAAAGAGGTTTGTTTAAGTTGCACCCAACATATATGTTAACTTGAATGGTTCCCACAGAACTCGGACCTGGAGAGAACCATTGTCAGAAACGTTGATTCTCACCAGGGCCGAGATGAACGGGTCCAAAAATGACGGCATTCATTATGGTTAACCATTTGACAGGTTACAAAGTGTCCCCATAACTAACCTAGCTCATGTTTCCGTAGTCCATTCCAGAATACATGGTTCATTCCGGGCATGCGCAGACAACTCGGATTACCAATCTGGTTGTTTTCTTTGCAAACCGTCATTCTGGAATATCATTCCGAATCATTCTGAGTAAACCACCTCGCGAGCAGGTTTAGATGGTTTACCTTTTATTCCTGACATGCGCAATTATCAACAAATAGTGGAAAATATTTCCCTGTTCGTTGTATTCTCCAAAACGTTTGAGTGATCAAGACAATAACAAATATGTTAGGTACATGGAATTCAGCAAAATATTTAATAGCGGGGGAGGAATTCGTCACATACAGGTGAATTGTGCACTTGGTGATACCTTCTTGAAATTTGGCACACTGTTAGTGTAGGCTATGAGGTTCTCAAAAACGATCGGCTACAAGTTGACACCGACCGGTGGCGACCAGTAGCGGCACAATCCAAAATGGCCGCCAGCGGCTGAAGGGAACCTCCTTTTCGACGGTCTACCGACTATACATCCGATTGTAAGGGCGCGAAAGTGAACTCTGATCCACGCACGTGTTGGAAACAGACGTGGGAGATGATGTAGAATAAAACGAGATTCTCTATACGGACGCATCAATTTCTTGGAACTTGAAAAGAGCGTTGTTTCTCCGGGATCAGCGTCATTCAGGCAAACCTGAATGACGCTGATCCCGGAGAAACAACGCTCTTTATGAAGCAGTCTCTTTGCCATACAATCTCTTGTTTGGCGTAATTCCGCAAGCAATTCTGATTTGTCTGTCGAAATTAATTCGAGAACGCGATTGTTCACAAAAATCATTCACAGAATGAGTGAGAATCCTCTTCGTGTACGGACTAGTACTGACTGGGAACGTTGTTGCTTTTGCCAGCAAGACAGTTCCAAGAAATTGATGCGTCCGTATAGAGAATCTCGTTTTCATGACGCCTATAAAGCTATTGAGGAAGACATAACGCGCTTCCTAGATAATGGCGTTGAGCTTCCATATAATTTGACCATTGATTGTTTGATGAGAGAGAGTGATGAGTGTATGTCGATGTCACTGTTGACGAATAAGGCAATATATCATAAGACATGCCGTAACAGTATTCGGACTCACATCGTACAGCGCGTGCTACACAAGCGAGAGCGAAATGAGGCAGTGGCATCCTGCTCCACGCTGAGTCCTAAAAGAACACGGACAAGTTTTGAATCTGGCTGTGACAGGAAACTGCCCCAGTGTGTTTATTGTCACAAACGCGAAGGTGACAGCAGTGAGCCTATTTGCAGATCAATGTCTGATAACAATAAACTCAAAATTATGGCAAAGGAAGCCGAGAACTGGGTTGTTTTTTCTCGGGTCAATGCAGCATTTGATTCCGCTGCTAGTGATCTTTACTATCACAAAACCTGTTATTGTAAGCTTGCCAATGAAGCACGAGCGGCTAAATCTAAAAAGTCGAAGAACGCCGAACATTCCGCGTCAGGCCTGCCCTATGACCCTCTCGTTATGGCAGAGCTCATAACATTTGTTGAACACAACGATTCCGCGATGAAGCTTGTCGATCTCAAGAATCTGTACAGTCGGAGGTTGAAGCAAGTCGGTTCTGATTGGCTTAGTGAAGAAATACATTCCACTCGATTCAAAGAACATTTGTTGCAGAAATTGGGCGATGGCTGGGACGCCTTCACACAGGGTAGAGATGTGTTTATTTCAAGTAGGTTTCGAGTTGGCTCCTTGTTGTCCGAATCTTTAACTCGTATAGTGTCTGAGGAAGAGGCAAAAAAGATAGTTGATGTGGGTCTTCTTCTGCGTAAACACATACTCATATCTCAAGCTCCTTTCACGGGATCATTTTCATCTTATTGCTTGAGCGAGCCTGTACCCAACTCACTCCTGACTCTTCTTAGAGTTCTACTTGAGGGCACATGTAGTATACAGAACTTAGGCGATGATGAGACTGTTAATGCCAAGACTCGAGTGGCTTGTACTATTTCACAGATGTTGATCAGCAATTCAGCGAAACGCTCCGAACATGCACAAAATGTTCACCAGAGACGTGACAGAGAAACTCCAATGCCTCTTTATGTGGGTTTGAAGTTGCATGCCCATGATCGTATGAAAAATCTTATCAGAGATTTTCATCAAATGGGACTCTCTGTCTCTTATGATCGCGTAATGGATGTTCGCAGGAGTTTCGCGAGAGCTGTTTCACTGCGGTTCAAGAACGAAGGTGTTGTAGTCCCAGCTAACTGCAAACGTAATGTTTTCTCGATAGGAACCACTGATAACATTGATGTATCTGGTAGATCTGATATGCATGGTACGTCCATCACACTCATTGGTCAACTGAGCAGGGACAATGTGGGTACTGATCCCCCACCACTGAGTTTAGATGTTCCAGAAGACACACAAATTGAACTCCCAGACGACTATGCATTTGTTCCTTTCGTTGAAGACTTTGGTGGGGACATCAGGCTTGAATCTCCAGATGAATGTAATGTACGGCCCAATGAATATGCAGATTTGAACGTGGGAGAGAATGACTGGTTGTCTCATGTGTCACAGATCAGCAATAAAGGGAAGGTTGATGGCAGCTGGCAGCTTGATGAAGTCCCTGTGACCTTTTCAGGCTTCTTTTCAAAACATGAAGATCAAGACAATGTCAAACCTCGTGCAGTTATTGGGGTATTCCCTGTTTTCAGTGAGCAGAAAGCGGACTCACTCAGTATGCAGAAGCATGCTATGTATGTGGTCAGGGAAGCTACTGCTTTCGTAAACCCCGGCCAGATACCTGTCATTGAAGGTGACTGTCCGTTGTATGCCAGGCAGAAAAAATGTCAATGGCTGTTCCCAGAGGAGATAGGTGAGGATCGAATGGTGTGTGTGATTGGATTCCTGCATCTTGAAATGTGCACCCAAGAAGCTGGTGGTAAGCTTATGGGTGGTTCTGGTTGGGAGCGAATGTTTCACCTCGCAAAGATATTCACACCCGGTGTAGCATCATCCCTACTTGGTGGGAAACATGTCAAGAGGACGCGACAGGCATATCTTCTCACTCTAGCTTGGCTTGAGATCCTCAGAAAGAATGCTTATGAGATTTACTGTCAGCAGACTGGGCCCCATGAGTCATTTGAAATGTGGGAACAGAGGATTCTTTCACAATCTCCAACTGCGCGCTATTGGGGTGAAATCGTTCGGAACTTTCTCTTGACAAGCTGTCAATTCGTTCGGAACCAACGAATCGGTAACTGGCCTGGTACACTGTGTTCTATCGATGAGTTGTGCAGTTACTTTTTTGCCCTAGGACATACAAATTATTGTCGGTGGGTCCCCGTATTTCTGAGAGACATGTCTCAGCTACCCAGGCGGCATCCTTCAATCCACAACAAATTCATGGAAGGCCATTTTGTGGTCCAGCGTAGTGAGAGGAAGTTCAGTATGATGGGTTTAGATCAGAGCCAAGAACATAGTATCCAACTAC
The DNA here is from genome assembly GCA_031216915.1 of Pictodentalium vernedei. Taxonomy (NCBI): domain Eukaryota; kingdom Metazoa; phylum Mollusca; class Scaphopoda; order Dentaliida; family Dentaliidae; genus Pictodentalium; species Pictodentalium vernedei. Next base: position 249,570,994 of record CM062294.1, on the reverse strand, counting down.
TCAAAGAAGACAGTGGTCCAAAAGGTCTCTATGGCCAGGCTGAAGAGAAAGTCGTTATTGAGCTTTCAAGGTCAGAAGTTCTGCGTGTTATAGATGAGTATGAATATGCAAGTTTCCACACAACATCATCAGATAACACGGAACACCCGGAAAGTTCGGTATCAGAGCAGAAAAAATTTCTGAATCAATTGAAATCTCTCCTCGATCTGGTGAATCAGGGACTCATTATCAACCCTTATGATGAAACTAGTGGTCAGCTGGTGACATTAGATACTGGTGAATATATGGACCCCGAAGTTAGTAAGAGTTTACGGTCATTACCCGAAAGGGGCAAGCATTTATATTCCACTTTCTTGAAGGAAAGGCTTGTGGAATGCACCGTACCCCTGAATGATGTTATTCCCAAGGCAAATATATATACCTTCCTTAACCCACCCCCAGCCAACCTGGACAAAGGCCGAGACAAACTCATGTCAAGTAAAGCAACTGCCGCAATAGTTACCCAGATGTTCGTTTCACTGCAAGCCCGGCCTGATTCAAACATGGATGAGTTTTTCATGCACGAGAATGCACGTGATCCGCCAGCATTATCCGATAGAGGTAAGCTACGGAGTGGGACAAAATCTCAAATTCTCAATTGTTTACCAGCTATTCCTGCACAAGGGAAGAATTCAGCAGCTAGACAAGCTTCAGTTGTCATCTTGGATATGCCTGCTGTAGTCCATGTAATCAAACCACAGAAAGCGGATCTGTTTGGAGAATATGCTCGATTGCAATTATTGCCATACATCGAATCTCTGATTAACACGAACACCACAAGGGTTGATGCGATCTATGACTGTTACCCCGAAGGCAGTTTGAAGAATCAGACGCGAGCAAAACGCCTCGGTGAGACAGCAGTTAGGTTGATACGGGTGTCCGAGAACGTCCCTTTACCTAAAGGGAAGAATTGGCAGGCATTCTTGAAAGTTAGTGAGAATAAAGACGAATTTTTCAAGTTCCTGTCTGCTGAACTGCTGAAATTAACATCAACATCCGAGTACCAGTTGTTAACGACATCAGGAGAATATGTACTATGCAATAAGGATGTTAGCTTATGTGACATATCTCCATCGAACCACGAGGAAGCAGACACGCGCATGATGCTTCATCTCAACCATGCAGTCTCACAAGGTCACAAAATAGCTTTTCTTCGCACGGTTGATTCTGATGTCGTCATTCTGTCTTTGCACCATTTCGCAACATTCCGTGACCTTGGACTCAGTGAGCTGTGGATTGGGTTTGGAATTGGAAAGGCATATAAAGATATGCCAATTCATGAGATAGCTTCACAACTTGGACCTGATTACTGTAAGGCCCTGACTTTCTTCCACGCCTTCACAGGTTGTGATGTAACATCCAGCATGCTCGGCATTGGGAAGAAGACAGGATGGAATGCATGGATGAATTTTCCCGCATCAACTGAAATGATGATAGAATTGACTGAGAATCCGCAAGTCTTTTCAGAGGATTCCCCTCATATGCAGCATATCGAAAAACTCACCATACAGATGTACAGTAACAGTTGTGTCAGTACACGTGTCAATGATGCGAGACGGCATATGTTCACACATGGCCTTAAGTCTATGGAAAACATCCCGCCCACCAAAGCAGCTCTGTATCAACATGTAAAAAGGGTAATTCTTGTGTCATCTTTCATTTGGCATCGTGCTCTGCAGAAACACTTATGTGTGCCAGACCCATCACAGTACGGATGGGAGTGGAATCCACGTCTCAATATTCTGGTCCCATTTTGGACTCACCTAGGAGACGCAAGTGCTGCATGTGCACTGATGCTCCACTGTAGTTGTGCCAAGGCCTGCAAGGGCAATTGCAAATGCTTGAAAGCTGGATTAAGGTGCACACCTTTGTGTAAGTGTGAAGGTGGCTGTTGTAACAATATTGAGTAGTATACTGTCATGTTAGGACCAGTCATCTCCTATTCTGGTATTTTTTTTTCCATTTTCGGCCAGTTAACACATGTCATGTTTCTAGTTGAGTTGATTTTGCTAACAAATGTTCATCCCATGTGGCTTGCTACATTGTCCGGGGTATAGGAATACAGTTTTAGATTTCGGAAAATAGTCTGTTATTTACTGCACAAGACGGTGTTAATTCATGCATAGCATGATACAATATCCCCAACTATTTTGCCTCTGTACAACAGTTGATACCTTCGTTCACCCGTGTGTTCATCTATGGTATCCTTGTCTTTCTCTGGCCATAGGCCACATGTGACTAGTCAGTTCCTACTCCATAGCAAATCAACTTGGAAATCCTTCATCTTGTAGCGCACTCATGTCTCAATGAATCCATACCTGAGTTGATCTAATAAATCTAACGTAAGGTATCAAATTGCCATACCGGATCATATTTCGATAAGTTATTCGCTAAAACATTTCGACCACTCATCGACATCAAAGGTCATGTTTTGGCTCCCAGTGGTGGCTATATCTCTATATCCCTGGTAAAGTAGCATACCATGAGGGATGGGCATTAAGTGTCGGCAACATTAATCCTGACTTGGAACACACCACATCTTAACTGGCCGAAAATGAAGAATACTACTTGTAGTCAAAAAATATTCCTGTACCTCGAATGACTGCAAACATACACTCACCCCTTCTAGTCCCATTTTGCCAATGTTCTATACTGGCAAGATAACATTGTATAATTAACAACGGGAACTAATGCATCCCGAGTTCATTCCAGCACTGCCCTTGCTGGCAGACGTGTCGCTATGGTGTTGAGATTGAACCAGAACTCCTCTAGAAATTTGATAGTTTTATTTTCTTAGAAAATAAATCTATCGAAAATGCCGGAAGTTGAGAATAGACTGTCACTTTAATTGGATTATCAAATGTCCAAGTATCCCCACTGCTGCATACTATCGAGTACCCTTGTTCATGTGTTGACAGGAATCTCTCATACCATGTTCATTTGACCATTGCATTCCCGAGAAACATTCAACACTAATTTATCTACGGACGGACGATCATACTGACAGTCAGACACACAGACGCACACATCGACGGAAATTCTGATCCCATTATCCATTAATCTTCCCCCCAACTTGTTCCAAGGGCTTCACTCCATCATTCACATCAATTACAGCACATGTATGGTGTTAGGTTTGGAGCTTCAGTTGTGCGATCGGCGAAAATAGCTTTTTTTCGATCCGCTTGGCGGCCATTTTGGATTTCGCTGCTAGTGGTGGCTAGAGGATGGTGCCAACTTGTAGCCGATCGATTTTGAAATCTCTGATGCCTACCCTTACATCATGCCAAATTTCAGGAAGGTATCACCAAGTGCACAATTCTAGCGAATTCCTCCCCCGCTATAAACATAGTATACCCACAAATATTTGATGAAAATAAAGAGAAAGAACTATGGAGTTAGTTCAATTAAACAACAGGGCCGTTGACCCTCCCCCAAATTGAATAAATGCTTTTTTTTAACCCTGGAATTCATTTTTTTGCGAAGCGACCACTCTTGACCGCTCATAACTGACTCATTTATTTCCCCTTGACCCGAAACCCTGATTATTGTGACAGAACATTACATCTGGATGTGAAATCCTAAAATGATGAACATTGAGGGAGGGGGGGGGGGGGGGTACAACCAACTTGGTTACAAGGCTCAAATCCTACAGACGCAAAAATTCTGAAAACTGAAGATCTGGAAATCTTTCTCCACCCGCCCCCACCAGTTAGAAATTTGAGGGGTGTGACCACACCCCGCCCCATTTTAACGCTCCAGCCAAGCTGCGTGGGTTTGCCTCCCCCCACCTTCTCCATGGTGAGATCGGATATTGTTACTGAACCTTAACAACGCGGCGGTGCAATCATGACCTTCTTGTTCACGGGAACTCTGTGGTGAGAGTGCACAGACAGGCTTTGCTGGTTCTCAGTATACTCACATAACCAACAAATATAGTGGACACCAAATACTGAATTTTTTTTTTTTAATTCTCGCTCAAATAACGTCAACGAGCAGAGTTGAATGGACAATGGCGAGAACCTGTCCCCAATCTCCCGGCGTCTGGGCCAGTGGCGTAGCCAGGGGGAGGGGGGGGGGGGGGGCTGGAGGCTCAGGTTAACCTAAAGCTACACAGGTTACAATTGCCTCATATTCGATCTTGGAGTACTAAATTTTGCAAAATTTTCTCGAAGAAGGCCTTGTCGAAACTAGGCCCCCGGGTGTTAGCTTGGACCAGGCAAGGACCCCCGAAACACCACAACATTACAAATATCATGGTATGCCCCAGCCCCCACAAAAAATGGCTAGAAATGATTACCACCCCCCCCCCCCCTCCCCCTCAATTATTGAATCCTGGCTACGCCCCTGAACAAATGGGAGTCGAAATAATAATAAAACTCAAGTGCTCTGTCCACCGTTTCTTTGTAATTTGTTTTGTTTCTTTTTAATCTGGTCATATTGACCTACGTATCCATAGGAGAGCTATGCTGTTTTATACAGATGCGGCACTGCGATGAGCAAAAACAGCATCCATGTTGTCATTGACAACAGCATCAACAAAAATTGCGAGCGCCACTTCCTCAAATTCCATTCTGGTTTACATTCAAAGTGCAATTTGCTGTTTCCTCGCGATTGCTATTCTGTATCTTCACTGCGCATGTCACACTATTCCATGTAATCCGGAATAGACAACAGAAACATAAGCATTGTATATGGGTTTATGTTTGGCCAGCTAATTAAAGCTTTCTCAAACATAAAGTGGACGACGAATTATGAGCGAGACCGCTCTTATAAAGGACTAGTGGGTGAATACCCGGCGTTGCACGGGAGAAGATAGTTATATCAATATACCCTCAGATATGATCGGCTCTTTCGAAATAGAAGGTCAAGGTCACCAATTTCAAGGTCAAGGTCACCCCACACGGGCACCACAATAAAGGCAAAATGATCGATGGGTCACTATACCCACACATATGAAATTTTAGCCCGATTTCAAGGTCAACGTCACCCCGATAGTCAAAATGATCGATGGGTCAATATATTCGCACATATGAAATTTTAGCCCGATCGGCCCAGCCGTTCTCGGAATAAAAGGTCAAGGTCACCAATTTCAAGGTCAAGGTCACCCCGCACGGGCACCCCGATAAGTCAAAATGATCGATGGGTCAATATAACCGCACATATGAAATTTCCAACCGTTTTCGAAATAAAAGGTTACGGTCATCAATTTCAAGATCAAGGTCACCCCGCACGGGCACGGCACCCATCCCATGTTACTCGCAGGGACGAATTACCCCCGTGTACAAAATTTGAGATCTATCGGTCGAGAAACGGAGGAGTTCACCCGGAACAAAGATAGATAGAGAGATATATATCGATTTGTGGTTATGCGCCCGTAGGCCGGAGTGGGCCTTTTGGGGCCCGGGAGGCTCAGACCTAATGGAGGTCCCTTCATCCCACCTTCTGAGTTTTGATCTTCCGCTCGAGTCAAGTTTTTTGTTTTCTTCAATCTTCTCCTAGTTGTCTGACGTCTCGGTTGGCAGGAGTGCAGTCTTTGTTTCATATTTTTATTTTTGACGAGCTGAGTCTCAAAGGACGTGGACCAATGTAGGATGAGCAAGTCCTCCCTGAGAGGTACTACCACTGTCTGTTTGAGATCCAGCTATGTCTGGTCTACTGGTTTTGCGTCATGTGTTGTTCCTTTGTAGTTTTGTGGGCCTTTTTCCGATGTTGTAGTTGGTGGTTGGATCTTCTGGTTTTTGATGATGTTTTCGTCTGCTGGTGTATTTCCATTGTCGTTCTGCCTGTTCTCGTGATTCTTTGGCATTCGTCTGGGGGTGTGTTGTTGATCTTCTGATTCACTGTTGTTGATCCTATTTTAGGTTATTGGTTTTGAGGGCTTTATGTCTCCGAATCCTGGTGTTTATTGGCATTTGTCTGGGACTGTGTTGTTGATCTTCTGATTTGCTCTTATTGTTGTTGTTCTAGTTTATTGGCTTGGAGGCATCTCTGATACTTTTAAAAATCTGCTGTCTAATTGCAACTTTCTACGAGTCTGTAATTCGAGCGACCCGGATGATGCATATAATACGTTTTTGAATTGCTTCAAATACGCCTTTGACCAAGCTTTCCCCTCTAGAACTACTCCAGTTCCAACAAATTTATAAAACGTGAACCTTGGATGACGAATGGTTTGTTGAATTCGTCTATCAACAAAAACAAACTATATACAAACAAATTGAAATCCCCTTCTACCCAGAATACTCAACGTTATAAAGCCTTCTGTGTTACGTTTAATAGAGCCAAACGCGCGTGCAAAAGGGAATACTACTCTCGGATTCTAGCAGAAAACAAATATAATGTTAAAAAATCATGGGAAATTTTAAAAAAGGCCATTAATAAATCGAGCGTCAGAACGCCTGTGCCTACTAGTTTTGTAGAAAGTAACAATGAACTGACTGATCCTAAACAAATTGCAGATGGTTTCAATAACTTTTTCGCCAACATTGGACGGAGTCTAAGTGAGCAAGTTCCTGTCTCACCCCCAAAACTTCACAGATTATTTAAACTACAATAATACTCAATCCATGTTTATTTCGCCAACCACCACACAGGAAGTAATAACATGTGCCAAGAATCTAAACTCAAAATCTAGTAGGGACTGTGATGATTTGGCCACTAAGCTTCTGAAAGAAATAATTTTTGAAATTGCCGAACCTTTAACTCATATAATCAACTTGTCATTTTTAACTGGGAGAGTTCCACTGAAAATGAAAATTGCCAGAGTCATCCCCATTTTCAAGTCTGGAGATACCCAGTTGTTTAACAATTACCGACCTATAAGCATTTTACCAATTTTCTCTAAAGTTTTAGAGAAAATAATGCATATCAGAATCTCAAAGTTTTTAAATGAACACAATATCATCTATCAGTATCAATTCGGATTTAGAAAGACCCATTCCACGGTGCACCCAGTACTGCATCTTCTAAACAACGTTGCCCTCACGAACGATAAATCAACAAAAGACTGCACACTGGCAGCATTTGTGGATTTTTCTAAAGCCTTTGACACTATAAATCACCACATCTTGTTAAAAAATTGAAATATTACGGCATTAGGGGTCATGCAAATTCCTGGTTCGAAAGTTATCTGAATGGAAGAAATCAATATGTATCGTTCGCAAACAAAAACTCCGACTTCTTACCCATAACAACAGGCGTACCGCAAGGATCAATTCTTGGACCCTTGCTCTTTATACTATATATAAATGACATAAGCCAATCAACGTCACTTAACATATTGTCGTTTGCAGATGACACCACAGCCTTCGCCTCTGATAATAATCTAGATAATTTGACTGAAAAAGCAAACAACGAGCTTACTAACATAAGCAGATGGTGTTCTGCTAACAAGCTAGTACCAAATCCGACCAAAACAAAATTTCTTCTCCTTCATCCCCCAAGTGATTTATATCAGATAGAGAACAGGATTATTTCCATAGACGATACCAACATTACATGCGTTGGCAACTCTAACCCTAACAACGAGACAGCTGTTAGGTTTTTAGGGGTTAACGTGGACGAAAATTTGACCTTTAAACAACATATATCTGTTGTTTGCTCAAAAATGTCAAGAGCTATATACTGTATTGACAAGGCCAAAAATATACTTCCGAGGGATGCTCTAAAGACATTATACTTTTCTCTGGTACATTGTCATATTCTTTACGGCATCCAAGTTTGGGGTCACTCACCTTCGGCGTCCAGAATTTTTAACCTACAGAAAAAAGCAATACGCATAATAGACAACAAAACATACAATTCACATACCGACCCCCTGTTCAGAAAACTTAAAATTCTGAAAGTCAAACATCTATACAAACTTAACGTCCTTCTTTTCATGTACGACTGGTTCCATAAAAGACTGCCCGTGAGTTTCGAAAGTACCTTCAAGCTTTATACAAATCCATCAGGAATGGATACATGGCAATCAGGGAAGATATACGTTCTCAAACCTCGTACTCAGTTTTCAGCTAATCTCCCATTCCACTCTTTTCCAAGAATGTGGAATGAAATTGAACCATTGGTTCAAAATCTCAATAGATCTGAATTCAAAAGAACTCTAACGGACAGGATGCTCAGCTCATACTCCATTAATGTTGCCTGTAGTAATCCTGCATGCCCAGACTGTAGTAATGGCTGAAGTATCGTCATGCTTGTAATTAATTGTTCTGTTACCTCGCCCAGTGTTAAACTGAGATGCCTCAATATTGGGTAACACGGTGGACCACGGTGCTGACCCGAGGTACTATGTCTTCACCACGTACAGCGGGGCGGCACCGTGATGGACTGTGGGCCCTCAATAGGTGGAAATCTGTCTTATTTTGTTTTCTCTTACTAGATGCTGGTCAATATTAGTCTTTTTCAGTGAATCAAAATGTAGGTGAAATCTGCTGTGAAGATTACATTTAACTTTCATGTGGGGACGGCAGGAAGACAGTCCTTGTGACAATTCTGTCTCCCCACAGTATAATAGAATTAATATTTTGCTGATACATGTACACTATTATAATATTATGCTGCGAAATAAAGTATTCATTCATTCATTCTCAGGGTGAACCCTCCTACTGACGTGGACCAATGTGAGAAGCTTGCTTCCCTGAGAGGCGCTACCACTGCCGAGTTGTTGAGTTCATTCTGAGATGGGTTTTTATTTTTATAGGGATGTCTTTTTAGTCTGATGACGTAGTTCTGGTGTGGTCTTGCGTTTCTGTTGTGTTTGGCTTTACTGTCGTGATGTTGAATTTCCTCTGTGCTGTGGCCCTTGTTCGCTGTTGTTGGTTTGGGGTTAGACCGTTGTTGTGTTTTGTGTTGTCGATTGTATTGCATTTCAGGATTTGTCTGGAATTGTGTTGCTGTTCTTCTTATTTGCTGTTATTGTTGTTGTTCTAGCTTATTGGCTTGGAGGCATCTTAGATTGAACCCTCCTACTGACGTGGACGAATGTGAGAAGCTTGTTTCCCTGAGAGGCACTACCACTGCCAAGTTGTTGAGTTCATTCTTAGATGGATTTTTATTTTAATAGGGATGTCCTTTTAGTCTGGTGGCGTAGCTCTGGTGGGGGCTTGTGTGTCCTGATGTTTTGGGCTCTTTACTGTCGTGAGTTTGAATTTCGTCAGTGCTGCAGTTCTTGTTGGTTTGGGATTAGACCGTTGTTGTTGTTTTGAGTTGTTGTGTCTATAGCATCTTGGGATTAACCCTTCGGCTGGCGTGGACCAATGTGGGAAGTTTTACTTTCCTGAGTGGTACCACCACTGCCAAGTTGTCAGGTTCATCATAAGAGGGATTTGGTTTTTCCGTTTTCCAGAAGTTGGGTTCTTGTTGTTAGTTCCTCGAATAGTGGGCTATCTTTTAGTCTGCTGATAGTCTTTTGTTGGAGGTTGGCATAGCGTTCCATGATAGTTGGGATGTTTGCGGTTTCGTGGAGGTAATTTATTCCTGTGTCTCTGGGAAGCATGAGGGCTGTTCGGATTGCATAGTTTTGTGTTCGTTGTATTTCTAGAAGTGTTGATTTGCAGGCGATTTTCAGGATAATTGCACCGTATTCTAGTACTGGGCGGATGTAGGCTAGGTAGATTTGCAGTAGTCTTGTCGCGTTTGTGCCCCAGTTTGTTCCTCGAAGCCTCTTGAGTAGGTTGATTCTTTTTCTTGCCTCATTGCAAATTCTTTTGCCATGACTACGCAGTGTGAGCTTTTTGTCTAAGGTGATGCCCAGTATGTTGACTTCGTTGCATTGTTCTGCGTTTGCTCCGAATACGGTAATTTTGATGTTTGGCACGCTTTGCTTGTTGTGGAATAGGATTAGTTGCGTCTTTGTGTTGTTTAGTTTTATCCTCCATTTCGCGCACCATTTTTCAATGTCGTTTAAGGTTTCTTGTAGTCTTTTTTGGATTATGGAGATTCTTTTGTGTGATGTCCAGAGTCCCAGGTCGTCGGCAAATTGGGAAACTTGCACGTTGTTTCTTGGGTTGACAGGGAGGTCATTTACGTAGATTAGGAATAGGAGCGGGCTGGGGACCGATCCCTGTGGTGTGCCTGCCTCTAGTTTCACCGGTCTAGTAGTGTCGCTGTTTATTTTTACTTTCAGGGTTCTGTTGTCTAGGAAGGATGATATTATTCTGATGAGTTTTTGTGGTAGATTCATGTTGCTGAGTTTGTATCTGAGTCCATCATGCCAGACTGAGCCGAATGCCTTTTCGACGTCTAGAAGTACAGCTGCAGTAATCCATTTTTTTGTTTTGCTTGTCCTAGTCTGATGTCTTGGGCTAGTCGTACTACATGCTCGATGCCTTCTTTCCCCTTTCTGTAAGCTCTTTGCCATCTATTGAAGAAGTTTGTGTTCTCTAGGTGGTTTAGTAATCTGTCGTTCAGTGTTTTTTCAAATAATTTGCCGATACATGAAAGTAGGCTTATTGGTCTGTGATTTGTTGGTACTTTTTCGTCTTTGTTGGGCTTTGGTATCATTGTCCCGACTGCATTTTTCCATGATTGTGGGAAGTATCCTAGTTGTGGGCATCTGTTGAAAACTGCCGCTAGTTTGTCGAAGAATTTAGTCGGTGCTTGTTTCAGTATGGCGTATCCGATGCCGTCTTCGCCTGGTGCCGTGTTGTTTTTGTATGATTTTAGTTGGTTTCTGATTTCGTTTGCTGAGAAGTCTTGTACTAAGTCATGGTTATCTGTGTCTTCATTGGTGTCATCCTGCAGCGGCTTGAAGAGTGCCGACGTGGGTGTTATGGATTCTTTGGAGACTGCAGGCGAAAACTTGTGCCTTTTCCGAGTCGCTTTCTGTCAGAGATCCATCGGGTTTGAGTAGAGGTTTTTCGGGTTTGGTAGGATCGTTGTTTGTGCTGCCTGTTAATACTTTGAAAGTATTCCAGAATTCTTTATCAAGTTTCTGTTCTCCTAGTTTTTCGGTGATATTGTGCCGAGCGTTTTCTTTTTCTTGTCTGATAGCTTCTTTAACTTGTTTGTTGAGTGTGTTGTACAAGTTTCTGAATTCTTCTTGATTACGGTGTTTCTGGTGCAGCAGTCGTGTTTTTCGTTTAATTTTGATCAGCTGCAGAGTTCTGGCAGATACTCTCCAGGCTTTTTTCTTGTTTTTTTTGTGATGCGTCATTCAGCGCTGATAGGGTGGCTACTTCATTACGTGTACGCTCCCTGTAAAACACTGCCAATCGACTCCCCACTAACTGCTCTATGAAGTGGGGTATCAAAATCCAACCACGTGACTTCAATAAGACGTACTATCGGTTATAATTTGCACGAAGTGTTTCCCAGTGTTGTGACAAGGTTATGCTTCCGACACAAAATAGGATCTCCATACATCATTTTTCTGCAAAACAGCCGCTGATAATTTGGGAAAAAAGCGAAACGCTCCCTAACTACACAAATAAAAATACAATCGTTAAAATTTATTTCGAAATATCGTACAAAATGACTTTTGAAGGCAGTTTCGATCTCGCATGAATATTTGTGAAGACCTTGTCATTACTTTTTGTCGATGTCGGTGTTTCTTTGATCCCATAATTTTTGGACACCAATTAGCACATTTTTCCAACCAGTCGGGCAAATACTATTTTTAATATCATAGGGAAATTTAAAAAACGCGTTTCGTGTCGAATATATTGAGTAAAAATCAGTGCGATTTCGTCCTTAAATTTGTAAAATCCGACTATTATTAGCGAAGTTACGCCAAAAATGGAAATAATAAAAAAAAATCTCATTTGTAACAGGTTGAAGAAACTTTCGAAAAGAGTCATTCAAATACACACCTTTTTTATTCTGCAATGGTAGACATATTCCGGACAATGAAAAAGAACTTTACACAATTTGGCTGCGTTCCCAGGTATTCGCATGAAGGACATCTAACGTCGACTTAACAGGTTGAGAACAACGTAGTTTCGTTACCCACTAAACGGCCCAAATTGCCAGAGTTATTAGACCACAGACGCCTGGAAACCTGATCTAAATCACCCCTACCTCAAAATACCTCATTCTTATATGCACCCCCCTCCAAATATATAATACACAGATCTGTGTTATTTATTTTGGAAGTGTGTGTGGGGGGAGGGGGGCATATATAAGAGGGAGTGTGACATTGGGGGGGGGGGGGGCGGGTGATATTAATCAGGTCTCCAGACGTCTGTGGTTAGACTAAGCAGTGGGACCTGGGGGCGGGATGCACAGCAACTCCGAACTACGACATCCCCTATAATCCGAGGATGATATACAACATTTCTCAATAAAAAAAATAAGCGTTCAACGGGTAATGTTGGATTTCAAGGTGTGCAGAGAACGAGCAGGTCCATTGCGAACTCGCCCCAGTGTCGCGGCAAAGCATCCATGTTTTACAAGGTGATGTTCTCACTCAACTTGGCGGGGCAAAAATACAAAAAGAATACCCAAAATACGGGTGCAGAATGTTAATCTGCCCCCCCCCCCCCCCTCCCAAAAAAAAAATGTTCTTGGTAAAAAAAATGCAGTGGAAGATCAGTCGTTATAGATATCATCTGACTGGTTGGTAGGTTGGGGGGGGGGGGGGGGGGGGTAAGTACAAATTCATTGGAGGCAGAGAGCCGACTGTTATGGACCTACCATCTTGCCATCAGAGGGTGCAGTTGCATAGGCCAAACCCACAAACATGTAATGTCTGTGTTTCTGTCTCCTAATGTTCAGTGTTGCTGTAAGCCTACTACTTGTGGGCCTAGGCCTATTAAAAAATCCTGGTCAACTTGGGTGGGGTGGGAATCTTATGTAGCATCAAGTGGGATATGCAAGTGCGATATAGGTATTGCTCCTCGCCGTATGGGGCGGAACAAAATTTCCTGACAGACTAAAATAATTTCCAGACTGATTTCAGGTGTGGAACCAAATTTGATAAACAAACCGCGCGTGCACCTACATATCGGTTCCCGGATGTAAGATGACGCTGTGCTGAAATCGTCTATTATGATTGAATAACACGTGGGAAATCTGAGTCAATTCCTCTCCAACACAGTTTCGTCCAGCATGCGGTTCGACCTATTGTTCAGGTGAACAGAATATTCTTTTACATTGAACCATGCAGGGCCTTTGAAACACTGTGGATGACCAAGACTGTAATTGTGGATATCCTGGAACCCATCAACGGTACATGGAGAGAAATTCTAGACAGAAACACCAACAGAGTGGAATTTTCACATATGTATCGTCTCAACCCATGTGAAAGAATCATTTCATTGAACCGAGGGTCCTTTGAACGACAACCTACGGTCCATCTATAGAAATATGTTGTGCTCTGTGTCCCTTTTTCACTGAAACTGGGAGCACATTTTGTGAGTGGAAACCTCACTCCTCGAGTGTTTTAGCAGAGACCCTTCTTTATGTGGCGAGATGGGACGCGATGTGTCTGAATGTATCTCTGAGATCAGTTAAAAATTAAAAATTGGCAAAACTTGGGAGAGTTTTCAGTTTCCCGTCTGAACTCAGCAAAATTAGAAGAAACACATATATTTTATATTTCGTTCAAAAACGATGCGTATAGCTTGAGGTTTGTTGCTTTGAACCACTGAGAAAAGTAGACCCAGGCTGTTGTAATATAACTGAATATAACACAACACTAAACATGATCAGTTATTGAGTTCTCCTGGCAGCAATATAATTTGGTAGCAATAACGTTTTCTAATCTGAACTAATCCTTTAATTACCCTTCCAAAGATGTAAAACAAGAGCCGACAGTTGCTACTGATTGTTTCTGAAACAGCCTCTGGTCGCAATGAAAACATTGCCATTAGAGCATAAATTACTCCTATGAAGTTTATTCTTTTGAGATTTCCAAATTCAGAAACTGATTAAATTGAATTACAATTATGTATATCTGTATACTTTTATATTTGCACTGCGACTTGTAAAGAAAATTTTGTTTCTTACATTCTACCTATCATTTAACAATTTTATTAGCACTATGACAAATATTGAAATTATTTGGAATCTATTTATAGGAAAAGACAGCGCTCGTGTGGTGTTTTCCAACATATAGTTGCAACACAATGAGAAAAAATTCAATTTCTAACATTCGGTCTGTCACTTAAGTTAACCGTACACATGTATATTAGCGCTACGAAAAAGCCCTGGGCCGATTTAATCCGTGGACCGACTTAGGGGCATACCCCAGTTGCTGACTTTATTTTTGGCCGACTTCTCCCATGGGCGACATCCACCATTATTTATTTATTTATTTATTTATTTATTTATTTATTTATTTATTTATATTTATTTATTTATTTATTGGGTTTAAGGTCACATATTTCTGCACAATGGCTAATCATGACCATGACAGTTTTACGGGTGGAGGAAGCCGGAGTACCCGGAGAGAACCACCGAGCAACAGCGAGCAACTGTCAGCTCCCGAACATACTAACTCCACACAAGCAGGGTTAGCATTGGTTGAAGACAAGTGCACTATCAACGTGCAGTACGCCTTAGTACACGACGTCACCTTGCCCCCAAATGGACAATGTGGGTGAAGTGTCTTGCCCAAGGACTCAAAGCGGTTGCCGCAGGTGGGACTTCCCACCATTTAACTCTTTGTAGACTTTATACCACAATAACAAAGCTTGAATTTTTTTTTGCGACAATTTATTGGAAAACATCCAGAGGTGTTTTGAATAGATAGTTACAAAAAATGAGAAAAAAACAAAACAATTTCTACAGCCCCGTGTCTTGCAGACACTGAGAGACCATGTGTTCGAGTGTTGTTTTCTTAATACTGGATACCTGTCTTTTCCACCTAAGATCGCCGTATGTACATGTGCCGAGTCAACGTCCAGTAAGAGCAGGCTTTCACACCCTTATAGTTTAAAGCCCCCACCCCCCCCCCCCCCCCCCTCCATAAATATCAACGGTATCAAGACGTTTCGTAGAAAAACATTATTTCGTAGACAAGTCATATCGTAGAATGACCGTTTCGTAGACATTTATTGGTCGTTTCGTAGAAAAACAATGGACGTTTCGTAGACATCTTCTGGTGGAGTGGGGAGAGGGCAATTGCTTTGGGTTCCAATCAGAGAAGGAAAGAGAACAGGCTTTCTCTTGGACAGTTTTTTGGACAGTTTGGCTAGCACCTATCTCACAACGTTCAGATTCAATTTGTGCAGAAAAGTTCGAGTATTAATTTGTATAGACAAAAGTTATTGAACAATCTCGTTAATTGATGATACCATATCATGACTGTATACACAATGTCGTTTAATAATTACCGTACTCACAATTAATTATTAGACTTGATGAATACGGTGTTGCTCCAAAGCAACAAACACTGAATGAATGGGCGGAGACACAAACAACTAATTAAATTGAAATAAAATATTCTGTGAAATGTCCACTGTTTTTCTACGAAACGACCAGTACATGTCTACGAAATAATCATTCTACGAAATGACTTGTCTACGAAACGTCTTGTCTACGAAATGGTTTTTCTACGAAACGTCTAGAAAAACACCCTCTGTTGGTGTTTCTGTTTAGAATTTCTCTCCACAATCCTCTTAACACATCCTATAATATCAACACAGCTTATGACCCCAGATTGAAACAAACGCTACGCGCTCGTTTCAGTCAGAAGTCATAAGATATGCTTTGGAAGCAAAAAATTAAGATAAAAACCTAAAAAAAATGGGAATGACGAATTTCGTGTATAGCGCTGGCCGATTTTTACAGTTATGTCACGTAAAGTGTTAAATGCAGATATGAATATTACACAGTAATTACACTTGAATATTTCTCCATTTGAACTTTATATGGCAAGATTATTTTAATGTGATTTTTTGTTTTTGTTACAAATTACAATTAATTGAATATATTGATATATATGCATTCCCAATAAATTATGGCAAAATACAGAATAAATTTCAAAAAGATATTTAATAACATTTGATAAATAAAAGTTGTCAGAAAGGTTATAAACGACATCTCAAAAGTGTTATGCTTTATCACACCAGTGCTGGAAAACCCCGTTAATTAGCTCCGCCCACTCATAAAAAGTTCCTCTATAAATAGACACAGAGATCTTAAATTAACCGGATTAACAGTGACTGTATTATGTAATCATATGTAACAACTGGGGTAATTTTGAAGACAACTTTTACAGGGACTGTACACGTAATGTTGGAGTCTCTCGATGTTTTCATCAATTTCTTTTATAGTTTGGATTTTGTCGTCGTCAATTTGTCCTGTGAGTAGATCTCGAAAACTGTTGCAGTCTGCTTTGTGAAGATTTCGTCTCCAGGTTGGTGGGTGTGTTTTGGGTGAGTCACTTCCCATCTTGACGTGGAGTGGGAGATGGTCGCTGCTGATATCTTCTCCAACAGAGCACTCTGTGTATTTGTTTGCGAGTGTTGGTGTTGTGAGTGCAAGATCAAGGATATCCCAGTTCTTTGCTCTGTCGCTGTTGTGAGTTGGTTCTGTTTCGTTGTTGTGGATAGTTAAATTTAGTTCATCTGTGATGTCTAGTAGTATCTGTCCGTTATTATTTGTTTTACGGCACCCAAAGGATTCGTGAGTTGCATTGGAGTCTCCTAAGAATAGGCAATGTCTGAAGTTGTTTGTGAAGTGCCTGAAGATGTTTTCGTTGAGCTGATTGTTTGGAGGGTTGTAGGTGGCAACTAGAGTTGTTTTCATTTCTTCTATTGTTATTTCGATGGCTAGGGTTTCGCTGTCAAGTCGGCTTGTGTCTATAATTCTGTGCTTGATGTTTTTGCGGATTAGGATTGCTACACCACCTCCATGTGAATTTCTGTCGCGTCTGACTATTATGTAATTAGTGAAGTTGACTTTTTTCTGCGGATTAATCCTGGTTTCGTTGATGCAGATAATGTCTGGATTCTCGTCGCTGATGTATTCTTGTAGTTGTTGTTGTTTTGCCATTAATCCGTTAATATTGATGTGAATGATGTGTGTAGTGACATTACGAGTTCTAACGGGCAGATTTGACACTTGGTGTGGACCAATGTGAGAGAGGCCACCACGATTTACCGAGAGGTACCGGTAGGTACCGAAAGGTACCACGAGGTACGTTAAAAAAGCTTTTTATAAATTATTTTCACAATAAATTGAATGCAAACGATATATTTCATGCATTTTATGCATTTATCTCTGGAAATGTGTCCATTAATGATGCAATTTGTCGCGATAATCATAGTTTGGAGTTATTTGTTGAGTAGCGCGGTTGACCTCTCGGAAAATCTTGTTTTCTCGGTTTGACAAGAAGCACAGAGAGGTATGCAAAAAAAGAGAAGCTTCTTATAAATTATTTTCACAATAAATTGAATGCAAACAGTATATTTAATACATTTTATGCATTTATTTCGGGGGATTTGGTCATTAATGATGCAATTTGTCGCGATAATCACAGCTTGGTGTTATTTATTGAGTAGCGCGAATGACCTCTCGGTAAATAGTGTTTTCTCGGTTTGACAAGAGGCACCGAGAGGTACGCAAAAATTGATTGAAACGTGGGAGGCAGAAACGATGGCATGCTTACAGGCAGCTGTGGGAGTCCGTTACATGACTTTTTTTGCGAAGGGAGAGTTAGGATGTCTCAAGAGCAAGTCTTGTGACTGCATGTTTACCACTGCACGTTTAGTGCGAGACATTCGGTGGGTTCGGCATAGTTGGTTGAAACTGGGGAGGCCGAAACGAAGGCATGCTTACAGGCAGTTGTGGGAGTCCGTCACATTACTCTTTGCGAAGGGAGAGTTAGGATATCTCAAGAGCTAGTCTTGTGGCTGCATGTTTACCAGTGCGAGACATTCGGTGGGTCCGGCATAGTGTGTATGTGTGTGGTGGTGGTGGTGGGGGGGGGGGGGGGGGTGGTACCTCTCCAATACTCTTAGAATATGCAGTCACGGCTCTCTGCACGCTGAGTATATGGGCAGAGAATTGATATAGATTGTGGTCCATGTTTTGGACACTCATATGGGAGGACATCCACCCCGTGGAGTTATGTAACTTTTCACTGCTTATGAAATTAGATTGTGCTCCTTCAGCTGTAGGCTGAGCATAGGTACGGGTTACTTATTTAGCGCATGATACGGTGTGTTGTTTGTGGTTTTTGAGTAACTGCTGCGTGTGAAAATACGTGTTTCACTTATTGGGCGCAGTTCGAATATACTACGTGTACACTGTTATAATTGTGAGATCGTATCAGTATTTGGCATGCGTGATGGTCGATGGCACTGGTGGAGGACCAAAGGTGGATGGCTTAGCTACCCGTTTCCTCCATTCACCCCAAGACCTCGCTCTAAGGCTCATCTATAATTGCATGCTATATTGTTGAATGCATGTGCTTTCCATGATACGACGCCGAGGCCGTCAGTGTTTCCAGTAAAATGATTTGGCCCTATTTTTATCGTGTAAGGCCGTATCAGTGTCGGCGCGCAGTATGAAATATGGCCGTACCAAAAGGCTCATTAGCATGCGTGTGCTGTATTGTTGGAGGTAATGTGCTTTCCAATTATTATGCTGAGTACATTGCATGAGTAATTAATTGTCGACATTTCAAAGGATATTGTCGATAGATTGAGAGTGTGCAGTAATAATAACACTTTGGCCAGCCGCTGATTTGTCGCGGTTCTCGGACGAGAAGGCCATGGTTACCCCTGTACTCCCAACTGCCTCCCTATTCCCACGCTTCTCCTCTCCTCCCAACACTCAGAGACGAACTGCTTGATGATATCCCTTGTCCCATTCTTCCCAATCTCTCCGATTAGCATATTAACCCTCTCCTTTGAGTCTCCCCCTAACCACATGTCCTTCATTCTCCCATCCCACTTCCCCATTATACTCCCAGTGAATCTCATTCTTTTAGGCTGATACTTTGGGCATTCAAGAAGAAAGTGTTCCAGGGTCTCCACCATGTCCAAGTTACACATCTGGCACTCCCTTTCACCGTCTTTCCCAATTTTTCCCCTCAGCTCCAGGGATCGCGACCTCAGCTTGAACAACAGTGACCCCCCAAAGGTGCCATCAAGGTACTCTTCAAAACCTGGCTTCTCTTTATCACGCAGGCCACCCAAAGACCTCTTTGATTTGACCCCCTCTCGCCAATTACGGTTACAATCTTCCATGACCCTTTCTCTGACGATTTTTTTACCCTGGTTTGCCCCAACGTCCAGGTCCGAGATCTCCAATGAGTAGTTCTCTACTAGCTCCCTCATTTTGACCATCCACCCCGTTTTGATATTTGAGTTGAAAATTCTCAGGAACATTACTTTACACCATCGGCTGTCGGGGAGATTTACCAAATAATTAAGATAACCGAGTTTCAACAGGTCTATCCTGTCCTTGATCCTCATCCACCCAAGCTCACCCCTGATTGCTTCTAGCGCTGCGGCATTACTCGACCCCGTTATCCATCGGCCTGCATCGTTCTGCAGGATTTCCAAGCTCTTTACGGCCGTCTGGTTTAGGGGTACCACTTCCGTACCGTATGTTATACTTGGCAGCCCCACCATTTCCCAAATGGTTTTCCCCACGAAAACCTTATTGAAACTGTTTCTCCCTATAAGTTTCATTTGGTTAAGGATTCGCTTCCCCTTCAAAATCAATTTATTTGTGTGGTTCCGGTAGATGCCTCTTCCTGTAATGTTTATATTTACCCCCAAATACTCGTAATCACCCGTCTCTCCCACATTGAGAAGTTTGCTGCTCCCTTCCGGAATGCAGAAACTCACCCACTCTCCACCTTCGAGTGGGGTCCACTTTGCGGCCCACAGGTATAACTTTGCTCTTGCTTTCATTAAGTTCGAGTCTCCATTTGCTCCCATATTTCCCAACAATTCCCAGCATTTTCGTTAGCCCCTCTTCGCTCTCTGACACTAGAACCATATCGTCTGCAAAAATAGCCCTGGGATCTTCACGTCACCAACTGCTACCCCCTCCTCGCTACGCAGGAGTTCATCTCCTAAGCCTTTGATGTACAATGCAAACAGGATCGGCGAAAGGATACACCCCTGTTTTAGGCCTATCTCCATAGGCACACGTTTCGTTGTAATGTTTCCCAGGCTAAGTTCACTCTGTACATCTTGATATAATGCTTTCATAATTCCAACAAACTCGCCTCCTAAGCCCATAGCCTCCAGCTTGCGCCACATATCTTCCTTCCATACTCTATCGTATGCCTTCTTGATATCCAAAAAGGCCATAAACATCTTTTTCTTTTTTGCTTTCGCGGATTCTATCATTTGGGATAGTGTGAAAAGATGGTCAGTAACTCTCCTTCCCTTCCTGAAGCCATTCTGGATTTCTCCCAAAAAACCCTTCTCCTCAATTACCTCCTCTAGTCTCCCATAAAGGACTTTACAGAAAACCTTTCCAATGTTGCTACTGACAGAGATTCCTCGATAGTTATCCAAAACGTCTTTTTCCCCCTTTTTGTGAATAAATGTCACTTTGCTTTCCCTCCACTCCTTTGGGACCTCTTGTTTTTCTATGGCTAAATTGAATAGGGCAGTTAGGCTTTTCAAGAGTTCCTCTCCCCCTTTTTTGATAAACTCGTTAGGAATTTCGTCCACCCCTCCCGCTTTTCCATTCCTCAATTTTGAGATCACCCTTCGCACCTCCTCAGTTTTGATTTCGCTGCACACGAAGTCCGAGAGATTTTCCTCGACCTGGTTCGGACACTCCGGTGGGTTCCCCATGCCCCATCGCTTATCGTTTACCTTTTCCCAGTGCTTGACTAGTTCTAATGCGATTTGATCTCGCTCTTCTGTAACTCTGCCATCTACTTTAATGCTCTGTTGGTTATTCCCTTTGTTACGTTTGTTCACCCATTTCCAAAATACGCTCGAACTCGACCCCCCCCCCTCCCCCCCTGTCGTTCTTATCGTCCTAATAAGACTGCTATTTCGCACTCTCCGGTTGTCGTCTTTTATCTTGTTTACTTTATTTCGTGCTTGTTGGTATTCTTCCTTTGCTACCATGACCTCATTGCTTTCCACCCCCTTAAGTTTTCTACTTCTCCTGTATGCAGCACATTTAGCTTTTCTAACCTTTATGGCCCTTTTCAGTTCTTCGTTCACTCTGTACCCAAGTTCCCGTGTTGGCACCCTAATCTTTCCTACACTTTCCTTTTCCTTCCCTGCCTCCACTAGGCTCGCAACTATGGCGTCGGCCATCTTCTGGACACTACCCCCCCCCCCCCCCCCCCTTGTGTACGGCTGCAAGCTTTGGTTTTAGTTTTTCTTCGAACTTCACCCAGTCGGCATCCTTTTTCAGTTCCCAAATATCCTTGAAGCTTCCTTTCCTTTTCTCTAGGTTTTTGGCCCTCATCGTCACTGTAATCAAGTTGTGATCACTATCCAACTCCATTGTGCCCTCATCATCCACTTCTACCCTTATCACCTCCCTCCATAAATTCATATCTATGAGAATGTAGTCAATTATTGATTTTCTGTCGTTTCTCTCCCAGGTCCATTTCCCCTTACATCTAGCGTCCCTGTTCAGAATCTTAAGACCGAGCTCATTTGTGAAGTTCAACAGCTTCCTTCCATTCCTGTTGACTTTCTTGTCCCCACCCTCTATGCCTTCTTCCTTGTCACCTATGTGTCCATTAAAGTCGCCCATCAGAATTATACCGAGCCCCCTGTTTTCTAGTTCAGTGATATTGGACCTTAGTGTTGAGTATATCGAGTCATTCCACTCGGGTTTACTTCCCTCCACCGCACAGTAGTATGCTATTGTTTGTCAGCTAGTGCCCTTTATTTGCACATAATTTGTGCTGAAAAATCATGTGGGTGGATTTCCACTCATTGGAATTATATAACCCTTTATTGCCGTTAAGAACAGATTAGGCTGTATCAGATGTCAGCACCCTTATTTAAGGGGTATTTATTTGACTACTGATTGCTTTATCCAGGAGCTTGCCGACGAGCTTGATTGCGTAAGCGTAGCGTTAAGCTGTTTTATAGAAGAGCTTCGATTATTCATTATTTGAACAGTTCACCTATCATATTTAGTTTAAACAGTATTTATTCAATAATTGACATGTGTATACATTTCACAATAACATTTGACTAACAAAAAATGAACAACACTAGATACAAAAAGTATACACAAAACAAGAAAGCATATTGTTGTGTATTAGAGGGATTCGACAGAAAGCTAAAGCTTATGTAGGTCGTCTCCCTGTCAACGTATAACTTACTCCTGTAGGTGGTACAGACGAACGGAAGAGCCCAAACGTCGTTGCATGAAGGCCGATATCCTCCCTTCATTGTAAATTTACTACGTTAGTTGCTACGATTGGAGATCAAGTGGGTTAAGCGTCACATCAGAATAGATAGGGAGCAGAGGAAGGCGCCTCGACTGCCAGGCAACGACGTGTGGGATTGTTTAAACTTCAATGTGAAATGAAGGGAAAAACAGAAGAAAGAATAGACGCACTGATAGATCGAAAGAAGAGGAAAGGAACTAATATGATGCAATCAGCTTGAATACATGATACATAGAGATTATCACCATTATGCGGATGCAAAGGAGCATGGGACCTCCAACCTATCATATTTGGAAGAGTTTTCTAGGTACCGATATGAAGTCTATCATTCATACTATTTTATCGTTGTCAGAATGTGTAACAAGATAGGTTTGTGTATATACAGTTTTGCTAACCGACCACTATATTTTGTATTTTCTCATTCAGTTGGTTCCGTGGAAGTCACTTGGGATCAACATGGAGATGTTGCCTTTCTCATAGTCAGTCGGATGGTTTTTGACCTAGCTCCCCTTGAGCATTTGGACTGAAGGAGTCGGGGGGGGGGGGGGGGAGGCGTGTTTCTATGTTTGTCCATTACTGTGTGAGGCGGACTTTTGTATTTGTTTCAGTGAGTTAGAATATAGAGCCCCATGTTGGGGGAAAGGAAATCTCGTAATATTTGCCCGGCAGAGCCGCTGGTATTAACCGAGAAAACAGGATTTACCGAGAGGTCAATCGCGCTACTCAATAAATAACTCCAAACTATGATTATCGCGACAAATTGCATCATTAATGACCAAATCCCCGAAATAAATGCATAAAATGCATGAAATATACCGTTTGCATTCAATTTATTGTGAAAATAATTTTCAAGAAGCTTTTTTGCGTACCTCTCGGTGCCTCTTATCAAACCGAGAAAACACGATTTACCGAGAGGTCAATCGCGCTACTCTATAAACAACTCCAAACTATGATTATCGCGACAAATTGCATCATTAATGACCAATTCCCCAAAATAAATGCATAAAATGCATGAAATATACCGTTTGCATTCAATTTATTGTGAAAATAATTTTCAAGAAGCTTTTTTTGCGTACCTCTCGGTGCTTCTTGTCAAACTGAGAAAACACAATTTAGCAAGAGGTCAACCGCGCTACTCAATAAATAACTCCAAACTATGATTATCGCGACAAATTGCATCATTAATGATCACATTTCCAGAAATAAATGCATAATAAATGCATAAAATGCATGAAATATATCGTTTGCATTCAATTTATTGTGAAAATAATTTCTAAAAAGCATTTTTTCCGTACCTCTCGGTACCTACCGGTACCTCTCGGTAAATCGTGGTGGCGTGTGAGAGGTGTTAATTCCTCCCTGAGAGGTACTACCACTACCAGGTGTTAATTTCTTGTGGAACTTGTTTTGTTGTGTGATTGTCACAGTTTGGCGATTTCGGTTTGGTGAAGTGTTGTCATTTGTGATTCTTGGTCTGTTGATTATTCTGGGTTGTTTTGATCTGGTTGTCTGTCTGGTTTCGTTGTTGTGATTATAATCCATAATTAATAGGCTGTTGTTTGTTTAACGGAGTTTTTCTTCTTCTCTTGGTTGTTTGTTTTGGTGACTGAATGCTATGTTCTGTAATACATCTTTATGCAGTGTTGTTTTGTATATCTGGCTGATGTTTTCTGACACTTCTTTGCATTGAGACAATTGTTAAGTTTGAGGGGGAGATTGCTGAGCTGAAGGGAAAACTTGGTAGGGCGGGGCTGTCTGGAGTTACGCCTGTGAAAGTAGCTTTCCGAGAAGGATGGAAGGTTGTCGGTGGTTCCAAGAGGAAACATGGGGGTAGAACCTTTGATGTGAATGAGGTAGGTGATGAGGTGGGGGCTGCTAGAAAAGTACGTAGGACAGATGAGGGGGGCCCAGGCCGGAGCAATGCTGTAAAGCGTTTGGCGTGGACTATCAAAAGTGGTAGGAAAGGGGGGCCAGAGAAGCAGGTAGATAGGGGTGTAAAGTCCAAAGGCAGTGGGGAGTGCAGCACCAGAAACAGATTTGATATGCTCGATTCGGAAGAGACAGAGGGGGAGATGGAGGTAGTTGCAACAGATAGTAGCTTGGGGTCTAGGCCAGGAAAAAGGAGGAGGGATACGGGAGAAGACCAGGGGAGTAGTCCAGGTAGTTCAGGGCCTGGAAAGAGACGGAGGGACAAGGATAGGAGTAATCCTAGGTCAAAGATACCGATACCGATATTGATTCCGAGTGGGGTTGTTGGAGAGGAAGAGGATGCTGTAAACAATAGGAGACTAGAGGAGATAAATAGGGCGAGGGCCAAAAGTAAGTTGGTGGTTGCGGGAAGTAGCATAGTTCGGGGGATCGACAAGGTTGTCTGTGGTCCGGACAGTAAAAATAGAACAGTTCTGTGCTTTCCGGGGGCTAAAGTGGAGGACCTGAGGGATAGAGTGGACGGTATTGTAGCTGGGTCGGGGCCTGATCCGGTAGTGGTATTACATGTGGGGTCCAATAACATCAGGGAGAGGAAATCAGTTCGTTTGGTGGACACATACAAGGACCTAATTAGTAAGCTACTTAGCAGGAATGCTCGGACCATCGTTTCAGGGGTGCTCCCCGTTATGGGTGGTGGGAATGAGAGGAACTCGCGGATTATGGCACTAAACGAGGAGCTGGAAGAGCACTGCAAAGACTTGGGAATACATTTCATTGACCACTGGGATTCATTCTGGGGACAAGGAGAGTTGTATGGGCGAGACGGATTGCATTTAAGTAGGATGGGTACAGACCTGTTGGGCCAAAAAATTTTACAGGTGACTGGGCCTTTTTTGGAGAAAAGGGGGGTAGGGGACCACAGCCGATAACCCAGAGGGGCACAAATGCTGGGAACATAGGAAGAACAACAAACATGCACAATACAGGGACATACCAGGGTTATAATAATGTGCCAGTGATGACAAAAAAACAAAGATTCATTAAGTTTGGGTACTGCAACATCCAGGGTCTGCACAAGAAAGTAAGCGAAATATCAACAATGATGGACGAAGGAGACTTCGATATAATGGGTCTAAGTGAGACGTGGATACGACGGGATGAGCGGGTTGATCAGATGAAGGGTTGCGTGTGGATAGGAGCTGGGCGAACTGAGGGTCAGAAACGGGGTGGGGGTGTTGGCATCTACGCTAAAGAGGAATTACAGCCCTCATTGATTACAGATCTCACAGAAGCAAGGACTCAGATTCCAGTATCCAACGAAATAGTATGGGCAAAAATCAAGTTAGGAAGCAGGAGTGTTGCCGTTGGTGTTGTATACTT
Source organism: Pictodentalium vernedei (assembly GCA_031216915.1). Classification (NCBI taxonomy): domain Eukaryota; kingdom Metazoa; phylum Mollusca; class Scaphopoda; order Dentaliida; family Dentaliidae; genus Pictodentalium; species Pictodentalium vernedei. The sequence goes on along the minus strand of CM062294.1, from coordinate 249,545,361 downwards.
AGCAGTGGAGGGAAGTAAGCCTGAGTGGAATGATTCAATATATACAACTCTTAGATCGAATATCACAGAGCTTGGAAGCAGAGGGTTCAGTATTGTCCTAATGGGGGACTTCAATGGGCACATCGGGGATAAGGAGGAGGGCATACAGGGAGGTGATAGGAAAATTAACACGAATGGGAGGAAGATGTTGGACCTATCAAAAGAGCTTGGTTTAAAGATCCTGAACAGGGATGCGAAATGTAAGGGTAAATGGACCTGGGAGAGGAACGATAAGAAAACAATAATTGATTATATACTCACTGACATTAGCGTATGGAGGGAGGTTATAGATGTAGAAATAGATGACGAGGGAAAAAATGACTTGGGTAGTGATCACAACCTGATAACAGTTAAGATTATGGGCAAAAAGACGAATAGAGACAGAAATACCTTCAAGGAAGTTTGGGGACTAAAACAAGGAACCGACTGGAAGCAGTTTCGGGAAAAACTAAAACCAAATCTTGAATGTATACCTAGGGATGCAAATGTCCAGAGTATTTCAGATGGCATAGTAAATAGCCTAACAGAGGCAGGGAGGGATTGTATAGGAAGGGTGAGGGTCCCAACGAGAGAACTTGGATACAGGGTTAACGAGGGACTGAAAAAGGCTATAAAAGAAAGGAAGGTAAAATGCGCTGCTTACAGAAGAAGTAGGAAGCTTAAAGGGGTGGATAACAATGACACGAGACTAATGAAAGGAGAATATGAACTGGCACGGAGAAAGGTGAATGAGATAAAGAATAATAATAGGAAGGAGCACAATTGCAGTCTTGCCAGAACAATAAAGAAAACGGGGGGTTCGAGCTCAAACGTATTTTGGAACTGGATAAATAAACGGGGGAAAAGTAGTGTGCAGAGTATCAAAGTGGATGGGGAAAGTACAGAAGATAAAGGCCGTATCGCTTCAGAGTTAGTCAAGCACTGGGAAAAGATAAACGATAGGCGATGGGGCAGTGGGTCCCCACCAAAAAGAAATACACTGGTGGAGGAGAACCTATCCAATCGTGTATGTAGCGAAATAACGGCAGAAGAAGTGCGGAACGTGGTCTCGAAATTAAAAAATGGTAAAGCGGGAGGGACTGATGAAATTCCGAACGAATTCCTCAAAAATGGAGGGGAGGCACTTATTGAAGTCCTGACAAACCTTTTCAACCTGGCTCTGCGAAAGCAAGAGGTCCCCAGAGAGTGGAGGGAAAGTAAGGTGTCGTTCATACACAAAAAGGGGGATAAGGAAGTTCTAGATAACTATAGGGGGATATCAGTTAGTAGTAACACCGGAAAAGTATTCTGTAAGGTCATATACGGTAGACTAGAGGAAGTTATTGAAGAGAAAGGTTTTTTAGGAGAAATTCAAAATGGTTTCAGGAAAGGACGAAGAGTCACTGATCACCTATTTACACTCACCCAACTGATAGAATCAACAAAGGCTGAAAAGAAAAAGGTGTTTCTGGCATTTCTAGATGTGAAAAAAGCGTACGACCGAGTGTGGAGGGAAGATATGTGGCGAAAGCTCGAGGGCATCGGACTGGGGGGTGACTTTGTGGGAATCATGAAAGCACTGTATACAGATGTGCAAAGCCAACTCAGTCTAGGGAGTATCACTACAAAACGAGTCCCTATGGATATAGGCCTCAAGCAGGGGTGTATCTTTTCACCGATTTTGTTTGCATTGTATGTTAAAGATTTAGGGGACGAACTAATTCAGAGTGCGGAGGGGGTAAATGTTGGAGACATAAAGATACCAGGCTTATTCTTTGCGGACGACATGGTGTTAATGTCTAGAACTGAACAGGGGCTAGAGAAACTGCTGGAAATTGTTGGTAGATATGGGAACACTTGGCGGCTCGAACTAAATGAAAATAAAAGCAAGGTAATACCCGTTGGACGCAAGGTAGATATGACGAAGAGATGGAGAGTGGGGGAGTTCTCAATCCCCGAAGGGGAAAGCAAACAAATCACTGTAGGAGAAACGGGAGAGTATGAGTATCTAGGGGTAAGCATAAATATAACGGGAAGAGGGGTGTACAGAAATTACTCAGCCAAACTGATTCTGAAGGGGAAAAGAATTCTGAACCAACTAAAACTTTTAGGGAAAAATAGTTTCAATAAGGTCTTTGTGGGGAAAACACTGTGGGAGAGGGTGGGTTTACCAAGTATAACGTATGGCACGGACGTGATTCCATTAAACCAAACCGTTATTAAGAAGTTGGAAAGTACTCAGAATGATGCCGGCAGATGGATAACAGGGTCGAGTAATGCTGCAGCTTTGGAAGCAGTAAGGGGGGAGCTTGGGTGGATGAAAATCAAGGACAGGGTAGATTTGGGAAAACTGTGTTACTTTAACTACTTGAGAAACCTGCCTGACAACCGGTGGTGCAAATTGATGCTCGATACCATTTGGAATTCTAATATAGAAACGGGGTGGTCAAAACATGTGAGGGAACTAATGGACAATTACTCTATAGAGGTCACAAACATAGAAGTAGGAATGAAAGAAGGCAAACGGTTTGTCAAAGAGAGAGTCATGGAAGACTGCAATCGAAACTGGCGAGCAGGGGTTAGCGTGAAAAGATCACTGCAGGGGTTACAATATAAAGAAAAGCCAGCTTTTGAGAAGTACCTAGATGGCACCTTTGGAGGGTCACTGCTGTTCAAACTGAGATCAAGATCACTGGAGCTTCGGGGAAAAATTGGGAGAGATGGGGAAAAGGGATGCCAAATGTGCCACTCTGGAGTAGTGGAGACCCTGGAACATTTTCTCTTGGAATGCCCACAGTATATACCTCATAGAATAAAATTTACTGGAAGAATAATGCAGAAGTGGGGTGAAGAAACAAAGGATAGATGGCTGAAGGGGGACACGAGGGAGAGGGTAGGAATGCTTATTGAAGAAATTGAAAAAGAGGAAGTGAGGGACACTATTAAGCAGTTTATATCTGAATGCTGGGAGGAGAGGAGGGGAAGAGGGGGTGGGGTGCAGGGGGAATGATGGCCTTCTCTTATGAGGACCGCGACAAATCAGCGGCTGGCCAAAGAGTTATTATTATTATACGTAGTTTTTTATTTCTCTCGGGTCTTTTTCTTTGCTTGTTTAGATTTTCGTAAGTGTTCTTGTGAGGACTAGGCCTAATTTAATACTGTCTTCTGGGTTTGCACACTTTTTGACTGCGTTGGAAAATGATAGTCTCGATGAGATTTTTTTCGTTATCTCTTCCCTTAGTACGGAGCATCCCTTAAATGTTGAGCTGTGGTTACCATTGCAGTTGGCGCATGTTTTTGTGGCAGATGTACATTCTTTGTGGCTGTGTTCCCCTGAGCATGACTTGAATTTTGTTTTTTCGTCGTTGCAAAACTTCGCCGTGTGTCCAAACTTCTGGCAGTTGTAGCATTGCGTGATGTGAGGTTCGGGTCTACAGTCTTCTACGTTGTGGCGCTTGTTGGGTAGTCCAGGTTTGACCCCTTCTATAAGTTTCTTCTTTAGGGTGGCGGTGGGGCAGCTTAATTTGATTTTCCAGGTCACTTGGTTTGTTGTGCCGCTCTTCATTCTGTTTGCCTTGACTCCCTGTCCGATATCATCTTCTATTTCTCTTTCTGTGATTTCAGGGTTAACTCCACAGATCACGATGTAATTCTCTTTCTGGTCCTGGGTTGAGTCCTTCCTCTGTAGGGGTTGCTCGAAATATTGTGTTGCTGTCTTTGAACTCTTTGATGTTTCTTGGACCACCTTTTAATAGAAAGTCCATGGTTTTCTCCTCTCGAGGATAAGCCATTGGTGTGCCGGCCCTTGTGACACTTGTGTTAAATAGGTACTCTGAATATCCTTCTCTGATCATTGCTGTCTTCAGCTTTATCGGATTGTTGAGAAATGATTCTGGATATCTCTCAGCTACAAGCGTCCGCTTTCATTTACCGTCTGTGTTCTGTGTGTTCTGTGGTCTGCTCGACTTGTGTGTTTGACTGCTTTCGCTCCTCTCTACGTGCGCTCTTTTCTCTTCCCTCCTTAGAGGGCTGCTGTTTTTCCGTTTTCCTGCCGTCCTCCATTCATGGTTGTTTACCTCTTCTTCTCTTGTGCCTCTTGCTGTCGCGTTGTCACTCGGCACCTCCCTTATGGCTACGCTTGCAGATTGTTTCGGGGTCGGAGCTGCTGTAGGTCTTGTAGGTGCTGTAGGTCTTGGAATTTCCGCTGCTTCTGTAGATTCTCGATGGACAGTGGCGCTGGCCATGCGCCTGGCTGCTGAAGCATCCTTTGGAGAGGGTGGGTTCTGGCTCTGGGCTTTCTTCTTTCCTTTGTTGTTGTTGTTGCTTTTGTTGCCTTCATTCTTCCTATTCTCATTCTGGCTGTTCTGGCTGCTCGTGATTAAATCTGCTACCTGATGGGTCAGGCTTGTTATATCACGCCGTAATTCCTTGTTGGCTTCTCAGAGAGAGAAAAAGATTTCCGAATGGAATGGTTTAACGCGCCGAAGGCGCGCAGGGACGGTATGGGGAGCAAGCCCCTTTCGACCCTCATTGACTGTAAAGGATTAATTTTCGCATGTCTGCTCGTGTTGAAGGAGGAACGGGTTCAGGTACTCGGCAGGTGTCACCGGTTGCGACGTGATGGTCTCTTTGACTGATGTCGGTTGAACCCTCGAGTGAGGACCAGTGTGGGAGGTTGGGTCCTCTCACAAAGGTACTACCTCTCCCCGAGGGTGCAGTCGATCTGGATTTTCAGGCAAGTATAGTCTGCCACTTCGGAGAAGATTTTAAGTGATGGCCATCACTGGCAAGTATAATCTGCCTCAGGCTGTCTCTGTTTGATAGGATGTCTTTGAAGGAAACAACAACGACCCCTTTCGGGGACCACAAAGAAGAAGACCCGAACTTCCTTGGTTCAGGGGCAGGCCTGCATTGTAATCCTAATGGGTTGGGCCAAAAAGATGCGCAATGCGCTTACAAAACGGACAGAGGCGGGACGCAGGACCAACGCTCGCCTCCCTTAAAGTGGTCGACCACTTTTAGGGATGGAGTGGAGGATGTTCTGGAACCATGGGGGTTACCATTTCTATAACGGTTGGACTGTCCATAGCGGTTATTGGGGTGCTGATCAAAAAGCATCTTCTGTGTACCTGCTTAAAAGAAGAAGGCAGAATTAGTTTTCATTAGAATGTGTAAAAATAAAAAAAAGATAAAAGTAGCACATTATGTTTTAATTGTGATCACAGTTAAGCTGTTAACCTGCCTGTTAGATCACCTTCTTAGGGTGATAGTGAGTTTGTAGCGGGAGGGTAACAGGTTTAGACACTAAACCACACCCGAGGGTGTTTCTGTTATGCCCTTCGCTGGTTTCGACCATATTTAGATTCGTTTGAGTTTATTTAAGATCACGATTAGAGACTGCAAATCCCACCTCCAGCCGAGGAGGCCCAGCCCACCCAAAACGCTCTCGCCTGTATCGCGAGCGTCCCGTGTGGATCGACCCCCCCCCCCCCCCCCCCCAGGCCGGAAATGAGATCTACAGTATCCAATCGTGATGTAATTTTAGTTGAGTCGGTGAAGGCAGCCCTTTCTGGTAGAAGGCCACAGTTAAGCTGTTTTTCTGCCTGTTTATTCACCTTCTCGTTCCCTATTTATTTAGTTTTTTAACAATGTTTAATCCTGATGTAATTTTAGTTGAGTCGGTGAAGGCAACCCTTTCTGGTAGAAGGCCACAGTTAAGCTGTTTTTCTGCCTGTTAGTTCACCTTCTCGTTCCCTATTTTTTTTCGAGCGGTCTTAGTTTTGGTTGCAATTTTTGGGCTTTTGTCGGCTTTCGCAAATGATTCCAATTTCGGTGACGCTGTGTACAAAGGCGTACTGCACGTCGATGGTGCACCTGTCTTCAACCAATGCTAACCCTGCTTGTGTGGAGTTGGTATGTTGGGGGCTGACAGTTGCTCGCCGTTGCTCGGTGGTTCTCTCCGGGTACTCCGGCTTCCTCCACCCGTAAAACTGTCACGGTCATGGTTAGCCATTGCGCAGAAATATGTGACTTTAAACACCAATAAATAAATAAATAAATAAATGCAATTAAGGTGCTATATAAGTGTAACGTATGGATTTGGTAACAGCAGCAGAAATATAATATACAACAAAAGTTCTAAATTACTCTGTTATTATTCGTCTGCTCATAACAGAAGTTTAATTCAGTTTTTGGAGGCTTCTCGTCATTTCCATGTTTAAAATGAATCGATGTAACTTATTGGTTCACGCCGCAGTGCACTTTGCTGTTGTTTCATTCGTCGAGGTGAAAGCGAGGAATCAAACAGATTCCAGTATTCGAAATCTTTCTCCGCGAAATTATCCAATTTTAGAGCGGTCTCGCTCATAATTTGTCATCCACTTTCTGTGTGGGAAAAGCTTTAATAAGCTGGCCAACCACAAACCTATATACTTGGTTAGTTATGGGGACACTTTGTAACCTGTAAAAAGGTTAACCATAATGGGTACCGTCATTTTTGGACCCGTTCATCTCGGCCCTGGTGAGAATCAACGTTTCTGACAATGGTTCTCTCCAGGTCTGAGTTCTGTGGGAACCATTCAAGTTAACAGATATGTTGGGTGCAACTTAAACAAACCTCTTTTGGGTAAAAATTGTAGTGGGCCCGTGGCTTTTGACCCATCATTCCTAATCGTGTCCATTTCATATCATACTATTTTTGGCTAATTAATAAACCACGTATAAAATGTTGTTCCAATTTTCTTGTGTATTCATCCAGACCACAACACATAACTTAAATATTTATTCTACCTCCAGAGTTGAGTTATATTTTATCCATGCGTCCATATTTTGAAAGTTGACCCAGATCCTCACGAATCTGAAGCCCAACAGGGAAATTCCAACCACGATTCTAGCCTCGGGGAGTCGTTCACTCCACCTCGTTACAGATTGGCGAGGACACTTCCTGTTACAAATTGGCGAGGCTGCCAGGATCTGGTTGTTACAACTACTTATTTTTTGGACCAGTTTTCTCAACAAGGTCGGAGTTCTTTGAACGATCAAGATGAATTTAATTCACAGGGAAATTGGAGCTCGAATGTTGAATGCAAATTTAATTAGATAGGGGTTGTATGGTCACAAATCTCCCCAGATGAGTGCAACTTTGTGGTTTTACTTTGCAAGATTAGCCAAAGTATACCACTGCTGGTAAAATGGAAGCTCATGTGTTTGGTGTATTTAAGGTTTGAAGACAAGGTCATTCTGTGACAGAATTGAAGTCCAAGTTGACTGTTCGTTCTGTTGTTTTATTTCATTTTGCACCAGACTCTCTCTCTCTCTCTCTCTCACACACACACACACACACACACACACACACACACACACACACACACACACACACACACACACACACACACACACACACACACACACACACACACACAACAGACCGTTGCAGAATGGAAAGCCTCGTTGTAGACTGCATACTTTTATGCCTGATCAGAAAGAGGAATTTTCCTCCGAACAAACGAAAAATCATTATCAGATCCGTAACCTCCTCCATTGTGATTCACCAAACATTATTTACCTTATCACTTGTAAGCGATGTCGGAAACAGTATGTTGGTCAAAGTCAAAATCCTTTTCGAGAGCGTGCTACTAGACACAAACAGGATATAAAACATAATGCTGATGCCCCAGTAGCACAACATTTTAACCTTCCTGGCCATTCTTTGGACGATTTCGAAATCCATCCTATTGAACAACCACCAATTAAAGACACATTAGAAGAAACGGATGAATTTAGAAAAAAACGTGAAGCTTTTTGGATCAATACGCTTCAAACCCTCTGGCCATTTGGTATGAACATATCAGAGGGCGAATGCGAAAGGAGGTCCATCATTCCTTTCACTTTAACGTACAACAGAATGAATATCGAAATAGCAAAAATGTTAAAAGATGAATTCAATTTTACCAATGCTAAATTAAATGAACCTTTGAATCTTCGACCTGTCATCGCCTATAAGAAAAACAAAAGCTTGCGTAACATCCTTGTAAGGACTAAATTAGAGCCCATCAATGAATAACATCAATTATTGCCAGTCAGTTTAACCAGTTCCTAAGCTCATCACTTAGTTTAAATCAATTTTGTGTCATGTTTGAAACCCATCAGGGTTCAGTAAATGAAAACAATTTTTCGGCGGCATATTAAAAAGAAAAAAACGTTTCAGTATGAAATGTCTGTGCCAGTGCGATTTTTTAACCTCAAACACACACAGGCGAGTGCCAGAGTTCATATATGCCCAAAAACAAAATAGGTTCTAATTTCAATCATGTGTATGTATTTCCTAAATAAAATTATTATTTATTCATTTATATATTTATTTATTGATTATTTTTAATTTTTTATTATTTATTTATTTATTTATTTATTTATTTATTTATTTATTTATTTATTTATTTATTTATTTGGTTGATTCATTTATTTAAATTATTATTTTTATTTTTATTTTTAATTTTTCATACCTTTCACATAATGTAGAGGTTCAGAAGGTAAAACACACAATTTCTACGTGGTGTAAAATATTTTCCGTCATAAACCTCCGTCGGGGGATATTCATTCCAACTGATAACATTCGTGAGGCATCATGATCTTTGGCGTTATTTTTTCATTTATTTCTTTAGTCTCAATATATTTTATCAAACCATTTTTTCATATTATTTTCACATACTTCTGAAGCCAGTAAAGCAAACCGCTCCCGATTGGTTTTACTTAAATCAAAGCCAACCAATAGGGCTTCATGGGGTCAGTAAAGCAAACCACTCACTGACTGATTAAAATTCAATGGAAGCCAATCAATAGGGCTTCATCTAATTTGTTTGGACGACACAAACTGAGTTGTGAAAAACAAACTTGGGACATCTCAGATTGAAAAGAATTAATTAGATGAGTGACATTTGTCAGCTTGTTAAAGAGTTTAATTATGTACTGAGCTGTGAAAAACACCCCAGCCCACATATGGATATATACCATGCATGCCCTCCCAAAGTTGGAATCATTTTCCTCAAAGTCTCTTTGAAAAAGCCAAACCAAGCGAAACGCGTCGAGACAGACGGATTATTTCTACCTTTGCTGAAGACTGCAACCAATCCAGGTATCTTCTTTAATAGGTAATATCTAAGTTTCCAATTTTATTTATTTCATCACTTTCATATTTTATTTATACTTAATTCAACTACTTTCTTTAACAATGGCAAGAAAAGGGCAGAGGCATCAGAGGCAGAGAGTTGCCCAGTCCGGAACTGGCCAGGAACAATCGTTCCAGGCTTATTCTAGGCTGGTTAAGGCTTTGTTTCAGGTGCTTCAATGTTTGCACCACATTGGGCTATTAGAGCACCATTTGGCAAATCGGGATTTCCCGAAACAGCTGGAGAAGAAAGTGGATGAGTTAGGTGGCTTTCTAAAGCCAGCTCTTCCCACCCCACACATTTTTTCTGTTTTTCGACAGATTAGTGTGGGATGGGCCAATCAAACGTTAAATGCTTTAGTTGAGCATTATAAGGTAAATTTAAACCACTTGAAGTCTAAGATAACTTTGGCTATGCGACCACCTCCTGGACTCGAAAAAATAGACTTCAACAGCGCTTCGGCGCGTGCCTTGATCTGGGCTAAAAAGAACTTTAAAAATAAGTTGACAGATAAGACGATTTCGGCCTATGAGTCTTACATTTCGGAACTTCGCCCAGCGTCTGGAGTAAGGAACAATACGGGAGGGAGCAAGCAAACTCCGGCCCGTGTAGTCCCTCTACCCCAACGCGAAAAGCAAAATAAGAAAAGATCAAGGCAAAGCACTTCTCCCTCTTCTTTTCCTTCTACTTCTTCTTTCTCTCAGAGTAAGCGCCTCAATTTGCAAACATCTCCGGTCCATATTGTGACTGAAGATGCTCGCAAATTGAGTAACGCTGTCTCGCCTCGTCTTGCTCCTCTACCTCCTACTCCTCCTCAGCCTTTCTTCTCTGGTTCTCCTAGTGCTCTCACTAGAACTCCTCCTCCTCCTTCTGTTTCTTCTCCTGCTTCTGCTTCCTCTCCTGCTTCTGTTTCTTCTCCCCCTTCCCCTGCCTCTAGTGTGGTTCAACCAGGTATATCGTACTCAGAGAAAGTCAAATCACCGAGCCGCAACTCGGGCCGCTCATTTGATTCTAAATTCTCCCAGTTTCGGCATAAAAGCGGAGTTAATTTTGACAAAAGGAATTGGCGCCTCCCCGATGTTTGTAAAAACATCCTTATGATTGGAAGTTCAAATTTAGGACGCATTGATCGAAATCCCCATCCGGACATCCAGGTGGAGTGTTACCCCGGCGCCAAATTCAATCATCTGCGCTCTATGTTTAAAGGGCACAGGGGCCAGTCCAGTCCCCAAAAAAATATTATTAAATATTGGCGTGAATTCTCGAAACGATAATTCTGATCTCGTAGTTAAGCAGTTGCGGAATATGCTTAGCGATATCAGGGTCAAGTTTAGATCAGCAAAAATTTATTTCGCTGAACTAAACTTTTCGCAAAAACTCCCTCAGGCTGAGAGGAGAACCCTGAGCATCATCAACGAAACCATTCGGAAAGTGAAGGACGTTAACGTGATACCAAAAATTGATGACGCAAAGTTTGATGTTGCTCAGGATTTAATCCATTGGACCACGAGAACCGCCAATATTATGTACGATCACTGGTTGAACCACCTAAATTTAAACTAAGTAAAGGCAAAGGTAACAGCCGCCTAACAGATGTGGGATTAGGAACTAATGTGGTTAACCTGTCTGGCACCAATGACCTAACAACCCAAGAGAAATCTCTTTTAGATCGCGGTTTAACTTTTGTACCAGCACCAAAGCCTAAAACTGATAACCAAACAAATTTACCATCATACAACTGTAATTTTCTTAGGCAAATGAAATTAGCCGACCGCTTTAGAAACTCCAGCGGTCGGAAACTTCCTTTTACAGAATCATCTGGTTGGTCACCTCCAGATAGTGAAGTAGATCCCGAAATTATTGAGGCTAGCAAACGAATCATCAAAAAGGTGTTCAGCATGAACATACTCTCCGATAAAGACAATTTAACAGCTGGTGAACGGAGAGCCCTCACGAAACTTCGAAAAAATAAGAAATTAGTAATTAAACCAGCCGACAAAGGTGGGTCGGTAGTTGTTCTATCTCGGGATAATTATATAAAGGAAGCCATGAGACAACTCAGCAATACTAAACATTATAAGAAAATAGATTCACTTATTTGGCCTAGTAATATCGAAAAATTCAATAAGATCTTAAAATTTCTCCTCGACGAAGGTCACATTACCAAAAAACAATTGAAATATTTAACAGCTAAGCTCAGTGCTCAAACAAGACAATTTTATATCCTACCAAAGATCCACAAGGACCGTTCTTCATGGACGGATGACTTAACTCCACCCGGGAGGCCAATTGTATCAGATTGTAATTCGGAATCTTATGCGATCTCGGAATTAATTGATTATCATCTTAAACCTATAGCAAATAGACATCCGAGCTATCTAAAAAACACACAGGATTTCCTGTCACAAATTTCGAAATTGAAAATATCAAAAAATGCAATTCTGGCTACTTTGGATATCGACAGTATGTATACGAACATTGATATTGATAAAGGTGTTAAATCAGTTAAAAATGCATTTGAAAAATATCCGGATGCGAAACGCCCGGATGAACAAATTTTGGATCTTTTAGAGCTGAGCTTAAAAGGTAATGACTTTCAATTCAATGGAGAATATTTTCTACAAATAATGGGTTGTCCTATGGGTAAAAGATTCAGTCCTAATTTTGCAAGCATTTATGTAGCGGAATGGGAGGAAAATGCCTTAAGCAAATGTGCAAAGCATCCTCTCGTATATCTCAGATATTTAGATGACATTTTTATTATTTGGGAACATTCAAAAGAAGATTTTGATGAATTTTTAGAAATTTTGAATAATCACGATCCAAATATTAAATTGAAAGCTACTATCAGTGAAAATTCTGTTGATTTTCTCGATGTAACCGTGTATAAAGGCAAGCAATTTCAGGCGTCCGGTCATTTAGATTATAAAGTATATTTTAAACCAACTGATTCACATCAATTGTTGCACACAAAATCATTTCATCCTCAACATACATTTAAAGGTATCATCAAATCACAGCTCATTCGTTTCCACCGCAATTCAAGTGATAAGGTAAATTTCAATGAGGCTTGTTCTACTCTATTTGGCGCCCTCAGATCGAGAGGGTACTCGCTGCGCCTTTTGCGTAGCCTGAAATCCCAAACCCTGAAAAAGCTCGAAAGTCCAGCTGAAACTACCGAATTCGAACCACTGAAGATTGAACACAACAGACCGTTGCAGAATGGTAGTGGCGCGGTATTTAATTGCAAAAAGCCTCGTTGTAGACTGCATACTTTTATGCCTGATCAGAAAGAGGAATTTTCCTCCGAACAAACGAAAAATCATTATCAGATCCGTAACCCTCTCCATTGTGATTCACCAAACATTATTTACCTTATCACTTGTAAGCGATGTCGGAAACAGTATGTTGGTCAAAGTCAAAATCCTTTTCGAGAACGTGCTACTAGACACAAACAGGATATAAAACATAATGCTGATGCCCCAGTAGCACAACATTTCAACCTTCCTGGCCATTCTTTGGACGATTTCGAAATCCATCCTATTGAACAACCACCAATTAAAGACACATTAGAAGAAACGGATGAATTTAGAAAAAAACGTGAAGCTTTTTGGATCAATACGCTTCAAACTCTCTGGCCATTTGGTATGAACATATCAGAGGGCGAATGCGAAAGGAGGTCCATCATTCCTTTCACTTTAACGTACAACAGAATGAATATCGAAATAGCAAAAATGTTAAAAGATGAATTCAATTTCACCAATGCTAAATTAAATGAACCTTTGAATCTTCGACCTGTCATCGCCTATAAGAAAAACAAAAGCTTGCGTAACATCCTTGTAAGGACTAAATTAGAGCCCATCAATGAATAACATCAATTTTTGCCAGTCAGTTTAACCAGTTCCTAAGCTCATCACTTAGTTTAAATCAATTTTATGTAATTTTTTGTCATGTTTGAAACCCATCAGGGTTCAGTAAATGAAAACAATTTTTCGGCGGCATATTAAAAGAAAAAAACGTTTCAGTAGGAAATGTCTGTGCCAGTGCGATTTTTTAACCTCAAACACACACAGGCGAGTGCCAGAGTTCATATATGCCCCAAAACAAAATAGGTTCTAATTTCAATCATGTGTATGTATTTCCTAAATAAAATTATTATTTATATATTTATTTATTGATTATTTTAAATTTTTTATTAATTTTTATTTATTTATTTATTAATTTATTTATTTATTTATTTATTTATTTATTTATTTATTTATTTGGTTGATTCATTTATCCAAATTATTATTTTTATTTTAATTTTAATTTTTCATACCTTTCACACAATGTAGAGGTTCAGAAGGTAAAACACACAATTTCTACGTGGTGTAAAATATTTTCCGTCATAAACCTCCGTCGGGGGATTTTCATTCCAACTGATAACATTCGTGCGGCATCATGATCTTTGGCGTTATTTTTTCATTTATTTCTTTAGTCTCAATATATTTTATCAAACCATTTTTTCATATTATTTTCACATACTTCTGAAGCCAGTAAAGCAAACCGCTCCCGATTGGTTTTACTTAAATCAAAGCCAACCAATAGGACTTCATGGGGTCAGTAAAGCAAACCACTCACTGACTGATTAAAATTCAATGGAAGCCAATCAATAGAGCTTCATCTAATTTGTTTGGACGACACAAACTGAGTTGTGAAAAACAAACTTGGGACATCTCAGATTGAAAAGAATTAATTAGATGAGTGACATTTGTCAGCTTGTTACCGAGTTTAATTATATACTGAGCTGTGAAAAACACCCCCAGCCCACATATGGATATATACCATGCATGCCCTCCCAAAGTTGGATTCATTTTCCTCAAAGTCTCTTTGAAAAAGCCAAACCAAGCGAAACGCGTCGAGACAGACGGATTATTTTCTACCTTTGCTGAAGACTACAACCAATCCAGGTATCTTCTCTAATAGGTAATATCTAGATTTCATTTTAATTTATTTCATTTCTTCATTTTAATTTCATTTTATTCATCTACCTATTCTTCAAATGGCTCAAAAAAGACAGAATCATCAGGGAAAGAGAGTTGCCCAGTCTGGAAGAGGCCAGGAACAATCGTTCCAGGCCTATTCTAGATTGGTCAAGGCCCTTTTCCAGGTGATTCAGTGTATGCACCATATTGGGCTCTTAGAGCAGCATTTGGCCAACCGGGATTTCCCGAAACAGTTGGAGAAGAAAGTAGATGAGTTAGGTGGCATTCTAAAGCCGGCTCTTCCCACCCCACACATTTTTTCTGTTTTTCGACAGATTAGTGTGGGATGGGCCAACCAAACGTTAAATGCTTTAGTTGAGCATTACAAGAGAAATTTAAACCAGTTGAAGTCTAAGATAACTTTGGCTATGCGACCACCTCCTGGACTCGAAAAAATAGACTTCAACAGCGCTTCGGCGCGTGCCTTGATCTGGGCTCAAAAAAACTTTAAAAATAAGTTGACAGATAAGACGATTTCGGCCTATGAGTCTTACATTTCGGAACTTCGCCCAGCGTCTGGAGTAAGGAACAATACGGGAGGGAGCAAGCAAACTCCGGCCCGTGTTGTCCCTCTACCCCAACGCGAAAAGCAAAATAAGAAAAGATCAAGGCAAAGCACTTCTCCCTCTTCTTTTCCTTCTACTTCTTCTTTCTCTCAGAGTAAGCGCCTCAATTTGCAAACATCTCCGGTCCATATTGTGACTGAAGATGCTCGCAAATTGAGTAACGCTGTCTCGCCTCGTCTTGTTCCTCTACCTCCTACTCCTCCTCAGCCTTTCTTCTCTGGTTCTCCTAGTGCTCTCACTAGAACTCCTCCTCCTCCTTCTGTTTCTTCTCCTGCTTCTGCTTCCTCTCCTGCTTCTGTTTCCTCTCCCCCTTCTCCTGCCTCTAGTGTGGTTCAACCAGGTATATCGTACTCAGAGAAAGTCAAGTCACCGAGCCGCAACTCGGGCCGCTCATTTGATTCTAAATTCTCCCAGTTTCGGCATAAAAGCGGAGTTAATTTTGACAAAAGGAATTGGCGCCTCCCCGATGTTTGTAAAAACATCCTTATGATTGGAAGTTCAAATTTAGGACGCATTGATCGAAATCCCCATCCGGACATCCAGGTGGAGTGTTACCCCGGCGCCAAATTCAATCATCTGCGCTCTATGTTTAAAGGGCACAGGGGCCAGTCCAGTCCCCAAAAAATATTATTAAATATTGGCGTGAATTCTCGAAACGATAATTCTGATCTCGTAGTTAAGCAGTTGCGGAATATGCTTAGCGATATCAGGGTCAAGTTTAGATCAGCAAAAATTTATTTCGCTGAACTAAACTTTTCGCAAAAACTCCCTCAGGCTGAGAGGAGAACCCTGAGCATCATCAACGAAACCATTCGGAAAGTGAAGGACGTTAACGTGATACCAAAAATTGATGACGCAAAGTTTGATGTTGCTCAGGATTTAATCCATTGGACCACGAGAACCGCCAATATTATGTACGATCACTGGTTGAACCACCTAAATTTAAACTAAGTAAAGGCAAAGGTAACAGCCGCCTAACAGATGTGGGATTAGGAACTAATGTGGTTAACCTGTCTGGCACCAATGACCTAACAACCCAAGAGAAATCTCTTTTAGATCGCGGTTTAACTTTTGTACCAGCACCAAAGCCTAAAACTGATAACCAAACAAATTTACCATCATACAACTGTAATTTTCTTAGGCAAATGAAATTAGCCGACCGCTTTAGAAACTCCAGCGGTCGGAAACTTCCTTTTACAGAATCATCTGGTTGGTCACCTCCAGATAGTGAAGTAGATCCCGAAATTATTGAGGCTAGCAAACGAATCATCAAAAAGGTGTTCAGCATGAACATACTCTCCGATAAAGACAATTTAACAGCTGGTGAACGGAGAGCCCTCACGAAACTTCGAAAAAATAAGAAATTAGTAATTAAACCAGCCGACAAAGGTGGGTCGGTAGTTGTTCTATCTCGGGATAATTATATAAAGGAAGCCATGAGACAACTCAGCAATACTAAACATTATAAGAAAATAGATTCACTTATTTGGCCTAGTAATATCGAAAAATTCAATAAGATCTTAAAATTTCTCCTCGACGAAGGTCACATTACCAAAAAACAATTGAAATATTTAACAGCTAAGCTCAGTGCTCAAACAAGACAATTTTATATCCTACCAAAGATCCACAAGGACCGTTCTTCATGGACGGATGACTTAACTCCACCCGGGAGGCCAATTGTATCAGATTGTAATTCGGAATCTTATGCGATCTCGGAATTAATTGATTATCATCTTAAACCTATAGCAAATAGACATCCGAGCTATCTAAAAAACACACAGGATTTCCTGTCACAAATTTCGAAATTGAAAATATCAAAAAATGCAATTCTGGCTACTTTGGATATCGACAGTATGTATACGAACATTGATATTGATAAAGGTGTTAAATCAGTTAAAAATGCATTTGAAAAATATCCGGATGCGAAACGCCCGGATGAACAAATTTTGGATCTTTTAGAGCTGAGCTTAAAAGGTAATGACTTTCAATTCAATGGAGAATATTTTCTACAAATAATGGGTTGTCCTATGGGTAAAAGATTCAGTCCTAATTTTGCAAGCATTTATGTAGCGGAATGGGAGGAAAATGCCTTAAGCAAATGTGCAAAGCATCCTCTCGTATATCTCAGATATTTAGATGACATTTTTATTATTTGGGAACATTCAAAAGAAGATTTTGATGAATTTTTAGAAATTTTGAATAATCACGATCCAAATATTAAATTGAAAGCTACTATCAGTGAAAATTCTGTTGATTTTCTCGATGTAACCGTGTATAAAGGCAAGCAATTTCAGGCGTCCGGTCATTTAGATTATAAAGTATATTTTAAACCAACTGATTCACATCAATTGTTGCACACAAAATCATTTCATCCTCAACATACATTTAAAGGTATCATCAAATCACAGCTCATTCGTTTCCACCGCAATTCAAGTGATAAGGTAAATTTCAATGAGGCTTGTTCTACTCTATTTGGCGCCCTCAGATCGAGAGGGTACTCGCTGCGCCTTTTGCGTAGCCTGAAATCCCAAACCCTGAAAAAGCTCGAAAGTCCAGCTGAAACTACCGAATTCGAACCACTGAAGATTGAACACAACAGACCGTTGCAGAATGGTAGTGGCGCGGTATTTAATTGCAAAAAGCCTCGTTGTAGACTGCATACTTTTATGCCTGATCAGAAAGAGGAATTTTCCTCCGAACAAACGAAAAATCATTATCAGATCCGTAACCCCCTCCATTGTGATTCACCAAACATTATTTACCTTATCACTTGTAAGCGATGTCGGAAACAGTATGTTGGTCAAAGTCAAAATCCTTTTCGAGAACGTGCTACTAGACACAAACAGGATATAAAACATAATGCTGATGCCCCAGTAGCACAACATTTTAACCTTCCTGGCCATTCTTTGGACGATTTCGAAATCCATCCTATTGAACAACCACCAATTAAAGACACATTAGAAGAAACTGATGAATTTAGAAAAAAACGTGAAGCTTTTTGGATCAATACGCTTCAAACCCTCTGGCCATTTGGTATGAACATATCAGAGGGCGAATGCGAAAGGAGGTCCATCATTCCTTTCACTTTAACGTACAACAGAATGAATATCGAAATAGCAAAAATGTTAAAAGATGAATTCAATTTTACCAATGCTAAATTAAATGAACCTTTGAATCTTCGACCTGTCATCGCCTATAAGAAAAACAAAAGCTTGCGTAACATCCTTGTAAGGACTAAATTAGAGCCCATCAATGAATAACATCAATTTTTGCCAGTCAGTTTAACCGGTTCCTAAGCTCATCACTTAGTTTAAATCAATTTTATGTAATTTTTTGTCATGTTTGAAACCCATCAGGGTTCAGTAAATGAAAACAATTTTGCGGCGGCATATTAAAAGGAAAAAAAACGTTTCAGTAGGAAATGTCTGTGCCAGTGCGATTTTTTAACCTCAAACACACACAGGCGAGTGCCAGAGTTCATATATGCCCAAAATCAAAATAGGTTCCAATTTCAACCATGTTTCTTTATTTCCTAAATAAAATTAGTTATTTATTTATTTATTTATTTATTTATTTATTTATTTATTTATTTATTTTTTTACACTATTTTTTTACACTATTTTTTTACACTATATTTTTTTACACTGTATTTTCTTTTTAATTTTTCATTATTTATTTATTTTCACTGTATTTTATCTTTAATTTTTCATACCTTTCACACAATGTAGAGGTTCAGAAGCGAAAACACACAATTTCTACGTTATGTAAAAAAATTTTTCCGTCATAAACCTCCGTCGGGGGATATTCATTCCAACTGAGAACATCGTGAGGCATCATAATCTTTGGCGTTATTTTTTATTTATTTCTCCAGTCTCAATATATTTTATAAAACCATTTTTCATATTATTTCCACACACTTCTGAAGCCAGTAAAGCAAACCGCTCCGATTGGTTATACTTAAATCAAAGCCAACCAATAGGGCTTCATGGGGTCAGTAAAGCAAACCACTCACTGACTGATTAAAAATCAGTGAAAGCCAATCAATAGGGCTTCATCTAATTTGTTTGGACGACAGAAACTGAGTTGTGAAAACAAACTTTGGACACTCAGGTTGAAAAGAGTTATCTTGATGAGTGACATTTGTCAGCTTGTCACCGAGTTTAATTATGTACTCAGCTGTGAAAAACACCCCAGCCCACATATGGATATATACGAGGCATGTCCTCCCCAAGTTGGAATCATTTTCCTCAAAGTCTCCTTGAAGAAGCCAAAACAAGCGAAACGCGTCGAGACAGACGGATTATTTTCTACCTTTGTTGAAGACTGCAACCAATCCAGGTATCTTCTCTAAAAGGTAATATCTAGATTTCATTTTAATTTATTTCATTTCTTCATTTTAATTTCATTTTAAATTCATCTACCTATTCTTCAAATGGCTCAAAAAAGACAGAAGCCTCAGGGAAAGAGAGTTGCCCAGTCTGGAAGGGGCCAGGAACAATCGTTCCAGGCCTATTCTAGATTGGTCAAGGCCCTTTTCCAGGTGATTCAGTGTATGCACCATATTGGGCTCCTAGAGCAGCATTTGGCCAACCGGGATTTCCCGAAACAGTTGGAGAAGAAAGTAGATGAGTTAGGTGGCTTTCTAAAGCCGGCTCTTCCCACCCCACACATTTTTTCTGTTTTTCGACAGATTAGTGTGGGATGGGCCAACCAAACGTTAAATGCTTTAGTTGAGCATTACAAGATAAATTTAAACCAGTTGAAGTCTAAGATAACTTTGGCTATGCGACCACCTCCTGGACTTGAAAAAATAGACTTCAACAGCGCTTCGGCGCGTGCCTTGATCTGGGCTCAAACAAACTTTAAAAATAAGTTGACAGATAAGACGATTTCGGCCTATGAGTCTTACATTTCGGAACTTCGCCCAGCGTCTGGAGTAAGGAACAATACGGGAGGGAGCAAGCAAACTCCGGCCCGTGTTGTCCCTCTACCCCAACGCGAAAAGCAAAATAAGAAAAGATCAAGGCAAAGCACTTCTCCCTCTTCTTTTCCTTCTACTTCTTCTTTCTCTCAGAGTAAGCGCCTCAATTTGCAAACATCTCCGGTCCATATTGTGACTGAAGATGCTCGCAAATTGAGTAACGCTGTCTCGCCTCGTCTTGTTCCTCTACCTCCTACTCCTCCTCAGCCTTTCTTCTCTGGTTCTCCTAGTGCTCTCACTAGAACTCCTCCTCCTCCTTCTGTTTCTTCTCCTGCTTCTGTTTCCTCTCCTGCTTCTGTTTCTTCTCCCCCTTCTCCTGCCTCTAGTGTGGTTCAACCAGGTATATCGTACTCAGAGAAAGTCAAATCACCGAGCCGCAACTCGGGCCGCTCATTTGATTCTAAATTCTCCCAGTTTCGGCATAAAAGCGGAGTTAATTTTGACAAAAGGAATTGGCGCCTCCCCGATGTTTGTAAAAACATCCTTATGATTGGAAGTTCAAATTTAGGACGCATTGATCGAAATCCCCATCCGGACATCCAGGTGGAGTGTTACCCCGGCGCCAAATTCAATCATCTGCGCTCTATGTTTAAAGGGCACAGGGGCCAGTCCAGTCCCCAAAAAATATTATTAAATATTGGCGTGAATTCTCGAAACGATAATTCTGATCTCGTAGTTAAGCAGTTGCGGAATATGCTTAGCGATATCAGGGTCAAGTTTAGATCAGCAAAAATTTATTTCGCTGAACTAAACTTTTCGCAAAAACTCCCTCAGGCTGAGAGGAGAACCCTGAGCATCATCAACGAAACCATTCGGAAAGTGAAGGACGTTAACGTGATACCAAAAATTGATGACGCGAAGTTTGATGTTGCTCAGGATTTAATCCATTGGACCACGAGAACCGCCAATATTATGTACGATCACTGGTTGAACCACCTAAATTTAAACTAAGTAAAGGCAAAGGTAACAGCCGCCTAACAGATGTGGGATTAGGAACTAATGTGGTTAACCTGTCTGGCACCAATGACCTAACAACCCAAGAGAAATCTCTTTTAGATCGCGGTTTCACTTTTGTACCAACACCAAAGCCTAAAACTGATAACCAAACAAATTTACCATCATACAACTGTAATTTTCTTAGGCAAATGAAATTAGCCGACCGCTTTAGAAACTCCAGCGGTCGGAAACTTCCTTTTACAGAATCATCTGGTTGGTCACCTCCAGATAGTGAAGTAGATCCCGAAATTATTGAGGCTAGCAAACGAATCATCAAAAAGGTGTTCAGCATGAACATACTCTCCGATAAAAACAATTTAACAGCTGGTGAACGGAGAGCCCTCACGAAACTTCGAAAAAATAAGAAATTAGTAATTAAACCAGCCGACAAAGGTGGGTCGGTAGTTGTTCTATCTCGGGATAATTATATAAAGGAAGCCATGAGACAACTCAGCAATACTAAACATTATAAGAAAATAGATTCACTTATTTGGCCTAGTAATATCGAAAAATTCAATAAGATCTTAAAATTTCTCCTCGACGAAGGTCACATTACCAAAAAACAATTGAAATATTTAACAGCTAAGCTCAGTGCTCAAACAAGACAATTTTATATCCTACCAAAGATCCACAAGGACCGTTCTTCATGGACGGATGACTTAACTCCGCCCGGGAGGCCAATTGTATCAGATTGTAATTCGGAATCTTATGCGATCTCGGAATTAATTGATTATCATCTGAAACCTATAGCAAATAGACATCCGAGCTATCTAAAAAATACACAGGATTTCCTGTCAAAAATTTCGAAATTGAAAATATCGAAAAATGCAATTCTGGCTACTTTGGATATCGACAGTATGTATACCAACATTGATATTGATAAAGGTGTTAAATCAGTTAAAAATGCATTTGAAAAATATCCGGATGCGAAACGCCCGGATGAACAAATTTTGGATCTTTTAGAGCTGAGCTTAAAAGGTAATGACTTTCAATTCAATGGAGAATATTTTCTACAAATAATGGGTTGTCCTATGGGCAAAAGATTCAGTCCTAATTTTGCAAGCATTTATGTAGCGGAATGGGAGGAAAATGCCTTAAGCAAATGTGCAAAGCATCCTCTCGTATATCTCAGGTACTTAGATGACATTTTTATTATTTGGGAACATTCAAAAGAAGATTTTGATGAATTTTTAGAAATTTTGAACAATCACGATCCAAATATTAAATTGAAAGCTACTATCAGTGAAAATTCTGTTGATTTTCTCGATGTGACCGTGTATAAAGGCAAGCAATTTCAAGCGTCCGGTCATTTAGATTATAAAGTGTATTTTAAACCAACTGATTCACATCAATTGTTGCACACAAAATCATTTCATCCTCAACATACATTTAAAGGTATCATCAAATCACAACTCATTCGTTTCCACCGCAATTCAAGTGATAAGGTAAATTTCAATGAGGCTTGTTCTACTCTATTTGGCGCCCTCAGATCGAGAGGGTACTCGCTGCGCCTCTTGCGTAGCCTGAAATCCCAAACCCTGAAAAAGCTCGAAAGTCCAGCTGAAACTACCGATTTCGAACCACTAAAGATTGAACACAACAGACCGTTGCAGAATGGTAGTGGCGCGGTATTTAATTGCAAAAAGCCTCGTTGTAGACTGCATACTTTTATGCCTGATCAGAAAGAGGAATTTTCCTCCGAACAAACGAAAAATCATTATCAGATCCGTAACCCCCTCCATTGTGATTCACCAAACATTATTTACCTTATCACTTGTAAGCGATGTCGGAAACAGTATGTTGGTCAAAGTCAAAATCCTTTTCGAGAACGTGCTACTAGACACAAACAGGATATAAAACATAATGCTGATGCCCCAGTAGCACAACATTTTAACCTTCCTGGCCATTCTTTGGACGATTTCGAAATCCATCCTATTGAACAACCACCAATTAAAGACACATTAGAAGAAACTGATGAATTTAGAAAAAAACGTGAAGCTTTTTGGATCAATACGCTTCAAACCCTCTGGCCATTTGGTATGAACATATCAGAGGGCGAATGCGAAAGGAGGTCCATCATTCCTTTCACTTTAACGTACAACAGAATGAATATCGAAATAGCAAAAATGTTAAAAGATGAATTCAATTTTACCAATGCTAAATTAAATGAACCTTTGAATCTTCGACCTGTCATCGCCTATAAGAAAAACAAAAGCTTGCGTAACATCCTTGTAAGGACTAAATTAGAGCCCATCAATGAATAACATCAATTTTTGCCAGTCAGTTTAACCGGTTCCTAAGCTCATCACTTAGTTTAAATCAATTTTATGTAATTTTTTGTCATGTTTGAAACCCATCAGGGTTCAGTAAATGAAAACAATTTTGCGGCGGCATATTAAAAGGAAAAAAAACGTTTCAGTAGGAAATGTCTGTGCCAGTGCGATTTTTTAACCTCAAACACACACACACACACACACACACACACACACACACACACACACACACACACACACACACACACACACACACACACACACACACAAACTTCGAAAAAATAAGAAATTAGTAATTAAACCAGCCGACAAAGGTGGGTCGGTAGTTGTTCTATCTCGGGATAATTATATAAAGGAAGCCATGAGACAACTCAGCAATACTAAACATTATAAGAAAATAGATTCACTTATTTGGCCTAGTAATATCGAAAAATTCAATAAGATCTTAAAATTTCTCCTCGACGAAGGTCACATTACCAAAAAACAATTGAAATATTTAACAGCTAAGCTCAGTGCTCAAACAAGACAATTTTATATCCTACCAAAGATCCACAAGGACCGTTCTTCATGGACGGATGACTTAACTCCACCCGGGAGGCCAATTGTATCAGATTGTAATTCGGAATCTTATGCGATCTCGGAATTAATTGATTATCATCTGAAACCTATAGCAAATAGACATCCGAGCTATCTAAAAAATACACAGGATTTCCTGTCAAAAATTTCGAAATTGAAAATATCAAAAAATGCAATTCTGGCTACTTTGGATATCGACAGTATGTATACCAACATTGATATTGATAAAGGTGTTAAATCAGTTAAAAATGCATTTGAAAAATATCCGGATGCGAAACGCCCGGATGAACAAATTTTGGATCTTTTAGAGCTGAGCTTAAAAGGTAATGACTTTCAATTCAATGGAGAATATTTTCTACAAATAATGGGTTGTCCTATGGGCAAAAGATTCAGTCCTAATTTTGCAAGCATTTATGTAGCGGAATGGGAGGAAAATGCCTTAAGCAAATGTGCAAAGCATCCTCTCGTATATCTCAGGTATTTAGATGACATTTTTATTATTTGGGAACATTCAAAAGAAGATTTTGATGAATTTTTAGAAATTTTGAACAATCACGATCCAAATATTAAATTGAAAGCTACTATCAGTGAAAATTCTGTTGATTTTCTCGATGTGACCGTGTATAAAGGCAAGCAATTTCAGGCGTCCGGTCATTTAGATTATAAAGTGTATTTTAAACCAACTGATTCACATCAATTGTTGCACACAAAATCATTTCATCCTCAACATACATTTAAAGGTATCATCAAATCACAACTCATTCGTTTCCACCGCAATTCAAGTGATAAGGTAAATTTCAATGAGGCTTGTTCTACTCTATTTGGCGCCCTCAGATCGAGAGGGTACTCGCTGCGTCTCTTGCGTAGCCTGAAATCCCAAACCCTGAAAAAGCTCGAAAGTCCAGCTGAAACTACCGATTTCGAACCACTGAAGATTGAACACAACAGACCGTTGCAGAATGGTAGTGGCGCGGTATTCAATTGCAAAAAGCCTCGTTGTAGACTGCATACTTTTATGCCTGATCAGAAAGAGGAATTTTCCTCCGAACAAACGAAAAATCATTATCAGATCCGTAACCCCCTCCATTGTGATTCACCAAACATTATTTACCTTATCACTTGTAAGCGATGTCGGAAACAGTATGTTGGTCAAAGTCAAAATCCTTTTCGAGAACGTGCTACTAGACACAAACAGGATATAAAACATAATGCTGATGCCCCAGTAGCACAACATTTTAACCTTCCTGGCCATTCTTTGGACGATTTCGAAATCCATCCTATTGAACAACCACTAATTAAAGACACATTAGAAGAAACGGATGAATTTAGAAAAAAACGTGAAGCTTTTTGGATCAATACGCTTCAAACCCTCTGGCCATTTGGTATGAACATATCAGAGGGCGAATGCGAAAGGAGGTCCATCATTCCTTTCACTTTAACGTACAACAGAATGAATATCGAAATAGCAAAAATGTTAAAAGATGAATTCAATTTTACCAATGCTAAATTAAATGAACCTTTGAATCTTCGACCTGTCATCGCCTATAAGAAAAACAAAAGCTTGCGTAACATCCTTGTAAGGACTAAATTAGAGCCCATCAATGAATAACATCAATTATTGCCAGTCAGTTTAACCAGTTCCTAAGCTCATCACTTAGTTTAAATCAATTTTGTGTCATGTTTGAAACCCATCACGGTTCAGTAAATGAAAACAATTTTTCGGCGGCATATTAAAAAGAAAAACGTTTCAGTATGAAATGTCTGTGCCAGTGCGATTTTTTAACCTCAAACACACACACACACACACACACACACACACACACACACACACACACACACACACACACACACACACACACACACACACATCTAAAAAGCTAGATTCCAGCCATCGTTTTTGACGGTGTGCAATGGTCTAGTGGTTTAGACGCTGAACTCCTGATTGCCAGGCGGTGTTGCCGAGGGTTCGAATCCCGGCGGGGGATACGAAACCAACATTCAAAATTCCTCTAAAACATGATTGTGTCATTCGAAAAAACACACACAAGCCCGTGCCAGTCTTCGTCTGAGGCCATCCACAGCACTTTCGTCGTACTGTAGCCAGCGCGTTCCACACTTTCATGCTGTTGCCGAATGGAAGATGAACCAAGTAATCATGAGGACTTCATCTAAAAAGCTAGATTCCAGCCATCGTTTTTGACGGTGTGCAATGGTCTAGTGGTTTAGACGCTGAACTCCTGATTGCCAGGCGGTGTTGCCGAGGGTTCGAATCCCGGCGGGGGATCAGAAACCAACATTCAAAATTCCTCTAAAACATGATTGTGTCATTCGAAAAAACACACACAAGCCCGTGCCAGTCTTCGTCTGAGGCCATCCACAGCACTTTCGTCGTACTGTAGCCAGCGCGTTCCACACTTTCATGCTGTTGCCGAATGGAAGATGAACCAAGTAATCATGAGGACTTCATCTAAAAAGCTAGATTCCAGCCATCGTTTTTGACGGTGTGCAATGGTCTAGTGGTTTAGACGCTGAACTCCTGATTGCCAGGCGGTGTTGCCGAGGGTTCGAATCCCGGCGGGGGATCAGAAACCAACATTCAAAATTCCTCTAAAACATGATTGTGTCATTCGAAAAAACACACACAAGCCCGTGCCAGTCTTCGTCTGAGGCCATCCACAGCACTTTCGTCGTACTGTAGCCAGCGCGTTCCACACTTTCATGCTGTTGCCGAATGGAAGATGAACCAAGTAATCATGAGGACTTCATCTAAAAAGCTAGATTCCAGCCATCGTTTTTGACGGTGTGCAATGGTCTAGTGGTTTAGACGCTGAACTCCTGATTGCCAGGCGGTGTTGCCGAGGGTTCGAATCCCGGCGGGGGATCAGAAACCAACATTCAAAATTCCTCTAAAACATGATTGTGTCATTCGAAAAAACACACACAAGCCCGTGCCAGTCTTCGTCTGAGGCCATCCACAGCACTTTCGTCGTACTGTAGCCAGCGCGTTCCACACTTTCATGCTGTTGCCGAATGGAAGATGAACCAAGTAATCATGAGGACTTCATCTAAAAAGCTAGATTCCAGCCATCGTTTTTGACGGTGTGCAATGGTCTAGTGGTTTAGAC
Source organism: Pictodentalium vernedei (assembly GCA_031216915.1). Taxonomy (NCBI): domain Eukaryota; kingdom Metazoa; phylum Mollusca; class Scaphopoda; order Dentaliida; family Dentaliidae; genus Pictodentalium; species Pictodentalium vernedei. The sequence continues at coordinate 249,518,638 of CM062294.1, read as the reverse complement.
GCTGAACTCCTGATTGCCAGGCGGTGTTGCCGAGGGTTCGAATCCCGGCGGGGGATCAGAAACCAACATTCAAAATTCCTCTAAAACATGATTGTGTCATTCGAAAAAACACACACAAGCCCGTGCCAGTCTTCGTCTGAGGCCATCCACAGCACTTTCGTCGTACTGTAGCCAGCGCGTTCCACACTTTCATGCTGTTGCCGAATGGAAGATGAACCAAGTAATCATGAGGACTTCATCTAAAAAGCTAGATTCCAGCCATCGTTTTTGACGGTGTGCAATGGTCTAGTGGTTTAGACGCTGAACTCCTGATTGCCAGGCGGTGTTGCCGAGGGTTCGAATCCCGGCGGGGGATCAGAAACCAACATTCAAAATTCCTCTAAAACATGATTGTGTCATTCGAAAAAACACACACAAGCCCGTGCCAGTCTTCGTCTGAGGCCATCCACAGCACTTTCGTCGTACTGTAGCCAGCGCGTTCCACACTTTCATGCTGTTGCCGAATGGAAGATGAACCAAGTAATCATGAGGACTTCATCTAAAAAGCTAGATTCCAGCCATCGTTTTTGACGGTGTGCAATGGTCTAGTGGTTTAGACGCTGAACTCCTGATTGCCAGGCGGTGTTGCCGAGGGTTCGAATCCCGGCGGGGGATCAGAAACCAACATTCAAAATTCCTCTAAAACATGATTGTGTCATTCGAAAAAACACACACAAGCCCGTGCCAGTCTTCGTCTGAGGCCATCCACAGCACTTTCGTCGTACTGTAGCCAGCGCGTTCCACACTTTCATGCTGTTGCCGAATGGAAGATGAACCAAGTAATCATGAGGACTTCATCTAAAAAGCTAGATTCCAGCCATCGTTTTTGACGGTGTGCAATGGTCTAGTGGTTTAGACGCTGAACTCCTGATTGCCAGGCGGTGTTGCCGAGGGTTCGAATCCCGGCGGGGGATCAGAAACCAACATTCAAAATTCCTCTAAAACATGATTGTGTCATTCGAAAAAACACACACAAGCCCGTGCCAGTCTTCGTCTGAGGCCATCCACAGCACTTTCGTCGTACTGTAGCCAGCGCGTTCCACACTTTCATGCTGTTGCCGAATGGAAGATGAACCAAGTAATCATGAGGACTTCATCTAAAAAGCTAGATTCCAGCCATCGTTTTTGACGGTGTGCAATGGTCTAGTGGTTTAGACGCTGAACTCCTGATTGCCAGGCGGTGTTGCCGAGGGTTCGAATCCCGGCGGGGGATCAGAAACCAACATTCAAAATTCCTCTAAAACATGATTGTGTCATTCGAAAAAACACACACAAGCCCGTGCCAGTCTTCGTCTGAGGCCATCCACAGCACTTTCGTCGTACTGTAGCCAGCGCGTTCCACACTTTCATGCTGTTGCCGAATGGAAGATGAACCAAGTAATCATGAGGACTTCATCTAAAAAGCTAGATTCCAGCCATCGTTTTTGACGGTGTGCAATGGTCTAGTGGTTTAGACGCTGAACTCCTGATTGCCAGGCGGTGTTGCCGAGGGTTCGAATCCCGGCGGGGGATCAGAAACCAACATTCAAAATTCCTCTAAAACATGATTGTGTCATTCGAAAAAACACACACAAGCCCGTGCCAGTCTTCGTCTGAGGCCATCCACAGCACTTTCGTCGTACTGTAGCCAGCGCGTTCCACACTTTCATGCTGTTGCCGAATGGAAGATGAACCAAGTAATCATGAGGACTTCATCTAAAAAGCTAGATTCCAGCCATCGTTTTTGACGGTGTGCAATGGTCTAGTGGTTTAGACGCTGAACTCCTGATTGCCAGGCGGTGTTGCCGAGGGTAGATGCATCAGAGGCAGAGAGTTGCCCAGTCCGGAACTGGCCAGGAACTATCGTTCCAGGCTTATTCTAGGCTGGTCAAGGCTTTGTTTCAGGTGCTTCAATGTTTGCACCACATTGGGCTATTAGAGCACCATTTGGCAAATCGGGATTTCCCGAAACAGCTGGAGAAGAAAGTAGATGAGTTAGGTGGCTTTCTAAAGCCAGCTCTTCCCACCCCACACATTTTTTCTGTTTTTCGACAGATTAGTGTGGGATGGGCCAATCAAACGTTAAATGCTTTAGTTGAGCATTATAAGGTAAATTTAAACCAGTTGAAGTCTAAGATAACTTTGGCTATGCGACCACCTCCTGGACTCGAAAAAATAGACTTCAACAGCGCTTCGGCGCGTGCCTTGATCTGGGCTAAAAAGAACTTTAAAAATAAGTTGACAGATAAGACGATTTCGGCCTATGAGTCTTACATTTCGGAACTTCGCCCAGCGTCTGGAGTAAGGAACAATACGGGAGGGAGCAAGCAAACTCCGGCCAGTGTTGTCCCTCTACCCCAACGCGAAAAGCAAAATAAGAAAAGATCAAGGCAAAGCACTTCTCCCTCTTCTTTTCCTTCTACTTCTTCTTTCTCTCAGAGTAAGCGCCTCAATTTGCAAACATCTCCGGTCCATATTGTGACTGAAGATGCTCGCAAATTGAGTAACGCTGTCTCGCCTCGTCTTGCTCCTCTACCTCCTACTCCTCCTCAGCCTTTCTTCTCTGGTTCTCCTAGTGCTCTCACTAGAACTCCTCCTCCTCCTTCTGTTTCTTCTCCTGCTTCTGTTTTCTCTCCTGTTTCTGTTTCTTCTCCCCCTTCTCCTGCTTCTAGTGTGGTTCAACCAGGTATATCGTACTCAGAGAAAGTCAAATCACCGAGCCGCAACTCGGGCCGCTCATTTGATTCTAAATTCTCCCAGTTTCGGCATAAAAGCGGAGTTAATTTTGACAAAAGGAATTGGCGCCTCCCCGATGTTTGTAAAAACATCCTTATGATTGGAAGTTCAAATTTAGGACGCATTGATCGAAATCCCCATCCGGACATCCAGGTGGAGTGTTACCCCGGCGCAAAATTCAATCATCTGCGCTCTATGTTTAAAGGGCACAGGGGCCAGTCCAGTCCCCAAAAAATATTATTAAATATTGGCGTGAATTCTCGAAACGATAATTCTGATCTCGTAGTTAAGCAGTTGCGGAATATGCTTAGCGATATCAGGGTCAAGTTTAGATCCGCAAAAATTTATTTCGCTGAACTAAACTTTTCGCAAAAACTCCCTCAGGCTGAGAGGAGAACCCTGAGCATCATCAACGAAACCATTCGGAAAGTGAAGGACGTTAACGTGATACCAAAAATTGATGACGCGAAGTTTGATGTTGCTCAGGATTTAATCCATTGGACCACGAGAACCGCCAATATTATGTACGATCACTGGTTGAACCACCTAAATTTAAACTAAGTAAAGGCAAAGGTAACAGCCGCCTAACAGATGTGGGATTAGGAACTAATGTGGTTAACCTGTCTGGCACCAATGACCTAACAACCCAAGAGAAATCTCTTTTAGATCGCGGTTTAACTTTTGTACCAACACCCAAGCCTAAAACTGATAACCAAACAAATTTACCATCATACAACTGTAATTTTCTTAGGCAAATGAAATTAGCCGACCGCTTTAGAAACTCCAGCGGTCGGAAACTTCCTTTTACAGAATCATCTGGTTGGTCACCTCCAGATAGTGAAGTAGATCCCGAAATTATTGAGGCTAGCAAACGAATCATCCAAAAGGTGTTCAGCATGAACATACTCTCCGATAAAGACAATTTAACAGCTGGTGAACGGAGAGCCCTCACGAAACTTCGAAAAAATAAGAAATTAGTAATTAAACCAGCCGACAAAGGTGGGTCGGTAGTTGTTCTATCTCGGGATAATTATATAAAGGAAGCCATGAGACAACTCAGCAATACAAAACATTATAAGAAAATAGATTCACTTATTTGGCCTAGTAATATCGAAAAATTCAATAAGATCTTAAAATTTCTCCTCGACGAAGGTCACATTACCAAAAAACAATTGAAATATTTAACAGCTAAGCTCAGTGCTCAAACAAGACAATTTTATATCCTACCAAAGATCCACAAAGACCGTTCTTCATGGACGGATGACTTAACTCCACCCGGGAGGCCAATTGTATCAGATTGTAATTCGGAATCTTATGCGATCTCGGAATTAATTGATTATCATCTGAAACCTATAGCAAATAGACATCCGAGCTATCTAAAAAACACACAGGATTTCCTGTCAAAAATTTCGAAATTGAAAATATCGAAAAATGCAATTCTGGCTACTTTGGATATCGACAGTATGTATACGAACATTGATATTGATAAAGGTGTTAAATCAGTTAAAAATGCATTTGAAAAATATCCGGATGCGAAACGCCCGGATGAACAAATTTTGGATCTTTTAGAGCTGAGCTTAAAAGGTAATGACTTTCAATTCAATGGAGAATATTTTCTACAAATAATGGGTTGTCCTATGGGCAAAAGATTCAGTCCTAATTTTGCAAGCATTTATGTAGCGGAATGGGAGGAAAATGCATTAAGCAAATGTGCAAAGCATCCTCTCGTATATCTCAGGTATTTAGATGACATTTTTATTATTTGGGAACATTCAAAAGAAGATTTTGATGAATTTTTAGAAATTTTGAACAATCACGATCCAAATATTAAATTGAAAGCTACTATCAGTGAAAATTCTGTTGATTTTCTCGATGTGACCGTGTATAAAGGCAAGCAATTTCAGGCGTCCGGTCATTTAGATTATAAAGTGTATTTTAAACCAACTGATTCACATCAATTGTTGCACACAAAATCATTTCATCCTCAACATACATTTAAAGGTATCATCAAATCACAACTCATTCGTTTCCACCGCAATTCAAATGATAAGGTAAATTTCAATGGGGCTTGTTCTACTCTATTTGGCGCCCTCAGATCGAGAGGGTACTCGCTGCGCCTCTTGCGTAGCCTGAAATCCCAAACCCTGAAAAAGCTCGAAAGTCCAGATGAAACTACCGATTTCGAACCACTGAAGATTGAACACAACAGACCGTTGCAGAATGGTAGTGGCGCGGTATTTAATTGCAAAAAGCCTCGTTGTAGACTGCATACTTTTATGCCTGATCAGAAAGAGGAATTTTCCTCCGAACAAACGAAAAATCATTATCAGATCCGTAACCCCCTCCATTGTGATTCACCAAACATTATTTACCTTATCACTTGTAAGCGATGTCGGAAACAGTATGTTGGTCAAAGTAAAAATCCTTTCCGAGAACGTGCTACTAGACACAAACAGGATATAAAACATAATGCTGATGCCCCAGTAGCACAACATTTTAACCTTCCTGGCCATTCTTTGGACGATTTCGAAATCCACCCAATTGAACAACCACCAATTAAAGACACATTAGAAGAAACGGATGAATTTAGAAAAAAACGTGAAGCTTTTTGGATCAATACGCTTCAAACCCTCTGGCCATTTGGTATGAACATATCAGAGGGCGAATGCGAAAGGAGGTCCATCATTCCTTTCACTTTAACGTACAACAGAATGAATATCGAAATAGCAAAAATGTTAAAAGATGAATTCAATTTTACCAATGCTAAATTAAATGAACCTTTGAATCTTCGACCTGTCATCGCCTATAAGAAAAACAAAAGCTTGCGTAACATCCTTGTAAGAACTAAATTAGAGCCCATCAGTGAATAACATCAATTTTTGCCAGTCAGTTTAACCAGTTCCTAAACACATCACTTAGTTTAAATCAATTTTATGTAATTTTTTGTCATGTTTGAAACCCATCAGGGTTCAGTAAATGAAAACAATTTTTCGGCGGCATATTAAAAGAAAAAAACGTTTCAGTAGGAAATGTCTGTGCCAGTGCGATTTTTTAACCTCAACACACACACACACACACACACACACACACACACACACACACACACACACACACACACACACACACACACACACACACACACACACACACACACACACACACACACACACACACACACACACACACACACACACACACACACACACACACACACACACACACATTTGTATCGTCGGCGGTGGCTCGGTGGTAGACTGTTGGACTTCTATGCTAGAGGTCCCGAGTTCGATCCCCATCCGGGACGACCCGCGCTGTGTCCTTGGGTAAGGCACTTATCCCGGTTTACATGGGGGCACTTTACATGGGGGCACGGCGATGCCGTGTACTAAGGCGTACTGCACATCGATGGTGCACATGTCTTCAACCGCTGTAACCCTGCTTGAGGGGAGCTTGAACAGAGTTAGAAGATGAGTAGCTGACAGTTGCTCGTCGATGCTCGGTGGTTCTCTTCGGGTACTCCGGCTTCCTCCACCCATAAAACTGTCACGGCCACGATTAGTTAGCCATTGTGCATGTGACCTTAAACACCAATAAATAAATAGTATGCTCGTCGGCGATCTGAGTAATTTGAGCCAGATAATTTGAGAGGGCCTGAGCTGATCAAACAAATTTACCATCATACAACTGTAATTTTCTTAGGCAAATGAAATTAGCCGACCGCTTCAGAAACTCCAGCGGTCGGAAACTTCCTTTTACAGAATCATCTGGTTGGTCACCCCCAGATAGTGAAGTAGATCCCGAAATTATTGAGGCTAGCAAACGAATCATCCAAAAGGTGTTCAGCATGAACATACTCTCCGATAAAGACAATTTAACAGTAGGTGAACGGAGAGCCCTCACGAAACTTCGAAAAAATAAGAAATTAGTAATTAAACCAGCCGACAAAGGTGGGTCGGTAGTTGTTCTATCTCGGGATAATTATATAAAGGAAGCCATGAGACAACTCAGCAATACTAAACATTATAAGAAAATAGATTCACTTATTTGGCCTAGTAATATCGAAAAATTCAATAAGATCTTAAAATTTCTCCTCGACGAAGGTCACATTACCAAAAAACAATTGAAATATTTAACAGCTAAGCTCAGTGCTCAAACAAGACAATTTTATATCCTACCAAAGATCCACAAGGACCGTTCTTCATGGACGGATGACTTAACTCCACCCGGGAGGCCAATTGTATCAGATTGTAATTCGGAATCTTATGCGATCTCGGAATTAATTGATTATCATCTGAAACCTATAGCAAATAGACATCCGAGCTATCTAAAAAATACACAGGATTTCCTGTCAAAAATTTCGAAATTGAAAATATCGAAAAATGCAATTCTGGCTACTTTGGATATCGACAGTATGTATACGAACATTGATATTGATAAAGGTGTTAAATCAGTTAAAAATGCATTTGAAAAATATCCGGATGCGAAACGCCCGGATGAACAAATTTTGGATCTTTTAGAGCTGAGCTTAAAAGGTAATGACTTTCAATTCAATGGAGAATATTTTCAATTTCAGGCGTCCGGTCATTTAGATTATAAAGTGTATTTTAAACCAACTGATTCACATCAATTGTTGCACACAAAATCATTTCATCCTCAACATACATTTAAAGGTATCATCAAATCACAACTCATTCGTTTCCACCGCAATTCAAGTGATAAGGTAAATTTCAATGAGGCTTGTTCTACTCTATTTGGCGCCCTCAGATCGAGAGGGTACTCGCTGCGCCTCTTGCGTAGCCTGAAATCCCAAACCCTGAAAAAGCTCGAAAGTCCAGCTGAAACTACCGATTTCGAACCACTGAAGATTGAACACAACAGACCGTTGCAGAATGGTAGTGGCGCGGTATTTAATTGCAAAAAGCCTCGTTGTAGACTGCATACTTTTATGCCTGACCAGAAAGAGGAATTTTCCTCCGAACAAACGAAAAATCATTATCAGATCCGTAACCCCCTCCATTGTGATTCACCAAACATTATTTACCTTATCACTTGTAAGCGATGTCGGAAACAGTATGTTGGTCAAAGTCAAAATCCTTTTCGAGAACGTGCTACTAGACACAAACAGGATATAAAACATAATGCTGATGCCCCAGTAGCACAACATTTTAACCTTTCTGGCCATTCTTTGGACGATTTCGAAATCCATCCTATTGAACAACCACCAATTAAAGACACATTAGAAGAAACGGATGAATTTAGAAAAAAACGTGAAGCTTTTTGGATCAATACGCTTCAAACCCTCTGGCCATTTGGTATGAACATATCAGAGGGCGAATGCGAAAGGAGGTCCATCATTCCTTTCACTTTAACGTACAACAGAATGAATATCGAAATAGCAAAAATGTTAAAAGATGAATTCAATTTTACCAATGCTAAATTAAATGAACCTTTGAATCTTCGACCTGTCATCGCCTATAAGAAAAACAAAAGCTTGCGTAACATCCTTGTAAGGACTAAATTAGAGACCATCAATGAATAACATCAATTTTTGCCAGTCAGTTTAACCAGTTCCTAAGCTCATCACTTAGTTTAAATCAATTTTATGTAATTTTTTGTCATGTTTGAAACCAATCAGGGTTCAGTAAATGAAAACAATTTTTCGGCGGCATATTAAAAGGAAAAAAAACGTTTCAGTATGAAATGTCTGTGCCAGTGCGATTTTTTAACCTCAAACACACACACACACACACACACACACACACACACACACACACACACACACACACACACACACACACACACACACACACACACACACACACACACACACACACACACACACACACACACACATATTTGTATCGTCGGCGGTGGCTCGGTGGTAGACTGTTGGACTTCTATGCTAGAGGTCCCGAGTTCGATCCCCATCCGGGACGACCCGCGCTGTGTCCTTGGGTAAGGCACTTATCCCGGTTTACATGGGGGCACTTTACATGGGGGCACGGCGATGCCGTGTACTAAGGCGTACTGCACATCGATGGTGCACATGTCTTCAACCGCTGTAACCCTGCTTGAGGGGAGCTTGAACAGAGTTAGAAGATGAGTAGCTGACAGTTGCTCGTCGATGCTCGGTGGTTCTCTTCGGGTACTCCGGCTTCCTCCACCCATAAAACTGTCACGGCCACGATTAGTTAGCCATTGTGCATGTGACCTTAAACACCAATAAATAAATAGTATGCTCGTCGGCGATCTGAGTAATTTGAGCCAGATAATTTGAGAGGGCCTGAGCTGATCAGTCAACTCAGCCCAAACACTTACGAAGGTGAACAATACCTGCTAAAGGCTTTTTAATATCTTTTTATAGATGGATTAATTATTTTGAGCCTGGTAAAGGTATTGAAGGTTAAGTATTAAGCCAATAAAGCCATATCATTTGACAATGTCAATGTAACTCAAAAAGCTTACTCGTCACGGGGGAGGAACTGTTCCATGAAAGAGACTCCTGTTCCGACTTTACGGACGGTTCGCTTGCGATTAAATCTCCAGTTCGTTACCAACTTTGGCCGCTTTTCATCGACAGATGAGGAAAATACGGTGAGTATTCTATAGATATAATGTTTCTTGAACGGAAGGTCGTTTCTCCGGCAGGTAAAAAGGTACACCATGTCACGTTGTCATAAGCTATAGATCATTATCTAAGATTACACAGTAAAAATGTCCACGATCACTAGATTTTCACTGAAAAAAAAATTAAAGACTGATGATACGCCGACATTTTAGAGACCACTTGAGGTTACAGAAGTGAACAGTTTCACCTAGAAGTACAAAAATACCTTGTTTTAATATTGTATGCAAATTTAGAATGAACAGTCGAAATGTAATCCTTTACAATGCTATCAAGTTGAACCTCGTGTAAGCTCCAGTTCGCTAAAAGTGAAGATCCAGTTCGCTCAACAAGAAAAATCACAGGCTCCAGTTCACTTCACCGAAAATCGTCCATTTATCTTGGCAGCATAATTGACGATTTTAACAACGATATTGTGAGCAATATTTTGTATTGATTCGGCCGAGCACTACCACATTTTGTTTAAAATTGTCATATAAGCGACCAGGACCGCTGTGGGTGCGTTTTGCAATAATTTTGTGACATTTACCTACTGAGTGTAATTTTATATATACATCATAATTCACAATGTCGCAATGTGCCTGCTCAAACAATCGTTGTCTCAACCCAATATTTATTACACAAGTCTTTGCTGGCCTGCTTACCAATTTTGCAACAAGCCGTGTGATACTATACATGTTACGTTGCATGGTTTTGAGTTTGAGACGAAGATTCATCAACTTTTAAAGGTGGATACATCCTCGTGTCAATCTCAAAATTAAGCAGCAAACATTTTATGAATATGGCCTCGGCGGTACAGTTCACGTGATAGCCCCGCTAAAGTACTGTAGTAGAAACAAATTGGGGATTGGGCAGACAATCAGATTTTATGACCTTTTAGTTTCTATAGGATTTTATGGGATAAATTTAGTCATATAATACAAGTTGCTATATATGTAGCTTTTATATATTATAATATATTGGATTTTTGTTTGGGCTACAGTATATGTTAAGTGGGAGCAGGCAATGGGCATATGAGATCCATTAAATCTTGGAAACTTTTGTGATACCGGTGACATCATTGTTCATTTAAAAATGAGGTTCAATGTGGGTGTAAACAAAATACCATATTTGGAAATTTCCTTGATACTTATTAATGTGATTTGTACTCCTCTTTTCCAGAATAAATTCCGGTGTTATCACTGTAAACAGAAATATGAGAAGGCCAAAGAACTAACCGAAAATGGAGTAATTAGAGGATTTGACATGAGTACTCGTGTAATATGACATGATAGTTCGTGCAATATGACATTTATGAAACGAGTCGAAGAATGTTCCATTTTGCCTAGCTTCGTGCAAGGCTAAATTTAAAATGCTGGTGAATTTCATGAAAAAGCTTTCGACTCTGTTTGGCACAATGGAATGCGCTACAAATTATCAAAAATGAAACTCCCCAAGAAATTGCTCAGATTACTATCCTCTTTCTTAAATGATCGCGAAATTAAAGTCAGAGTGAACAATGAAATTTCAGACCGTGTCCCCCTTGAAGCAGGCACCCCCAAGGATCCGTCCTAAGCCCCCTCCTGTACATCTTCTATGTAAATGACCTTAACTTCTCCGAGGATGGTGGTTCAAGTCTCCCAATTCGCGGATGATAAGGGCCTCTGGAACTCTAACAATACGGCCAATCTGCTCCAAAAACCCCTGCAACGCGCTCTCGATGACCGAGAACAATGGTGTGCCAAATGGAGAATTAAGCTAAACGCCAGTAAAACCCAACGAATCACCTTTACTCGCAAGAAAAATAAACGTGATTTTGACCTAAAACTTATGGATAACACCCTCCCAGAATGCAAAGAGGCGAAATTCCTGGGCATCACCATTGATCAAAAACTGTCTTTCAACAAACATACCGACGACATGGCGAAAAAAGCCACCAAACGCATTAACTTACTGAAAATGCTTAAGGGGACTTCATGGGGAGCCAACCAGTCCACCCTACTCAAACTATACAACGCCTTTGTACTTGCCCAAGGACACAACGCGGTTGCCGCAGGTGGGATTCGAACCGAGGACCTCTCGGCTTGCAGCCTGCACCTCTACCAACTGAGCCACCACGCCCCCTAATTGCATTTCTCTCAATGTAAAAAAAAACAAACTATGCCCCCCCCCCCCCCCAATCGAAATAAAATGTTTGAGCGCGTTTTGATGGTTATAGCGAGTTGTTCCTCAAGAAAATGATCACTGTATCTGACACTGGCAACTTGCGTATTTAACAACGGTTCATTGTCAAGGTTGGCGTAAGTGACTACTCGTAACCCGCACTACCCATATTCATATTGAACATTTAAGCCGCGAGGCCTGGACCTTTTGTATATTTGGCGCAGAGCACGCGAGTTTCTTGACAACTGTGAAATACGAAACAGCTTTAAGGAACAATTTCTGCAAAAAATGTTCAAATTTCAACGAAAGAAAAAAATTTAAAAAGTAAAATAAAATAAATAAAAATAGGTACCATCGATCTTCGAAAAAGTGTACATTGCACATCTGAAAGTAAGAACATAGTCACACCAGAAATTTCATCAGGCGATATCCGCAATGCGGATAATAATATAATAACTATTGATGTGACCATGTGATGGACTTGTTCAGCAAACTCACTAACAATCATGAGTTCACGTTTGCAGTCTTCGAACCGAATGAAGTAAACTAAACTGCGTTAGTGTGGATACAATAACAACCAGTCCTAGCACCCAGAAGTGGTGGTTACTGGAAAATTGGGATAAAGTATAATCCTTAATGATACCTTGCCGACGGAAGATATGTGGATACAACAATATATGGTGGGACATCTGTGATGATCATCGGTTTCATTCTGTTGCGCGAAGGCTGAAATATAGACTTTCTGCAGAGATAAATTTTGGTTTTGGCTGTCCCCCAAGTATGGTGACCAAGAGTAACCGGAGGATCTCTCAAAGCTTCTCATCAGCTCAGTGTACCTTGCTTGTAAGAATTTTGAATCACTGTGTACAGGGTCTAGTTTTGGAGATGCCTCTCTTAGGCCTTTTCATTTCTATATGGCTAAGAAGTAGGCAATCATCATTGCTTTGTTGTCGTACAATCGACGTACTGGCGGGGAGCTAAGTAAATATATCGTTCCGCATAAACTGTCCCTGGTATAAGATAAGTTACTAAGATGTGCTCGACATTTTTGCATCTTGGGCAACGAAAACCTCGGGATCACTGACATTTGATGTAAGTAACTCACCAAAGTCTTTTTCAAGAAGAGAAGTCATGGACCACGATGGCTTCAGTGACAACACTTTCTCAGGGACAGAACATGGCAAAAGAAAAACATTACGTGCATACAGTCTGAGGTTATAATTCGTATAACCTTTTCTAAGTACTTTATAAAATTTCATTTTTACTTTATCCAGTTCTATAGCACCATGACTGTTTATACATGAGATTTTTTGTCTGCTCCGTGGGAAGCATTCGTCTGGGGATCGTTTGCCCGGAGACCGCCTGTCCGAGGAAACTTTTATCCGAATTCTCTATGAAATCATGTGCTGAGTACCAGCTGCTACTGATGAGATGCACATATTTTTGGTTCAGCAAATGGTATGTTGGTTTTGGCCTGGGAAAGATATGTGGCCACACTTGGCGGCTACTCTTTAATCCTCCTTTGAGGTGTTTGAATCATGGCTTGTTTTTTCCCCTTCTTTTTCGGTGGGGGCCTGGTAGGTGTCTTGGTTTGAGATAGTGGTTTTGGTGGTGTCTTGAATGGGGAGTTCAGGTTTTGTTGTCTTTCTTTTCCTTCTCGGTAGATCTACTTTAATAGCTGGGAGTTATTCTTCTTGACTTCTTATGATTTATTTTTGCTTTTGCCGATTTTCCTCTGTTTCTCGACTTTCCTTTCGCTCATTTCCCCCATGTCCACGCTCCTCCATTTCTCGCAACCACCTTGCCTCTAGCTTAAGTAGGGTTGCCAGGTGGTCTCCGAGGGAGCCACCTCCTTAACAGAGTTCTGAGTCAGAGACAGAAAGCCATCGTCAAAGGTGCAAACACACTCTCCTCAAACTCCCTTCCCAGGATCAAGGGCATGTTGATCTCTTCCTACTCTATCTCCCTAGAGGAAGCGAGTCGAGATGGAGTTTAGTATGTACACAGAATCGTTGTTCACCTCCGATTCAACATCCTGAGTGGGGAACTGGGTAGGGTGTGAGTGATTCTGACGCGCGGGGTGTGGTGGTTAGAGGTATAGGTGTTCTCCTGAACTGAACGAAGGGGGTTCTTGCTTTGCTGATGATCCTTGCTTTGACACCTGCGTCTGTGCCACCCTGCTGGTCGATGATGCTATATAGGTAGGCGAGGGTTTGCACGATTGGCGTTCAGTGTGACTGGTTCGTTGTTGATGGAGTTGATCTTGAGGATCTTGGTCTTGTCCTTGTGGATGTTGAGACCAGCTTGCGTCGATCTGGCTGCCACTACGTACGTTGGTCTCCTCTTGCATCTGCTGGTGACTATGGGGAATCAGTGCAAGGTCGTCGGTCTAATCCCAGGTCATCGAACTGGGTCCACAGAGTCCGCTGGATTCCGTTCCTGCGCTGGCTGGTGGATGTCTTCATTATCCAGTAAATGGCGAGGAGGAAGAGGAAAGGCAACAACAAGCATTCTCGTCTAACTACGGTTCATACCTGAAGGCTGTTCGAGAGCTCCCCTCCGTGGATTACTCTGCTGGACATGCCATTGCGAGAGTTCTTGATCAGGTAGGTTTACTAACTTAGCTAGGACGACGCAGTGTCGAAGAGCCTCCAGAGGGTCTCTCGAACAACGCTGTCGAACACCTTTTCATAGTCGACGAAGTTGATGTAGAGGGACGAGTTTCACTCCAGGGACTGCTCGACTATGATGCGGAGCATTGCAATCGGTCCTGCCTGCTCATCTCGTAGCTGTGGGTCGACGGTGTCCTTCATCCTCTCCCAGAGAACCCGATTGAAGACCCTCCCAGACACAGCCACGTCTGCGCCTCTTCTCACTCTAACGTCCTGCAGGGATCTTCGGTATTTCATGCTTATGTAGACATGGTCGTGCTGGTTATTGTAACGAAATGCCCTCCTCGGAGCGCGTCGGGTTAACCTCCGTGGGGCGCGTCGGAGTCATATGATTGCACTTGGGAGTCTTGGTTCCCGAAGTGTTAATGTGTTAATCAGAGTGGCCAAGTCCTACTTGGTAATAATTCTCTGTTGGAAAACTTTAATAAGTAAACGCTGTTTTCAGGCACAAGTGATGTAATTTTATTCATATTCCTAGTATATTTGCATTGCATAACATCAGTGCAACTGACCCAAAAAGTACTCTGCACACTTACTAAAGAAGTGGAGCACGAGACACGAAATTAGACAATAGTCTGACCTAAAGTAACCTTACTAAGGTGTTTTCGACAGAATTTGCAATTATGACTGGCATATTAGCTAGTAAAAGCCTAACCTATAATAACCTCATCAGAATGCTTTTGACAGATTTTAGCATTGTATACTGACCCGACCTAACCTCAACACACCCAGTATCACTTTCAGCTCTGAGAATTTTGCAATCTAGCACGTTCGCTAGGTGGCACTGTCGGTTTTGGAATTGTACACCTACTAAATGCCAATGTCCTTTTAAATGCGAGAACGCATACTCTTAATATAGGATACCCACAGGATGCCCTACTATCCCGGAATGGCGGTAAGGGGTTAAGAAATACCTCTCCACCATCTTGGGGTATAAGTGGTGTTTTGTGGTGTTTTATGACGTCAATTGAAACAAGATATGTACGACTATGCACGAATCAAACTGTATTTAAACCAACGGAAGCACCCGAGTAGACACTTCTCTCTTTGGTCTTCCGTCGTACAAGAAGTCACTCTCCTATTCTCGTGGAAGAATGCCGCGGAACGCTGCCAGGCCAGACAACAGTTCCAGACACAGGACGCGATGAGAGCGATGCGATAATTTCGACTTAGTCTCATTTCGTATTTTATATATTTTAGAAATTTACCAGAGAGAGAGAATATTTCTTTACAAGTTTAAATTGTAGGAATTTTATTTAGGGTTTAGCGAATAAACATAGAAAACTGTAAGTAACTTTTATGTGTTTTGAATTCACCCTTTCGCTGCGGCTGCAGTATCAAGAATTGTTGCAGACTCTACAGAAACTGGTTGCCTCCTAGACTGAACACTTAAATTGTCCTGTGGCCACTTGCCACGATTGTAGTCCTAACCCAAATCCACTAGATGATCATTTTTCCGGGGTACTTAACCCTGCTATGCCACAGGCCAGTTTATATGGTGCCGCTCGTCAGGATGTAGACTCTGACTTCTAACTCTCTTGAAACGATCGGGTGAACATTCTAGAAACATCTATTAACCCTAAACGGACCCAAAACGTTGCCGCTGGGGAGCTCAGTGAACTTGTGAGAACTTTTTGCTAAATATTTATGAGGGACAGACATCCCTTAATTTTACTGGTAAATTGAATGCCTGGCAGCTGAAATTTGTAAGGCAGCAGACGCAGACAGCGCCCTCTGAATCCAAAACTGGTACAACTCCATGGTAGAACTGGTTGCATGTCCAACGTGCCATTATTTACACTGACGCCGACCGCCAATTGCTATCACATCCAAACCACGCTCGACTGGTCGCACCGAGCGTTGCTCATCAGATATATCGAACTTTTGACTGAACATCAGAGAAAAACGGAAACTCAGGGAACTGTGAAAAATCTCAAGGAATTCCAGGAAATTCTGAAATGACAACCATGGGTGTTTCAACAGTTATAGTGCTAGCAAGGTAGGTGCAATTTTCTTCATTTTACGTTCATTAACAGCAGAAAAATTAAATTGTAAATTATTTTTCATAGTAATCAAATACATTAAAAATGACTACGCCACTGTCAGACAGAGAGCGACGGTTAATCGATGAAATTACTCAAGTGAAACAGGAAAGGGAAGGTCTTGTGGGTCAGTATGAGCTGCAAATTAGTGAAATGAGCACTCAAGCTCAGAGCTTGTCGCAGCAGCATGCTGCCTCACAACAAACCCTTCAACAAACGCAGACAGCCCTCGACCAGGTTAAAGCAGAATTAGTACAGCAGAAAGCTGATTTAGAATTACAGTTAGCTACTGACAAGGCCGGTGCCCAAGCAAAACTACTGAGATTAAAAAAACAATTGGCAGAAGCTGAAAAGAAAGCCAATGACCCCACGTCTTCTGCCATAATCGACCTGCATGAAACCGTGCGCCAAAGTGAAAAGAGTAATGCAAAGACTGCTAACGCCACTCAGGCTCAGACCATTCATTCCCATATTAAAAAATTTGACGGGAACCCCCTGAATTTTCGGGGTTGGATAAAATCTCTTGACCTTTTCTGTGAGACAAATGATGTAGAAGAGAAGCGACGACCTAAAATCGCCGCTCAAACCAGTGACTTTGTAGTTGCTGATTTTATTTTAAGAACAATGAAGAAAAATCCTGAAATGCCCTGGTCCGAACTGTATGGCGAACTGAAAAGTCGCTATAGCGCCACAATGGATAACTCCATGGCCACCAATCAGTTGCGCCATATGTGACAAGGGAAAAATCAAATTCTTGTCTCATATGCTGAGCAACTGCTTGATCTTGCAAAAGATGCCTTTGATCAGGAAATTGATAACCCCACCATTCAGAAAAACCTCTCAGATTACTTTTGTGACGGGTTGTATGACAACGACGTTCGGATGAAACTAATCCGTCGCATGCCCAAGACGCTAGAAAACGCTGTTAGTCAGGCATTATTTGAAAACGCCGCGAAAATCAAATTCCGCGCCCGCTCTGAAGCCGCCAAAGGAAAAGCGCCCTTTGGGAAGGCATTTGACTGACAATATGAAGAATATGAGCGCTATCGGGACCCTGTATTTCGTGATCCCATCGACGAACAGGAAGAACCTGTAGATCTCCCTTTGGAGACAAGGGACGAGACTCCCATGGACATAGGTGTGGCGCGCCAACGCCATAAGGTGAATATCTTAACGAAAAACTACAGTGGAGGTTATGCGCGACCTCCATATCAGAATCAGAACAAAAATCAATACAATAGCCAATACCGAAATAGGGGAGGACAAAATTATAACAGATATCAGAAACCGACACGATTTTCACGACCGGTTTGCAATCGTTGTAACCGCGTTGGCCACGTGAAACGCGATTGTCGCGTTAACTTGACCAAGCAAGTGAGAACACTTGATATTCAGCCAGCAGGTGAAGGGTCACCAGGGGCGACCTTTTGCTGCTTTCGCTGCTTTCGCTGTGGGAAGCCAAACCACTTCGCTCGCGATTGCCGAGTCAATTTAAACGAAGGGAACTCTGCCCATATGGGGCAATGAGCAGAGTTAATGAGAAGTCACATGCTCCCAACAGAAGTGAAAATGGAAATCACCAGGGAGACGTGAAAATTAATGTACAAAATGAATGTATGAATAATTGTAAAAATAAAATTGTAAATAATAAGACAGGTGGAAATACGGGTAATAAAACATGTAATATAAAGCCAAGTACTCAGTCTCAAACAAGGAGAACCAAAAATGATTCTCCTCCAGTGAAAAGTAAATTCATTCAATGCACAAGGTGTGGTCAGACCACACATCACAGGAAAAATTGTACAGTAAAATTCACAACCATTCCTCTGACTGGTAGGCCTAGGAAACTCAAGGCCAACTCACAAAATGGCTGCCCTGCAAGGGACAGTCAGCAAGAAAAATTTACTTCACAAAATTGTTTCAGCTATCGGACCACCAGTGGTCTGGAAATAAAAGTATATAGGACTGGAATAACCCAGGTAGCTACTGACGCTATGGTGAATGCGGCTAATAGCCAATTAACCCATGGCAGAGGTGTTGCTAGAGCTATAGCTCTTGGAGCTGGCCCAGCCCTTGAACAAGAATGTCAACAATATATTCAACAGCATGGAAATCTTCCAGTAGGTGAGAATATGACTACCACTTGTGGAATGTTGCCATGTTTAAAAGTGATACATGCTGTGGGACCACGCTGGAATGATTACAGTGATAAAAATAAATGTCTCAATGTTTTATACAAAACTGTACAAAAAGTATTGCAGGTATGTGACAACAACAATTTTGTAAACATAGCTATCCCACTCATCAGTAGCGGGATATATGGAATATGGTATACCTAAACAGAAGTGTGCAGATGTTTATGTGAGAGTTCTACAAAACTTTACTCCTAAACAATTAAAAGAGATACATATTGTAGATGTAGACCCTGATATTATGATTTATATGAAAAATGCTTATGAAAGTCAAACCATGAAAAAGACTTATGATAATCAACCAGGTAAGCAAGGTTGTATTGAAATAAATCAACAGAAACAGGAAGTATTTGAATCAGGAAATAGGAATCCAAGAATAAGGAGCCAAGAGAGATCACTTGGGAAAAACCCAAAACTACAAAACAGGAAAAACCAAGGGGAAGTAATTGGAAAAACCCATGTCAACAGCAAGTGAAACACTCTATGGAAACCAAGGGAAATAACTTAGTAAACAATGATGATTACCCAAATGGGGAACAACAGCAACAAAACCTTAGAAATTCTCAACCGGAAACAGTAACCATAAATTATGGGGCTGCTTCTTTGAATAGTGTCTTAGTGAACATCAAAGGACAACGAGTACGTGCCTTATTAGATACAGGGGCACAGACAAGTTGTATTAGTACAAAATTTTGGAAAAATCTTAAACACCGACCGAAATTAGTTGGTGATAAAAATTCTTTGCCTCGCATTGCAGGTATTACTGGGAATGACACTCTCCCTCGAGGAAAAGTTAGACTTGAATTTTATATTCAAGGAATTTATCAGGTGCATGAGTTCTTAGTAATAAATGAATTGAATCGAAGTATGTTATTAGGAATGGATTGGATTAGGGGCAATCGAGTTAATTTATATTGGGAATTTCATAAATTGAGATTAGATGGTCACTATATACCCATTGTTCAAGATATACAGGTGAGTTGTCTTACTCGACTGATTAATCAGGTGGAACTTAAACCACAGTCCACTTGTTTGTGTACAGCAAAAGCTTCCGGTGCAAAATCTGTTTTTGACACAAAATACTTAGAACATCATGGACTGACTAAAGGTCATGTGGCTGAACAGCCTGGCCTCTTAGTTAGTAACAGTATCGTCACTAATGGAAATGAAACCATGCCTGTACTGTTGGTGAACAGTACCAACAAACATTATACCTTGAAAAGGGGATGTTTGATTGGAAAACTTGAACCAATAGAACAGGAAGAAAAAGTCTTAGAAATTAATCAGATCTTAACTCAAAATACACCTGAAGATCAGATCACAGATGCTGACATACAGGTGCCTGAGGACAAACGGCACCTGTTGATGCCAGTCATCAATAATAATAAAGACTTGTTTGCAAAAACTGATAAAGAATTAACTCAGACAGATACAGTTAAGATGCGCATCGACACAGGTGATGCGCCACCAATAAAAAGTAGAGCATATAGAGTTCCATTACTTAAGAGAAAAATTATGGACGAAGCACTTGAAGAAATGCTTCAATCCAGAATTATCCGAAGGTCAAATAGTGCATGGAGTTTTCCGTGCCTGCTCGTGGATAAGAAAGATGGCTCGAAACGCTTCTGCGTTGATTTCTGCAAGCTCAATGAAGTCACGAAAGTTACGAACTGGCCGCTTCCATTGATTGACGACATCTTTACTTTATTGAATGGATGTCAATACTTCACCACCCTTGACATGAAGTCGGGTTACTGGCAAGTTAAGATGGATGAAGAAGACACACCAAAAATGGCCTTTGTTTGCCATAAGGGCCTTTATGAGTTCAATGTAATGGCGTTTGGACTCATGAATGCACCCTCGGTGTATCAATCCCTCACGACAAGCGTCTTGGAGGGCCTAGAGGATTTTTCTCTGGCCTACCTTGACGATATTTTGATTTTTAGTCATGACATAAAATCTCATATCGACCACATTAAACAAGTGTTTGGTCGACTAAGAAAACATAAACTGAAGCTTAAAGCTAAGAAGTGTTCCTTCTTTCAATCTGAAACATCTTATCTTGGTTTTGTAATTAGTAAAGATGGAATTAAACCTGAGACTTCGAAGGTCGAGGTCATTCGAAAATTAAATCCGCCGAAAACAGTAACGGAAGTAAGATCTTTTATGGGCATGACTTCATACTACCGTCGATTTATTCCTCAGTTCAGTGAAATTGCTCAACCACTCTTAGAACTGACAAAGAAATATGCAAGATTTCATTGGCGTGATACACATCAAAAAGCCTTTCAAGAGTTGAAAGATCGTTTAACTCAAGTTGCTCATTTGTCATACCCAAATCCAAGAAAGCCTTACGTGCTTTACACAGATGCCAGTGGCTGCTGTGTCGGAGCGGTTTTGGCACAACCATGTGATGATGAAACAGGTCAACTACCTGGAGTACCTGATGAAAAACCCATAGTCTTCTTATCTCATAAATTGGGTGAAACCCAACAGAAATGGTCGACATTTGAGAAAGAAGCTTTCGCTATCTCATATGCATTGGATAAATTCAATAACTACCTGCAGGGAGCAGAGTTTGTTATCAAGATAGACCACGCCCCCTTGCAGTACTTGTTGAAAAGTCCGCAAAACAATGCCAAAGTACAATGCTGGGCATTGAAGATAGCTAGCTACAATTGTAAGATTGAATATTTACCAGGTAGAAAGAATACATGTGCTGACCTACTTTCTCGTTTACCTGAAGGAATTGCAAACGCTGACCCCGGGTACGAGATGGATAATGTGGAAAATCAAAAAGCATTACAAATTGGCATTATCAATAGTAACAAAATTGATCCTCAAAGATATGTACATGTCATCACAGATGAACCTCAGGTTCCGCCCGAGCCACAAGCAATTAATTACAAAGATTTGGACATGAAGGTAGAGCAACAGAAAGATGAAAAGATTGTAGAAATCATTAAGAAGTATCAAGGTAACAATACCCCTGCACACATTAGTAGTAGATACCTCATGATTGAGGGAGTATTATATTACATTAGTACAGTTGATGATAACCCACGGGTACGCTTGTGCATACCCGAACAATTACATGCAGATGTGTTGAAACAATACCATTACGAATTAGGTCACCTTGGCATAGACAAAGTATACAATAATATCAGTAGAAAATATTATTGGAAAGATTTATATAAACATATTTATAAACATGTAGAAAATTGTCTTGTGTGTCGAGCTCGAAACACCAGAGCTCACACTTTGCCATTGCAAGAGACTGATAGACCTCCATACCCCTTTGCTAAAATAGCATTGGATATGAGTGGTCCACACCCTGAGACTTTATCAGGAAACAAATATATTGTGACCTTCATAGATATTTATTCTGGCTGGCCTGAAGCGTTTCCAGTGCCTGATAAAAAGGCGGAAACAATTGCTAACTTGATAATAGATCAAATTTTTCCAAGATTTGGATGTCCTTTAGAAATATTAACAGACAATGGATCTGAAAATGTAAATGCAGTGATGAAATACTTAACTGACTATTTCAAGATACATCATGTTACCACTTCCTACTTCCATCCACAATCTAATGGGAAGGTGGAGAGGCTACATAGAACGCTGAATGACATCTTAGCAAAACTAGCTCGAGAAGAATTAGAAACTTGGGATTTATTCCTAAACCAAGCTATGGCAGCCATCAGGTTTAATGGCAGCGAATCTTCTGGATTCTCTCCATTTTATCTGGTGTATGGTAGAGATGTAGTTTTACCACTCGACAACATACTTAAACCTCGAGAAAAATACGTAGGTGAAGAACCTCATAAGATAGCCATTCAGGAACAACATAAAGCATTCAGAAAACAACAAGCTGCACAAAAGAAACGAGTATTAAAACAACAAAGATTACATGACATTACAGCAAAGGATATCACCTTTGAAGTAGGTGATCCTGTTTTATACTCCTCAGGTAAATCTAAAGGAAAATTAGAATCGAAGTGGGACTACCCATTTCGAGTCATTGAGAGAACAGGTCCAGTGAGTTACAAGATACAAGATCAATTAACTCGCAGAATAATTAAATGTCATGGAGAAAGACTTAGTAAAGCGCCTCAAGAATGGGAGGTGCCTCAACCTGTCCAACCTGTTAGAGCGCGACGAATACAACGTTACGCTGCCCCGTCAAAACAGTCGACTACTGAAAACAGTAGCAGTAGTGACAGTAATGAAAGTGATGATATGCAAGGGATTCAAGAAAAACACCCCTTGACGTCATTCATTAAGAATAAAAGACAAAAACGAGAACATTCTTCTTCAGAGGAAGATGGTGTTCCATTAGCAGAATTAAGACAACAAGTACAACAGGTACGAGATTACAAGAAACGTATGAAAGAGCTACAAGCTGATCGGCTGCCATCACGATTCAATGCTGGCGATCAAAATGATCGAGTAAATGATTCAACGATGGAAGTTGATCAATTGCAAATAACTGAAGAAAAAGGCCACAGTAGTGGGCCTCAACCAAAACAATCAAGTAAAGATATAACTGAGATGATCTCTTGTATACAAGCTGTGTTAAGAGATCATAATAAGATTAAAGAACCAGGTGAGAAATTAGAATTAGGAGCAATTATGGTACCCTCTACCTGGAGTACTAGTGATTAAATGTTACCACAGGACTAATGATAACTAAACGTAACACATAATGGCAGAGGCCTCTCCTTAAGTTTGAGAGAGACGAGGGAAAGTGTAAAATGAGTAACAAAATTGTATTGACTTATGATTTGTGCGGAACGAAACTATGAGTCTTGTCAGCCTCGCGAACTGACTGAGATTTCGTGTAGTTAGAATAACTTTCTGACCTTTTACACCCGGGAAGTAAATCGTCAGAGTGTAGGAAATTGAATCGCGTATTACTCATTACGCTAACTCTTGCTTCCTTTCTCATTGTAGGAGCAAGATGTTACGTTGGATGTTATTAGTTGGTCTTTTGACTACAATAATAGATGGACATACTATTATTAGAAACAATGTGATTTTTAAGAAAGTGAAAGAAGTAAATATGGTAACTAGTGATTGGAGTACAATGTTTGTTTATGAACTTCAGCCTTTTATACAATATGTGCGTAGACTTGACCGAAGTATGAAATATACCGATGGTTTGTATAATGCTACAACCATAGCTTTTCGACAAACCTTTGTAAAAGTAAATGGTGAAAACTCTACTCTTGCCGTTGCGTTACAATCGATCATAACGGATATACACCAGGAGATCAGATACCTAAATAATCATGTTAAACGAGTAAAAGAGGATCTGAATGATTACCGCAGATTACATGGCCATACAATAATCTCGTCTCGGAAGAAACGAGGTTTGTTCGACTTTGTAGGTGAAGGATTGAGTTTTCTCTTCGGAACTGTATCCCAGTCAGATTTAGATGGGATAGCAGAAAATTTAAGACGTGTAAGTACTAATCAAGCAATGATTCAACATATTCAAAAACAAAGTTTAACCTTCATTAAGATGAATCATGAAGCGATTCTGAAAAATAGAGAATTTATGTTAAATATGTCGTGCAAATTGATGTTATTTCAAGGTCGAGTCAATCAAGTAGTTCAGAATCATGAAGATCGAATATTATATCTTGAACATTTCACTCATGCTTATCATCAGCTTGAGTTTGAAATGAGTCGATTGGAATCAATGATAATCGACGCAGAAACCACTCTGCGGGGATTACATGATCAAATGGATATTCTAGCCGATAAGAAGTTATCACTGAAAATAGTGGATCCTTCACTATTGACCTCAGTATTAATGAGTATTAAAGTTCAATTAGATGATAAGTCAATGTTGCCGCTAGATCTGATGACAGAATTATGGCAATATTATCATTCGCTTACGACGGCTGCCATTTATGACGACGATAAATTGGTGATCTTCATGAAGATCCCCTTACGTAATTCGAACTTGCAATTTGAAGTGTTCAAGGTGCAGGCTTTGCCTGTACCCTTTGTCAATGTAACCAAGAATGAGTCGCGAGTTGCAAATAAATTAGTAGCAATATATACTCTTGAATCTGACATATTAATTATTAATAAAGAAAGGACGAAGTATGTCCCAGAAATAGGACATGACCAATGTGTAGATAACAATAAGTTGTTTTGTCCTTTAGTTGGTGCCGTACGAACGATACATACGACGACAAGTTGTATGTTAGCCTTGTTTCTAAACATGAAATTAGAGATTCCGAACTTATGTCAAACGGAAGTTCGATTGAATATCGACCTCCCGTTCAGTACTAGAATCGATGAAGGAATGTGGTACATCATGACAGATGTCCCACTACGATTCTCAATTACGTGTCCAAAATGAAGAAATCCGAAACCGAAACGGATTCTTCTGCCAATTGGAATATTGGAATTAAAACCGTTATGTATGGCATCGAGCGGTCAATTAATGTTGCCGAGTTATTTCCATAAAAGGGATAATTCTACTTTTCGGATTGTTACAAAGACGGTGTTACCAAATTTCTCGTTATTACAACGACAGATGTGGAAACCTGTCATAGAGAGAGTGAACATATCAACATTTACGATACCGAAAGGAATAGAACACTTAGATGACTTACCCATGGATGACTTAATTCATGAACTTGACTCGCTAAATTTACAAATGACGGAATCATTTGAAGTCCCTAAGTGGGCTTATGCTCTCGCGACTGTTGCATTAATAATAGGATTATATCTGCTTTGGAAGTGCTATCGAGCCGATAGACACAAACAGATATACAAGTGGTTAAGAAACCGTAAAAGTAAACCGACTTTTTCTGCTGTTGATGATAGTGAAATGTCTAATTTTGCATTTGCCGATGATGAAATCTATACTAGTATGGGACCTAGACCACAGCCTTCAGCTCCTGCTGATCCAACTGGAGCACAACAACAACAACCACAACAACCTCCTAAGAGTATTAGAGACATGATGAGAAAAGCTGTTCAAAACTTTAGACCTTCTCCTCAACCTAATAGGAAATCAATATATCCCCGTGTACAACATGATGTGGATTCTGCCAATGCCCACATAACTATGTTTGATATAGACAAAGAAACTGAAAAACAGTAGTTCACACACTATGTGTTTTTGTTTCAGTGATCAGTGTACAAATGGCAGAATCTGATTCTAGTGTTGACAGTGGGATCGATGATTTCCCTGATTACCAGAGTTATTATAATGATCGTGACAATTTATATGATGATGAAACTTCAAGTACAGTTAGTACTGGAACTGACAGTAATAGTACTGTTTCACGAGAACTTTTTCAAGACACTAATTCATCAAGTATGAATGTAAATATAAATAGCAATTCATCTGATAATTGTGTATCTGTATTGGCATCAATAGAAGCATCACCATCACGTTCTATAGCATCTTCCGACCTTTTGTCGACCCCTCCAAGTAGTGTTCAAACTCCTACGGACTCCATTTTACTATCCACACCTGAACGACTTCAACGACTTCCACCTTATTCACCTACGGATACCGTGGAAACGTTAGTTCTTCCTCCAAGATTACCTGTTAGAACCCATGATGCAATTATTCATCGAGACCCCGAGAACCAAGATGGACTCGGTGGGTTTGTTTATGATATAACAATGAGATCACATACTTCTTCCAGTATGACCACACCTACAAGTGATTCTTTGCCTAGTGATTCTACCACTGTTCTGGACTCCGATGCAGCAGAGTCCGGTATCAGTGTGATACAGAACGAACTTGCACGAGCTGATCTTGAATTAGAAGTACACACCCCTCCTTTAAGTGATGTAGAAGCAAGACAATTTACTCCATTACCGACTAATGTTGTCTCGCAGCCTATAATCGATATTCGACCGAGACCGTGGGAGTGGGCAAGGAGCGAGTTTTTCGGGACACCTCGCCCGTTGGCCTCTCCTCATGAATTTGATCGAGATATCATACGACCCAATACATATGAACAAGATTTTATGAAAGATACAGATCTCTTGAGTATTGAGGATGAATTTGGATGTCAATATTTTGATTTTGATTTGAATATACTATATATCGAGGTTGAGCGAGAGTTGATATATTATTATGACAGTGCTGTTGATACTCATTTAACTTTTGCAAATAGGTCTAGATATTTAGTGATATACAATTGCCCTGATTTACAATATCCAAAAATCAACGAGCAGGGTGAGATAAGTGAACCTCTACGGTATTGTAGTCACCGGGTGGCTACTACCAGCAGTGTACATCATAGATTTCACATGCCAAGAAATGTAGCAGAGTTTACTCCCTTCTGTGCAAGATATCATGACTTTAGTCATCGAAGACAAGCCCGATAACATTCAGATGGCCGACCAAGGAGTTTTCAACCCTTTGTTGTCTATCGTCAATACCACCCAGATTATGTTGGACATTTCACAGGGTCAACGTTTGACTACCGAACAGGCCCAAATACTGTGTATCGGCATTATCAGTTGCCAACACAAAATGAAAACCTTCAGAGTGAAGATTGAGAAATGTATTATTATAAGCAACAACAAGCAGAAAAGTCTAATCAGACTAATACATGTATATAAGATTTTCATGAATCTGGTTTCCCAATTTATGTATAATCCTTCATTGGAAACCTGATACATGACGATCACGGGTCGTCTGTGTTTGTCTTGTTTACTAGTCAAAAATTTTCCAAGAAGTTAGTAATTCTGTCCTAACAGTGTAACTAGTTATTATAAATTCGGAGTTCCTGGAGTGTATTAGATAAGTTACACACAGGACTCCAGTATCAAGGCAAACAAATTTGAAAGTTGGTGGAAAGAGTGTTGATTGAGTGCACCAAGTTGCAGACGAACCCAGGGGAGCATACTATCACGTGTACATTTTAGTGTATTATACGTAATTCTATTGGGACATACATAGTGGTTCTTTGTTTTAAATATAATCGTATATATTTTATTTTGTATCGACTACTTAGCTTGTTGGAATGGCTTCGGCAAGTACTTTAGAATTTGAAGAATTCGCCGAGGAACAGGCAATGTTTGAGTTACATAAACGCGAGGCCTTCCAACATACAGTTCCTCCTTGTAATGATCATTGTGTATTTTTTCGAAAAAATTTATGGAGACGTTGCCGCCTAAGGTACATACGTATATGGAATACAAGACATTATAATCCTGCCAATGGCCAGACAGAGATAATGCAACACCAACTTGGCTATCGCTTTTATCTCTCTGAGGAAAGAAAAGTAATATTTCCCCATCTTCTGAACTTACCGGAGTTCCCAGTAGAAGTTGAACCCCATGAGGTCACTGGTCCCGGTCCTGACGAGGTCATTCATTGTGTCAATGACCCCTGTTGGAATGGCCGATATTATGACCATGGACGAAATCAATTGGATGCTGAACTGGACCTAATAGCCAATCCTGGCTTGGTCCGACCATTCAGGAGTCATGAGATCTTCCCTGGTAGTACATATCCCGCCAGTGAAGATGCTGATGATTCATTTGGATTTTATCAGCACCAAATGCACCCTGCACGATTCTTTCCTCCTGGTAACGTACAGAAAACTTATGAATTGGAGAAACAGCAAAAGCAGTATCGGCTCCTTCGTGAAGCTTTCATCCGACACGAGGGAAGATGATTACAACGCTTTAGTTTACGCAACCAAATTATCAAATATAATGAGACGCTGGAGGTACAGACTCATTATAAGGGTCTTGGAGACCCTTGCTGTATTTGCTTAACAGAAATTTCGAAAACTTGGCAGGATTTATTTGAATGTGGCCAATGTAAACAGCAAATCCACTACTCTTGTGGTATTGCATGGGCCAGATCAAAAGCAGGTGCTCCTGAGCAAGCTTCTTGCCCGCACTTCCATGCACCCATGAGGTGGGGCATTGGTAACGAGCCGAAGCTTGCAGTACCAGCTGAAATGGACCCACATCAGTTTTGAGTTTTTGAGTTTGAGAAGGCGACCCCCTGCAGCTGCGTGCCGTCGGGCACTGTTGTCATCTTTGGACGTCCTTGTATAATTTTCTTATTGCGCAAACAACAAAAGTATTCCAAGTAAAGTAAACGAAAAAGTTATTTTCAATCAAAATTACATAGTGACATTCTAGACGTGACTCCTAGTCTCGTCACTATCGACAACAGATTAAAAACTAACGAAGAACCGTTAACGGGGAAAGTAGAATTGTTCATACGGCACAGCTGTAGCATAGTGTAAAATAGTTTTTGTTATTTTATTGAGTATAGTCAATCACAGTTCTTTTGTTTTATCGCACTTGATATCTAATTGTTTGTAGTCAATTTTCAGTTTTTATAGTTAAAAAAAAAAGTTTTAGTTAGTTTACAAGTAATATTAAATCCTTGAAAAATGGTCACTGCATATGCATACCGTATAGTTAACCCAACTTCAGAAGATTTTCTTCCGGAGCAATTAGAGTACTGGACACAGAGATTTCGTATTCCTGTACCTATGATCTTTCACAACGGAGCTTCCGCTTTTCAGCGTAAAATCCGTGTGTGGGATGTGGTACAGTTAAACGAAGTCACCGGTCACTTAGAATTGATTCGAACTCAAGTCTTGTACCGGTATTGTCTCCATACAATGGAAGTAGGACGCGAACTGGTGATGCCTCACATAGTGGTAATCGAACATGAGGCTCGATTAGCAACCCCTCGGGAGGCAGCATGATCAAGCCGTATAAGTGTTATTCGTTATTGGAATGACCCACGGTGGGACGGAACTTATTATGATCAACGAATTCCTTATGAATCGGAGAATGGGATCGATACATTCATCACATCGACTCCGGTCCGTCCATTTCGCCCTAGTGAATATAGTCAAATCTCCGTACCTGATTTACCTCGTGAATATCGAATGATCATTGGTGAAGCGTTCCATCATGTGCAGGTGGAACATACCTATGAATGGGAAAATGCACAACACAATCATCAAGTCTTGCAATCCTCGCTTGAATTGTGTGCAAGCCTTCGAATCTTTCAAGCCAGACAAAATTTAGTTGATGGAGATGGGAGACAATGTGCGATATGCTTGGTGGACATTGTTGGGCCCCGTGAAGCATATCGTTGTCCTCAATGTACTCAGATAGTACATCTCTACTGTTGGTTAACTTGGATGCAGCAAAAACAAAGTTGTCCTCTGTGTCATTTTGACCTCTTATGGGGAACCCCTTTGAAGAAGCATAGCTTCGATTTTACGGCCTTTAATTATCAGTTTTTCCCCACTAACAGAATCAGGTAGAGTTTATTGTTATTTAGAATTACTTAAGGAATTGAGAATGTAATGCCTTAGGAGAAAAAGGTGATTCCTGTTGTCTGGAGGCGTTCCGATATTGTTAGTCCTTAATAAATAATCCCTGTAGTGCATTTCTTATCCCTAAAACCGGTAGTGTCTGATCCTGGTCATGGATTCCCGTCACAGTGTTGACCATGATGCTGATAGCATCCTGGTCACCGCATGTGATTGGTCATCCTGATTCCATGGATCAGGTCAGCCAGTGATCCTGGTCACTGTTGTAAGTTCTGGAATTCATCTGATCCAGACTCGAGCTCCAATAAAAGTTTACCGGACCTCGCGTCTTGGTTGGGAGGATTGTAACGAAATGCCCTCCTCGGAGCGCATCGGGTTAACCTCCGTTGGGCGCATCGGAGTCATATGATTGCACTTGGGAGTCTTGGTTCCCGAAGTGTTAATGTGTTAATCAGAGTGGCCAAGTCCTACTTGGTAATAATTCTCTGTTGTATAAACTTTAATAAGTAAACGCTGTTTTCAGGCACAAGTTATGTAATTTTATTCATATTCCTAGTATATTTGCATTGCATAACATCAGTGCAACTGACCCAAAAAGTACTCTGCACACTTACTAAAGAAGTGGAGCACGAGACACGAAATTAGACAATAGTCTGACCTAAAGTAACCTTACTAAGGTGTTTTCGACAGAATTTGCAATTATGACTGGCATATTAGCTAGTAAAAGCCTAACCTATAATAACCTCATCAGAATGCTTTTGACAGATTTTAGCATTGTATACTGACCCGACCTAACCTCAACACACCCAGTATCACTTTCAGCTCTGAGAATTGTGCAATCTAGCACGTTCGCTAGGTGGCACTGTCGGTTTTGGAATTGTACACCTACTAAATGCCAATGTCCTTTTAAATGCGAGAACGCATACTCTTAGTATAGGATACCCACAGGATGCCCTACTATCCCGGAATGGCGGTAAGGGGTTAAGAAATACCTCTCCGCCATCTTGGGGTATAAGTGGTGTTTTGTGGTGTTTTATGACGTCAATTGAAACAAGATATGTACGACTATGCACGAATCAAACTGTATTTAAACCCACGGAAGCACCCGAGTAGACACTTCTCTCTTTGGTCTTCCGTCGTACAAGAAGTCACTCTCCTATTCTCGTGGAAGAACGCCGCCGAATGCTGCCAGGCCAGACAACAGTTCCAGACACAGGACGCGATGAGAGCGATGCGATAATTTCGACTTAGTCTCATTTCGTATTTTATATATTTTAGAAATTTACCAGAGAGAGAGAATATTTCTTTACAAGTTTAAATTGTAGGAATTTTATTTAGGGTTTAGCGAATAAACATAGAAAACTGTGAGTAACTTTTATGTGTTTTGAATTCACCCTTTCGCTGCGGCTGCAGTATCAAGAATTGTTGCAGACTCTACAGAAACTGGTTGCCTCCTAGACTGAACACTTAAATTGTCCTGTGGCCACTTGCCACGATTGTAGTCCTAACCCAAATCCACTAGACGATCATTTTTCCGGGGTACTTAACCCTGCTATGCCACATTATGTGTTACACTGTCTGACGATACCCAGATACCCAGGTACTCTTGTGGATCCGCTTGTGAGGAAAGGTACTGCCTCCAATGACAAGGTCGTTGAGTGCACACATATCTGCAAATCTCTCTCCATTGTCGTCGTTCATCTCCCAGAGTATGTGAGTCCGCATGACTTGCTCATATCCTGTGTTGTCAGGCCCAATCTTGGCGTTGACATCTCCCCTGACGATGGTGATGTCCCTGTCCGTGTAGGTCTTGAGGATCTCCTGAAGTTTGTGATAAAACTGGTCTTTTTCCTCTTGTTCACTGTCGTTGGTTGGAGCGTAACACTGGACGATGTTCAGTTCGACCTTCTTCTTCTTGATTCTGAAGGATGCAGTGATGATCCTGGGATCGTGCACCCCCATTCAATCAGGGCTTTCTGTGCCGGCTTGGACAGTGTAGAGCCTACTCACTGTATGTGGGGTGCATAGCTCTTTTCACGTCCATAGTATAGTAATAGCTTCCCTGTCACCAGCCCTTTCTGTCCAGCGCTCCTCGCTGATGCCTAAGATGGCCAGGTTGTTGCTCCTCGTCTCTGCTGCTAGCCGCAATGTCTTTCCTGATTCGTATATGGTCCTTACGGTCCATGTGCCGATGTTGGTTGTCCTGGTTGACAGAAGGGTAGTCGGGTTCGTGGATCCCTCTTGGCTTCCACCACCCAGCGTCATGCATTTTCCTAATGGGAAGTCTTCTTCTAGAATAAAAGTTTCTGGGGTTTCTGCTGTTCACGCTCCTGTAGGAAGTTGTTTTTTACGGGGTGGGGTTGCTAGCCTCATGCCCAACGCTCCTCCTTTATTTTAACTTGGGACAGGCAGACCATAAGTCTTGAGAGACAGCCCTGGTGGAACTGAAGTCCAAACTGTTAATAAGGCGAGTAGCATAGCACGTACCCGATCGTGCCCCATTACCCGGAGCTTTGCAAGTGCAACAGTGTGAAATTCCCATAGGAACCAGTGCTTTTGCCGCTTTTTTTCTGGTGCAACGTTTCCCGGTACGTTTATCCCTCAGTACTACAAAACCACCCAATGGTTTGTATTATCCGATAGTTCGGGATGCTAGGTCATGCAGTGTTGTATTGTGTTTGCTTGGTTTCTAGTCTCGCAGTAAAGTATGGATGGTCTTTTGACATTCTGAGACTTGTCCAAGTGTAGAGATCGTTATCTGAGATAGTAAGCCATTAGTAATTCTACAAGTCAGTAGTAATGGTACAGGGCGCAAGGCTGGTTGAACACTCTATTAATGGTGAATACAATAGAGGCAAATCATAGGACAGATAGTTGAAGACGTGATGGAAGCCGATGATAAGACCAACAGGAGCTGTTTTGGAGCTTGGAATCCCACTTATGGAATCCCACTAAGACACTCCCTTTTTGGGAAACGTCTGGGAGCAATATAGCATGTAGCCGAACGGCACCTCATTAACAGGAGCGTTGCCGGTGCAAGCAGTGTTAAATTCCCATAGAAACAGGGGCTTTTTCCCGGTGCAATTTTCCCGGGTGCGTAGTTGTATGTAATAAAAATGTTTTTCATGCCCTGACTAGGGGACTACGGGGGTGGGGGGGGGGGGTGGGGGGGGTGGGGGGTGGGTGGGCAGCACCGTACGAAACGTCATGTCACGTGACCCTGTGTCACCATGTTTGGTTGTCATGGTAAACCGTTTGAACGGAATGGAATGTGCATGTGTGTTAGAGTACAATATGTCACAATGTGCTTGCAGCACACGGACACATGCTTGGTGTGTCAATATGTATTTATGTGCTTTTGCACAATGTGCGCACAACACATGCTGCACACAGGCACATTCGGGTATTTGATGATATCTATGGCATTGTAATGAATCATTTGTGGATACCATTTAAATGATACTTATCTGAGGATATCCATTTGAAGAAAGTACGGCTCCTAGATTGGCTCCTAGTAAGCCCGTATTGGACTTTATATTCCCTTGACCTGGTGTACGCTAGGATACCTTACATAATATACAATACAATACAATACAATGTTTTATTTTGTAACAAATGTAGCATCGAGATGTACAATAATTGTGAACACATGTGAGAAATACAGATTACATAGAAGATAAAAGATTATGTTTTGATTCTGTGATACATAAGTTACAAGGAGAGGGCATAGCCAGATTGGCTGTCTACCTGCCCTCTCCTTAATGTAAGATTGCACTCAACTCTTGACTCTTGGGGACCAGTAAACCACAAGACGCACCTGATCTCATTTAGGTGAATGTTACGAAAATTTAGAAATAGCTTTATTTGCAGAAAAAGGAGGGGATTTGGCCAAATAAGTCTATAGTATGCTGAGTTTCCATCGCTCTGTGTTTGGCGTCAAGCATCGAAAAAGGTATGACCGAAGGGCCTCAACAGACAGGAGGCGACTTAATAGTAACGCGTGGCGCGGCAGACCGACAACCAACGATTCATTAACACATGTCAATAGCAGAGCACAAGTATTAAGAATATAGATTGGCGTCGAGAAACAAGATAGAAATCCAGACACATATTCGCTCAGCAGTTTGTTGTTTCAAAGCATGGGGAACCGATTATTTATTTATTTTAATTTCTCTAAGTAACGTCACCAGCGTGTCAAAGCGTCCCGTGTCTCGGTTGTACACAGATCACTTTGGCACCCAGGCGACACCTGGCGGATGCCTCACAAATTAGTTTTTCGTTGGCTCAGTTCAGATATTCAACAGAGCGGAGCAAATAGGTTCCACGCCACACCCATGCGCTCGAGAGTGAAAGAAGAACGCCGATAGTCGCACAGCCACATCACGCGCACTACCCATTCCTCATGAGAGATGACAAATGACCTCCAAGCGATGGAGAAACAAGCTGTGACAGAATGTGATGAGGTTCAGAGACAAGCAATTGTATACTTAAGCGTTACAATCTTGACAATAGGGATTTGAGCAGGATACAGAAGTAGAATAGGAGTTAGTTAGTAAATTAATTAAGGCCATTTTAAAAGTATTTCTGTCGGGAATGTTCCGTATTGCATTGTCTAATTTGTTCCATATTGTCGGAAAATAATTTGATGGGAGCAATTCGATAAATTTGGTTCTGGACGTGTTTATTTTTAGTAAGCCTGATTGTCTCGTCACAACTCCATCTGGGTTAATGACAGTGGTGAAATAGTTATTAAACGTTGTGGGTAGTGAGTTATTGTGCCAGTCATGCACCATTAGTAACGTATAGAGTGTATAGAGATCTTGAATTTTTAGTATTTTGTCTTTTACAAACAGGGGATCCGTATGACAATTATAGGCTTTGTTGTTTATGATTCGGATTGCTCTTTTTTGTAAGAGGAAGAGTTTATTGATATGTTTGGAATGTCCCCATATCTGGATTCCAAACACGAAGTGGCTGTGTATTAACGCATAGTATAGGGTAGTTAACGCTCTATGGGGTAAGATTTTTTTAACTCTATTTAATGCCCAGGCCGCTCTAGCTACTTTGGTGCATAACATTGATATATGGTTGGAGTAACTCAACTTGTCGTCTAGGTGTACTCCCAAAAATTTGACAGAGGATTCTGTTTCTGTTAAACCCACCCGAGTTATGGGATTGTTATCGATGCTGATACTGTTCTTGCTATTTTTCTGTTTGATATGTGACGAGTTGAAAATTATATATTTGGATTTGTTAGCGTTCAGGAGTAGATTATTAGCTCTGCACCACATATTTAATTTTTCAAGTTCAGCATTGACAGTTTGACATAAAATTTCTGGATTATGGTGGGATGCAATGCCCGTTGTGTCATCAGCAAACGATAAGAGATCTAGATTAGTGCTAGCTGATATGTCATTGATGTAAATCAAAAACAGCACGGGGCCTAAGATTGACCCCTGTGGAACACCATGGGTAATTGTGAGATGGGAGGATTTTATGTTCTGGTACTCTACGTATTGTTTTCGTTCACTGAGATAGCTCTGAAACCATTCGTTTGCTACACCTCTAAAGCCATAAAACTCTAACTTTTTGAGGAGAATATCGTGATTTATTGTGTCAAAAGCTTTTGACAGGTCTAAGAATATCGAAATTGTGCTATCCTTGGTGGGCTTGTTATTTTCCTTCGCTATATGATCTAAAAGATGTAGTATCGGATGTACAGTTGAATGTCCTTTTCTAAATCCGTACTGGTGAGGGTAAAGGATGTTATTATGCTCCAAATAAGTGTCAAGACGAACCTGCATTACCTTTTCTAAAAGTTTGGAGAAAATAGGAAGTATGCTAATCGGTCTGTAATTGTTAAGAACACTCGGGTCACCTGATTTAAATATTGGAATAACTTTTGCAAGTTTCATCTTGTCGGGGACTTTGCCAGTTTCGAAAGATAAGTTTATTATATGTGATAAGGGGGTGGCTATTGAATCAATAATTTCCTTGATGAGTCGAGAGGTCAGTTCGTTATAATCTTTACTGGTTTTGGACTTCATTCTCCTAGCTATATTAATAATTTCCTCAGGTGTTGTGGGCTCAATAAAGAAACTATTTGGGTGACCACCTCGAAGATAACTGGAGAAGTGTTTATTTGAAGCTGCTATCTGTGCTGATGTTGATTCACCCACACTTGTAAAAAAGTAATTGAATTCTCGTGCAATACTGACATCGTTGGAGATTTCTGTATCACTGACTTTAAAATTTGCAGAGGACTTATTTTTTGAGTTGGGTTTTTGAATTGCGTCATTTAATATTTGCCATGTTTTCTTAAGATTATGTTGATTCTCTCTGAGTATAGAATTATAATAAGAGGCTTTACCATTTCGTTTTAATTTGTTGAAGACTTGGCAGTACTGTTTGTAAGAACTTTTATTTTCAGTGGTAGGGTGTTTTAGTTGTTTATGGTAGAGTTTGAGTTTATTTAATGAAGAGATTATTAAACCATTGGTCATCCAGGGTTGTTTTTTGACGTACCGATTTTTCTGATTTCTCTCTTTCAGAGGAAAGCTCTCATTGAAGGCTTGTAAGAATAGGGTTATGAAGTTGTTATATGCCTCGTCTGGGCAGAGAGAGTTCAACACAGTATTGTAGTTGAATTCCTGTAGTTTCTCATTAAAAGCAGTAATGTTTTCTTGGGATATGTTTCTTGTCTTTATCGTCTCTCTGTCGACATTCGTTTTTGACGTTATTTCCAGATAGAACGTTCCGAAATGGTCAGCCAGATCTGTAATAATAATTCCGGATTTGAAAGTTTTAACATTGTTAACAAAAATGTGGTCTATCAGGGTAGCAGAATATTCCGTTACTCTAGTTGGCTTTGTCACGGTAGGCAGAAATCCCAAGCTGAACATATTGTCGATGAAGTCATCAGTTTGCTTATGTTCGGAGATCTTGAGCAGATCAATATTGAAGTCACCGAGCAAAACGCATTTTTTATTTTCGCAATTAATAAGGCCATTTATTGAGTTGAGTTTCGTCAGAAACAAATTTAGGTCAGCCCTAGGCTGGGTATTTGGGCGATATATTACACCGATTATGGTCGGCGGAATCTTTTTACCTGAAATCTCCACGAATAATGTTTCACACACGTGAGGAATAAAAACAGTTAAGTCAGGTCGTAATTTATGGTTTATACCTTCCTTTATGAATAGACCAACACCTCCTCTACCATCGTCTGTCCGCACATTGGTTAAAATATCTTGATAGCCCGCCAGGTTATAAGAAATATTTTCAGGAATTTTAAATATCTCTGTCAAACCGATGATATCAAACGTGTTGCTGTCAGTTTGTAAATTACCTATTAGGTCGTTTAAAGCATCCCAATGGGCATTAAGACTTCTACAATTAAGGTTAAATATACTTAATGACGTTTTGGTGTCCGATATGTTTTGACGAAATTCCGTGGGCATGTAGTATTTACAAGTATCGTAGTGGTCGGGTAGCTGTGATTCATTTACATCATCATCGGATAGGTTTTTAGTTTTATCATTGAACTTCCTAACGAAATTATACTCGCCGCTTGTCTGAATCTCATCTAGTGTTATATTACCCGCCATTGAAAATTACATTTACGGCCCAAGGATTTCCCGTCCATGAGTTGGTTGTGAATAGAGGTAGTTTGAAGTTAGTCAATGAGATACAGTATCTATGTGTGAATTGTTTGTGGTCCCCAAGAGTCAAAGATGATAAGGTAGTTGTGATCAGTGGGTATTTACAGTGATGTGCACTGTATACATATTTCTGGGGGAGAAAATACAATGTAAAGTGTTGAATGAGAACAAGTAATAACATTTGTGATTATAACGTATGAGAAAGAAACCCTCCTTGTTTCCTCCGCATGCGATCACGGAGAAAAAACAATGAATCGAGTTCTGCTAGGATGTGGGAATGAGCTTCATTCACATTGTGGGAATCCGAGGCCTTTACCTTCAACGTATTTTGAAGGGCACACAATACGTCAATCGCCTAGCAAAATAGCATGCGACCCACTTACCAAACGATTGACGCATCGTATGCCCCTCAAAACACTTTGAAGGGCATACAAAAGTCAATCGCCTAGTAAATAGCATACGACCACGGAGAATGAACAAGTGGACAGAGGGTATATGTATGGGAATGGGATGGTAGCGAACTGAGTTTCGTTCACATTTATGGGAATCAAAATGCCTTCAAAATATTCCAAAGGGCACACAAACGTAAACGATGTTTAGCAGATGCTGAAATCTGTACTCTGCTCACATTCCGTGGGGTTCCTTCACATTTGATATATTTACGGTCTGGAATTGTAATGGGGATGCGCCGACTTGGAGACGGACAATTTTCACGAGCGATTATAGCTCATACGCGGATGATGTTAACCATAAGTCCCAAATATCTGATTCACAGTTGGTTCGCCGACGCCATCTGTCTGACTCGACAGTCCAGTCGGCATCGGCCAGCCAACCGTTAATCATACCGAATTAATACGTGTCACATGTACACTAAATATGCTCCTAGGTGTTAAAACGGGTAGGGGAACAATGGCAATAATAGTAATAATAATCCCTGCATGGTACTAGGATGGTTTAGTTTACCTTGATATCTGTGCACGAGACGTCGTACCAATCAGATTTCGGGTGGTTAAAGCTGTGTAATTATATAGAAATTGATTGCATTTTCATTGTTAAGGTTTATACGGGTTTACAAGTGACCCAGAAATTGGCCAGAATTTTGACCATACAGATTGTCTGTACAATACATGGATAGTCAGTGCAGTTAGGAAAAAACGTTTTCATTGTTGGTGCAGAAATAGTTGATTGCCGTGTCAAGTGATATTCAAAAGAGATAATTTGGGGAGTTTCCTGTTGATTGTTTAAAAATTAGTCTTTTTGAGGCGCAGAATGGCTCGACAGATTCTAGATTCAGACACAATACACTCGCATTGTTAGGGTTTATACGGGTTTACAAGTGACCCAGAAATTGGCCAGAATTTTGACCATACAGATTGTCTGTACAATACATGGATAGTCAGTGCAGTTAGGAAAAAACGTTTTCATTGTTGGTGCAGAAATAGTTGATTGCCGTTTCAAGTGATATTCAAAAGGGATAATTTGGGGTATTTCCTGTTGATTGTTTAACAGCCTTCCCACTGAAATGAAAGGGGGAATTTCTGAATGTGAGATCACGGATTACTTCACCCAAATGGATATTTCTAGCAGTGCAGTGTGTCATTCTATGGATGTATGGAGCAGGTATTTTTGTTGACTTTCCTGTAACGGATTACTTCACCCAATTGGATATTTCTAGTGGGTCACTTTATGCATGTAAAAAGTAGGTATATTGACTTTCCTATAACGGTATTCATAGTTGAAAAGGATATAATGTGCTCACATTCCGTGGGGTTCCTTCACATTTGATATATTTACGGTCTAGAATTGTAATGGGGATGCGCCGACTTGGAGACGGACAATTTTCACGAGCGATTATAGCTCATACGCGAATGATGTTAACCATAAGTCCCAAATATTTGATTCACAGTTGGTTCGCCGACGCCATCTGTCTGACTTGACAGTCCAGTCGGCATCGGCCAGCCAACCGTCAATCAAACCGAATTAATACGTGTCACATGTACACTAAATATGCTCCTAGGTGTTAAAACGGGTAGGGGAACAATGGCAATAATAGTAATAATAATCCCTGCATGGTACTAGGATGGTTTAGTTTACCTTGATATCTGTGCACGAGACGTCGTACTAATCAGATTTGATCTTTGACGTCTAATGCTCAATGGCTAATCGTAACACAACATGGAGATAAAATCAAGTTTAGGCAATCGTTTATGTCCCATGTTGTTCATTTTAGAGGGCTTCCACCACAGGCATTGGTGACTGGGTCATATTTACCAGTAAAAAGAACTCGTTTACCATAGGAAACAAGGTCCCCACCCAGAGAGAGGACGCCACTGATAGCTGGTGATGATTGGATCACCAGGGAGCAACCATAGGGCTATATGGGTAGACATGGCTGCTGCAGAAATATTTATTTCGGGCTGATGTCAGAGAGGGTGAGGGGGTCATTTTAATGTGCTATCGACGCCACTACGCCACTGATAGCTGGTGATTATTGGATTACCAGGGAGCAACCATAGGGCTATATGGGTAGACATGGCTGGTCATGGCTGCTGCAGACATATTTATTTCGGGCTAATGTCAGAGAGGGTGTGGGGTCATTTTAATGTAATGCGTCATTTTCGACATCTAGGCTATATCGAGATACAGAGTAGTAAAATCTAGTTTTGCCATTTGTTTATACCTACGTTGACTACCCATTAACAGATTGCGCCTCGGCGGCATTGACAACCGGATTCCACTCACTGGTCAATAATACGGAAACCGCTAAATACATTAGTTAAAAATTGAATGGGGTGGGGTGTAATCAATGAGGAACAACTGCATGCTTAATGATTCTGGATCAATAAACATAATTACATTAGATAAAAGTTAGATGGGGTGGGTGCAATCGATTTATTTAATCGTGAGGATTCGATAATAAACTGCAACGCGGATAGAGAATGGGGGGGGGGGGGGGGGGGGGGTGGCACTTGGGCTAAAGAAGAATATGAATTAACATAGCGTTATTATGGTACAATATTTCCGGGATTTGGGCATCGTATAAGAAATTGTGCATTAACAGACTCAATGAGCTTATGGAAGCAGGTAAGTTTCTAATATTATGCTACAAGATTGCCAGGGTTTGAGCAACGCATAGGGTAAATTACTTGTAAGAACTCCACCAGCTTGTGAATGCAGGTGGGTGTTTAAAACATGGCTCTCTGTGTGGTTATGATTGCGTATAGGCTATGGAAAAAAGATAATTATATTTATAGCAGCCACGGTACTGGGCAATCACGGTGTTTATGATGTGCATGCAATAAACATAATTACATATAAGCGAAACGTAGTAAGGTAAGGCATGGAAACATTGCTTGAAATAACTCCACGAGTTTATAAGTGCCAGTGGGGGTTTAACATGGTTCTAGGTGGTTGGAATTTGCGTATGGGCTAAGGAAGAGGATAATTATGTCTATAGCAGCCACGTCCCTGCGCAAACACGGTTTTGATGATGTGCATGCAATAGACATAATTACATATAAGCGAAGCAAGGTGAGGATATTTATTTACCTTTTTGAAACTGTTGTGAATAAAAAACAGACGAGAATTATCTATACATATATGTACACGTCTACACACACCTACACACCTACAGCGAGACTAGGTTGGCATAGTTACAATTAGGAAACATATTGTAAATATATTCACGTATATATGCGTGTGTATACATATATGTACACAAATATATACATATATGTATACACACACACACATACACATATATATACACACATACACGTGTGAGTGTGATGCTGATGGAATGGACAATGGCACGAAACGGAGGACAGAAAGAGTAAATATTTACGTGTGTGGAGGGCGGGGGGGGGGGGGGGGCGTGCGTTCCCTGTCCTTTTTTCGTCTTTTTAGGGGCTAACGGGAAAAAAGAAAACATTAAACCAAACAAAAATCCAGTAGCAGTGGCGATTGAAAATTCACGTTGGGTTAAATTTATTTATTTATTGATATAAGATTCACGTGAAAGATTTTGTACACACTATCACTCTCGCAACCCCAGCCAACAGCAGACCTCGAATAAAGTCAGCTGTGGGCTCGGGTCTCGAGACAGAAAACAGTGTTGATAACTACATGGGATTGGAGGGATTTATACGGGTATGAATCGGATATGAGATACACAATCGTGTAGCAAAATAGTTGCATACACATATGTCTCTACAACAATAGAGATATCATTTGCATGGGTAAGTGGTGGTGGTTAGGTGGAGGTGGTAAGGAGGAGAGGTCATAATCTGCTATTGAAGAAGTTGGGGGGGGGGGGGGGTCTTCTATGACTTTTTATTTTACTGGGTGTATTCTTTCCAAGTGGAGCTGATTGTTTCCTTGAATTCTAGGATAACCTTAACCCCAACTACCCTTATTCTAGTTTTATAGCCCTTTTCATTCCTCAGTTTGAAGGCTACACTAGACAATTTTCCTCTTTCTCTTTTCAGTTGAGGGGGCAGGTCTGTTCTAATACTCTTTCGAGTTTTAAATAGTTTAGGTGCAGATTTCAAAATTGTTTGTTTGTCCCTGTCAGTGCCTGTCTTTATGATTAAAGGTTTGGGTGGAGCAGGCTGCTGATTACCATAACTGGTGGTTGGAATTCTGTGAATGTTCACTGATCTGTCGATAATGCCAGATGCCACTGTAGGTTCAAGTTTGAGATCCTGAACAAAGAAGTCTTCCATCGTTCTATATGGGTTCTCATCAGATATTTCAGGAACTCCATAAATCAACAAGTTATATTTTCTGTCATAGATTTCCGAAAATAAACGTTTTTCTTCAGACTCACAGAATAAACTATTCATTTTTCTCTCAAGATCTGGAATAATGCTAGATTCAACTTCCTCTATTCTCTCTGCGTTGTATTGTACATCTTTGGACAATTCTGTGTGCTCCCTCTTCATCTCACTTATTGTGGTGTTTATTACGGTAATCTGACCTTTGATATCCCGGAGATCATTTTTAATACTTTCGAAGTTTTCTGTGTTTTTTCTGTCAGATTCGATCATTAGTTTTTTCAATTCTTTAAGATCCCTACTAACCTCACTATCTTCACTGCACTTACCACCCTTTGCAGAAGAAATTGGTAGTCTACTTGTCATTGTTTACTGAATATTGGAATTTTCGAACAAAGCAGACACGAAAAGAGGTGAAGAAACAAAGTTCGCTTCAAACACCAAAGATGTCAACACTCGGAAAAATTGAAGTAAAAACATCTAAATAAGGCACATCCCCACATTACATATAAGCTAAATGTTCATATCATAAATGGATCCGCAAGGGAGGAAAGGAAGGTTTTTCCCCAGATAGAAAATCACATCTGATCACAATCCACCATTTTGAAATACATTACAATAAGAAACAATCTGTTGGTGTCACCATGTTTGGTTGTCATGGTAACCCGCTTGAACGGCCGTGTTGTGACGTCATCCCCATAGTGATACGTGGTGTCAGTGCATATGTGCAGCGCGTGTTGTTAGAGTGATACGTGTTTCCGTCTTCCGTTTTGTATACTGGAGGCCGGCATATTGGTTATATGGTAGCACGTGGTTGCTATGAGGCTCGAAGGTTTTTTAAAGAGAATGGGGGGGGGGGGGGGTATGTTCGTAGGGTGTGTTCCTTTGTATAAGAGTAAATTTAATTACCCAATTAGACCCGACAATTTCCCCAAATGCGTTCTATTAAACTGGAGTAGTTTCCTGGCTCGGATTTTCCCCAAATCCTCGGCTACTTTGTAGAATTACCGCAAATAACACGACAATTGTTTTACTAGTTCGAATTCCTTCGGAACCCTTTGCTTCTTCCTATCCTAGTCTATTCTATTGCTTAATTTCTCCATTCCACATCATATCACATAGGGACATGCTGAATGTGTCGATATGTGTTTGTGAGCTAGTGCACAATGTTCGCACAACACATGAAGCACATACGGGTATTTGAGGATACCTGCGACATGACTCCCATACAGCTCTTAGCTCCTATTTGGCTCCTAGCTCCTATTTGGCTCCTAGCTCATATATAGCTCCTATGTAGCTCCTAGTAGCCATGCCATTGTCCTCCACCACCTGCCATGTGATCCAGCACTATCGTGTTCACCCAATACTATAGTCTTCTGTCACCCTCGCAGTCTTGTGCCATTACTGCATTGTACCATTACCATTGGCTACCAGTATTCTGTCCTGCACTATAGTGTCTCGGCCATAACTAACTTGTAGCACCACTATAAGCTTAGTAGCTACCCCCAATTCTGTCTCAACATCTGCCCTTGGCCAAATCTTTAATAGGCTAAATTATATCACGCCATTCATCTAAGCCTGTACAAGTCTATAGAATGCCTAGATCTAGTACAAGCTGGGGTACCTTACATATATGTAACTGTATGTTTATCGTACCGGGATGTGCTTGTGTATCAGAACACGTTGTGTCTGAATGTGTACACATCGCATGTAGTATACGAGCACATGTTGGATGTGCCAATATGTGCATATGTGCTTATGCACAATGTGAGCACAACGCATGCATCACATAGGTACATACAATGAAAAGGGGATTCTAGAAGTATAGTTGGATACTAGAAAAGGATTCTACGGAACGTGGGTTGGGGGGGGGGGGGTGGAGTTAATGGAATGTACATGTGTGTAAGAGTACAATATGTCACAATGTGCTTGCAGCACACGGACACATGCTTGCTGTGTCTATATGTATTTATGCGATTTTGCACAATGTGCGCACAAAACATGCTGCACATAGGCACATTCGGGTATTTGATGATATCTATGGCATTGTAATGAATCAT
The DNA here is from genome assembly GCA_031216915.1 of Pictodentalium vernedei. Lineage (NCBI taxonomy): Eukaryota > Metazoa > Mollusca > Scaphopoda > Dentaliida > Dentaliidae > Pictodentalium > Pictodentalium vernedei. The sequence continues at coordinate 249,474,412 of CM062294.1, read as the reverse complement.
TTGAGGATACCATTTACATGATACTTATCTGAGGATATCCATTTGAAGAAAGTACGGCTCCAAGATTGGCTCCTAGTAAGCCCGTATTGGACTTTATATTCCATTGACCTGGTGTACGCTAGGATACCTTACATAATAAGAAACAATCTGTTGGTGGCATCTAGATGTGCCTGTGTGCTAAAACATTCTATCTCTGTTCAAGCTCCGCTCAAGCAGGGTTGCATCGGTTGAAGACATATGCACCATCTGCGTCTGCGTCCAGTACGCCTCACGGCGTCATCGTGCCCCCATGTGGGCAACCGGGATAAAGTACATTGTCCAAGGACACAACGCTGGTCGTCCCGGACGTGGATCGAACTCGAGATTTCTAGCATAGAAGTCCAACAGTCTACCACTGAGCCACCGCGCTCCCTGTAAAGACCAATACGGACTTAGATGAATGAAGCAATCTGGTTGCGCCTGTTAAAGGCCTAACCGAGAGCAGAGTCGAGACAGGGTCAGGCATAACTAGGAAGTATGAGGTTGTGCTACACGTCAATAGTATTGGTATAAGCTGTAAGAGTGACTACAAGAGTGTTAGATCACACGACAGATGGTGGTAACTATGGATAAGTCAGCAGTGGTGGTTTAAGACCTACAAAGATTTTGGGGTGGTCTATAGAGCCGGAGCAAACGGGTACTAGAAGCCATAACTATTTTCAAATCGATATCCCCAGATAGGTATCGTGCAAAAGGTATCCTCAAATGATGGATTATGGTACCATGTCATAGGTATCCTCAAATGCCCGAATGTGCCTGTGTGTTGCATGTTATGTGTGCACATTGTGCAATAGCACACAGGGACGCCGGGGCCTAATTCGAAGTGTGTGTGTGTGTGATGGTGGGGGGGGGGGGGGGGGGGGGGACTAAAAAACGCCGGTCTGGAGAGTCCAAGTTCCACCGGGGCGACAATGGTTCGCCCCGCGGGAAGAAACTTTGGATAAATTAGACCCAAAACACTCAATTTCCTTGCATTTCTGTATCATTTTAACGCAGAAACACTGCGTCCTCGTGGGCAGAAAGTTTCAAAATGTAGATCATGAACGTCCCCGGGAGCCCGATAAACAAAATTGGGTATCTGACGATTAAGCATGTCAAACGAGATCATACAAAGACGAAAAATAATTCAAGTTTGCCATAATTTGTTATTTTGTTACAAGGATTACGCAAAACAAGTGTTGTTAATTGGCGAAAGAGACTGTACATGTCGCTTTTAAGGAACATACTCGGCGAAAAAAGTGTGTGTGTGGGGGGGGGGGATGGGGGCTGAACTCCGCCCACCCCGTCTCCAGCGCCCATGGCACACAAGCACATATTGGCACACAAAGCGTGTGTCCATGTGCTGCATGCATATTGTGACAGATTGTGCACTAACACAAAAGCGCATTCCATCAACTACCTGCCCCACGTTGCGTGGAATCATTTTCTATTATCCCACTGTACTTCTAGTATCCCTTTTTCACCGCATGTGCCTATGTGCTGCATGTGTTGTGCGCGCATTGTGTAAAAGCACACATGCACATATTGGCACATCCAGCATGTGCCCATGTGCTCCATGCAGTGTGTTCACATTGTGACACAATGTGTACTAATACATAGGTACATCCCAGTACGATAAACATAATTATACTACTCAAAGTTTGCTAAGCACCAAATATTTGACACATCATTGTGAAATTTGCTTGTGACATATTTGCGATATTTTTGGTGGATATGATTGAGGGATGTATTGAGATGGTCCCCAGTGTTTACATTAGCTCTCTTGACAGGCAGACTTTTTGTGACAGTCATGGAAAGCATGTACCCTTTGATTTCCTTGATGTTTTCGTGTACTGTCTACATGTACATGACATGTGTAGGGCATTCAATCTTCATTTCAACATAAACCCTTGTGATTTAATGATTGAATATGGCAAATGCAAATGTAAAAAGACATTTGTCTGAAGCAGAAATGTGGCGGGATGGTGGCGCAAGGGGCTACCCAACGTCAGGTTGATGAAGCCCTTGGTGTGCACCATACGGTGATCACCAGAGCCTGGGCAAGATTTCATCAGTATGGCACACCAATAAGACGGCATGGTGGTGGCAGAGATAGGCAACATCTGCAACTGAAGACCGGTTTTTGATCATTCAGGCCCGTAGGAACCGCTTTGCCACAGCAACCCAGCTTCACAGTGACCATCAGAATGAATCCGGGGTAAAATTTTCGACGCAGACTATCCGGGCAAGGTTGCACGAAGGTGGTCTCCGTTCGAGAAGACCATGTATTCGCATTCCTCTGTCCCAGAAGCACCGCCAGGCACAATATGAATGGGCCACGGACCACGTTGGATGGACCAGAGTAGATTGGCGACCTGTCCTTTTTACAGATGAGTCAAGGTACTGCCTTGACCACACAGATAGGCGTCCTATGGTATGGAGGAGACTAGGAGAGCGATTCCATGCAGCCAACATTGCTGAGCATGACCGCTAGTAGTATGTCATGTACCTCATTTGGATGACCCCGGTGGATGACCCCGGAAGTGACATCATGTCACGTGGCGTAGTGACGCCCTGTTGTGTTGTCATGGTAACCCGCGTGAGCGGCCATGTTGTGACGTCATCCCCATAGTGATACGTGGTGTTAGTGCGCATGCGCAGTGCGTGTTGTTAGGGTGATACGTGTTTCCGTCGTCCATTTTGTATACTGGAGGCCGCCATCTTGGTTTCTATGGTAGCACGTGATTGCTATGTTACCCAATTTTTCTGCAATAAGACGGGGTATGTTTTGAGGGTATGTTCGATTGTAGAAGAGTAAATCTAATTACCACAAACAACCCGACAATCCTTCCAAATCACCAAAATCCACCCGAAATCACCGAAATTGACTTTTATTCCCCAATTGATCGGCCTAGCACGTAGTGCTATAGTACTAAGGGGTACAAGGGGGTGCATTCGACTGAAGTGGAGTGATTTTCTGGTTCGGATTTTCCCAGAATCCTCATTTAATTACCCAAATAAACCCGTCAAGTTGTATTATTTCGAATTCTTTAAGAATCCCTTTTTTGGATCCCATGACGTGTTATTTCCCTATTAAGAATAGCACGTAGTGCTATAGGACAAATTTACCCAGAATCCATTATTTAAATTACAAGTAGGACCCATATGTGTACATGAAGGCCATGAAGCTAAGTTCCACCATATACTCATATGAGGATCTACCCAACAGATGTGTCGTACGAGGTCTAATTTACTATCCCTCATTTTGATTTTTCTTTGTACTTCGACGGAAAGTTAAAAAAAAATAACGACACTAAATATAAATTTAAATTTCTTTTATTCAACAACAAAAATACATCTTTTTATGGTATGTAGATTGTCAGATATTCATAAACAGTCTTTCTGCAGATTGGACATCTTCTGAGTGGTTTACAGCAGTCTTTGCACAGGCACAAATGGTTACATGGTCGCGGAGCGACATTGGCTTCAGCTAATAAACACACACTACATTTTATCCTCCGTGAATCTTCTTCTTGAAATGATGTGTCCATTTCTTCTTCTTCTTTGATGGGCATTTCTTCTTCTTTTTCAGCGTCCATGAATTCAGGTGGTAAATTATGAATGTAATAACAGTCTGGAGAATATTTTCTGTGTTCTTCTATAACATCATCTTCTGTTTCCCAGAAACGAACAATAATACCACAATGAAAACATTGAGTTCTGTCTCCTGTCCCCAAATAAAAGAATCCAGCTTTTGTCAGTTCATTCGGGGTTTTCACACTTTCACTTTGTAACATGAATTGAAATGTCTTGAGACGATTTTCCTCCAATGCATACTTGATGTGTTTTGGTGGTCTTTGTTCTGTTGTCTTTCTTATTTTTTCTTCTCCACGTAATAACTGCTCCAGTACTGGTGACGGAACATCACGAAAATACGTTTCGAATGAAACGCTCATTCTCTCTACAAAGTCTCTTGGATTTCTTGTTTCTTGGTTTCTTGATTGATAATCATTCAGTGCCATCCTGATCAAACATGGAATAGTGAACATTCTTCAATCCTTTTTATCTTCATTCTTCTTTGGTTTTCTTTCTCTTTTTGGTTTGGGTTCTCCTATTTCAAGACTTCTCTTCTTTGCAATATCCACTGCTTTGGTCACTTGTTCCCAATCTCTGATGGTAAACTGGAACCCAACGTCATTCTTGAACAGTTGAATCTGTAAATCGTTGTTAAGTTTGAAGACGGTCACATTAGTAGACATCCTTCTTCTTTGGCTGTCGAAACACGAATGAGCTGAACACCAAGTGCACCAGTTTTTATAGGTTTCCTTCAATGCAGCGACATCTAGTGGATGGTTTCCTCTATGACGTCATTAACCAACACATCATTATCCATTAGATCAGTGGTAAACATGTTGGATATGGTTTCCATCGGTACAGCGCGACAGCGATGTTTCAAGTAAAACAGGCAGTATTGTCCACACACTGGTAATGGTCCTTGAAGGCGTTTTGTATTATACTTCCAATATCTGGAATTCTTCTTCAGGAAATTCTCGAATGGTCTGTGTTGTGGTGGTAATCCATAAGAATCAAAGTATTCTGCGTTGTGGTGACTCACAAAGATAGCCACCCAATGTTCTCCTATTCTGTGGTCTGGATCCGTGTTGGCTATCAAAGCCACTGGTCTGTGATCTGGTAATCTTCTTGGTAATTTGTTTCTTGCAAATACACCCAAACATATTCTCTTCAAACAACTATCTGATCGAAGTGCATTCTCTGACTGCAACGTGTTCATGTTGAGTAGTGGAAGATTACTTGTCTATTCTTATCCACTTCTATGAAGTTCTGGAATTCTGCATACACCAGTACGTTGATTGTGGTTGGTAATGGGTTTTCGAAATGGACTTCTAGTCTCAAGTTTCCTCTCTTCACCAGATCGAAGTGTTGTCCATGTGATAGATCTGGAGTCAGGTCGAATACGAATAGGGTGTATCCATTTATGTACTCTTCTCGGCTGATGTGGTTTCCTTCATTCTCATACATTTGTCCAGTTCCTTGGAAAAGAGTTGCATAACATCTCGCCACTTCTTGTTGTTCGAATCTAGGTTGTAATGGTTTGGCTGAAAAGTTTCCATTGAAAGCATCGTTGTCTACACATCCCGCTACGATGCGTTTAGGTAGCTGGCCTAAAAATAAGTTTTCTTGTGTAATGCTCAGATTTCCTTTCGGCACTGAAAACACCTTGGTTTCCACACGATCGATAGGATATTTTGCAGTTGCTTTTGTTAGTGCTTTCTCGTGAGCCATTCTCACGAATGATTGGAGTCTCTCTTTGCGTACAAACATGGATACATCTAGAATTTTGATCTTGTATGTATCGGTATCGGCCATCAATGCGAAAGCATCTTTGGCTCTATTCAGTTTAACATGAACATTAACTCCATTCAGCAAGTAACGAGTTTGGAAAAACATGTCCAAATGCAATCTTCCAGTCATGTCCACGATTTTACTTTTCTCTATAAATTTCTGTCAAAGAAGAAATCACTTGTTATCATTTGTCAAATCTTTCATGTGTCCGGCCGTATCCTTGTACCATAATGCATTAGTCAGTTGTGACTTCTTGGCATCTGGTCCATAACTCAACAAAGTTTCTATGAAAGCTCTGTAGTGATAAGTGTTGTTGGAAGGAGATACCAGTTTTTCATTCAAGCTGATATCGATTTGATTAAATAAGGAATGCATCCATAAATTGACTGGGCGCACTTTGACATCGGGTGCAGTTGATGCCCCATTGGAATCTACAACCGTTGCTTTAACACACAAGTATGTCTGTGCCAAATTCAAATAATCATCTCCTAATCCTGCAATGTAGAATTCTATTGGACCACTGTTTCCTATAGTCGCCAAAGGCCTGTGTTCTACCCATTGCCCATGTTCCACACTAGTCTGTGTTGGTGGTATGGAAAACAAGTCGAGTTCGCTATTGACACACTCACAAGATTTTCCATTAATGAGAGACATCATGCACCGAGATGGTCTTGGGTCTGAACAGTTCTCCTTCTTTTTGTCGATTTGCTAGTTTTGCGTGGTGCGGGCCTTTTCATACTTTTCCTGCCGGGTGGTTTTGAACCACCAACCACTTCATTCCAAGCTCCTGCACCAGCCTCTTTGACTCTTTTGATTGCTGCCTTTTTTACATTTTTCCCTTCAATGACATCTTCGGCAAAGGCTGCTCCCTTTCTCAATAACTGTTTTCCCACGGTCCTGGCTGTAGTTTTCAATAAAGGTAACACCATATTCTTCAGTCCTCCCAATATACTTCCCAAACCATATCCTCTCTGTATTTGAGTTCCAGAAAAAGCTGGTAGACCGTTTCCAGCTTGTTTCGTGTAATATTCTTCGTATAATTTGGACTTACAACAGTAAGTCATGTTTATGTGAAATGAAGAGATCTACGATTTCTGAAATGAAGTGTCACTGTCACTTTCCCGAACTCGAATGGTACTATGGCTCCTGTGTCACCCCTTATATACACCTGGACGGTACTGAAATTTTTTTCGTTCCACTGGTACATAATACACATTCTCAAATGTTTTAGAGATGATATCCCCATATTTCCCACGCACGGGTACGATATGAAGAAGTGGTATTCTTGTATCTCCTACGACTTGGTCACGAACCAAGTCACAGTATACACAGAGTGAATAAAATCCTTGGTTGACATCGGCAACTCTGGAAGAATTGTAAGTTCCTGATTTAAAAACACACTCATTGAATCCCAAAATATTTTGAAGAGTGGGGCTCAATGTGACCACGACTCCATCACGTACCGTAATACGAACTTTACCAGTCACTTCATCCAGTTCAAAAACTACCTTATCATGACGAGGCAAGAGTAATTCTTTAACACCACTGATAGCTCGTATCACATCAATGGGATCCGAATAACGACCTTCCTTGAGAGTAAGTCGGTAATTCTTTTTTGAAGACCAGAACACTGTAACGAAAGCTTCTTCTCCACGAATATTGAACCAAGTATTTGGATACTGAATCTCTGCCAGACCTACTTCCCATTTACCCGTGAGATTCACTGGTTGTGATAACAGAGTGGTGTACGTAGTCAAGGTGTTTTCTGGAAACACGTTCATAGAGCTATTACTTGGTAGAGTCAAATAAAACATTACTTTTTCTTAATGGTTGGATTAGGTAACAAATATCCTATGCTACTACTCAAGAGAGCAGTCCACAGCTTGCTGTCTGTGTTTTCGAGAGTGAGATTAACGACACTGGTAATGATGATGATATACAAAATGATTATTTGTGAAAAATAAGTGATCTCGCTCCTTGGAATTCTTTTGCCAAACAGAGGCCAAGAACCGTTCGATCCTTCTTCCATTTTGAAGAAACTTCAGAGGTTCACTTCCTTTTATAGGTGAGCTGACTGTGTTTGATCCACGAATTGAACGAAGTTGGGTATCCCAACCACTTTACGAACAATTCCCTTTTCTTACTTCGACCACGTTTCTTGAGAACGTGTTCGATTTTGTAAATAGTTTTATGTGAAACTCGCTGAAGCTCTTCAGTGTAGAATGACCCTTTCAATATTTCTCCATTATCATCTTGTAAGATGTATGTGACTGGATGTCCTTTCTTGATGGCTACTACTGTGAATAACTCTTCGGTCCAATTGGGCAAATAACCTTTCTCAAAAGTTTTCTAAACTTTATTGATTCTCACTCTGTCTCCTACTTTGTACTTTGGTGTCTTGTGTTTTATGGGTTGTCCATACAACCTTTGCCAAACCTCTTCTTGATTTTCAAAGTTCACGGCAATGGGGGCCATACCTATACTACGATGATGAGAATGATTATATGATTTCACCAAGTTTTGAAGTGGAAACGTTAGTGTATCATTCTTGGTAAAATATTTCCACATCTTGGTTTTCAAAGTTCTGTTAAATCTCTCTACTATGGAACATTTTGTTTCCACATTTTGTGTAGTAAAAAGTCGACTTTGTGATCTTTGAGAAAATTCTGAAATTTTCTGTTTAGAAATTCTTTGCCTTGATCAGTTTGTAATTTTTCTGGTTTACGACCTTGTTTGAAAATTTTACTAAAAGCTTTCATGATGGAATCACCAAGTTTGTTTTGTAATGGCATCACCCAAGCATATTTACTAAATACATCTATACATGTCAACAAAAATTTTATGTTTTTGTTGAATTTACTTATGTTTAAAACATCTACCAAGTCAGCTTGCCATTGTGCATCTATACCACTAATTATTACTTTTCTTCTAGGAAATGTACGACGAACAGGTTTGTGAAGAGTGTATGTGTCTTGAGTCTCTAACCATTTTACAACTTGTTTGGGTTTTTTCTTGGACGCTCTACGAAGAGCGTCTACACCACCAAAACTACCAGGCACTTCAGAATCATAGTACAATGCTTCCATGACTGCCTTGTTCAAGTGTCAACCCTATTTATACCTTTTTTTCGATCCACTTTGGCCTTTCTGTTTTCTTTGGTTGTTTAGGTTCCGACTTTATCGGTGCCTGTTTCATAAAATCCCAACGTTCTTTATGACCAATTAATTCTTGGGGTATGTTACGATCTCTCAAAGCTTCGGCCAACACTTCCCATCCCTTTGGTTGAAAAGATTTTCGTCTTCTAAGTAAATCGTTTAGAAGATCTGTTACATTCGACCCTACCACTGTTTGATCTTTGTAGACTAATTCACCCTTCTCATTCCAAGATATATTTGGGTCACTTCTGATACGATTCAACAACAACTTTCCCTTTCTCTTCATTGTCATAGGTACAGAATCGAGAATGTCTTCTTTATTATCTTTCTCGAATTCGGCTTTAATTGGTCGAGGAGCCATTACCTTTTGTTGAAATGTCAAGTATCTTTGTAAAATGTGATTATATTGAGTCATCTTTTCATCAGCCGAAAGAAAAGGGGCTTCGAGAATATCTCTCATTTCTCTATCCAGTGATGAAACAGCCAGTTCATTTGGTTGTCTTGGAGTCTCTTGTAGACGTTCCAATAACCTTGGTTCTACCAAAGCCATCTTCTTTGCATATTCCATCATCCAAATATACCTTTAACAGCACCCAATAGTACAGGAGGTAGCAATGTCCCCAAGAATCCCCCTCTCTGCAAGATTTGTCTCCTCTTTTTGTCAGAGGTACCTTTATTTGCCACTGCCCTAACTAATTGTTTCTGACGGACGAGTTTGGTTCTCTGAGCTTTGGTCAGAGTTACTGCTCCCTTCAGTATATTCGAGGCACAGTCACACAAACAAGTTATCAATTCTTTGTCTGCATGTTTTAGTATGGATTTGTCAAGTGCGGGTTTTCGATTTAATAAGAACATATAGAAGAGCGATGTTGCGCTTGAGACGGTCAGACATGCTTCTGACTCGAGTCAGACTTGTTGCTCCCCTTTTATACTTTTCGGAGGTACACATATTGGGTTTCCCCAGGAAAAATTTGACTTCTTAATCTCATGTGTTCAGGAGTATCTTGTTTGAGATCTATTAAAAGGTAACCACATGGTGTCGAAGTGGCATTTTCGAAAACTTCTCTCAGAAACTTGGAATGACCAGGATACATCTGTGCTGCCAAGTGTGAGATCTGAGAACGATCCCTAGGATTTTTAAACAAGATCATGTAATGACTATTGAGAGCTACAGTCCTATGGACTTTATTTTTGTCGAATAAATTTTGAACAATGTAGATCACACTAATGTTACGGTGATGACTACCTTTAGTAAATAATCTAGACACTCGAACATCTGCATCGAGCATCAGATCATCCAATATGACTAAACTATCAGATTTTAATTCTTGAGGGAGACCCTCTACGCATTCTACTTGGGGTAAAGTATTGTATAATGGTTGCCATTCACTATAACACCAAATGATGTGACTTGGAACAGGTGATATAATATTTTGAATGTTTTGAATAACCCAATTTACAAAGGATGATTTACCACTACCCGTGGGACCACACAATAAAACAAGTGAATGGATGCTTCCAACGAGGAGCCATCTTTGTTGTTCTATGTGGGTACTACTTCCCTTTTATACCTTTTGGGGAGGTGGCCCCCACTGAACGTGGGGACTACTCCCCCTTTTATACCTTTTGGAGAGGTGGTCAATATGACCAGTCATCCAAAAAATATTTAAAATTGGTGGCCCTCTGACTTACTGGCTGGGGACAGTTTAAGTTTGTTTGATATTTGTCAAGAAGATAAAGATCAAATAACTTAAGCGTCATTACCACCTTTTTTTCTTGTTTCTTCATTTTATACTTTTCTTCTTCTTTTTTTTCTTTTTTTTATAAAAATCATCTATTTACAACATCTATTTACATCTTCAATTAGAATCCAATTGTAACAGGTTTCTTGATGGTCATAAATTCAATCACCAAATCCATAATACAACGTCTCTGTTCATTTGTGAGAGGTTTCTCGAACATATCTTCATATTCTTTCTGTACTGGTGGTGGATTCATTCCAGAAGTATTATGGTGCCACAGTAGATGAACATCATTCTTGTTAACTCTTTCAAGTGCGTCACTAAAACATGTTGTAATCTTCTCTTCTTCAGACATCATTAGTCATATATTATGCTGAATCTGACTTGGGTGATCGACTGAACATCCACAGCATTTTTCTTTCACTACAGCGTCAATGTTCTCTTCGACATAATGAGCATATGCCAAGCAAAGTTCATGCTGCAAGCGAACTTGCCTGAGTTCACTATCAATTTCATCAACGATCAATGGTCATGGTTGGGTTATTCTCACTGTGATCTTCTTCTTCTTCTTCAAAGGTGGTTCTTGATTTGGTTTTTTGAAGTCTTCATGGTTAGTAGGTTTAGTGTCTTCAGGAACTTCGGTTAAAGTTGTTTGTTGGGTTTTGATGGCTGCATCTACTTCTTCTATTTGAGATTTCAAGGCATTCCATTCTTCTAAAGATAGAGCAATACCAGTCTTCGTAGGATAAGGTTTCTGGTCTTTTCCCTCAAAGTATCTTCTGAGATGAATCTTCAGTTCACCCTGGTACTGGGTGACGTTAGCATAAGTCTGCTTGGTGCCAATTCGGAACATCTTCTCTGGTCAATGGTTCGATCGTGAATGATGCCAAGTCCATGCTTTGCCTAATCATATATATCTTTGATGGACGTGATTGAAAACATCACACCAGTTCAAAAAATTTTGATTGAGTTTTTGATTCTTGGTTGGGGTTTGTGTTTGTTTCCTATAGGATTATAGGTTAAAGTTGGAAAATTTAGAAAATTAGTATAGAAAGTAATGGGAAAGAAACACAATGAGAATACAGAAATTTGATTGGTTGATTAACTTCGATCTGATTGGTCAGTTTGGCGATCAAACTGCAATCTTGATCCTTAAACTGTAGGATATGGCCCTCTGCATTTTATACTGGCTTGGGACAGGTCAAGCTACAAACCTCTGTCCAATGGAGATAAGTCAAATAGCTCGAGTGCATTCCCACCACCTACAGTTCGTATCCTCTTTGAGGGAATTTTTTTTTTGTTCATCAAAAAAGAAAACGAAAACAACATGTCCAACTTAGCAATTTAGTTTTTCTATCATAAAAAATTCTCATTTCTTTTAAATATTCACAACAGAGAATTTCTTAGTAATGATGATGATGATGATTTATTCCTTTGGTTATACAATAGGGGTAGCCTAAAAGACACCAGGAATCAACTTTAAAAAAATGAAATGAAACTAAAAAGTAAAGAAGTATCACCTGGTTCCAATAGGTGTAACCTAAAAGATACCATGAATCAACATGTTTTTTTTTAAATAAATGGAACTAAAAAGTTTTGAATGAAACTAAGTTTTGAATGAAACTAAAAAAAAGTAAAGAAGTATCATCTGGTTCCAATAGGTGTAACCTAAAAGATTCCATGAATCAACATTTTTAAAAATAAATGGAACTAAAAAGTTTTGAATGAAACTAAATTTTGAATAAAGAAGTATCATCTGGTTCCAATAGGTGTAACCTAAAAGATACCATGAATCAACATTTTTTTAAAAATAAATGGAACTAAAAAGTTTTGAATGAAACTAAGTTTTGAATGAAACTAAAAAGTAAAGAAGTATCCTCCACTTCCAATAGGGTTAGCCTAAAGTATATCAGGAACATGATGATGATGATAATGATGAAAAAACTCTCTGTATTAGAATAAATAAAAAAATTGAAAAATCTTTACACTAGAAAAATGTATTGCCTTGTAAGACTTGCCATCTAGAATTTTTTTTTGAAGACTGCCATATAGGACTTTTTACTTAGAGAGAAAAACTTGCCATAAAAGACTTTATGAGGACTGCCATAAAGGACTTTAGAGAATGCCATAAAGGACTTTTTACTTTGAGAGAAAAACTTGCCATATAGGACTTTATGAGGACTGCCATAAAGGACTTTAGAGAATGCCATAAAGGACTTTTTACTTTGAGAAAAACTTGTCATATAGGACTTTATGACGACTGCCATAAAGGACTTTAGAGAATGCCATAAAGGACTTTTTACTTTGAGGAAAAACTTGCCATGTAGGACTTTATGAGGACTGCCATGAAGGACTTTAGAGAATGCCATAAAGGACTTTTTACTTTGAGAAAAACTTGCCATGTAGGACTTTATGAGGACTGCCATGTAGGACTTTATGAGGACTGCCATAAAGGACTTTAGAGAAAAACTGCCATAAAGGACTTTAGAGAATGCCATGTAGGACTTTATGAGGACTGCCATAAGGACTTTAGAGAAAAACTGCCATAAAGAACTTTATGAGGACTGCCATGTAGGACTTTATGAGGACTGCCATAAAGGACTTTAGAGAATGCCATAAAGGACTTTAAAAATTTGATAAGCCTAATATGATTGAGTAGACCACCTAAAAAACATTTCGGTTTTTGGGAATTTTTCGGTCAACTAAATAGGACTTTTTGTAGGCAAAAGCTAGACTTGGTTCAGGTTGTAGAAAAATATGACACTCACTCAATTGTTTCTTCTTTAAATCTCTAGTGGTATGGTGCTAACTCCATCTTCTAAAACTCTTCGTTTTGGGTAGAAATATGATAGTCCATCTCTGCTCTGCTGGTAGGTATACATAGTGTTGTTATTCATCACAAATCCTCGGTTGATGCCAGATCCACTTTGTTGAGTCTTCAAAACTTGCAAATATCTGTCTTTCGTCAAATCATTGTGGCGTTTGCTAATTCCCTTACAACTGAATTTATTGGTGGCACTGAAACAATAATATGTTTTACTACACAGTCCAACAATGCCGATTCCCTGACATTCTACCTTGAACAAGCCTGGAGTTCTCCTGTCAAAACGCTTTCTTTCTTGGCAGCATGAGGGTGACAGCCATTCTTTGCCTTCTAATTTGGTTTTCACATAATTATCTCTGTGGAAATCACAACACTCTGATGGAAACCACTTGTGATTCTCTTTGTAAAATTCTACTCTCTTCTCTGGTTTCACTAATTCATCTATGGATGGTGACGAGGTACATAGATATGCAGAATCTGTGTCCATTTCAGCATATTCGAAATCTTGGCGATTGATAAAAAGTATCGATGACATCATAATAGAACTGAAGCATCCGGAGTTTCGCATACTGGTAAACAAAGAATCCGATGTGAAGTGGCAGATCCAACTTGATGGGCTTCTTGTTGAGTTCGACTTCATATAATGTTTCATCTAATGGATTCAAGGCTCTGAAGGACATGTCATTTACAGCTTTGGTAAGTTCTTCGTCGTCGCAATAGCACACACATCGATGCTTCTCTTTGTTGGTGACGGTTTTGCCATATCCAGAATTTCCCAACAGCTTCATGGTGTCGGCAACGATCGACTTGTCAGGGTCAACATCTCCTTGTCTTCTTGCTTCAGATACTTCATCTCCAAATTTTTCAAAACATCTTCTTGGTTTAAATTGGATAATTTGATAGACGTGATCAACTTCAATACCATGCTGGAGGTACCACTGCAGTAAAGGGGTTGCAAACAACATTTTTTCTGCTCCATAGCTTCCGATCAAACTTCTACGGGGTTTCTTCATGATTCCATTCTTCTCGGCAAAGGACTTCATGTGTTCACCAATATCATCTATGGAAATATCTGTATTCTTGAATATAGATGTCATCTCTTCAAAGTACTCTTTCAGGTGATCTGGTACATGTATATCACATTCGACCAAACCAAACAGTTCACCGGACTTCACTTTGTTCAGTATTTCTTCATCTGTCATCACACCATCTATTTTGTCTGAATAGTTCTCTTTCAGGAAGGCTTTGAGTGTGGCATCGGTCTTCTTCATCTCTCTCCACTCACACTCCCAGATTTCAATAAGTGTATAGCCCAAATCGGTGATGTACTTTGCATTGGTACGGGTGTCTTGTAGCAGTTCTTTCATCGGTTTATCTCTGACTTCATTATGGATGATAGGAAGGCCATTCTTATCTTTCATGCAGGTATGTCCGTGCCAGAAGCAGCCATGGAATTGGTATACAGTCTGTGTCTCTTTGCACCAACCATCAACAGGCAACTGTCTTCGACCAATCATTTTTTCAGCTCCGTTAAACTGATGTCTGATGTGGATGTCATCTCTCATTGATAAAAACTCTAACCATTGTTCAGCCATTTTACCATACTTCATTGGATGTTCTGGTTTAAACTGGTTTTCTTCACGACGTTTAATACTCCAACCCGTTGGCATCTCTTGCATTAGGCACCAAAGATATAATGCATTCGCATCAAAGCCTATAATACTTTCACATGGTTTTGCTTCTTTGCCATATTTTGTTTCTCTGATTCGGGTAACATCTTTCTCGTGGTATCGGTTGAAGATAATTGAAGGTCCACCAACGATATTATCTTTCACTAAGTGATGCAGGTCATTGTTTTTCTGGTTAAATAATGTGAAGTAAGTGTCATCATTCATGGTCTGGAACAGGTATTTCAACGTGAGGCTTGGAATACTGATACCACCTTTAAACATGTCGATGTGGCGTTCTTGGTAGAAAGCAAACTGCTTGTCAACTGCTTCAAGGAATGGTTTTACATCTCGGTTATTATACCAGATCAGAAAATCACGGAAAGTTGTCATCTCCAGGTCGTTCCATACATGCAGGCAGTACTGGTATTCTTCATTGGATATATTTTCTTTCTTGAGAGAACTGTAGAAGGCGTCATGGTCTGGTAGGTGGTCTTGATCCAATTTGTTCAAGCTGTCGATCCATTCATATGGTAAAAATCCCTTCGTCACGGAGCAGCCAAATGCTTTCAAAAACTTGTCATAGCTGAATCCTGGAGCGAGGTAGTTGCAAATATCAACAAACTTGAAAGATTCTGTCGAGACGCACATGTAGTTATTCGATTTCTTCACTGCAAACTTGAGTGGATTCTGTCTCTTCAGGTGTGTCATCAGTTCACGCTTGACTACATTCATATCATATTTTCCAGAGTTGAATCCGATGACGGGCATCTCTTGCAGGTAGTCTTGAAATTTCTTCTCCAATTTTTGTAAAGGGTGCATTTTTGAGGTATCTTCTCCAGTAGCTCTGACTTCCGCTTCCAGCGTTTCATCAATTTTCTGTGTGAGTTTAAACAAGGTCCAAGCATGATAGGTCTGCATCAGTTGGTGGCAATGAGATGAAATAGCTGTGAGGTATGTCATCATTTCTTCAACAAGTTCTTGCGAATTTCCATTTGTAATAAAACATTTCGGTTCTTGGTATTCTGGAACATTACTACATATGCTCACACTCAATGGTCGGTGTTCTGCTTCCCATATCAGTTTATCACTGTCAGCAGGTAGACTGGATTTGACAAAGTAACTTTCAAAATCAAACGTTGCACGGTATGGATAAAACTTCTTCTCTTCAGGTACTTCTATACCTTCATCTTCTAACAGATCAAATATGGACTGGGATGGATGGTATACACCGCCAACATACTGGTAATTTACTTCATCTGTACGGGTTTTCTCGTGACGATTTCATTTCTTCACAGTGTGCCATAATTTGCCGCATTTGCGGCATTCAAAGGATTTGCAGTATTGGTCTATATCGATGATGTAGCTAAAATGGTTCTTGTAAACGTTCACATACATGGTATCTTCATACTTTCTGTGAGATCTCTGTACTAATTTGGCAACAATTTGGTCATCATCATTCTTGACAAATTCATATACTTGGATATTTACTTCAAAACATTTCTCCAAGTCAGGTAATTCGGCTAAAGTTACTCCACGGAATTCATTCTTTGGCTTCTCTGTATACTTGTTGTACATGGCATCTTTTGTAGTGTTCAAATTGTGTGCTGTGGAACCACTCCATAAAGCTAAACAGCGGAAAATACACAGATTGTCTTCGTAGGTAAAATGGTGATTGTTATCTTTCAACAAAGAATTTACTGCTTTGTTCTGGAGAATGTAGTCAGGAAGATCTTCTACCATTCCAATTGGGTGGTCTTTCAGCTTATTCACATAAAATGTGACGTTGGTAACTCTCTCCACAAGCCATTTGGTGTTGGGTCGTTTTAACTTGGCCCATTCCAGGATATCTTCTTCCATGACATCATCAAGGAATTCTTCAAAGTCTTCTTGGAAGCATACAAGTTGTGGAACATCAAGTACCCGGGCGTTGTTTTGTGATGGATGGTAATACTTCAGTGCATTCGTTTCATTGTGTCGCAGGACAAAACCAAAACTCAGATTAATTTTAAATCTTAGCTGTTGTGGCAGAAATATGGTAGTCATCAATTCATCAGTCAACACCTTCAGGTTCACATCGCTGATCCGGTAGTTATATTGGTCCTGGACTCTTCTGTTCATCATGTGACGAGTTCTAATAGAACTCCAGTTATCTTCGTACACGGTCAACATCTCATCTGGCTCTTCTTCAGACAGCATATTCTTTTCAAACTCAATTGGGTCAACATCATAATGGGTGGTCGTCGTGGTCCGTGGTTGTTTAGGTGGTCCTCTCTTCGGTTCATCAGTCTTCCTTTTAGATGGTACAGGAACTGGTCGGTGGGCAACGCTCTTGTGTCGGTTAAAATGGAGTAGTTGGTTAAACTCCTGGCCACATTCCATACATGTTAGGTCTCCAAACATTTCATCTGGTGTTGATCCAGCTTTTGCTTGGAAGCATAACTCTTGTTGCAGTTGGTACAATCGTGGGTCTTCTTCCCTCCGGCGTGCTGGGTGCGCACATGGCGATTCCGGTTCCGACAGTCCGTAAAGGTCTTTCCACACTCTTCACAGGCGTAAACATCAGTTCTGGAACGGCAGTAGCAGCTTCAGACTCCATCTTCATAAATTTTTTGCAAAGGCAAAATTGCTATAGAAAACTCTCTAGCGATGTGTTCAGTTCGAAGGATAGAAACAGAATGACGCGACGTTATTCTTCTCCCGAATTTATTTCGACGTGACGGACGTTTTTGAAAACGTCACGACGTCACAACGTTTTTCCATCGATATTTTCATTCTCGATGGGCGTTTGTGTTTGTTTCCTATAGGATTATAGGTTAAAGTTGGGAAATTTAGAAAATTAGTATAGAAGTCAATGGGAAAGAAACACAATGGGAATACACTAATCTCATTGGTGGATTAACTTCGCTCTGATTGGTCAGTGTAAAAACATCTTGATCCTCATTAATTTTATTATTTAAAATCATGTAGTTAGGGGGGTCATTTAAAGAAATTGCTAAATATAGACCCTAACAATTAGTTAGGGGGTCAGTTAAGGATGTTACTAAAAATAGAGCGTAGGAATTTATAAAAATATAGTTCCAAGTAGAAGCAGAGGATTTCTGGGTAAATTGGTCCTATAGCACTACGTGCTATTCTTAATAGGGAAATAACACGTCATGGGATCCAAAAAAGGGATTCTTAAAGAATTCGAAATAATACAACTTGACGGGTTTATTTGGGTAATTAAATGGGGATTCTGGGAAAATCCGAACCAGAAAATTACTCCACTTCAGTCGAATGCACCCCCTTGTACCCCTTAGTACTATAGCACTACGTGCTAAGCCGATCAATTGGGGAAATAAAGTCAATTTCGGTGATTTCGGGTGGATGTTGGTGATTTGGAAGGATTGTCGGGTTGTTTGTGGTAATTAGATTTACTCTTCTACAATCGAACATACCCTCAAAACTTACCCCCGTCTTATTGCAGAAAAATTTGGTAACATAGCAATCACGTGCTACCATAGAAACCAAGATGGCGGCCTCCAGTGTACAAAATGGACGACGGTAACACGTATCCCCCTAACAACACGCGCTGCGCATGCGCACTAACACCACGTATCACTATGGGGATGACGTCACAACATGGCCGCTCACGCGGGTTACCATGACAACACAACATGGCGTCACTAGGTCACGTGACATGACGTCACTTCCGGGGTCATCCACCGGGGTCATCCAAATGAGGACTGTCCGGGTACATGACATACTACTACCGTTATGGTGGAGGGTTAATCATGGTCTGGGGCGGCATCAGCAGGGATGGACGTACAGAGCGCTGTGTCCTTGAACTTGGTACATTGACTGCACAGCGGTATATTGGTGAGATCCTGGATTTCCACGTCAGATTGTATGCAGGTGCAGTGGGTGGTAGATTCATTCTGATGGACGATAATACCCGTCCTCATGTTGCCCATGCTGTCGGGGAGTACCGACAGAGGGAGGGATTGAGCGTATGAACTGGCCAGCAAGATCCCCTGACCTCAATCAAATCGAACATGTCTGGAATGAGTTGCAGCTTGCAATTTCAGCCCGTCCAGTCCAACCAAGAACTGTCCAGGAGCTTGTTGCATGCTGGTCCAAGAATGGAACAAAATCCCACAAAGGGCCACCAGGAACCTGATTGGGAGCATGAGAAGACGTTGTCAAACTGTAATTAACAGTAATGGGTCTCATACTCGATATTGAGCCCATACCAGTTGGCTCCGTCAACTTTTTGGCAAACTGAAAAATTTCTTCTTTTACCAATTATATCCATTTTCCATGGTTATCATATTCAAAAGCTAAAAAATATTGTCAAACACTAATAAAATCTTAATTTCTGTACTTAAATCATTAAAGATATAATTAAATAAAAAATATATACACTTTTCATTACAATATTTCAACTAAAACGTAAAACAGGTAGTTGGATATCTATAGTAAACTTTGAGTAGTATAGTTACTTATATGTAAGATACCTCGAGTATATAAAATGGTGAGCACTGACACAATGTATCACTATGGGAATGGCGTCACAACATGGCCACTCACGCAGGTTACCATGATAACCAAACATCGTGACATTGGGTCACGTGATATGACGTCACTTCGGGATCCCCCACATGAGTCCCCCAAATAGGGCACGAAAACCATATTAAATACTACCGCGCACAGGGGGGGGGGGGGGGGGGCACCAAAAATTTGCAAGACGTGACGTGGGGGTGGGTGGGTCTCTTGAGTGCGCCAAAAATGTGCATTTCCAACTTGTGCAATTTTTTGAATTTTTTAAAAATATATCAATATATCAGCTAATATATACCATCATTTGTGTTTCAAGTCTTAAAGATGATGTTGTACATCGCACTCTTAACATAAATACAACATCAGGAGGCTTTATATGTGAGAATATTGGACTTAATCTGGTAAAATGTCACACGTTAGTAGGGGGTGGGTGTCTTGTTCGAAATGTAGAAAATGTGCAGACAATATTTTGGGAAAATTCTCTCTGATGCACTAAATTCAACCCAAATTATTTATTTATTAATTGATGTATTTATTTATTTATTGGTGTTTAACGACTCTTTAACAACCAGGGTCATATCGTGTCGGTGACAGGTTTACGGGTGGAGGAAGCCAGAGTACCCGGAGAGAACCACCGAGCAACGACGAGCAGCCGTCAGCTCTTCAACATCATAACCCACGACTGTACTACATACTACACAGCACAGACAGGGTTAGATTGGCTGAAGACATGTGCACCTCGGCGTGCAGTACGTCTCAGCACACAGAGTTATCGAGCCCCCATGTGGGCAATTGGGGTAAGTTTACTTTGGATTTTAACGGGAGAGTGAGTGTGGGTGTCTGAGAACGGTACTAGAAAATTTGCACGTAGTGGGTGGGTGGGTGTAAAAAGGAGCCGAATAAAAAATAGGACATCACATCTTGCAAATTTGTAGTGCCTAGGAGTGTTCTAGGAGTTCTTCGTCCAGGATCTCCTCCCCAAGAATTTTCTCCACGGACTCCGTGGCGAGCGCCTCTTTTCGGGGATCTGGTCTGAAAGACAAAACGAGCTTTGATTGAGAAAGGAAGGATGTCGAGAATAATCAGTCCCTCACTCGCCTGGGACATGTTTTCTTCTTCCGACCCATTCTCCTGCAATAAGTGAGTTGACCTGGAATTAGACATACCTTCTGATACCCCCCCCCCCCCCCTCCGGGTCAACCTCTTGCCTTGCAAGGAAGACACTCATCTGTACTTGGGTTTACCAGGGGTGCGGGGGGGGGGGGGGTGAAAACAGATAATGCTTCTCTTTTTCCCCCTTTTCCTTACTCTTTCTTTCCAAGAACTCCGTCAATAGTCGGGCATCACGTCGTCTGTCAGAGTGCCCTTTCTTTATCTTCATCTTTTTTCTGTTGTTGTTTCTTGACCGTCATCCAAAGGCATCCCCCATCACTTGGAGGCTGATCAGTGCAGGAGGAAATCCCCCACGAAAGATGCTACACACCTCCGCGGACGGTGGTTCTGTATTTCTCTCAAAATCCAATATTAAGTGATCTTTACCCTCTACCACCCGGAGAGTCCAGGTGGCCCAGGCAGCCTTCGGCCTCAGCAGTGTCTCTTTTATTTCAACGGGAAGCTCCATCTGAATAATTAGCTCCCCACACCTCAGAGTCCAAGGTGAGAATGGAACCATTTCAGTTGATAACGTCATCTGTGGAAGTTAAGACAGACAAGGAACCCAGGAACAATATTGGTATAGAGTGACCCTGTTGCCTATAGAATTTTGGACCTATCTGCTGCCAGAACATAGAAGAGAAGAAAAAGTGCCAGAAGGTGATGTAGTCATATGTCGTTTATTGCTGGATCTTCTATCCTTCTTTTTCTTTTTCTTGAGTGGTGATCTTGCAGGTGTTTTGATCGAGATATGAGGCCTGGCTGTCTTGCCAATTCTCATTCTCGGATCTTTGCCCACGTTGCCTGAACTGTTCTCTCGGCTCTTGCTATTATAGTTGGTAAGGATTCGTGGTCCACTAGTGCCCCGAAGGAATAGTGATCCGGAGGAAGGAAAGCTCTTGAAGATGAAGATGCCAAAGAGCTAATTTCAATTTCCGCTTCGGCATCGTAATTAATCTCTTTATCCTCCAGTTCAGCCCACTGGAGGTGGGATAGGTCCGGAAAGGGGACACTGGAGTTTGAGGTGGGGTGGCGGTGGTAGTAGTCTTTTCTTTTTCTCCTTTTCTTCCTTCCTGTTAGATCTCCCGGCTCCATCTCATCTTCCATTGATCTATCACCTAACGATCCTGCGTTCTCCGTCTGTCCCCCCCCCCCCCCCCCACGGGTGTGTGCCAGACTGGACATGGATCGGTTAGTGGTACAAGGAATAACCCTTTGAATGACTCCCCCTGCCTCGTCTACCCATTCTTCTTCCTCTCCATGAACTCCAACAGTCGACGGGCATCATTGCGTCTGGCCCTTCCTCTCTTCATCTTTCTCTTCTCTTTTGGATTCCGGTGGTTAGATAAATCTTCATCCAGCAAGTCCGCGTGGTGTGTGTATGTGGGGGGGGGGGGGGGGGGGGGCGTGCAGGAGGAAATCCCCCACGAAAGGCGCTCCACCTCTCCAAGGACGGTAGTTCGACTGTTTTCTCAAAATCCACTGCTAAATGAATTTTATCCTTGGGCACTTAGATACTCCAAGTGGTTTAGAGATGGATGGGTTCAGCACGCTGAGAGTGCTGTGGGTTATGCAACCTCTTTCGACCATAGTGGTGGCTTTCGTTTGTGTCGGTGTCTGACGCGGCGTTGAAGCCAAGGGCAGTAAAACTGCAATGGCGTTTCGATGGTCTGCATGGATTTTGTCTTTTGATGGACTTGTGGCCCATGATGGAGGACTGACGTCAGGGCAGACTGGTTTCGTCGCCCTTATGGTAGTTCTTCCTACCTCTGCTATAACTTCTGATGCTCTGCAACATACTTCTGCCTTGTCAATCAAACTTAGGATAATATAAGATATATCTACAGCTTGTTCTGGAGTGAGGTTAGAGATTTGAAGAGGGAGGTTTTGAAGAACCAGTTTCCATTTCCGCTTCATCCTCACAAGTAACAACCGCATCCTGCCCCCACCCCCGAGGGAGAAGGAATTGTGGTCTGGGTGGGAGTCACGGAAATTTTGAGTTGAGGAGATGGTATTGGCTGTCTGTGCCTGTCTCGCCTTCTTTCCATTCCTCCTCCTCCTCCTTCTTCTGGTTTCTTCGCCCTTATTAGTAGTTCTTCCTGCCTCTGCTATAAATTCTGATGCTCTATAACATACTTCTGCCTTGTCGATCAAACTTCGGACACCATTCCCGTGTTTAGTAGATGGACTCTTCCTCTTCTTCTTGGTCGTAGGTCCTGCCAACTTAAAATATGTTTATTTTGTTGATTATGGCTATTTTGTAGCATGTTGGATGTACTAGCATTTTTCGCCATTCAGGGAGTGGCTAATGGCATGGCTCACTTGAAAGACAATACTGCAGAAGGACTTGAATCTTAAGTGGATTATTTTGACAGTACACGTGTGTTACGGACATCTCCCCGGATCCAGCCACCACCTATACAGCCTGGCGATGTTCTTTCTCCAGTCCGTTTGCGTAGAGTTACACCAATGTTTCCACGACAGCTTTGAAATATGCCCCACACAACAATCAACAATGACGACAGAATAAACAACCAGTGTAAGCTAGAATCAAGGGTTTCAACAACTGATTGGACATCTCCATCAATCAGTCCCCTGGGGCATCCCTGAGTCAGCAGTCACTGCTGGTGATGATTCTCCATCGAGTACACTTTCATTGTTCTCTTGGTCAAGAAGCTGTTTAGCCATTTATGGATGTTGCCTCTTATGCCGTAACAGTCTAATTTATGGATTTGATACTGTATCAAACGCCTTTGAGAAATCTAAAATGGCCATGCCGGTCTGCTTTTCTTTGTCATATGATTTTAGTATTAGGTCGTGTGCAGTTGTTAACATCTGGGTCTCACACGAATAGCCCGACCTAAAGCCATGATTTAGGTTTGTTAGTACTTTGTGTGTTTCTAAGTGTTTCAAAATGTGCCAGAAATTAATATGTTCTCGGAGCTTACAGAGCACAGAAGTGAAGCGACACTGGTCGGTAGTTTTCTGGGAGATGCTTGTCTCCTGTTTTGTATATGCTTGAGATTTTGCCGTTAGCCAATCTGATGGTAGTGTGCCGGTATCTAATGAGAGTTGGAAGATTATGCAGTCGGCCGAATCCCCCCACCCTTCTTTTTATGTCGAATCCACTTTGGGTTGAATTAGTACTGGAATAGTTTCGCTGGTAACCCATGCACTAAAAATGAAATCGTTAAACTAGAAAACACCCAAAGCAGAGGGCGAGATTTATCACCAAGGACTACAAATCAAGGGAAGACGGCTGTATGATGAAAATGCTGGAGGATTTAAAATGGTAATCGGTGAAGTCGACCCACGTTGAAGTCGACCCGAGTGAAGTCGACCCAAAAAAGTTAAGTCGACCCACTTTTGGTGATCTCGACCCGAAGTGATCTCGACCCGAAAAAAACCAGACGACAACAACATCGCCTTGTATTGTTTTTTAAAGTAGTTGAAGTGCAGATACCAGCAATATTATCTAACAGTTTTATAAAATTCCAAAACGCCAAATTAAAGCTTAAAAAATATACAGAGTGCCAAACATCAAACATTGTGAGTTCATGTGCAAGAAACAACAGCAGACCAATGGAAATTCCATCAAGTAGAAATGACCAATATTTTAAACTCTCTCTTCGTCCGTACGGCAGTAGAAGCTGGAACCATCTTGAAGATAATTTAGTCCGCGCACCGAAGCTGGAAGCCTCCAAAGTCGCGTTATTGGACTATCGCGACTAATGCGCCCCCCCCCCCCCCTCGCACCAAAGCCCACCAGGGATTGATCTACAGAGTCAAAATGTTAGCATTGGTTAGTTTCAAGTATTGATTTGGGAGTACCGGTAAGTAAAATGTTATAGCGGATGAGTCTATCTGCTGGGCTATCTGTTGCAGTTCGTTACATTGGGCTGTCACAAAATGTGAGATGGTCTGTGTGTGTGTGTGTGTGGGGGGGGGGGGGGGGGGGGGGCAAAGAGGGCCTGACGGCACGGTACATCTATTCACTTTAAAAGAGTCTTTTCTCAAAAGCTGGGGCGAGTTGACTCGCGAGTCGTGAATGACTGGTACAAACCCGGCCGACATTTAATCGCATTTTTTATTTTTTTTGAAGTCCTCGTGTTTACAGAAGAAATTAATAATTTGTCAAGAAAATATGACCACCACATTTTCAAATCCATCCCAGCTTCTCCCCCTTGGTGAGGATCTTTCAAAAAGCAAGACCAGTCTGAAAATGTGGCTGCATGTCTTTTCATTCAAAATAACATAAAAATGTGCTATGTGACCTAATTTCGGTGTATCATAGTAATTATCTGGCAATAATAAAACTTAGTTTGGCCGACTGCTGATTTGTCGTGGTTCTCAGGTGAGAAGGCCTTTATTAACCCTGTGCTCCCAAAATGGCCAAATGCCTCCTTATCCCTGCTCCCATCACTTTAGACGAACTGCTTGACAGTCTGTACCCCATTCTTCCCAATGTCTCCGATTTTTAGCATACTAATCCTCACCTTTGTGTCACCCAGACACCCACTAACATCATGTCCTTTCATTCTCCCATCCAACTTCCCAATCACACTCCCTCAGAATCTCATTCGAGATGTTAGACTGGTATTTTGCCTTTTTGGACATTGTAACAAAGTGTTTCAGGATCTCCACTACTCTTGTCTTGGGGCCAAGTTGGGGTTCAAATAAACATAAGGGGCATAATAATAGTAGTGGGTGGGAATTTTCCTCAAAATTAAATAATAGTACAGGGGTGAAGAAATGGATTCATTTTCCAAAATATTCTTTGTTTACCCCTGTAAGAACCAAAAGAATATGCCTCAGCCTTTGATTGACTGTTTATTAATTATTTAAAATTACATTGAAATGATTATTTTTTAAAAATTAATCATTTAGAATGAAATAATCTAAAACAAGAGACCAAAATAAGAGTACAGGGGGATTGTTTCTCAAAATTTAGTAAGAGTACCTGCAGGCTTTTAAATTAATTTATTTTGGGAACACTGTTCTGCCCTAATTTGGGGTACATTAAAACCAGAAAAAACAGTTTTAGCCTGTTATGTTTTATTGTAATGCCTGTCTTTGTGTTTCTATGGTTATACTATGATGGAAGTTATTCTTAAATGCAGTATAGGCACAGAGAATTTGCATATTTATCTTGATGCCCTCACACCTTGTCTAATTTGGGAACACCTGTTAAAGGTGTGAAATTGGGGTAATCTGAAGGCCTGGACCGCTGGTACCTGTATGTTTATTTGGATCCTTAGAGTAGCCTAAATTACACACTTGGCACTCCTTTTCATTGTCTTTCCTAGTTTTTCCCCTAAGTTCCAGTGACCTCACCCTCATCTCAAAGGTGCCATTAAGGTAATCTTCAGCTGGCTTCTCTTTATCATGCAGGCCACCCAAATACCTGTTTCCTTTGACCCCTTCTTGCCATTTCGGGTTACAATCGACCATGACTCTTTCTTTGACGATTTCTTTTACCCTGGTTTGTGCCCCTTCCAAGACAGGGATCTCCATTGAATAGTTCTCTTTTAACTTAATAGTTAACATAGCAGAGTTTCATTAAGACTGTCCTGTCCTTAATCCTCATCCATCCAAGCTCACCCCTTATTGCTTCTAGTGTTGTGACATTACTTGACGCCATCATCTGTCAACCTACAAGCTCTTTAAAGCCATTTGGTTTAGAGATATCACTTCTGTACCATATGTTACACTTAGTACACCCACCATTTCCCAAATTGTTTTTCCAACGAAAATCTTATTGAGCCGTTTCTCCCTGTAGGTTTTATTTGATTAAGGATTTGCTTCCCCTTCCATTGAGAGGTTGTAAGCCATGTTTTGGAGGCAACAATTGGGAAATTCATAAACTTTGAGTGGGGTTGGAGGTGGTGGGGGGGGGGGGGGGGGGGCGATTTTTGTGAAAAACGTTGGCTGGTTATATCTGTTACTTTACATAAGGGTTAAGCAATTGTAGCTATCATATTGACTGAAGTGGGATGACCATTTTAGAGCATTTTGTTCCTGTGGTTTTGGGACTCTTTGTAGATGGTGGAAACATCCCATCCCTTATCTTGTTGCCTCAAAGCTGCTATATCCTATTTCCTGGGGAAAACACAATGCACAGTTCCAGAGCAGGGCAATATACTATATGCTGTGGTTGTGGGCATCGGTATTATGTCAATGCCGATTTAGCATACCAAAATTTCAGCATTGAAAAATATACCTGCCATTAGCTAAAAATAGATCAGACTAAAGAACTTTAGCCTCAGTTAGCTGACAAAAAGTGCCTAGTTATTACTTATTTCTAATGGTATGACAGAAAAATATGTACATGTGCCAATAAAGAGTATTAGCCGACCACGGTTATGCAGCATTTGATCATTGAATATGAGTCTGACCCAGGCCTGAAAATAAGCACTCTGACATTTGCAAAATGAGATCCCCAGAGGGTGAATTTGATGATGCTATCCCATACATTGGGCCAATTTATCCTCTGGGTATCTCTTTCTGTTTAGTTTTGAGACCCTGATTCAGATTGAGGTTCACAGAGGGTAAATTTAGTGATATTACCCTGCATCACTAAATTCGCCCTCGGGGGACCTCATTTTGAAGATGACAGTCTGCTTATTAGTCGAGTTGTGACGAAGTCAAACTCGACTTATAGTTTGATGAATGGCAGGTGGGTGGGCGAACGGGCGTAAACAATTGGTTTTCGGATGATAACTTGATAATAGTTCAACCCATGTTCATGAAACTTCATAGGTAGGTTGGTATCGGTGAGAGGAAGAACCCTACCAATATTGGACTTGCTTGGTCAAAGGTCAAGGTCACAGTGACCTTGAACATAGTAAATTGTAAACAATTGGTTTCCGGATGATAACTTGACTACGGTTCAACCCACATTCATGACACTTCATGTGTAGGTTGGCCTTTGTGAGGGGAAGAACCCTATTTATTTTGGACTCACTAGGTCAAAGGTCAAGGTCACAGTGACCCTGAACATAGTACATTAAAATAGTTGGTTTCCAGATGATAACTTGACAATGGTTCGACCCATGTTCATGAAACTTCTTAGTTAGGTTGGCGTCAGTGAGAGGAAGAGACCTATTTATTTTGGACTCACTAGGTGAAAGGTCAAGGTCACAGTGACCTTCAACATAGTAAATCGTAAACAATTGGTTTCCAGATGATAACTTAATAATGTTTCGACCCACGTTCATGAAACTTCATATGTAGGTTGGCATCAGTGAGAGGAAGAACCTTATTTATTTTGGACATGCTAGGTGAAAGGTCAAGGTCACAGTGACCTTCAATCAAGGTCACAGTGACCTTCAACATAGTAAATCGTAAACAATTGATTTCCGGACGATAACTTGATAATGGTTTACCCACATTCATGAAACTTCATAGGTAGGTTGGCCTAGGTGAGTGGAAGACCCCTATTTATTTTGGACTCACTAGGTCAAAGGCCAAGGTCACAGTGACCTTGAACATAATAAATCATAAACAATTGGTTTCCAGATGATAAATTGACAATGGTTCCACCTATGTTCATGAAACTTCATAGATAGGTTGGCATTGGTGCAAGAAAGAGCTCTATTTATTTCGGTATCACTAGGTCAAGGTCACAATGACCCTTCACTAGTTAATTGTAAACACTTGGTTTCCGGACGATAAGTTGATAATGATTAAACCCACTTTTGTGCTGTCACAACTCGACATTGGATCGGTGATCCTATCGGCATTTTTTTCTGGCTTAGTCTGACCTCTTCAGAACCGTGACCTTGGTCTGGGCTCTATAAAAAAAAATCTCAGTTCTGTATCTATTTTGTATCAGTATCATGACAATACCAAATCAGGTCTGTATCCATGGCATTTTTGGTGCTGATGTACCGGTTTGAGTGCCCAAACTCAGGTGCTCAAATTCCTTATGTTGAAGTATCAGCAGAGCTTGCATTTTAGAATTGTGACCAGGCTGATTGATAGGCCTGATAAAAGGAGCTACCAGGCCTGATTTGTACTGTTCGAGGCTGATTTCCCATATTACATATATTGGCAACCAGCCTTGAACCAGGCCTACTGATCAGCCTCGTGAGAATTTTATAGGGGCTGATTACCAGGCTTGGGCTGATAGGCCTGGTGAAAATGCAAACCCTGTATCAGGCCCCAATTTGGCCTTATTTTTGGACTATTTAGACATCATCTCAGAGAAAAACTTGATTCTTATTTAACCGGAGACAATGTGAGTGCCAGTTACCGTTTCCAGGGACATTGAAACGAGCTTGTTTCAAGGTCCCTGTTGTTTCCCAATACAAAATGACAAACAAAAATATGGAATATGCAAAAGAGAAAGTCAATGCAGTAAGACCAACTGCAAATAGCAGAGGAAAATAATGATATACTACACATGCTAATCTTTATCCAATAGATTAGGAAAACAGTCGGAAACAAAATGTTTTCAGGACAAGTATACACGACTTAATACAACCCAAAGCTAATCCCTTGAATCCCAACTTGGATACTGTAGGTGACTAAAATCTGTCCATGTGTTCTTCAATAAAATGTGCAGAACAGTTTGCAGAAACCTCATGCCATTTCTGTGGTACTATTGTAAAGTCAGCGGAATATATGGACTGGTGTCACCAAATTCTCACTGTATATGGACCTGCAAATACTATACCGATACTGAGGCAAGTCACCCCTACAAATACTGATATGAAATCTGAAATTTCAATACTGGCAGTTCCACATAGTCCATAATGATGTGTGCTTACTACTTTTGTCAATTTGATTATCTACATCCAAACTCAGACAACTTCTTTCTAAGGTAGAGTAAACAATTTTCACTAACGAAAAAAAAATGATTGCCCTGATGGAGTAAGAAACTTTTGAAATTGAATCCTGATGTCTTGTGGCATTCTGTTAGAAATGACACACTGAGACCAGGCCATTAGATTGGTCAAATTCTGGAAGAGTGGTGAACATAAACCCAATTGCAGCCTGGTTGGAGAGAAAAATGCCATCCTATTTGTCTTCTTGACATCAGTCTGCAATGCTTTTCATTTCTTTTTGCTTAGAAACTGCTAAGAAACAGTTACAGAATCTTGGTCATGGGTCTTCCCCATTCTTTTTGATCCACAGGCTAATGTTTTTCTGTCCTGTGGAGTTCACCAGAGGACAGCAACCTGCATCAACAATGTCGTTTATGACACTGTCGATGCAGGTTGTTTTTCTCTGGAAAACGCCACGATTTTTCCGGATGGACCCATTCAGTAGATGTCATTTTGTCATTTTATTAATCTGATTGCATGACTAATGGGACAGTTAAATTTTGAGTTACCGCCCTTATACCACAGAATACTCTGAATTCATGCACTGTTTTACCTACAGTAAATACCACTATCTTGCAACATAGTTGCTGATTTTCAGTAAATAATTCAAAACATTGACACCAAACATGTTGATTTAGTTTTTACCGAGTAGAAAAACATACACCTCCAAGTTTGAAGTCAATCGGGCCTGTTGAGGCTGAGGAGATAAGGCACATCACTCACAAGAAACAGAATTCACAACAAACAGAATAACTCCAATGATAGTATTGATACATGTCCATATTGGTTGCCTTTTTTCTCTCTGAAAGCATAAACAATCTTAGGCAAAAAATGCAAAACTGTTTCATTTGCACACAGCTATCAACATTAGAGCTGAAACAGTTAACCAGTTAATCGATTAACTGATGGTCAACATCGTGATCGATCAGAAAAGTCTTTGATTGATTAACTATTACCTTTGAACTACCACATTACATTAACACTGTAAAAAACACACCCCGACTCACATAGACATTGCCACACTCACTCATTGGCGAGTTGTCAGTTTCAAATGCATGCAGTACTCGCTATAACGTTGTCAAAACATCAGTGAAGTCGGCATGTGTTTTATCCTTATAACGTGGTCACTTCAGTTTCTGTATTTTCATGCAATTCTCTCCCTCAGTCGTGACATTGAGAGCGAGTTTTCAGTAGATGCCACCTCCCAGTGGTGTCATCTACTTAATCCCATATTCACTTTCAGGGCACCATACACCAGGCCTTCATTCGATAACCTTGATTACATTTTGTAGGCACGTGTTCTAAAGTAAAACTCAATATTCGCATTGTCAGCACTGCGTGTGATCCACGGTATTTGAATGTTAAGTATCCTACGTCCCAGTAATTCCATTAACAAATACGAGTGTGACGTCATATGAGTGAGGCAGATACACTATAAAATTGACAGATATATAATGTGTGTGTGTGGGGGTGGGGGTGGGGGTGGTGGTGGTGGGGACCAAAACAACAGTTATAACATGGGTACTGTAGGGAGTATTAAGAGCTATGCCTCTATTTAAATTATTAGTTATTGAGTTGTTTGGTCTATGACGTTCCCAAAGTGGCTGCAAGTCTGCAACATCGCTGGAAAAGAAGAAACGATGCCACCGAAACTAATTCCGTGTGCAGACTCACTGAGCGAGATACGACACATGCACTGCAAACGAGTCATTGTTATTCATACCCCCCTCCCCCCCTCCCACCCTCACCCCCACATCAACAAAACTTCAAAGGTGCTGGCAGTCTGGAACTGGAAGACAGTGCAGACACACATAAAATATTTTCCAGTTTACAGAACGCACCACACTGCGCATGTTTCCTAGGGCCCGGTGCAGGTGCAAGTCTGCAAAGACGATCATGCACTCCTAAAAATCGAAGGTCTACTGCAATATACGTACCTGGGATTATGCACATTAACTGCTATTTTGTTTCTGCACATGCCATATGGGTAAATCTTCGGCCATGAACAATGTTTCTCTTTCATATTATTAAGATTCCTGTGTTATACGGAATAGAATACAGTATGCAAATTGCGTGCTGATGTACTTGTTCACTCACATGAACGTTAGAATGGTTACATTGTATCAATAACCGGAAAATGGGACATTATTAACACTAAATCATCAACAGTGCGGCAGCTATTCAGTGATCTATCGGGACAACTGATTAATTGGTTAACCAAGGTTAATCCTTGTGATTAATCAATCCAGAAAACCCTTTAACCGTTTCAGCTCTAAACGACATAAAGAAGATTAAATGAAAAAAAATAAGGCTAATTTATGTCTAGAATTCTGAAGGTCCTTCATAAATTCTTTTACTGAGCTTATGTTGCACCCAGGCCTTTAGATTACACCAATTTCACATCGTTTATAGGTGTGCCCAAAATTAGAGAAGGTGTGAAGACATCAAAAGACATATATAAATTCTCTGTGCCTCTTCTACATTTGAGAATAACTTCCATCATAATTTGACCCTAGAAACACAAAGAAAGGCATGGCAATAAATCATAACAGGATAAGTCTGTTATTTCTGGTTTTAATGTGCCCAAATTAGTAAAACGGTGTGCCCAAAATAAATGAATTTAAGGGCCTGGTTGCGCCATTGTGTCACATAGTTAGAAAGGTCTCCACAGGCCTTTAAATTTTCCCAAATTAGCAATGGTTGCCTCCCCAAATTACAGTTTGTATTGAATTATTTTTTTCCACATTTCAGAGTTAGTGGATAAGTGTATTGGATCAAAAATACACATCATCATGAAGAATGACAAAGAGATTGTTGGAACCTTGTTGGGATTTGATGATTATGTCAGTATCCTTTCAAAAATGTTGTACCTCCTTGTCAAAGACTCATATCGCCTAAAATTTTAAAATAAAGCAGTTAATTTCTGTTTACTAATGATGTAAAACAGATGGAACACACATTGTAATTTATCTCAACACTGTTCCTTGTTGTACAGTGGTACCCTGGTAATTCAATCAGAGAATAAAATCTCAAATTTTGAGATAACCTATTTACCGTTCATCTGGATATAATAAAGAGGACCGATTACGGTACAGCCATCATGGACGGGGCAAAATCTATGGGTGGGCATTTTTCCAAGCATATAATTCAGAGATGATCGGCTATGGCACCTAGCCGATCAACCTGAGGGTCGAAACGGGCTTGTTCCCCATACCGTGCCCGTGCGCCTTCGGCACGTGAAACCATTCCATTCGGGATCATTATGGCACCTAGCAAAATTTCCACCAATGAAGCACCGGGGTAATCCCGGTGCTTTAGTAGTGGAAATTTTGCTAGGTGTCATAGCGGATCATCTCTCTGAATTATATGCGTGGAAAAATTACAACCTGTGAATTTTGACTCGTCCATGATGGCCCTACTGTATGACAGTTCACAGATTTCGAAAGCATCTGCAGCAAGCACAGGGGGCATCAGCTGTCTTAGGGCGTTTGGGCATTGAAGAGAGGGGTCTTCCCACAGGAACATTTTAAAACAGTGCTATCAAATAAGGTGATAAGACACAACTTTTTGACAAACTGTTTGTATAGTTCCAGACAAGCAGCTTTTCGGTTAACTGTTTTTCCATTTAGATAACCACCATAGGAACGATAATAAAATCGTTCCTCTCAAATTTTATGGCCTGTTCAATTCAGAGGAATTTGGTAATTTTCATATATTCTGGTCATGAACTGAGCATTAATTCTTTTATATCTTGTGTGACAGAGCTCAAGGAGCTCTGTCAAGCAAGATGTAATAGATTAAATATCTTTATTGGATGTATTGAGGTCAAATAGATGTATACAGATGGAGAATTCAGTATTGGTTGGAGTAATTCTTTTCTTGACTAGAAGATTTTTTATTAAATTAACAGTAGTTTACTTTATAAGCTATATGCAATTAATAGGTCAAATTTATACTGGAAGTATGTTATACTGTAGGTATGGTAAATGGTTTTGTGTTTGGAAGTTGTATTCAATTAACAGGTTATTCAATTAAGATATATTCAATTTAGTGGGTTCCATTGTATTAAAGAACCTATGTATAATTGAGTAGTGACAGGAACTAGTTTCACTAACTTTGAATGGACAGGAAATATGTGGATTGTGAAATGTGCATTAGATAACCAAAAACATTACATACAGCTGGAATTCACATTTTCACTATTTTTAGCCTTTGACTACTCTCTGTCTTTTAATTAAATGTGGGATATGTGTAAAACCATTATTACTTATCAATTCCATTGCAGTCTACATATATTTTTAGCTAAAGCTCAGGTGAGATTTAGTGATCACTTTCCATCTGTCATCCATCCATCCATCCATCCATCCATTGTCCCCATCCATCCAGCATGAAATTTACGTTATCGTCTTCTCCTCATAAACCATTGGGCCGTATTGAACCAAATTTGATATGCCACACACACAGGGGGCACCACAAAGGGCATAAAGCGCTCACAAAGGTTTTTGAAATTTTTTTAAAAAACTTCTCTAGTACCACCAATCAGAATCTTTTGATACTTGGTATTCAACATCCTTAGAGGGTTCAGAACCATGTTTGTTAGACACAAATCCCTGGGTTATTTGGGCTCCCTATGGGAACCTGAATTTCATCTTTGTGCAATATGAGGAAATTATTTAAAAATCTTCTTCAGGTCAACAAGTCAGAATATCTTGATATTTGGTATACTACATTTATAAGGGGGTAGCTTGAAGTTTGTTTGAATCAAGTCCTTGTACTCCTATTTGTGCTCACTGTCGGAGCCCGTTTTTTAACTTAGTGTAACATGCGGAATATTTTCTAAAAATCTTCTTTTTAAGATCCATGAGTCAGAATCTTCTTATATTTGGTATGTAGAATCCTTAGTGGGGTGAGATTCAAAGTTGTTCAAATCAAGTCCCTGTGTTCATATGTGGGCTTCCTTTGGGAACTCATATTTTAACTCAGTGCAGTATGAGAAATTTTGTGTTTTAAAAATCTTCCTTCGATCCATTATTCAGAATCGTTTGATGATTGGTATAGAGCATCCTTTGGTGGGAGGGTTGGGGGGGGGGGGGGGGGTTATCAAGTTTGTTCAATTCAAGTCTCTGGGGGCACACTTTGCCTCCATATGTGAACTTGCACTTTAATGTAGTGCAATATGAGGAATCATTTTTTTTTTAATTTTCTTCTTCAGATCCATCAGTCATCTTCTTCAGATCCACCAGTCCAGAATCTTTTGATGAATAGTATAGAGCATTCTTAGGAGGTTCAGATTCAAGTTTGTTCAAATCAAGTCCCTCGGGGAAATGTGTGGAATATTCTTTAAAAATCCTTTTCTTCTAATCCATCAGTCAGAATCTTTTGATATTTGGTTTGCAGTATCCTTAGTGGGGCAGACTCCAGTTTGTTCAAATCAAGTCTCTGGGTTCATATTTGGGCCCCCTATTGCAACCTAACTTTTAACTTTGTGCAATATGGGGAAATTCCTTTTAAAATCTTCTTCGGGTCAACCAATCAGAATCTTTTAATATTTGATATGCAACAACCTTAGGAAGTTCAGATTCCAGTTAGTTCACATCAAGTCCCTTGGGGCATATTTAGGCTCCCTGTGGGATCCCATATTTTAACTTGGTGCAATTTTAGGACTATTCCTTAAAAAATCTTCTTTATATCCACGAGTCATATTTTTTTTTTGTTACATAGTATTGACATCCTCACTCTGATGCCTAGATTAAAGTTTGTTCAAAGTTATATGCTTGACTTGAAATTTAATCCAGAACTGAATGCAGAATTTACTGTTTATTTAAATGAATTGTGTCCTTGCATGACAGAGCTGATTGTGGTAAACTTTAGTTAGATTTAAATGCGAGTACATAAAATCAACATTTGTTTAACCCTTTACCTAACATGAAAAGCAGACAACACTTGCAAACAAAATTCTTGAATAACTATTTCTTATCAACCTACCTTGCAGTTGTTTACTACAGGCTTGCACTACAGTGGAAGAACCTAACACGGATAAAATACTCTCTATTTTAATCTTTCCCAAGAGATTTGGGAAAGAAAAGTGGTGTAAAAACACCACGAAAAAATAAGCCCAAACTGGGTCGAGCACACACCCAGTATGGGACGCTCTTCCATAGTACAAATCCACGACTTCCGTAAACCAATGCGCAGTGCGTCATAAATTCATCATTCTTTTGATTATCTGCACACGAGGTGGATGTGTGCCATAACAGTGATAATTCAACTCGTCGATAATGGTTTTCCTGTGACTGGAATTATGGATCTGAAGATCGTATAATTACAGGACTGTGTTTTATATATTCTCGTTAATATTTTCAACCACATTCTCATTGTATATTATTACTATTCCGTTTTCGCGAATGTTTTGTTCTCGACATCGTGTCAACGCGTTTCGACAATGAATTTTTCGGTTGATAAATTTAATTGTTATTGGAGTTAGGTGTCAATCAGGGACTGTCTGGACAGGATTTCGTCACTCTGTTGAGGGCTGAATTTCTGTTTTTTCGGTCCCTGTAGACCGTCTGGGTTCTGTCGTGTACCCACCAGGTTTTTTCTGCCACCTTCTCTCGTAGTTGAGGGTGTTCTTCTACTTTCTGTTTCTGTTGAGTTCACCTTTTTCTTCTGCTGCTCTCACCTCTGTTATTTCCAGTTCGGTTCCTTTAGGGCAATTCCTTTTGCCCTCGCCTTGGTGCGTTTTCGTGGCCGTTTCTTCCGCACCCGGTGGTGGTGTGGAACGCTGTCATTTCGGGAGCCTCCCGACTTGACCACGTCTAGTGTGAGTTATACCCCCTCCGTGGGGGATGTGCAGCTCCTCCCGCACCTGCGGGGGAGGGGGGGGACGCTGTCGTTTCGGTGCCCCTTCAACTCGACCACGTCTGGTGTGAGTTTTACCCCCTCCGTGGGGGATGTGCAGCTCCTCCTGCTTCTGCGGGGGGTGGGAATGCTGTCGTTTCGGGGCCGCCCAACTCAACCACGTCTGGTGAGTATTGCTCCCCCTCCGTGGGGGATGTGCAGCTCCTCCCGCACCAGCGGGGGTGGGGTACGCTGTCGTTTCGGGGCTTCTCGACTCGACCATGTCTGGTGATAGTTATTCCCCTTCCGTGGGGAATGTGCAGTTTTTTTACCGTGGTGAATACTGCGGGAGCTGTTGGATTTCTGGTGAAGAGATGCCTGGTTCCGGGACTATGCGCCCTCTCCAGTCGACATCTGAGGCTGTCACTAGGGTTGTGACTCCTCCTTTGGAGGCCAAGCTAGGTGGCTCTCTCCACTTTTCCGCCAGTTCCAACAGCTCCCGTCGTATCTGCTGCTACTGCTGTTCCGTCGACAACATCATTGGGCACCGTTTTTAGCCGGCCTCGGCTTATCCCTGCAAGGGTCTGCAGAGATGTCTGTAGTGTGGTTGTGAGGTATCGGCCTCAGCCTTCCCCATCTTCAACTCGGCGAAGTCGGAAGTGGCTGCCGACTGAACCCCCTACTGTGTCCTCTCAGCCGTTGAGCACAGTAGTTTTATACCTGCAGTGGTCTGCTGCGGTGTCTGGGAGTGTAGACGTGGGGGTATCGGCCTCAGCCTTCCCTGACTTCAACTCGGCGAAGTTGGAAGTGGCTGCCGGCCGAACCCTCTACTGTGGTCTCTGCACGGTCGAGTACCACAGTTTTGTCATTGGCGTTTTCCGTCCACTCATTCTGGTTGCGGGACCAACGCCTTCTGTGCAGCCTGGACCTTCTGCCCCGCCTATGTTGATCCTCGGGGTGTGTCATACCCATATACACGTCTGCCCTCAGATGTTTCGGCTGCCGCCCCTCACCCCGCTTCGTGTGTATTGGAGGATCGTGACCCTTCGCTGGTTAAGAGGGTCAGATGTGAAGCCACTTTGCTGGTTCGTTCCCATGTCAAACTGGCTGGTACGGGCAGTGAGCTGAGGGAGGCCCTCTCCTTACTCACTCAGGTTCTGTCCAAGAGCCTCCCCGTTTCTTCCAGCGAGTCAGCAAGTGGTTTCCAGGTGCCCCCTATGGTGCCACCTCCCGGGTTTGGAAACAGGCCGCTTTCTGATTCCCCTGGTGCCTACACCATGGGAGGCGTTGGCTGGTTTGCCCACGATGGGCTATGTGTCTTCCGACTCTGGGGAGGAGTCAGACATCCTTGATGTCGAGAGCCAGCAGTCTTCTGACTTGGGGGCAGCTCTTGACTTTGTGTTTGGGTTCCTTCTGGATCTCAAACCATCAAACCAGCCGACAGTGTCAGCCAGGCCACGATCATCGGTTGCGCGCCTACAGCCTGTGTAGCAACTTGCTTATGGGCGTCTTCGACCGTGCCAGTCAGTACAGGTGGTTGAAGCATTTTCAGCATTGGACTCTGAGTTCCAAGGCTATGAAGGCTCCGTTCTTCAATAGGGTTGACACCTTTTTGCCTCCGGTGTGTTATCGTTACTACAATTTCGCCAATCTGTCAGTCTGCCAGACTTTGACGGTTTTGGATCAGGACTCCAATTCCCTCAGGCTTTCCAAGCCCAAGTCGCCCGTCATTCCTATGACGACTCTGGAGTCCATGTTGGGCTTATCGAGAGAAATGCTGGGTATGCTTTCTCTCTCCGATCACGTCGTATCTGCCTCCAGATAGGTTTGACGATGTACAGACTCCTTGGCATGTGCTGTCCAAGGCGCTCATGCATCTTACATGCATGTCTGTGACACGGCTATTTTGGAACTTGTTCAAAGGGACTCTGTGCTGGACAAAGGCCGATCCCTTCCTGGGGGCAGCGTGCTGCTCTTCGATCTGCTTCTTTGGCAGGTCCGCTACTGTTCCATGGGTTCCGTGCCGACGGTCTGGGATGACATCCTACGTCATTCCAAAGATCAGCTGCTGCTTCGTCAGCTTGATCAGCCTTCTAGGGGAGGCAGGGACCGTTAAAAGCCTAAAAAGTACCCTTCTGCTTCCTTTGCGAAGCAAAGGGCTGATCCTTCTGCCACCGCTTCTACTTCTTACTCATGGGGTAAGGGTAAGTGCTGGCAGGCTAGAGGGAAGTCTCAGGATTCTTCATTCAGTAGAGGAGGTGGTTTTTTCCTCTCTCGGGTCTCTTCGGGGCTCGAACTGAAGGTCCTCACCTCGATTCGTCCAGGTTGGAGGAAGGATAGCAGAGTTCAGACCGTTGGGCCACCATCACATCCGATCCTTGGGTGTTAGATGTTGTTCGGTCCGGGCTGCGAATATCCGTCTGAAGGCACCCCACTCTGTCCAGAGTGCCTCTTCCAACCACAGTTCCTTCAGACGTTTTACGTCGGGAGCTTTTGTCCACGGAGATAGACAATCTCCTGGCCAAGGGGGTGATCGAGGTCATCAAGAGCATTCAGTCAGTGGGGTTTTATTCCCACCTGTTCTTGGTGCCGAAGAAGGGTGGCCGACTCCGACTGGTTATCGATCCGAGTATCCTGAATCAGTCTATCATGGCTCCCACATTCAGCATGGAGACTCTCAGGTCGGTCCGCCGTTCCATTCACCAGGGAGTTTTCGCTTCCAGCATCGACTTGCGAGACGCTTACTTTCACGTTCCGATTCATCGGGTGACGCAAAGTATCTCAGGTTCGCTTTTCTGGGGGTGAGTTTACCAGTTGAAGGCCATGCCTTTCGGCCTCAATCTGGCTCCTTGGGCCTTCACCTGACTGATGTCGCATGTGATAGCCTTCCATTGCACACAGTCCAGGGTGACTGCTTCGGCATATCTAGTCGATGCTCTCCAGAGGCATTCCAATGCTGCCTTACTGGAGTTGGATGTCGACACTCTGTTGAGCTTGCTCACGTCGCTAGGAGTCAACGAGGAGAAGTCAGATCTGGTCCCTTCTCAGTTGTTTTGTCATCTGGGGATGGCCTTCCACACTCCGTTCAATACGGTGGCAGTTCCCCAGGCCAGGGCTGTGATTCTCTCAGCTTTTGCTCTGACTCTGTTCCCAGTCCACATCCGTGACAGCACGGGGTATTCTCCGGCTGCTCGGTCTCTGCAGTTTGGTGACGGATCTCATTCCTCTTGGTCGACTGCATGTCAGACCTCTACAACACTTTCTGCTCAGTCGTTGGAGGCCGAATGTCGATTCTGTGGATCTGGTGCTTCAGTTCCAGAATCTCTTATCCTCACCTTCTCCACTGGACGACTGTTCAGTGGATCACGCAGGGTGTCCCGTTGGACTTACCCACGTCCGATCTCTTTCTGATGGCAGATGTCAGCGATCTCAGATGGGGTGCGACGTTGGATCCTCCAGAATCTTTCCCTTCACGGGATGTGGGACCAGGATCGGGCATCTCTACACATCAACCGGAAGGAGCTTCTTGCTCTTCTGAGTTTTCAGGCAGTGGATCCCTCACCTGTCGAATGGTCAGGTCCTTCTGTTGTTGGACCATTCAACAGTGGTTGCTTACATTTGGAACTAGGGCGGCACGCACTCGGTTCCAATGTACGAATTGGCTTGGGATCTTCTACTGCTCGCTCAGGATGTCAACGCCGGGGTGGTTGTTCGTCACATTTCCGGTTGTCTGAACGTCCTAGCCAACTCCCTGTTCCGACGGGGCAGGTTCTTTTCCACCGAGTGGATGTTCCACATGGCGTTCCATCGATCTCTTTGCGACTCGTTGGAACCATCAGGTGGACACTTTCGTGTCCCCGTGTCCAGATGCTCTGGCTTTCGCCATGGACGCTCTGGCCCTCCTTTGGGACGGTCTTGTCGGCTACGCCTTCCTGCCGGTTCCGATTCTGCCTCAGGTTCTCGCCCAGATATGAACCTGCAGTCATCGAATCCTTTCGATCACACCCCAGTTACCTCGGTGGGTGTGGACCAATCTGCTCCGCTCTCTGTTAGCGGCGGTTCCGGCATGTCTCCCTCTACGTTGCGACTTTCTTTGCCAAAGTCGCCCGAGGAGGTTTCAAGTTGACCCGACTTCATTGTGCCTTCGCCCATGTCTTTTATCGGGTCCTGTCTCCTCCGTACTAGTGGTTTTTCGAGACAAGCAGTGGAGTTGCTTTTCTTCTTCAAGGAGGCACTCACTCCACTGGTTTAGCCTCTCGATGGTGTGCGATCACTCTGTTGCTTCTGTCACTCCTTCGATCACACCGCTTGCAGAGTTTCTGGTATATGTTTGTTTCTGGGGGTCTCCAGCAATGGGTACAAGTCCATGCTTCGGAGACCTTTTTCATATGTGGCACCGCATTGTTTCGACACTCATTCTTGCCTCTCCAAGCTTGTTCAGCTCTTTTCCTTGAAAAGGCCTAGGACTTTGCAGTTTACTCCAAGATGGTCACTTTCTTGGGTGCTGCTCTGCTTGAGGGTGGGGGGGGGGGGGGGGGGCATTCGCGCCTTTATCCTGGATGGATATGCGTTTTCTCACATGCCAGATCTCACCTGCATCCTTTTCTCGATGGTTTTGTCTTGCTATTCGTGCAGCTTCTGCTCGTCTAGCTATTGGTGATTGTATTACCAATTTTTTTTTCTGCCACGAGGTGCTTGCATTGTCTTCCTCTTTTAATAACTCTGTCATGTTGTCGGATGACGGATGTTATACTGGCAGCCTACTGGAGAAATGCTACATTCTCCTTTTATCTGCGACAGTTGCAGGAGCCGACAGAGGACCTTTGTCCTAGGGGGCCCTCTTACTTCGGCTCAGGCTGTTGTCTGTCCCAGTCATTCATTGTGATGCTATGGTTTGATAGGCCTAGGGATCTCTTCCTCTGTCCACGGTTCCAGTGCTATTGAGTTATGTGTGGGTTGGTTATGTGATTCCCTCCATCCTATTGTCTATTCAGCCTGTAGTAAACAATTGCAAGGTAGGTTGATAAGAAATATAAATTTTATAGTAAATTTCCTTTCTTATTATACCTACCGCAATTGTTTACATGGAGGCCCTCCCGTCTTCTTATTCGGGTAAGAATCCTTCCTCCCCGCTGATCACATAACTCCTGTGTTGTCAGAATCAAAAGAATGATGAATTTATGACGCACTGCGCATTGGTTTACAGAAGTCGTGAATTTGTACTATGGAAGAGCGTCCCATACTGGGTGTGCGCCGATGGCGCTCGACCCAGTTTTGGCTTATTTTTTCGTGGTATTTTTACACCACTTTTCTTTCCCAAATCTCTTGGGAAAGATTAAAATAGAGAGTATTTTATCCGAGTTAGGTTCTTCCACTGTAGTGCAAGCCTGCAGTAAACAATTGCGGTAGGTATAATAAGAAAGGAAATTTACTATAAAATTTATATTTTCTTTCATATTTGATCTCAAAAATGTAGGTTATGGCCCCTCTTTTGAACAAGCTCAACGAGCTCATTCCAAAGAGTGGTCATAACGTATGTTTTGAGATGAAAAAATAATTGACGACTTTTGTGAATAGTGCTGGTCGTTTTTTGCCATTATGTTGGATAAAGGGTTAAATGGAGACCCACCAGGTCACTTGAGATTTGGGGATGGGGTCCACTGTATGATTGTTTTTCTCTATGCTTCAGAGTGTTTTGAAAGGGTTTGAGTGATTTTAAGCTAAAAAAAAATCACCCAACAGACCCTTCTCTTCCCACCCCATTCCCCTATCTAAATTAGATTAACTGTATTAACCCTTTACCTAACATAGTATTTTTTTAAATAAATTAAATTTCACATTTTTCGAAAACAAATTTCACAATTTTTCAATAAAAATACACAAATATGGATATCATTAGTTGGTTCTAATGATATCCATATTTGTATCGTTTTATTGAGAAACTTATGAGATATTTTAGGCTGTGGTAGACTTATTCTCGTTTATATGCTGGCCATTTTTGGTCGCTATGTTAGGTAATGGGTTAATATGTAGAATCCCTGTGGGAACCCCGGGAAGTGAAGCAGTGCTTGTTTACTGTGGTAAAAAAGCTCTATTTTACTGATAAAACAGGACCCAGTAACGAATGTCTGCAGTGGAAGTCTGCTAAAAAGGGCAGTATGGGTATAAATGATTGGCTGGACTTGACTTTATATCCATATTGTGGTCACAATTAGCCATTGTGCAGAAATATGTGACATCAAACACCAATAAATAAATAAAATAAAATAACATATAGATGCTGAATTTGACCTTGAATCCTTCTCAAAACAATTTTATCAGGTGAGCTATTGGGTCTCTTGTTTTCATGAGCTATAGCCTTAGATTCTTGGTTCAAACATTGGGGCATGGCTTGTGCCCTGTTTTTTATGTTAAAAAAGTGTGCAGACAAAAACAAGATTCAGATCATTATTGCCCTTGATGTACTTGAAAATGATGTGTTATGATTAAAAAAGGCTTAATGGGTACCCATGTGGTGTGATTAACATTTACACCTTTCTGTTTAGAATACAGTGGAGATCACTTAATTGGATATCTTGTTATTAAGTAACCCTATTAATTGAATACAAGTTACAAACATAAAGCCATGTAACATACCTTCATGACAAATTTGACCTGTTAATTGCATATTGGCTATAGAGTAAACTCCTCTTAATTGAATAAAGAATCTTGTAATATGATGGGGAAATTACAATCAAGGACAATTACAATTACCAAATTCTCCGTTTATAAACAGGTCTGTAGCCTGTCATCCTTCATCCGACACCCAATAATAAATGTTTCATTTCTGTAATGCTATCCATGGTATTGCAGGCCTGGCATTTTCGGGAGAGCGATTTATTCACTTCCCTACTGCTCGCCTTAAAAAAATTAAGGAGGGCGAAAACTAGCCCTCCTGGCCTTAGAAAATAATAATTACCATAACCACCTATGCCTAAAACCCACATCTTTTAAGATCTCTG
Organism: Pictodentalium vernedei; assembly: GCA_031216915.1. Classification (NCBI taxonomy): domain Eukaryota; kingdom Metazoa; phylum Mollusca; class Scaphopoda; order Dentaliida; family Dentaliidae; genus Pictodentalium; species Pictodentalium vernedei. The sequence goes on along the minus strand of CM062294.1, from coordinate 249,431,282 downwards.
CGACATGTATGTCTGTGGTCTCTGTAAGACGGTCACACTGCCCCTCCCACATCTCGGGGCCTTGCTAAGGCCCGGAGGTGTGGGAGGGGCAGTGTAGCCATCTCACAGAGACTACCTTGTTAGCAGCACCAAATAAAATGTACAAAGCCCACTTGGCGGAATTCATTAACAGTAAAACTTCATTTTGCAATTTTAGCTTTTGTAAGCTTGAGGAGAGCTAATCGCTTGCCTAGGCCATGCGAGGGGAGCGAGTTTTAGCCCTCCTGCATTTTTAGGAATTCCAGGCCTGGTATTGCAGGCATGGTATTACAGGTGGGGCATATGTCACCCTCGGTGTTGCTCTAGTTCATTTAGTTGCTTACACAACTTGTGGTTCCTTAACTCATTTTTAAGATATGGTTCTTGAGGATGTCATCGAATTGTGAGTATTACATTGTACTTATTGATATTATTCTACTGTTTCCAACCACTAAACTTTTCCTCTCCTTCTTATTACCAAATATTATAAGTTACATGATGTTTAGTGGTCAGATATGGTGTCATGTGAGTCGAAGTGAGATCAATATTAGACAAGGCATTAGCCAAGCCCAGGCCAGGCATTTTCAGGAGAGCGATTTATTTGCTCACCGACTGCTCGCCTTAAAAAAATTAAGGGGGGTGAAAACTAGCCCCCTGGCCTTAGAAAATAATGATTACCATAACCGCCTATGCCTAAAACCCACATCTTTTAAGATCTCTGCTACATGTATGTTTGTGGTCTCTGTAAGACGGCTACACTGCCCCTTCCACATCTCTGGGCCTTGCCAAGGCCCGGAGGTGTGGGAGGAGCAGTGTAGCCATCTCACAGAGACTACCTTGTTAGCAGCACCAAATAAAATGTACAAAGCCCACTTGGCAGAATTCATTAACAGTAAAACTTCATTTTGCAATTTCAGCTTTTGTAAGCTTGAGGAGTGCTAATGGCCCACCTAGGCCATGCGAGGGGAGCGAGTTTTAGCCCTCCTGTATTTTTAAGAATGCCAGGCCTGCAAGCCTAATATTGATCTCACTGAGCCTCACATGACACCATTTCTGACCACTAAAGATCTTGTAACGTATTTATTATGTCAGCGGACAAAATCCAGTATGTCCCTTCAATTAATTTGCCCGGTAATTTATTCATGAAAATGTAAATAAGCAGACATAAATTTGCAATATAAGGGGAGTAACTCTAGCAATTGTTTCATGCTGAAGTGAATATTGATCGGTATGATTAACCTATTGTGAATGTTGAGCATGTTTCGATTTACATTGAGCTATTGGATGGGGATATCGATCGAAATAAGTTTCTCAGGTTGGTCACATTATAAACAGATTATTTCTTTTTGTTCAGGTGAGTTTAATGACACTTTAATCACATTCAACGGACGATTCAGAACGTTTGCTGTAAGATTGCCATTTTTGAGACCAGACGGTTGTATTTTATTTTTAAAAACAATATGGTGGACACACCTAATATCAATTTCATATGGGGTCACCATTGAAGTCATCATCGACCTGATATGGCTTCATATGCTGCCACCATTTATCCACTCTGATTGGTTGATCCCAAGAGCTGACATAATAAAACTGTATATAAGTGAACTGTATGGATGAGATTAGGGTGATAAAAATACTTTATGAGATACATGAATGCCTTTTACATAAATTTATCAATTCAGCATTTCATGGTATTATGTCATTTTCACTGAACTTCATATTACCTCACCTGATTCTTGATGAATGGGAAAATGATAAATCATTCAGCAAATCCAAGGAATAGCAGGAAACCCAACTGTTCCCTTCCAGTTGGTCAATGTTTGATATTACACCCCCTACCCACTCACCATATTACAGCTTTTACATCCAGCTTTATGTCATTGAGAAAAAGGTATTACAAGTTTCTCAGGACTAATAAAAATGACCACTAAGGAAGAGATGCCACAGTGGACCTTTGTGATCAAGTTGACCGATGGCCGGTGACCTGAAACAGACCTGTTTTTATTGGAGGTTGGGTGCGGTGGGAAGTGGTTTGAATCTTATATTATGCCCCCGACTTGAAAAGTCGAAGAGGCATCCAGTGGAGACCTCTGTCCATCCGTTTGTTCATCTGTCCGTTCGTCTAGCTATCCATCCATTTGTCCATCCGTACCAACATTTTCCCTTGTATCTCCGCCACTGCTACTCCGATTTGAATGATATTTGGTGTTGTGATAGAGCATCATGGGGGAACGATACCTGTTTAACGTAAGTTTCTTCCACACATTTTTTCCAGAGTTATGGCACTTTTTCTCTCGACTTAAAACATTTTTTTGCAAGTTGGGGACATTGGCACACGCTTTGTGTTGCCGTTTCTTGTTGGTTCAGGCATCAACAAGTTTAATCTAATAAGGGCTTCTAAGCTCTTTTTTAGACAAATAATGAAATCGTTTTTTCAGACAAATAATGAAAATCTAGTTATTATTATGAACATTTTTAGCAAATTTTTTCTGGTATTAGATAAACGTTAACTTAAACATTTTTCCTGACCAGTTTTTGCTGATTGGTATGGAAAATGATTAATTAGTTCTTGTCTTTAACTGAATATATTTATGACATTCAGTATGACACTAAATTAATATTCAGTAGTTTTATAATAAGATTGTTGTAAATTTTTTTAGTGAAAGCACGCCAGAAGGCCGAAGAGTGACAAAACTGGATCAGATTCTTTTGAATGGGAATAACATAACAATGGTTTGTATATATTAAGTTTTATTGTAAGAGTGTATGCAGATGTGTTTCAGAAGATAATTTTGTTTACTTTTTTATAGGTTGTGAAATATTTGCAAAGCTTCTTTCTAATTCTGTTAGAAAAATGTTGCAGCTGAAAACATGGCATTTTTCATTTGCTAATAATTATATTTCACCGTGCCTTAGAGTGGGTTATTTTTATGCCCCTGCTGTATGCATGTAAAGGGGGCATTTAGTGTTACCTTTCATCTTTCCATCTGTACATCCGTCCATTGATATATGGGACATGTAATCAGGCCTGGCAATCTAGAAAATCAAGGAGTGCAAAACACTTGCCCTCCTCGGATTGCTAGGGAGTGCATTTGCACCTGAAATATTTTTATACTGTACCAATGACCCAGACTTAGCTGGTGCTAACTCTAAAATATCTAGGGCCAAATGCAAATTTTACCCCCCAATCCCCAAAATTTGCATCTAAAACCGAAAATTACATGTCCTATATGGTCCTCCATACTTTTACTCCACTGTGCATGCGCAGTGTCAAGGAGGTCTCAAAATTGGCGCAATTATCATTCTTTGTTTGGCCCTCAATATAGTTACACTTCACTGTTATTTGTGCTTGTAAATCTCAGTTTTAAGGATGCCAGACACATAATTATGAGAGAAATGGTGGATATAAGGAGGAAATAGAAGGAGGAGAGGAAAAAACAGTGGAAACAAATGTTCAGGGCTGTAACTTATAATTATTTTACGAAATTATTCATGTTACCTATTTTTGAGGCATGACCTTGTTGTAGTCATTCTTGCTATGAATGTTCCATTGTTTAATCAGTGTTTCCTCTCTCCCTTTCCTTTTTTCCCCCCTTAGCTATTCTCCCATGCTTTTGGCTTATTTTTTGTATTGTTTATTACTAAAAGTTCTTGGGAGTTTTGGCTTGGAAACAGAATTATTTTCTGTTGTTTTCCCCATGTTTACGTCCTCACCCTTGGGTGGTTAGGCGTTTTGGTCTGCATCTACCATCTGATGTTCTGCAGTTTCTTCTCTGGAAGTCTCTGTTTTGCATCAGATGGTGTTTAAATTGGTAACTGATTTTGGGCCATGTTTATCAGTGCCTGGAGTCATGTTTCCGGTTTGTTTACACTTTTTGTTTATGTTGACAACGGTTACTTCTTATAGTCATTACTTGTCCTCTGCTTAGATCAGTTCATATCAAAATACATTAATATTGTCCGTAAGTGTTACATTAATTTTTTGAAATGATTTTAAAATTTTTGTCTACACTTAGGCTTTTTTGGGATCCATTTGGGCTCATTGTTCCCATTGGGAACTTGGGCTCTTCTGAAAATCTTTTCAAAATTTATTTATTTTTTTTTTTTAAATTATTTTCTTTTGAAATGTTATAATGGATTATAATATATTATGTATATTTATTTCAAGGGTTAGTGCGAGTAATATGACTGTGTATATTTTTTCATGTTGAAAAAATATTCTTCAATTGTAATGCGATGATATCTTCCTCTAATTCACAGGTTCATTGTGTTTCTTATAGTCAATGTAGTCGCACTAATTCTTGCTCTGTGTGTGTTGATTGATATGACAACGTTGGAGACGTGTGTCACGGTATTTTGTTAGCGGTGAGGGGTCCATTACGGTCCTCTCTCCGTTGGGTCACTCTATATTATCAGTTTCTTTTTCAGAATTCAGAGTGATGTTTCCATGATGTCTTCAACAAGTGTGTCTCCGTCGTTGCAATATTAGGGCTAGTGGGAAGTGCTCAGGGTATTACGACAATTGCCGGGAGTGCGCTAGTTCGATCGAAGGCATTGATCGCCTGCTAGTCTGTCCGGTGTCGCGACCATTCACAGGAAAGAATGGCTCAGCACCCGGGTTTGTCCGTCGCGGTCCAGGGAAGCAGATTGGGTGATGCGAGCACTATAAAACATCAGATGTGCACACCCAACAACGACGGATCAAAGAATAGATAGGACGGAGGAAGCCTGTCAGTTAGGTAGCTAGCTCGTCCAGGTCCACCCGGACCGCGAGCGAGAGAGGCCGCCACTCTCTTGCATCAACATCTGCACCGCGATGTTGTTGTATGTTTGTTCGTTAGTCGGAGCTTACATCCACTCCTCCTGCTCGGGACGCTCCGTCGCATGACAGTCCGACGCGGCTTTTATATTGGCTTTCTCATTCTCGTCAACACACACGACCGCACCTTGGCTATGTGACCACAGATTTCCAGGGGACGTTCGCATATTATATAAATGCAGGACTGAACGTCCCTGGTGCTCCTGCTTCGCCGACCAAGGAATACACGTCGACCAGGTCACTCCATCTGCTAGCCAGGGATACGAGGCCTTTCCAGTTGGCATGTTCGCATATTATATAAATGCAGGAATGAACGTCCCGGGAGCTTCCAGCGGATAATTCACGTAGGACCGCGGCTCCACAGGTCTCATAGAGTAACATTAACAAGGTGTTGTTACCATGATGTCTTAGCGGCAAAAGTGCTCATGTAGATGTGTCAATTGCCTGGAGTTCCCTAGTTGGATCGATGGCTTTGACACCCGCTAGCTCGCCCGGTGTCACGACCATTCACCGAATGGCTCAGCACCTGGGTTCGTCCATTGCGGTCCAGGAAGGAAATTTGGGCGATGCAAGTACTGTAAAATACAATGTGCACACCCAGTGATGACAGATATGAGGATGGTACGGAGGAAGCCTATTAGTCGGTTCCTAGCTCGTCCAGGTCCATCCGGGCTGCGAGCGAGAGAGTTCTCTCTCTCGTACTACAACATCTGGGCACAGATGTTGTGGTACAAAACGTTCCTCAGTCGGGGCATACGTCCACCGCTCGGGACGCTCCGTTATATAGACAGTCCAGAGAGACTGCTCTTTCGGCTTCCTCATCCTCACGGCAGCACATGCGACCGCACCTTGGCTATGTGACCAGTCATATTCAACCAACATCGCCGACCAGGGATTCTACGGCGACCAGGTCACGCCATCCGGTAGCCAAGGATACGAGGCCTTCATACTCCGGACGTTCGCATATAAGAAATATGCAGGAATCAGCGTCCAAGGAGCTTCTAGCGGCTAAATTCTGTAAGACCGCAGCTCCATAGGCCTTCGTTATGGACGTGCTATCGCAGATATCACAAATTATCGCAGCATCCCAGCACCCGACAGTAACTCTGTCGGATTAAGAATTATCCGAGGAAGCTGGATTGGTACGTTCCGCTGCAGCTTCAGGCACGGACGACCAAGAATTACAAGTGGTCTGACAGGATGGCGAAAGGGATACGGATGAGTTGTATTTTCCTTTTCGGAACAACATAACTGCCATAGAGTCCATCCAGCATTATCTTCTGACGTTGTTCCTCCGGACCAAAAATTGCTGCATTGCCGGATAAGAGACTGATAGCGCCACTGGACTCAGAATTCTTATCGGTTTAGGGACATCATCCCTCAGTTTCCGACATAGTCCAGATAAGTCTCACAGACATTTGATCTGTTGAATGACGCTATATTTATATAACTTGCTACCTAAATGGGCAGGTCAGGTTTCTTATCGGCAAATGCTCTACATCTGCCTTTCATCAATTTAAGGAATATTTTGAAACGGCAGGACAGAGCATTCTGAGAGTTCTCTGCGTCTAGACGACCAGGTCAGGACCTAGTATTGTTTATACCATCGTCAATATCAATTCCAACCACGATGTTGGAAACAACAATATCGTCTAGCAGGGTCAGCTTAGACGCATCATCATGCGCAGATCACCTTACCAGAGCGTTATCATTACGTCTCAAAGGAAAAAGAATTCTAGGATGTACAACCTCCTTAAGAGTTCTTTCAAGGGCCTCACGTAAAACTCCGCCCTTTTAGTGGCAATATGGAGTTGGTTAGACGTGACGCGGCCCTGGTTATATCCATGCGTGTGGATAGTAAGGTGAAAAACTCAGAGTCGCTCCAGTCTCCGGAGAGTTTTCTTCGACGGCAAGCTTTCCGCAGTCTATGATCAGATAACTAAGAAAGCTTCAGACTCTGCTATTCAAATCCGCTTCCATATAGTCGGATTCAGCAGTGAAAAGTAGGACAGGCACTTCTGGGACGAATACGTCCAAGGGAAGTTCTTATAAAGGTTCCTATGTGTCCTCTAGGTCTTACTCTAGAGACCGTCAGGGTAGTGACTCAGGTAGGGGCCGTAATTCTGGCCGAGACATCCGGTCAGACACCCCTAGGTCGATGGGGCGAGGTGCGGGCCGTGGAGGACATGGCTTCTCCTTCCGCAAGCCTCGCAGGACCAGGAGGTAATGGTATTAACCTCTATCGTGTACTAGTGAGCAGAAGACTGTCAAGTTTCTCAATTAATTGGGAGTAGATTACGGACGTCCCTTGGATTCGAGGGGTGATTTCGGAAGGACTAAATTGTCCTTCAAACGAAAACCTCCCTTAACTCGAAGTCCAAGATGAACTCAGCTTCCGTCAAGTCCGCAGGAAAGAGGCTCGCTTCCATCAGAAGTCCAGTCTCTTCTGGAATGATCGTGATAGAGATCTTGGAAATCCAGGAATTTCCAGGTTTCTACAACCATCCTTTTTTGTTTTCAAAACCAGACGGCTCGTTCCGTCCACTCATAATTCTGAACTGGATAAACAAGCTGATCGTGGCTCCAAGTTTATATATGGAGTCCATCCGATCGGTCAGAGCGAGTATTCGGGTGTACGACTATGCTACATGCATAGATCTCAAGATGCGTACTTTCACGTCCTGGTACATCAGACGTTCAGAAAGTATCTTCGCTTCTTCATCATAGGAGTCGTGACTCATTTCCGAGCTCATTCGTCTGCGATAATGTCGGCCTACCTGGACGACATTCTTTAGAGGTACGGCAATGAGTTAATGCTTCAGAACGATGTGCAGAATCTGCTTCTATTGCTCCGACCTCTCAGTTTCATAAGTAAACGAGGAGAAGTCGGATCTGGTATCATCCAAGTCATTCACCCAATGGGGGATGAGCTTCGAAACGCACAACATTCTCGTTCGTCTGCCATTACCCAGAGCAAAATTAATCAGTTGTTATGCTCACTATTGTCTTCGCTCAGACAAGGTCTCAGCGAGAGATCTCATGAGACTGATACGTTTGTGTGGAGCTGCCGCGATTTTATTCCGATGGGGCAGTTACGCACTTGTCTTCTCCAATTTCTTCTGATCCAGAATTGGAGGGTGAAGATTTTTTCACTCGATACGGACATCTTCTTGTCAATCAAGTGAATAAGAGATTCAGACTTGGGCAGGTTTTTAGTGATTAACTCAGGGAGTTCCACTGCAATTGCCAGATCCGAGTTTTACAGTTTTGACGGATGCCAGTCAAACAGGTTGGGTCGTATCATTGAGCCCAACGGATTTGAAGGGCCAGGGACTTTGGGATCCGTAGTTCCTAATTAAGCACATTAACATCAAGAATGATGTCATTTTGGCTTGCGCTACGTTATTGGATGAACGTTTTTCAGAATGCTCATGTACTAATTCTGTCCGACAATTCGACGGTATTAGCATATTTTCGGAACAAGAGAGACAATCATTCCATTCTGTTATTCAGGTTAACGGAAGGAATCTTTCTGTTTGTACTAGAACATCAAGTTCTCCTATCGGTCCGTCATATTCCGGGTCGTCTGAATGTATTACCGGACTCCCTTCACGGAGGGGCCGCTTGTTGAGGCCAGAATGGACTTTCAACAACTGAGTATTCAATCAGATTTGCTACCAAGGAGAGCGGCATATGATCAACTTTTTCGTGACGTATCTCAACAATCAGTTGCAGAAGTATGTGTCACAATGTTTAGATCTTCGAGCATTTGCAGTAGATGCTCTATCGATCTCGTGAGACGGAATAATAGGATATGCGTATCTTCCAGCGCTGTTGATTCAGCAGATATTGCTCAAGTTATAAATCTCAATGCAAAATTCTGTTGGTAGCATTTCTAGCTCCACAAAGACCGTGGATTAATCTACTAAGGCGTCTGTTGTGGGACATGCCGTGGAAGCTTCCTCCACATTTCAGTCCATTCTATGGTCAGATGGATTCAATTTACTATCAGTACTGCTTATGATAATATCTTCAATCAGCAGTCTGTGCATTAGTTTTAAGCTCATGAAGTAAGAGTTCTTTCTACATCATGTGCTTACACTAATAATGTTGCTATTACAGATCTAATGAGGGCTGCATATTGTTCTTAGCCTTCCACTTTCTCGAATTTGTATCTGAGAAATATTGAGTCCTTTTCTGCAGATCTGCATTGTTTAGGTCCATTATTTTTCACTCAGAATGTCGTCCACTAATCAGTGGCAACTATATATATGTAGGCTTTCGGTTCCGGCAGTGACTCTGTCCTGCTGCCCTTTTTGCTCTGGAGTATTTGATCCAGGGCAAGGGGAAGGGGGGGGGGGGGGGGTTCCCTTAGGTCACCTGCTTTATAGTATAGTGTAAAGCAAGGGAATACCTCCCTTGGAGTCAGTAATTCCGAGTCGGTACCGGGATGGTTTTAAAATAAAGCTAATGTTTACTCATCTGTGTAATATTTTTTAAGTGTTGCTCGGTGTGAGACATTTGTATATATCACGTATTAATTGGGTGTTAATATACAATCCTCGGACACATTTTTTTTTTGAGTATATAGAGTCTCATTTTGCGGGACTTCCTTATTTATTGGCTTTCCTTTAAAAAATATTAGTATAAAGGGTTATACTGGATGTTAATGGAGATCACTGATGTTATTGCGCTCAATTACAGAATGTTGTTGTGTCTTTCTTTTTGATAGAAATAAGACAGATACATGTAAAGCCTGTCGCTCATTTTCTCCTTCAGGGGATAGTTCTGTTATATGTAATTGAGTCTATTGGATTTTCCTTTATGTCCTAGGCCCTCCAACCTTTTTACTATTCAGCTAAGTCTGGGTCATTGGTACAGTATAAAAATGTTAAAAAATTTATAGTAATTTATATATTTTTTATACTGACCAAGTACGGGGATGGCCCTCCCATGAGTTGGGAACTCATACCTCCCTGCTGAGTTCATAACGCTTACCAGGCACTGGTTGTAAGAATGATAATTGCGCCAATTTCGAGACCTCCTTGACACTGCGCATGCGCAGTGGAGTAACCATATAGGACCATATAGGACATGTAAATTTCGGTTTTAGATGCAAATTTTGGGGATTGGTGGGGTAAAATTTGCGTTTGGCCCTAAATATTTTAGAGTTAGCACCAGCTAAGTCTGGGTCATTGGTAAGTATAAAAAATATATAAATATATAAATTACTATAAATTTTTTAACTTTCATTGCAAAAACTTGTATGCTATTTTGGTTATATTCACTTCAAGGTATTACTGTTGTGACTGAAAAATTGTACCACATTCAGCTACATAGTGGAAAAATTAGCACACACATCTTCTCATTATTCAAAATGATGCATTCAATTCTTATGTGACTGTCTTCTACACTCAAAATCTATTGAAATACGACACAGAATGGGTCATGAATTATTGCGAATCAATGCAACATTGACAAATCGTCCCCCGAGTTCCAATGTGTTCATTGTGCCAGTAGGCACAGAGAACACATTGGAACTCAGGGGACAAAATGATAATAGATTTTAAAGGCAGTTCCAAACAGGTCTGGCATTCCAGAAAACCAAGGGGTGCAAAAAACTGCCCTCCTCAATTTTTTCCAGGCATGCAGTAGGCGTGCAGCACTCCTACAGAATGCCAGGCCTGTGTAATCTCAGAGTTATAGGCCTTATTGAGACAAAACTGCTATTTTTTGACTTTCGCATAATAACTTGAGCTCCCAATGGTGGAATGATTTGACAGTTTTTCTTGTAATTACAAAACTAAGATTGAGTTTGATTTCCAAATTTCTAGTGCACCTAATTTCAAAGTTGTGGTACTTTATTGTCCCCACACTTCAATATTTGTTTGGTTTCCACATGGTGACTGTATTTTCTTTTGTGGATTGTTTTTTGATGATCACAAAATGAAGGCTATGTTTGATTTTCAGATTTATAATGCACATAATTCCCAAGTTATGCAATTTCAGGGGGTGTGGGGGGGGGGGAGTGAGGGGGGAGGACATTGCAACATAACTTCAGTTTTGTTTGGCAAATTGATTTGGAATTGACAGTTTATCTTGTGACCATAATGTGTAAGCTATGTCGGAATTTACAATTTCTTGTGCTGGCATTTGCATAGTTACACCTCTCAAATGTGCGAAAAAAAATCCATGTGCATGTTTCAATTTCTGTGTAATACTTTTACATTCCTCTACCAAAACAATTCAAAGTTTCTCAGTTTTTCTTATGATCACAAATTGAAGGCCGTTTTGGATTTTCTGATTCCTACTGCTATTAATTCCATAGTTATTACCTATGATTGTGCCAAAAACATTTTATTTTTGGTTTCCCCATGGTAACTTTTGGGTTACTTTGTTTCATGATTTGAAATTTGAAAGTATCCCTATCGATTACAAAGGCCCTTAACTGTGGAAAAACTTTTTTGAGTTTTTTACACAATACCTTTGAGGTTTATCGATGTGACTAATGTGGTTGTGATCACTCAATGTTGCTCAAAACTTTCAATTATTTGGGGGATTTGCTCAAAGACAAGTGGGGGAAGTGGTATCTCATGGACATGTACATTATACTTTTCAGGCCACATAAAAAAAACACATTAGTTCTCTTGCAATTAATTTTTCAAATCATTGAGGGAGGGAGGCTTTTATTTTTTTATTTTTTATTAACTGGTTGAGTGCTGCAAGCCCATATTTGGGCTTGATTCTTAAGTGCAGGTACCACAACTTAGTTTTATTATTCCATGGTTGTAGTTCAAATTATCTTTGAAGTTAATTTATTTCATTTGTTTGGATTTGCCTTGTTACAATTTATGGGAGAGTGTACAGGCACTCTCCCATAAATTGTAACAAGACCAAAGATATGTGTACAAATTTTGGTAGCCAAGAAATTTTAGCACTCTACTATTGAACAAAAAAATTTCCAATACATTTGTTCAGTTATATTTATGCACCTTTTTTGAAAAATGAATGCCATCCACATAAAATTTGAGTTATTCTCTACAGAACATAGCAAACTTGATGTTTACAAAACATTTCTAATGAATAGACACTGAATTTTGACTCCTTGCAAGCTGCTGGCAGATATTTCTGCCCAGGACAGGAAATCTCTTGCTTTTCAAATAAGTCTAATTTCAGGAATTTAACCAAATTTTGCCCTGTAAGTTGTATAGCCAATGATTTCTTGTGTCAAGTTTTCATTAATTTTTCATCAAATCTAGTCACGGCCGCTTTTCAGCAGCCATGATTAGATTTGATAAAAAATATTTTAAAATTACTCGGAGGGTTAAGAGTTAATCATGCTTTGATCACAGCCATCATGTGCAAATAAATAAACATTAAGCAATAAGGGTAAAGTGTTAAAATTCTCACAAGTTCATACTAATTTTAGAAGATAATGCAAGCCAATAAAAAAATTCAATGATGGTGTTTAATATTAATATGGGTTCATATTTGGGCTCAGTATAGGAGCCTGATTTCGAACTTAGTGCATTTCAGGCAAATTTCTTAAAAAATCTTCTTCTCCAGATCCAGCGGGCAGAATCTTTTGATATTTGGTATGCAACGCTGTGGGGGGTGGATCTGATTCAAGTTTGTTCAAATCGGCTCCCTGGATTCATATTTGGGCTCACTTAGAAGCTTGAATTGGAACTTAGTGCATTTCAGGCAAATGTCTTTAAAAATCTTCTTCTCCAGATCCATCAGGCAGAATCTTTTGATATTTGGTATGCAACATTGTGGGGTGGATCTGATTCAAGTTTGTTCAAATTGGCCCCCCTGGATTCATATTTGGGCTCACTATAGAATTCGAACTTAGTGCATTTCAGGCAAATTTCTTAAAAAGTGTTCTTCTCCAGATCCAGCAGGCAGAATCTTTTTATATTTGGTATGCAACATTGTGGGGTGGATCTGATTCAAGTTTGTTCAAATCAGCCCCCTGGGTTTATATTTGGGCTCAGTATAGGAGCCCAAATTTGAACTTAGTGCATTTCAGGCAAATTTCTTTGAAAATCTTCTTCTCAAGATCCAGCAGGCAGAATCTTTTGATATTGGGTATGCACCATGCTTAGGGGGGTGAGATTCAATTTGTTCAAGCCAAGCCCCTGGGTTCATATTTGGGCTCACTGTGGGAGCCCGAATTATAATTTAGTTCAAAATGAGGAATTTTTCTTTAAAAATCTTCTTCTTCAGATCCAGCGGTCGGAATGTTTTGATATTTGGTGTGCAGCATCCTCAGGGGGGTAAAATTCAAGTTTAAAAATCTTCTTCAGATCCAGCAAATGAATGTTTTTGATATTTTTTATGCAGCATCCTTAGGGGGGTAAGATTCAGTCTCTGGGTTCATATATGGGCTCCCTGTGGGAGCCTGAATTATAATTTAGTTCAATACGAGGAATATTCTTTAAAAATCTTTTTTTTTAGATCCACTGGTCAGAATCTTTGGATATTTGTTATAAGCTTTTCTTAGGAGGAGCAGATGCAACTTGTTGAAATCAATTCTCTGGCTTGATATTTAGGCTACCATGTCAGGTGAGCGCCCTCAGGCCCCCTGGGGCCTCTTGTTTCTATTATATCTTGTTTGACAGAGCTCCACGAGCTCTGTCAAACAGGATATAATAGATTAAATGCCTGTATTGGATGTACTGAGGTCAAATAGGTCTATAAACAAAAAAAAAACTGGAGAGTCAGGGTAATTTCTCGACTGGTTACAAGATTTTTAGCTCATCTTGACAAAGTCAAGCTGAGCTAATCTCATCCCTCTCCGTCCGTCCGTCTGTCATCAGTCAACACCATGTTTTGGTCTTCTCCTCCAAAGCCACTGGGCCAATTCAAGTGAAAGTTTGTGTGAGTGATGGTCCCGAAGGGGCATTGAATTTTTGTTCAACGCAACATGCCCAGCCCCATAGGGAGGGGGGTGGGGGAAAATACTCGAAAAATATTTTTAAAATCTTCTTCTCATGAACTAGTGTACACAATGACTTAATATTTGCTATGGAGCTTTCTTTTGAGATGTAGAATCAATTTTGTTCAAACGAAGTTCGTGAAGCAATATTTGGCTTTGTAATGGGAGGGGTAAGATTTTTGGCCCCACCCAAAATTTCTATTTTCTGAATTCTGAACCGATGGTCCAATTGGAACCAAATTTGGTATGTGGTATTATTGGGTCATAAGTACTTGAATCATGCAAAAAAAATAATTCCCGCATCCCCATGGGAATCCTGGGAGCTAAAAACAGAAATATTTTCAAACGCTCATCCGGAACAGAGAGCTGTTATTTAGTGTGAAGTATCCTTAGGACCAGTAGAATTGAAAGGTAAAAAAATCATCGGTTATGTTAGGATGTTCTGTTATGGGCATCGAAAAAATGCGGAGTCAGCATATTTGCAAAAATTTAAAAAAATCTTTTCTCCAGAACCAATCATTAGAATCTTTTGATATTCGGTATACAGCATTCATAGTGGTGTCAGATACAAGTTTATTAAAATAAAGCCCATTGGTTCATATTTGGGCTCAGTACAGGAGCCCTAATTTTTAACATATGGTAATATGGGAAATAGTCTTTAAAAATCTTCATCTTCAGAACCACCAGTCAGAATCTTTTAATGTTTGGTATACATCATTGTTATGAGGGTCAGATTCAAGATTGTTCAAACCAAGTCCCTAGGTTAATATTTAGGCTTCCTATGGAAGCCCAAATTTTAACTTTGTTCAATATGGGGGATAATTTTAAAAAAATCTTCTTCTTCAGATCCACTCTTCAGAATGCTTTCATATTTGGTATGCAACATCTCTAGGGGGAGGGGGGGGGGGGCAGATTCAAGTTTGTTCAAATCAGATCCCTAGGTATATATTTGGGCTCGCTATGGTAGCCCAAATTTTTACTTAGTGCGATATGAGGAAATTTCTTTAAAAATCTTCTTCTTCAGATCCCCCAGTCGGAATGCTTTCATATTTGGTATACAACATCTCTAGGGGGGTCAGATTCAAGTTTGTTCAATTCGAGTGTCTGGGTTAATATTTGGGCTCCATAAGGGAACCTGAAATTTAACTTAGTACAATATGAGGGAATTTCTTCAAAAATCTTCTTCTTCAGATCCACTAGTCAGAATGCTTCCATATTTGGTATACAACATCTCTAGGGGGTCAGATTCAAGTTTGTTCAAATCGGATCCCTAGGTTAATATTTGGGCTCGCTATGGTAGCCCAAATTTTTACTTAGTGCGATATGAGGAAATTTTAAAAATCTTCTTCTTCAGATCCCCCAGTCGGAATGCTTTCATATTTGGTATACAACATCTCTAGGGGGATCAGATTCAAGTTTGTTCAATTTGAGTGTCTGGGTTAATATTTGGGCTCCATAAGGGAACCTGAAATTTAACTTAGTACAATATGAGGGAATTTCTTCAAAAATCTTCTTCTTCAGATCCACTAGTCAGAATGCTTCCATATTTGGTATACAACATCTCTAGGGGGTCAGATTCAAGTTTGTTCAAATCGGATCCATAGGTTAATATTTGGGCTCACTATGGTAGCCCAAATTTTAACTTAGTGCAATATGAAGAAATTTTTTTAAAATTTCTCTTCTTCATATCCAACAGTCGGAATGCTATCATATTTGGTACACAACATCTCTAGGGAAGTCAGATTCAACTGTGTTCAAATCGAGAGCCTAGGTTAATATTTGGGCTCCCTGTGGGAGAGGGAATTGGCCATGTTGCTGAAGAATTAAAAATTTTGTATTCAGTTCTCTCTAGAGGTGTGTAACTAAGATTAATCCACATAGGTTGTATCAAGGGGCTTCATAGGGGAGCATTATGATCAACTGAAGAAAAGGCATGATGCCCGGATTATTTTTGTCACTCCTGAGGGACTCAAGGATTGACAATGTATCCTATGAAGATGGATTGCTCAATGTAGACTCATTCTTGGACTCTGTTTATATTGTGTTCTGTTCAAGATGAGCGCTTCAGCCCGTGGGGCCTCTTGTTTGTTCAATTAACAGGAATTTACTCTATAACCTATATTCAATTAACAAGTCAAATTTGTACTGGAGGTATGGTAAATAGTTTTGTGTTGGGAAATTATATTCAGTTGACAGGGTTATTCAGTTAAGAGATATCCAATTGAGTGGGCTCCACTGAACAAATTTTCTGTTGTTTGATGTTTAATTTCTTTGTCTCAAGTCATTATGTTAATATTAATCCCCTGTGGTGGTATTTAGGTAGAGCAGTCATGGGGGGGGGGGGGGGGGGGGAGGGGGCACACATTTAAATGCTGTTGAAAATGAGGAACATAAAGAAAGTCTTCTCACAAACTATTGGTTCAAAAATGGTTGAAAATGCTCTTATATTCAATTTTTCTCTCGACTACAGTACAGTACACAGGTGATTTGATATTCAAACACACATGGGTGGACAGTAAGAGAAAACTTGTACCTCAGGTGCAAATAGGGTGCATCAAAGGTGTTCAAGCACAATAGCCAAGGCTTCGTGGGAAAGAAGCGTGATCATACTTGTGCTTCTTAGCACTTCTAAAAAGAAAAAGAGAAGCACTAGTAATTGACAGTAACTTTTTCTCCTTACCAAGAGCCTAACCCGCTGCCCAAACATGTCACCTAAACCTTGATTCAAGTTCTTTTCTGCTGGTCTTGCATACTATTCTAGTGTTACTGGAGTGCAGGCATGGTTGGAAGTTTGTCATTGTAATTTGCCAACAGTCTAGTTGCCAACAGTCACAACATTCGGACAACATGGAAATAAAAAATGCTCACATTTCATACCAGTGTTAATGTGATTGAATCCAAATTTTAAAACATTTTAATTTTATTCATTCTAACTCAAACAGTGCAAACTTGGTTAACCTGAATTTACACTAATTTCTTGGAATCAAATAAAATAGTTGCCCCATTTTCTATGTAAATTAAACCATTCAGTGTTACATGTTCTGGAAAATCCCAAACATTTCTTATAGATAAATGCAACTGCACATGTGCATGCTTGTGCATACCGTGAATTATCATCTCTAGAGAAATATAATCAGTTGAAATAATTGATTAGGAAAAACTATCTAGCACATTGTCCAGGAAATAGTGATGTTAACTGCGAGTATCTGTTAGCAACCACAACTCTGGTGCAAGTTTCGTTTTAGTTTATTTTAAATGTTTAAACAAAATAAAGTTTTATTTTTTCCCAGCTAATGTACGAAGATGTCCAAAAACACACTAAAGGCCCATTTTTTAATTTTATTCAAATTAAAAAATAATGCCTTGTTTTTTATGCACTCTGACCCTCTTGGGGACATTATGTTTTCACCATGTCCATTCATCCATCGACTGTCCATTAACTTTTGGTTTCTGACCAATAACTAAAGAACTGCTTATTTGATCAAATCATAATTTTAGGGATTACTTGTGGATGACTAGACAATGCTTCTTTTCGATTTTGGTCCAGCGAGCCGATTTAGTATGGCGTTATGTCACCGTTGGGGGCATATGCCATGCTTCACATTCTAGTTTACACATGCTGCAGGAAGATTAGTTTTCTTGCACCCATTGTCAATCACAGTTTTCAGGTGCTCGATCATGCATGTGGATTGAAAACGAGAAGCATATTTTTCAAGTCTCTGTTTATTATTCCCAGAAAAGTCTGAATAGCACACCTAAAAAAAAGAATTTCTTAACCCTTTACCCAACATAATGGACACAACTGTCCAGCGTTATTCACAAAAATCACCATTCAATTTTCATTATTTTTAGCCCGACTGTTTATTAGCCCGACTGTTTACAGTGAGGGCTATAGTAATGACTTTTGTCCATCCGTCCGTCCGTCCGTCCGTCTGTCCATCTGTCCATCTGTTAACATTTAGAGTTTTGGTTAAAGTTTGTGGTTAAAGTTTTTTACTGAAGGTTCAAGTGTTTTTTTTTTTTTTTTTTCTCTTTTCCTGTTCAGTTGACATTTGGAGTTTTGGTTAAAGTTTGTGGTTAAAGTTTTTTATTCAACCTTCAGGTACAGGCTATACCCGGTAGTTCTTGTCTGATCGTCACGAAATTTCATATGCAGGTTTTAGGTCATGTCTACATGAGAACGTCCTCTTTTGGTCGTGATCGGTCAACCGGTATGGCTGCCCGAGCCCAAAACCCAAAAACCATTAGCACAGTCTACAGGTCGTATTTATGAAGAGATTTCATTGTAACTTCATAGAATGCCTCTGTATAATGCCTAGATGAGAACGTCCCCGTTTGGGCATGATCTGTCAACCGTGATGGCTGCCCAAGCCCGAAACCCAAAAACTTTTAGCACAGTCTGCAGGTCATGTTTAATATGGAGGATTTCATTGTAACTTGATATGATGACTCTGTATGATGTCTACATGAGAATTTCCCCATTTGGGCGTGATCTATCAACCGTCACGACTGCCCGAGCCCAAAACGCGAAAACCTTTAGCTCAGTATACAGGTCATATTTATGGAGGGATTTCATTGTTACTTGATAGGTTGACTTCATATAATGTCTACATGAGAAAGTCCCCTTTTGGACGTGATTGGGCAACTGTGACGGCTACAGGTGACCGAAGCCCGAAAACCTTCAGCACAGTCTACAGGTCATGTTTATGAAGGGATTTCATTGTAACTTCGTAGGATCAATCCACATGTTGCCCAGATGAGAATGTCCCCTTTTGGTTGCGATCATTCAACCTTGATGGCTGCCCGAGCCCAAAGCCCGAAAACCTTCAGCACAGTCTACACGTCATATTTTATGGAGGGATTTCATCGTGACTTGATAGGTTGACTTCATATAATGTCTAGATGAGAACGTCCCCTTTTGGGCAACTGTGACGGCAACAGGGGCTCGAAGCCCGAAAACCTTTAGCACAGTCTACGGGTCATATTTATGGAGGGATTTCATTGTAACTTGATCGGTTGACTTCATATAATGTCTAGATGAGAACGTCCCCTTTTGGGCAACTGTCATGGCAACAGAGGCCCGAAGCCCGAAAACCTTTAGAATATTCCACAGCCCATTATGAAGGGATTTCATTGTAGCTTGGTAGGATGGCTCCAAGTTTGTGGTTAAAACCCCAGACAAACACCCCCCCCCCCCCCCCCCCCCCCCCCCCCATCCAAATTAGGTTTCGGCTCATATTTAGCAGAGGTGTGGGGAAAAAATGGCCAAATTTTTTGAAAATCTTCTTCTAATGAACCACCAGTAGCAGAGACTTGATATGTGGTATACAGAGTCCTTTTGAGGTTTAGAATCAAGTTTGTTCAAGAGAAGTTTGTCGGGCATTATTTGCCTTCGTTATGGGAGGGGCAGGAATTTTTGCCAGTCCCAAAATTTCTATTTTCCAAACCGAGAGGCAGATTTGAACCAAATTTGATATGAGCTCTTATTGGGTCATAAGTACTTAATTTATGCCGAAATTTTTTTCCCGTCGCCCCCCCCCATGGGAACCGCAGGAGCTAAAAATCGAAAAAAATTAAAAGGCCCATATCTCCAAAACTACACGGCACTGAGAATTCTTATTTGGTGTGAAGCTACCTTAGGACCAACAGAATGGAATGGTAAAAAAAAAATGCTATCGGTTTTATCATGGGGTACTTTTGGGGGAACTTTTAAAAAGTGCTGAGTCAGCACTTTTTAACACTGTAGGCAATGGGAAAAACATTAAAAAATCTTCTTCTCCAGATCCAGCAGGCAGAATCTTTTGATATTTGGTATGCAACATTGTAGGGTGGATCTGATTCAAGTTTGTTCAAATCGGCCCCCTGGTCATATTTGGGCTCAGTATAGGAGCCCGATTTCGAACTTAAGTGCATTTCAGGCAAATTTCTTAAAAAATCTTCTTCTCCAGATCCAGCAGGCAGAATCTTTTTATATTTGGTATGCAACATTGTGGGGTGGATCTGATTCAAGTTTGTTCAAATCGGCTCCCTGGATTCATATTTGGGCTCACTATAGAAGCCCGAATTCGAACTTACTGCATTTCAGGCAAATTTCTTAAAAAATCTTCTTCTCCAGATCCAGCAGGCAGTATCTTTTGAAATTTGGTATGCAACATTGTGGAGTGGATCTAATTCGTGTTTGTTCAAATTGGACCCCTGGATTTATATTTGGACTCAGTATAGGAGCCAAAATTTGAACTAGTGCACTTGAGGCAAATTTCTTTGAAAATCTTCTGCTCAAGATCCAGCAGGCAGAATCTTTTGATATTGGGTATGCACCATGCTTAGGGGCGGTGAGATTCAAGTTTGTTCAAGCCAAGTCCCTGGGTTCATATTTGGACTCACTGTGGTAGCCCAAATTATAACTTAGTTCAAAATGAGGTATTTTCTTTAAAATCTTCTTCAGATCCAGCAGTCGGAATGTTTTGATATTTGGTATGCAGCATCCTTAGGGGGTGAGATTCAAGTTTGTTCAAGCCATGTCCCTAGGTCCATATTTGGACTTACTGTGTGAGCTTAAATTGTAACTTAGTTCAAAATGAGGAATTTTCTTTAAAAATCTTCTTCAGATCCAGCAGTCAGAATGTTTTGATATTTGGTGTGCAGCATCCTTAGGGCACTGAGATTCAAGTTTGTTAAAGCCAAGTCCTGGGTTCATATATGGGCTCCCTATTGGAGCCCGAATTATAACTTAGTTCAATATGAGGAATATTCTTTAAAAATCCTTTTTTTTTTTTAGATCCACTGGTCAGAATCTTTGGATATTTGGTATAAGCTTTTCTTAGGAGAAGCAGATGCAACTTGTTGAAAATCAATTCTCTGGGTTGATATTTAGGCTACCATGTCAGGTGAGCGTCCTCAGGCCTCCTGGGGCCTCTTGTTTTTTATTTTTGCCACACTTTGACATTCTACAACCTGTGGCATTGCAATTGTTTTTAGGCAAGTCTTGGCTGTCACGATTAATCAGTTATTTGATTGTGGATCGGACCCAGCAAAATCACTTAGTATTTTTCATTGTTGAATAATCGATAAATTGTACCACATTTTAGACGTTTAATAATTAAAAGAAAATTTGATGAAAAAACTATTGTTTCTAAAGATAAAGTGTTAAGAACATCGATGTTAAACCTTAAGAAGCCATTTGAACCGTCAGTGTAATAATCAAGACCAGTCAGCAGTTGCAACAGTGTGTCTGTGATGTTCTTCCTTCGAGAGGTAGAACTCTCACCTTTGAAATACCGATAAGGTTCTTTCACTTGTATAACTAAAATATCTAAACTCAGTTATTTAAACGGAGACAACGATTTTTTAACCTCAAACACACACACACACAGAGTCTTGTCTACCCTACATACCGAGGTACCCCATTGTTTGTCCTTTGTGTAAACTAACGGTTTCTACCTCGTTTTGCCGGTACAGTTCTGGGAAAACAACCGAGGTAAAGGGTTTCTTTTGTCTTTTGTACCTCGGTAAGGTGAAACACGCAAACTCTTTTGTCTAGTTACCTCGTCAAGTTGGTAAGACAAACCCACACACACACACACACACACACACACACACACACACACACACACACACACACACACACACACACACACACACACACACACACACACACAGCGTAACACTTGTTTCCATGTTTGACTGGATTTGATCTGCAGCGCAAATGACGACCATTTCTATCTGTCAATCTTGTAGTGTATCTGCCCCATTTGTATGACGTCAGAACATGCACCTACAAGTAATCGGAACAAAGGCCCCGGTATATGAGAAAGAATACAGAAACCGAAAGTACGGTTTTCTGAGAACAGCTATTTCATTTTCCCAGTATATATTATCTGTTCTGTTAGGCATTGGTTGTTGCAGAGGAAACCAGCTGAGAGTTCAGGCTTTTTTCCGATTTTGTGTACTGGACGGTGTTTTCATTATCTTTAAAATGCATTTTTATTTCCTTCACCAAGAAAGTTGTTACTTATTAGTCTTTTTTTGTGATTGTTTTACGTCATGTTTTACACGCCACCAATGACACACTTAATAGGTTAATCACCTGGGCTAATACATAAAATGTGCAAAGTGAACTATGCTAGAAATGATGCCAGGAGTCCAGCAGGCAATCACATTTTTTTTTTTACAAACGAAACGCCTTCATTGTTTGCTTGAGGTAGGTCAACTGACTTGAACTTCATTTTTAACGACTTCAAAGAGAGAGGGAGAGGGGCCATCTAGGTACGATTAATTGATTATTATCAATTATTTGCGATGATTAATCGTTTCCTAAATTCAAAAATCGTGACAGCCCTACTACATAGACAGCCAAGACTTGCCTAAAAACAACTGCCAAGATATTTAGAATGTAACCTGTGATTCAAGCCCGAAACTGCGTGTTGGGGCCAGACCTGTTAACTCTCCCAGTTTCACGTGAGTCTCCTGGTTTGTGGCACCAACTCACGCTGACATCCTATTTTCTCCCGATTTGAAACTTTTCAAAAATAGTTGTCTGATTCTATTTTGAAAATTGAACAAGTTGCATTGTATGCCAAATATATTCTCATACTGTCGTGGTTACGTGAAAGAAATCAAAATTATATAAACTCAAAATATAAATTAAATAAAAACATAATCTCTCAAGTATAATTAACTTCAGCTGACCTTTTATATATACTATTGTTATGGTTCATACCAAATTTATCCGTTTTGTGTAAAAAAAAATATAATTGAAAGTTTGTTGAAAACTGGAAAAAATCTGTTGAAAGATTTCACAAGAATTAAGTTACCTCCCCTCACTTATATACAAACACATTCAGAACAATCATGTCCAGGCTCCAGCACTCAGCAGAGTATTTTGTCTTCATTTTGAACCAACAGGATTATTTTGTTTGTATTTTTTTTCACAGTGGGAGTTATGAATACTGAGGGCACCTTCCCTAATGTGAGTAATACAAAACACAGTTCAAATATTTTTTTTAATAAAAAAATGAAAACGAAATTACCACAATCACACACAACTTCATTGACATTGTACCGGCAACAACAGGTGGGTTTTTTTTTAAACAAAACGACATGTATTGTTAGCATTGAGTAATTTTTATTGTACAATAAAATCTGTCAAAAGATAATAAGAATGAATATTTCCTCACTAAAAATGTACAGACTGAACAAAGAATTTACATGAAAAAATGGCATGAACGAAGAAGGAATGCTTGTTTTGGTTCTTGAACATTTTGGTCCTGGGGCATTTTGGCCCAAGATGTTTCAGCCTCCATGTTTTAAAGCACCGGGATGGGCTTGCATGAGCAAGGAAAAATGGACAGACTGAGGAGGGGGGAGGGGGGGGGGGGGGGGTTGGTACAGGCAAAGGCTAGATAGGCATCCACTCACATAAAATTTGTGTGTGTGTTGGGAGGGGGGGGGGGGGGTGATTGTCCCTGGGGTGCGGGGGCTTGGACCAGTGATATCCATATTTGTATGCTTTTACTGACCATTAAAAGTGTTAAAATAAATTATTAAAATGAAATATATAATGCATTTGGGTTGGGGGGGTGGGGTGGGTGCCCGGGTGGGACCGTGGGAGGCATAACAAGGAAAATATTGATGTACTGGTCGCATGCAAAAATCTCACTGACAAGCATCCAAATCTCACTGAGAGCTCATCGAAATCACACTGACAGTCACCTTCAGAGGTTAACAGGACTGGGAATCCGGAAAGTGAAACAGTGCTTGTTTACTGTGGTCAACAAGCTCTGTTTTACTGGTAAAATAGTACCCAGTCACCAATGTTTGGGGTGTAAGTCAGTCTTTCGATTTTGAGTTGCGTCATGGCGCTTGCACGCTATCGCGCACCGCAATTTTGAAAAGGTCTGCGCCACTAAAGGTGTGCCTTGGCAAAAAGCAGCACACTATTTGATCGCCTGTTTGAATGTTCGAATTACCTTAACACAAGTGGGGGTTCATGATCATCAAGCATCGATAGCACATGCACATGGCCTTATGCAGTAATATACAACTACATGGTACAGTCGCAGTGTTGGTTTCACTTTCAAAAGAAGTCTGGAAACTATGTCGCAACTTCAAACAAGCCGACACATCAAAGTCGATGCCACAGAGCATCCCAATTTAAACCTGATGAAATTGGTTCATCAGAAAAACTGTAGACTTACCGGTACATCAGTAAGAGCTCAGTTCACTGCCGCAGAGTTATTTAACAGGTTAAAATAAAATATCGCAGTCTGACAGCGATCCTGAGGATACAAAACAGCCAACATCACGCAAAGGTGTGCAGTTGTCAACATTTCGCTATTGGAATGTCGAAAATGTAATTGGCTATAAAAGTCACAATTCCATATTATTCTAGTTACTGTTCCCAGTTCCAGTTTTTCCTTTTTCAAACTGTGTTTTCTACTTACGTTTCTGTGCATGCATTTCAGTTTAGATTACGGATTTATTTTTTGAAAAAGAATGTTTGAAATAATGAACATGTATTGTGAGTATGTGATCTTTATTTTATTGTTATGACCCAACAAACGTGACTTAATGTCACTATGAAAACGGAGATGTTTTTTAGTAGAATACAGCGTGTGTATGATAGACGATCTGTCACTATCATACACACGCTGTATTCTATTAAAGCATTGCCGTTTCCATAACTTTTTCACAATAGCTGAGTGTTTCGTAAGTCAGGAAAATGGCGCTTGCGAATTAGAAATGGCCCGCACCACACTTGGCGCACCTGCATTTTTCAAAATCGGAAGACTGGTGTAAGTCATCTAAAACGGGTAACATGGGCACAAACGATTGGCTAAACTTGACATTATCTCAGTGTTGCAGTCACGATAAGGCATTGTGCAGAAATATGTGATCTTAAACACTAATAAATAAAATTAGCCCCTTCATTGTTATGCAATTTTGTAATACCCTGTGCTGAGCCATATATTGGGAAAAGTGGTAGAAAATGTTAAAAATTGAAAAAATATACAGAATTTATAATTTTAAACCTGCCAGAACATAATTGAACACTTTTGGAGTCTAATGTTTAGTTCCAATACCTAATTTTGGTATGGAATAACCCAAAACATGGGTAATCAAGCCAGAAAATAAGCAGACCGTCATCTGCAAAATGAGGTTCCCAGAGGGTGAATTTGGTGATGCTACTCTGCACAGCAGGGTAGCATCATTAAATGTACACTCTGTGAACCTCAATCTGAATCAAGGTCTCAAGCCAAAACAGAATTCACCCCTGTAAATTGCAGATTGCTTATTTTCTGGCTTGTGGGTAATAATATAGTCCAGGGCCACTTGGACAGGCTGAGCAGTAATATCTGGATTCTCGTCACTTGAATTATCTACATCTCCCGCATCACTATCATTGTCAGCAAATAATTTTTTGGACATATTTACATTTCAAGAAAACCAAGAAATGTAACTCTAACTGGAAACTTGACATGCGGT
Organism: Pictodentalium vernedei; assembly: GCA_031216915.1. Classification (NCBI taxonomy): domain Eukaryota; kingdom Metazoa; phylum Mollusca; class Scaphopoda; order Dentaliida; family Dentaliidae; genus Pictodentalium; species Pictodentalium vernedei. The sequence goes on along the minus strand of CM062294.1, from coordinate 249,406,020 downwards.
TGAGACACGTATTTCTGTAAAACAATGGAAAATACCAGAAAAAATGTCTGTCCTCTTACATTTGTTACAATGTGTGTTGTATTGAGAATAACACTGTGCAGTGTATCCATTCTATGTATGTAATAACTCCATACTCAGTATGGATGTATAGCACAACGCAGTCCTTGCAATTGGCTTCGGCACTCGGCAATGCCGAAGCGATTTGCTGAAGCAAACGGCGCTGACTACAGCACACGGTTGCTGTAGCAGAAATAATCTGCGGTGCGTAAGACTTGTCCAGACTTGGATCGAAAGTCCGGAATGTTGTGGGGGGTTTGGTACGTCGTGTTCCACAAGACGTATCAAACCCCAAAAATACATTACGGACTTCGGGACCAGGTATGATCGATTGTGTGACATGCAGTTTCATTTGAGTACACAGAAATATCAAGCCGAGGGAAATGTTATATACTTGAGTCAACAAGTGCACATTTCAACGTCATGTAATGATGTGTGTGTTGCGTCATCGTATCACACCGGTGTTGTTTTGATTGTAAATAATAATAAGTTTAAATAACTAATAAAGCAATTAGCACGAAAGGAGAAAGTTTACCATGGGTGTGAAGAAAAAAAACGTTGATGGTTGGGGAATCGCAAGTGTGGGCTATGATTTGGACGACGATGGAGAAACTGTAAAACTAGTTTACTGCACACTCTGTCGTGATGTGTATGGAGGACCATGTGGCCAACAAAAAATGGTGGTTCAACAGCGAGGGAAGGTCAAAGAAGATAAAATAGACAAATGAATTTCAGGTACCACAACGATAAAACAAATGTAATGCCATCGATCATGTAGCGAAATCGAACCTTCACCGAGTAGCTATTTTGAAAAAGAGATCTGAAAACAGTAACACGGGGCAATCTACGGAGGATCAGTCAGACTGTCAGAAAACAGATTCTGCTTCGAATTCTACCTCTTCGTCCGCTGCAAAACAGCTGACATTGAAAGAATCTGTCAGAAAAATAACGACTTACCAGCGCAAACAACTGGTAATGAAGTTTCAAATTGCACATTATGTGGCAAGAAACCATAAATCTTTTAAGGACTATGAAAACATAGCCAAATTTGAGAGAGACATCCACAGAGTGGACTTAGGGACTGCCTACGTAAGGGACACTGCATGTAGGGAGATGGTTTCTGACCTCGCCGACACTATTCAGTTCAATAAAATCACACAACCCGTCAACGAAGGCGTCTGTAGATATTTCACTGTGATCTACGACGGGTCGAGCAGTGCTAAAACGTATGACGAGAAAGAATTATGTCTCATAAAGCTATGTAAGAATGGAAAGCCGGAATACCATGTCATGTCCTTAGAGGAACCAGATAATGCTAGTGCCTCAGGTCTGAAAGGCGCCTTTGATAAAAGTGTCCAAAAGCAGAATTTTGAATTTAATGTTTCCCATCGCCTGGTTGGCGTCGGAAGTGATGGGGCAGCCACCAATCATGCGCTGTATAGACTAATACGCGACGATGTCGGCGATCACCTCTTAATGGGGTGGTGTGGCAACCACAAGGGTGAACTTGGCCTGCATGATAGTGTAAAAGGGTCACAACTTAATGCGGCCTGTGATGAGGACATTTTAAATACTTACCAAATTTTCAAGCGCGCAAATTTAAGATGGAGGCTAATGAAGAAACAGGTCAATTTCATGGGGAAGAGACTCTACAAGTACAAGAGAACAAGTGGAACGCGATGGGTTGCTCATCAGGTACAGTCATCGGAAAACTACATAAAAATTTGCCAATATTCTTAGGATTTTGTAATCACCAAATTTCCTCACCATTCAACAAATCTATGAAAGATTTCGCTCCCAGACTAACAGGTTATCTAAAAAACTCCATGAAATTAGATCATCTCTTATTCATTGCTGCCCGCAAGGATATTTTAGCCCATTTGACACCATTTTCTCTTTGTTTAGAGAAGCAGTCATTGTTGATGACGGAAGCTATCTCCACTGTAAAATCAGCCGTATCCACACTCCAGAGACTTCTGAGTATTTGCCGTGAGAAAGAATCGGCTGTTTTCTACATGGACAATTATTTTCCAACGCCATGTAAACTTTGCTGGCCTTTCATCGAGGATGACCATGGAAAGAAATACGAATCCAGATCAACGCGATCGGACGAAGATGCCGTGTTGAATGAACTGGCAGACAAGTTTGTAACTTTCCACAACTACTCAATGTCGACCCCTCTTGACAAGGCTCTTAGTATTGTTAATACCGAAATGCAGGTTGTTCTGGAAAAGATGATAGCCAACCTCACTGACAGATTCTCCGATTTCATAGAAAATCCACTGTTTTCAAGCGTCGCGGAACTTCTTGACACCAAGACTTATCAACACAGAAGTATTTCCGACTTGGAGGTTCCAATGTTAAAAATTGTTGAGTACTTTAAATGTTTACTTGAAAAAAACAAATGTGATCTCCAGCGACTGAGCACAGAATTAGCAATGGCTCACACACACGTACTGACTTTTCTAAAAACGGATTCGCCAGAAAAGGCATGGCCTTCATTGTTCCTTTCAGGAAATGATCTGTGTATTCAAAATTTCCTTCAGATCATTGAGATCTGCATTGTTTTACCTATCTCAAGTGCCGAGGCGGAGAGAGTATTCAGTTCATTCACCCAAATCCTTGGCAAAGAACGCCAATCTCTCAATCACTCAACAATCGAGGATTTACTTATTGTCAGAGGTGAACCTGTGTCGGATGAACATACCCTTTACAACATCGCGATCGAGCGTTTTTTGTCGCGTGATTCGTGTCCCAAAGGCAATGGTCGCGGAGTTTGCGGGTACAGAATCAAACGTAAACGTTCTTACAAGAATAAAGACGGTCCAAGAAACAAAAGATGCCTATTCCTGCCAGCAGATAATAGAGAACAAACCCCGACCAACCCAAACACCGAGTCTGATGTTCACCAAGGGGATTCAGATTATGACTCAGATGCAGACAGTGAATTCGCAGTGGACGATTTTGACTTGGATGAATTCTCGTCCACTTCATGCACAGACTCAGAATCTCCTGATTCAGAGTAAAGAAACTCCATACTGTTGCTATCAATGTTGCGTTTTTAATAATAAAAAAAAAATTACCCCGATGTATCAGAAATTACTGAGGGTGGCACTTGGTGCCCAGCAGCCCACTGCGTGAGATGGAATTGAAAATGAAAAAAAAATTAAAATCACCAGGAAACTGAAATGTAGAAGATGTTACTGACCAGTAAAATTAAATATAACCCCACCCCCACCCCAAGGGGAGGGGGGGGGGTATATTTGATTGTATTGGTTAGTGACGCAACCTTCATTTCAGCTTCTTTGTTATTTTTTTCTGTGCTGAGCCTGATTGATCCCACCTCATATCATCATTTATTGGTAAACTCTTCTCCCGAGATATGATGCAAAGTGGAGGAAGAAATTCCCAACCCATATCCCACACTGCGGTTACCCCCAAAATTGTGCCCCCCCCCCCACCCACCTTCTGGAGCTTTGGACCTTCCTGCAACGAAAGGATAGGCCTAACATGTCCCCCCCCCCCCCCCCCCCCCCCCCCCCCCCCATTGGCACGACCTCGATGGGCACATTCCAATGAAGGCGGTGACATGATATGGTTTCGTTTGACTTTATTGAATAATTTACAAAAAAGAAACATAAATAAAGTATTAACTCTTTTTGTCACTCGCTTTCTATGAAGGGTATTTAAAAAGCATAGGGTTATATTCAATGCAGAGAGCTTGGTTTTTTCATGTGTTCTGAGAAAAAACCGTGACATATGCGGCGGTAGCTAAAAACGGAAACCCGCAGCCAACGTTACACAGACTTAAACTTTCTGTGATTGGTTTGTTTATTGTGATACCCCTCTCGGAAACAATTGAATTCGCGCCGTACACATGCGCATCGTTCCCGTAATATAAAAATATGTGTGGGGGTTTCCCAGGCTGTGTTCCACATTTTCAAAAAATGGGTCAGCTTTCATTCTGTACTCCGGGGATATGCATAAATCGAGGTAAACAAACAGCATATTTTTTTAAAGAAGTAACTTCAAAATGCTCTTTATTCAATTCAGGTCAGGAGAAATTCATTCATTCAGTATTGTAGTCCAGCAAATTTTGATCGCAAACTGCAGTGCAAATCCAGACAAATCGACCGAACACATCACCGTCACATTTTTAGGAGCGGATTCATGTAAAAAAATCTGATTTTGTTATCCAAAATATAAGGTGGATTCCTAGCCTAAAAGCCACCAGAAGGCTCCATTTAATAGCAGACTTCAAAATTTTCCTGGGGGCAAACCCCCCCAGACCCCCCAAGAGCGCTTGTGCCTTCGGCACTCGCTGCAGATGCCTTCGGCATCTGCATTTCTCACTTGCAAAAAATGCCATAGTAACTGCCGAAGCACACAAAATTCGCTATGGCAAAGGGCTGCCGAAGCAGAAATTTCTGAATTGCGAGGGCTGCACAACGCATCAGAGTTTGGGGCCGCATTCAGTATGGACCTATTGTAGTGAAAAGGTTAAGATTACTTAACCCTTTACCCAATGTAACCTGCCAGAGCTATTCACAAAAATCTACAATTAATTTTCATTATATTTTCATTTTTTGTTTCATAAACACAGGTTATGACCCCTCTTTGGAACAAGCTCATCAAGCTCGTTCCAATGAGGGGGTCATAACCTATGTTTTTGAGACAAAAAATGAAAAAAACTTAGTTATTCAAGAATTTTGTTTGCAAGTGTCGTCTGCTTTTCATGTTAGGTAAAGGGTAAAGAAATAAATCAATTGAAATTTGAAGATTTCTCTTCTGTAAGAATCAGCACTAAGAGCTTTTTCCAGTTTATAGTGTTAGGGTCATATATTGTTCCTTGAGTGGAACAAGACAACATCTGCAGTGCTTTAGTATGTGTTTTTATTTTTTTTAAAATTTCAACTATGAAAAACTCCATGGCAGTCCTATCATACAAAATCTTTGTTTAATTTCAGTTGGTTCCAGGAGGTGAAGGACCTGAAGGGTAGAAACAAAGAAAAAGTATGTCTTGTCCATTCATCATCATACCATCATCAGAAGATTGTAGATTCATTTCGCAGCTCAAGTATGAATACAAGGATGTGGCTGAATGTGTGATATGAGTTACTGTGTGCATGATAAAACAATGAACTGGTGAAGAAGGCAACAAATATTTTTTGTTTTCGTTTTACCTGTCATCCAAAACTAGGCAGGCCTGAAAATAAGCAGTCTGACATTTGCAGAATGAGGTCCCCGGAGGGTGAATTTGATGATGCTATCCCATACTGTGGGCCAATTTATCCTCTGGGTACCTGTTTCTGTTTAGTTTTGATCCCTGATTCAGATTGAGGTTCGCAGAGGGTAAATTTCATCACTAAATTCACCCTTTGGGGACCTCATTTTACAAATGACAGTCTGTTTATTTTCTGGCTTCAAACTTGGTACAGTATAGCCCACTTAATTGGATACATCTTAACTGTATAACCCTGTTAATTGAATATAAATTCCAAACACAAAACATATACCATACTTTCAATACAGATTTGTTAATTGCATGTGGGTAATGGAGTAAATCCTGTTAATTGAATAAAACATTGTGTGATATGTCAATAAATTATCCTGACAGTACCTAATTCCCATTGTTTATGGACCTTTTTGGCCTTGATACATCCAATACAGGTATTTAATCTATTATATCTTGTTTGGCAGAGCTCATTTAAAGAGAGCTTGTCACACCCAAAAACTACAATCAGCCAAAGGGTACAAACAGCAGATGACCACTCAAGCTTTGTCCTCATCTAACTCTGATACTCTGGCGATCGCAGTGCAACATTCATTGTGAACCCAGAGCAAAATTAAACTATTATACCTCACAATACGCCCCCGTAACAGGCGAGACCATCACCTGTTCAGCAGCCGCCAGCACCTCCCAACAATATAGAAGAGTCTGCCATGACTACCACACAGATCACAATCATCCCGTGATTAGCAACATGGACACATACAAACACAGACATCACTATCATTTATAATATGGTAAAAGTGCTAAGATATATGGCGGCAGCATTATATGAAAATAGAGACTTTTGAATTTGTTCCAGTTTTCCTTCTCGCATGAACAATATATGCACCATCAAGGGAAAACAAAACACAAAAGGGGAAAATAAAATACAAACAAACAATAAGTTCATGTTTTTTAATATAATTTTTCTAATGCCCACCACCACGCAGGAGTTAGTAACCACCTGTTACCATGCACTGTCAACCTCTCTTACTTGCCTTTAACCGAATTCTTTAACCACCACACTGTTCTCTGACTACTTATGCTTTACCATCACATTCCTTCTTGTTTCAGCCTATAATGAAACAAAATAATTATTATGCTTTTATGATGGCGACACCAACTATTAAGCTTTCCTACATCACACATCCACCAAAATGCATACGCCAATATGTATCCGCCAAATGAGGGCATATAGAGCTGAGCCAAAGTAGTCTCTATTTGCCTCTGATGAAGTCCACTATAAGGATGAAATCGGTAAGGCTTGACAAGCAACCAGTACAGGTTACAAAAAGTCGAGATCCTCTCAGACTCTTCAGAGTTGTTGAACCCATAATAAAATATAGTGGAATAAATGGTCAGATTTTCTCCAGAATACAGGAAAGTGATCAGAAGGATTACAACCCAAGAGTAATGGTAGCTGAAAAATATCCCTCCACCAATTCAATACTTTTAGGAAATACACTGCTGAGCCCTTTCCCAAAAGAGTTTCACTAAATAAGATTGAGCATTGAACTTCAAACCGAAATGTCCATGGTTCGATCCTGACCAGCGGTAACTGTGTTGTGTCCTTGGGCAAGGTTCTTAATCCTGTTTACCCACTTTTGGGGCTTGGTGGTGCTGTGTACTCAGGTGTACTGCACACTAATGGCACACTTGTCTTCAACCAGTGTTAACCTTGTGTGGTATTTCTGTGGAATTTGTACATTGGGGAGTCTGAAATTTGCTTGCCCCACCTTTGTGGTTGTCCCCAGGTACTCAAGCTTCCCCCATCTGTAAAACTGTCCAACATGAGGTTACTCTGGCTGTTGAAAATGTCATTAAACCCAAAAATAAATATATAAATAAATAAAATAAATGGAAGGAATTCCAGACATGGCCAGGTATATAAATAAATAAAATAAATTCCAGACATGGCCAGGTATATAAATAAATAAAATAAATGGAAGAATTCCAGACATGGCCAGGTATACAAATAAATAAATAAATAAATAAAATAAATAAATGGAAGAATTCCAGACATGGTCAGGTATATAAATAAACAAGCAAATTCAGTGAATTCATGTCTCCCGCTGGGCAGCAGTTTCAAGGGGAATTAATGCATCCTGTGGAATATAGTTGAGTTGCAAGTGGAAGTTATTTAGAAGAGACAGAACAGACAGTGCTTCAGACAGTGGTTATCAGATTTATTTTTACGGAGGTCACTGTCAAAGCAAGTGAAGTGATGTGGAGTATAACTGTGGGAATCACTAAAATTAAGACTGTATGATAAGACATATTACATTAAACTGATGTGAAAAGTAATCCATATATGAAATTTCATTGAAATTGGTTGACTCTAAGGAAAGTTAGAGTCTGGAAACCATCAGCCAATCAAATTTAAGCAACCTAATTAAATATGCACAGAAAATGCCCATGTTCGAACTTGGACCCACAATTGATGAAAGTGATCTACTATGCAAATTTCATCGAAATCGACTGACTGTAAGGAAAGTTAGAGTCTGGAAACGAAAAACATGCAAGGTGTGCACTTACTGTGTATTAGTAGTAGCACCGAATAAATCAAAGTTTCCCTAATTTGCATAATTTTTGCACGAGAACAAAACCCGTATTATATGTAATGTATTGCAGGTCACTAAACATTCATACACAAATTTATTCAAATCCAAACTTTCATATAGAAGTTCTGTACAAAAAACTGATTACACCCAATTTCGGAACAAAATGGCCACTGGCGTCCATCTTGAATTTTGGACCAAACCCCAAAACACATATTCTGGTCTCACAATGATAACAAAGATACCCAAGAAGATTCGTGAAGATCGGTTCATAAATACGGCTTTTAGTCCGAGGTGCGTTGACACGCGGAGCAGATGGACAGATTTTCGGTACAAAATTTCCCACATTCAAACTTTACCTAGGTATTGATAAAAGTAATCCATATATGAAATTTCATCGAAATCGTTGATTTTAAGGAAAGTTAGAGTCTGGAAACCGTCAGCCAATCAAATTTCTGCAACCTAATTAAATATGTGCGGAAAATGCCCATATTCGAACTTAGATCCACAATTGATGAAAGTGATCTACTACCCAAATTTCATCGAAATCCGGTCACTGTAAGGAAAGTTAGAGTCTGGAAATGAAAAACATGGAAGGACGGAAGGACACCCCGAATTTAATATCTCCCGTTTTTTTCAAAAAGCAGGAGACAATAAATACAATAAATAAATGGAAGAATTCCCGACATGGCCAGGTACATAAATAAATAAATAAAATAAATGAATGAATGGAAGGAAGGAAGGAATTGCAGACATGACCAGGGTTATTTTGAATTGACTTGTTCCGATGTTGGCTGAATGATAGTTGACATTGTGTTTCCTCCAAAACTATTTATCACAAACATATTAAGACTTTGTATAAGCTTAAAGTTTGACTGAAGGAAAATTTTCATTTACCAGTGGACTGTTCACAGGAATTGAGTCTTATGTAACCACCACAAGAATGAAACGAGCATTTTTCTTTTGAAATTTTTTGCCCTGATGCTCCTGAATGATGTGTATGATGAGTTTTCCAAGGAAATGCTGCTGGGTGATACATTGTTGGAAAGGACTCTCAGCTCTTCCCAACAATATATCAACAGAATATCAAGGGCTTAATGGGGAGACTCAAGAAATGATTAGTTAGTTTGGCCTCGGCATTACAACACTGATATGCACTCCAATAGAATAGATGTTAGTCGAAAATGAAAGCTGCTCTGAAGGGTGTAAACTCCCAAACATCATTGACAACAGATTTAGCAAATGTATTTCAATTATTTAAGAAAGAATACAGACATCTTATATAAATGTGATTATGCATATGTCTGTCTCTCCCCCTCTCTCTGCCTTTAATCCTTATGCACAGGGCTCGCAAATAGTGAAAAAACGTGATTGCCCGTCGGGCAGGCTTCTTTTGAGATCTGGTTGCCCACCCCAGAAAATGGTGGCCCGGCGTTAGGACTGATATTTGATTGCTCAATTTATACACATTTCAATGTGAGTCGATCAGCTATGACAATAAACGATGTATAACAACAGGTGTTGAAAGACACCCCATTACAGCCTGGAAAGTGTCCTGGTTCACTGCGCTATGTTAACTTACTGTCTGAATTGAGAACTAATCTCAAACATATTATATCGTTTGTTCAATACAGTAACAAAAAAATAAATAAGTACCTGACCAAGAGGAAGATCTTCAAAAGAGACCGTTGCAATGCTGAATGAGCACAACATCCACTTTCATTTTCGAAAAATGATTTCTGGGAAGGTAATGGTTGTGTTTGAATCGTTGTTCAGGACACTATGAGTGTACAGTATTGTCTCTACAGGGATATGACGTCACACCGTTCTCGGTTGCTTATCGTACCAGTGCACTCCCGATATCTGGGAACATTGATTCAAATACAACCAGACTCCACTCGTGAGCATTACTGAACAATATCAAAATTTGCCCTGAATGTCGCTGTGGGAGGTGTGAGTGTGTGTGTGCGTGGGGGGCTGTCAGCCTGTTGCTAACAGTATCAGTGGGACAGAGCTAAACAGTACCGACGTGGTGACCATTTGTTTCGGTTTGTTGAATACTTAAAGCGGTGCATTATTGACAACCAATCCCAGCACGTGCCATCGATAATATCATAGATCAGAAAAGGAATTATGTATCTGTTGACTGGTGAGGTTTATGAGCTGCCGCCACTGTCTGAAAAGTACTTCCCCTAACCAGCGGAACACGTATTCAACCATTTTAACAGTTGTTTAATCATTAATTCCTGCTCGTTTTTATATTTTAATTTTCTCAAAGAATTATCTTTTAAAATCGGACAGGAAAATCTGGTTGCCCGTCGGGCAGAGGGAATAGCATTTTTGGTTGCCAGAGAAAATTTCTGGTTGTCCCGGGACTTGGGGCGACCCTATTTGCGAGCCCTGATGCATACATATAATTCTCTAGATATGGAGTTACAATTTGGCATTCTGGGGTAATTTGTACCAAGGAGTAACATGGAATGGCTTTTGATTTCTTCTGATCACCCCTTCATGGGGTTTAGCACAGTTTGGGTTTGTTGGGTGTTTCCGTTTAAACAGACATTAACTGGTAGACTGCTTGACGCCCATATCTGGACTTTATTCTGAAGTGCAGTTATCACACAGTAAAGACATAAACATTCTGTTGATATGCGTCATATTATCATTGAAGTGAATTTATTTTGTCTGTGTGGATTTGCTGTGTCACAGTTTATGGGAGAGTACTTGTAGGCACCCTCCCATAAATTTTAACAAGGCAATGACATCTAAACAAACTCTGACAACCAAAAATAATTTAGCACTCTACCAGTTAATGAGGTCAACTAATTTACATTCTATTCTATTTACTTCCCACCGATAATATGAAGAAAACAAGTTTACTGTATTCAGCATCTTACCATGAGCAATGCCAGGCAGTTCAGCAAGTACAATATATATATGTTGTTCTGATGTGAATAAAGAAATGTTTTTATATTGATAACAATATAACTTATTTTGATGATTGATGCTAACATGGTCTGAGGTTTGTGGCTCAGAGCCTATGTTCAACCTCAAAGAGGTTGAAAATTTGCTCCGCTCCACAAACCTCTGACCATGTTACCGTCAATTCATCACAATAACGTATGTTCATATAAGACCCTACCCATAACCCCAAACCTACATTGTGAAATGAACAAGGCAACTTAAATGAACAAGATAACTTTAACTATTTAGTAAATAGACCTCTTGTGTACCCAAAGTTGTCACTGGACAACAAAAAATCAATAAGATAGATAAAGGTCGAAGTTTCTCCTTACACAGTATGCACTTTGAATCTCCTCCCATTGTTATCATTTTTTCAAATATTTCACTTGTGACATCAGGCAGTAACATATGGCACCAGAGCCATAAACATAGAAAAAACTAAGGGAACTCTCGTCCAATCAGGGGGCAAGGATTTTAGTCTTGTTGAGAGTCAAAACCAGTCAGTCACGTGAACAGAAACACATTTTTGGAGACTTGCTCTGCAGAGATTCTTTAATGAAATTTGTTTTGAGAAATAGCTAATGCTGCCAGATGCTGTCATATACAAGCCTGATTGAACTATAGACTGATGTTGGTGATTGTTTTTTTCTCTGGAGAAATACCCAAGTTTCATCTTTAAACATCTTTTTAATTGAAAAAATTCAATGGAACTTAAGGAAATGAAACTGCAAAATGGTTCTTTTTGTGTCGCCGCCCCACGAAGTGGGGAGCGACATATAGGGATTACTTTTGTCGTCTTGCTTCGCCCGCGTCGTCGTCCACGTCACACTTTCTCTTATCTGCCACTCCTCTTTAACCTATGAATGGATTTTGATGAAACTTCCAGTGATTCTTTATCACATAATGGCATTGTGCACCTCCTATTTTATTTTTTGATCCGCTGTTTTTTTTCCAGAGTTATGCCCCTTTTCCACTTAGAATTCTGTCTGAAATATTAAAATATAGTGCAGGCGACACACGTCTTCTATGGAAGACTCACATCTAAGTTTTTATTTTACTTTTATTCTTTACCCATCTCAAAATTCTTAGGATATTCTCACTCATCACTGTAACAGGCCTTTAGAATATTGCCTACAAAATTATTATCTGTTTGACACTGCCCTGTAATCCATATATAAAGGGGGATTTTACCTGTAAACCAGGGGTCAGCCTTGATTTTAGGGAGAAGTGACTCCTCCCACCAGAGACTTTAGGGAGAAGTCAGGTCAGGAGGGAGAAGTCAGTGAACATGAGGGAGAAGTCAGAAAAAACATTAAAATGTTAGCCATTTCACGTCATTTAACATTTAATGTAATCTGTAAACCTATGAACCATATTGTTCGTAAATATTAAATATTAATGCCTCCAGGCATTCTCCAGGAAACTAAAACAATTTAATATTTAAGAACAATGTGTATTTAACACTGGTGACTTATCTGTAAAACAGCTACTCGAACAGCACTCAATCAGTTAAACACAAAGCTGTGCATTATGTCTTCGAAAGCATTCAAAAGAGAACATTCCAAGACATAATGCACAGTTTCTTATCAACCTACCTTACAATTGTTTACAACAGACTTGCACTACAGTGGAAGGCCCTAAGTCGGAAAAACACTCTCTATTTACCGCTCACCTGACTGAAAGTCAGTGTGAGCTATTTCCATCACTTGGCGTCCATCTTCCGTCCATCGTACGTTAGCTTTTACAAAACAGTCTTCTCCTCACAAACCAATGGCTCAAATTGAAACATATATGGGCCACATCATCTTGGGGGTTATTCTATTTTAGTTTTGTTCAAATGGCGTCTCCGCCCTTTTTGGGCATGATCTTGTGCCCAAATATGATGAAATTCTTTAAAAATCATCTTCTCATGAACCACAAGTGGGAATGCTTTGATATTTGGTAGGAAACTTCCTCTGGTGTTCAAGAACCAATGGAGCGATTTGAGCCAAATTTTATATGTGGCATTAGTTGACCCTAAGTACTTCATTCATGCCCCCAAAATTTTTTGCAGTTCTCCATGGGAACCCCTGGAGCTAAAAATAGAACAAAAATGAAAAGTCCAATATTTCCCAAACTGCACGGACTAGAGATTTTGTATTTGGTATGAAGCTTTCTTCTGAGCAGTTGAAACAATTGGACAAAAAATTGTTTTTCTCATCAGCAGTGATACCTTTTGACTCGATGTTAACGATGTTCCTGTTCTGAATTATGGATTCATAGCTGTTTCTTCACTATCCAGACATACAGGGCTGTGTTTTTATATATTCTCACGATTATTCACTGTATTTTTCATAATAAATCTCTATACCGATTTCGCGCGCGATTTTTGTGTACCGTGCTGTTTCGGTATTTTGTTCATTAATGCTAACCCTTTGGGTTCTGCTTTTATCTGTGTTAGGTGTCAGCTGGGGGCTGTTGTGGCAGCTTTTCTCCCCTCTTTTGAGGGTAGAATTTCTGCCACTTCTCTTTTGGCTGTTGGGGTACTTTTTTGTTCCCGTTGGGCCTTTGTTTCCTGCCACCTTACTCTGGTAGCTGGGGGTGTCCTGTTTTATTTTTTTTTCTATGGGCTCACCTTATCATCTACATCTGAATTGTGGATTCATAGCTGTTTCTTCACTATCCAGACATACAGGGCTGTGTTTTTATATATTCTCTTGATTATTCACTGTATTTTTCATAATAAATCTCTATACCGATTTCGCGCGCGATTTTCGTGTACCGTGCTGTTTCGATATTTTGTCCATTAATGCTAACCCTTTGGATTCTGCTTTTATCTGAGTTAGGTGTCAGCTGGGGGCTGTTGTGGCAGCTTTTCTCCCCTCTTTTGAGGGTAGAATTTCTGCCATTTCTCTTTTGGCTGTTGGGGTACTTTTTTGTTCCCGCCGGGCCTTTGTTTCCTGCCACCTTACTCTGGTAGCTGGGGGTGTCCTGATTTTTTTTTTTTTTTCTATGGGCTCACCTTTTCATCTACATTGCTTTCACCAGATATGCCTAGGACGATACCTTGCAGGCCATTTTTGTTGTCTTGGCATGTTGAAGTTTCCCATTTTTCATGCTCCACTTTATTTGGGTGTTCTATTGAAAGACCCTGTGGGCTGGATGGTCTTCAACCTTTTGAGCTTCAATCTATTGTGTAGTTCGGGCACGTGCCATTTCCTCCCGCGCCTGCGGGAAGGGGAACGCCATCGTTCGGGGCCTTCTGATTCAACTCTGTCTGGAGAGAGTTCTACCCCCTCCTGGTTGTTTTGCAGTCTTTTTGTGGTGTGGATACTGCGGTAGCTGCCGACATTCTGGCGAAGAGATGCCTGGTTCCGGCACTACTGTCCCCCCTCCAGTCGACATCTGAGGTTGTGACTCCTCATTTGGAGCCGAGCTCGGTTGCTCTCTCCGCTTTTCCGCCTTTGTCAACAGCCACTGATGTATCCTCTCCTGCTGCTGCTCCGTCGGTGACGTCATTGGTCTCCGTTCCAGCCGGCCTCGGCTTATCCCTGCAGGGATTTCTGCTTCTTTGGACGTGGGATATTGGCCTCAACCTTCCCTTGCTTCAACTTGGCGAAGTCGGTTGCCGGCCGATCCCTCTGCTGTGGTTTCTCAGCCATCGAGCCCAGCAAGTTTTGTTTAGGATTCAGATGTCCATGGTGGGTTCACCATGGACTCTGTTGCACTTCTGTCCACGCACTCTGGTCCTTCAGCCAGTTTTGCGGGACCGCTGCATTTTGTGCAGCCTGGACCTTCTCTCAGAGGGGTATTTCATACCCCTATAAGCATCTGTATTCAGATGTTCCGGCTGCCACCTGTCGCCCTGCGGTGGGTGTTCTAGAGGATCGTGACCCTTCGCTGGTCAGATGCGAAGCCACTTTGGCAGGCCGTTCCCACGTCGAACCGGCAGATACAGCCGTGAGCTTATGGAGGCCCTCTCCTGGCTCATGCAGGTTCTTTCCAAGAGCCTTCCCGTTGCCTCCAGCGAGGCTTCTAGTTGCTTCCAGGTGCCCTCCACGGCGCCGCCTCCCGGGATTGGAAGCAGGTGATTTCTGGTCCCCCGGTGTTCCTACACCATGGGAGGAATCGGCTGGTATGCTCGACATGGGCTATGTGTAATCCGACTAAGACGTCAAGAGCCATCAGTCTTCTGACTTTGGGACAGCTCTTGACTTTGTGTTTGACTTCATTCAGGAACTCAAACCGTCAGACCAGCTGGAGGTTTCAGCCAGGCCGCGATCATCGGTCGCACGCCTACAACCTGTGGAGCAACCTTCTGGGTGCCTTTGACCGTACCAGTCAGTACAAGTGGTCGAAACGTTTGCAGCATTGGACTCAAAGCTGAGTTCCAAGGCTATGAAGACTTTGTTCTTCACTGGCTGATACCTTTTTTGCCTCCTGTGCCATTTTATCGTTCCTACGATTCCGTCAGTCTGCCAGACTTTGACGGTCTTGGATCAGGACTCCTCTTCCCTCGGGCTTTCCAAGCCAAAGTCGGCCGTTATTCCAATGGCGACTTTGGAGTCCATGTTGGGCTTATCCAGAGAAATGCTAGGTATGCTTTCTCTCTCTCGGATCACATCATCTCTGCCTTGGCTGCTTATCTGCCTCCAGATATACAGGCATACAGGCTCCATTGCGTGTGCTTTCTAAGGTGCTCGTGCACTTTACTGACACATGCCTGTAACACGGCTGTTTTGGAATTAGTACGCCGGGACGCTGTGTTGAACACAAGCCGTTACCTTCCTGGAGGGCAGCGCGCTGCTCTTCAATCCGCTTCTTTGGTGGGTCCGCGACTATTCCATGATTCCGTGGCGACGGTCCTGCATCATTCCAAAGATCAGCTGCTGCTTTGCGAGCTTGATCCACCTTCAGTTGGAGGCCATGGCCGTTCCAAGCCTAACAAATGCCTTTCTGCTTCCTCTGTGAATCGAAGGGCTGATCCTTCTGCCGCCGCTTCTTCTTCTTACTCGCGTGGGAAGGGTAAGCGTTGGCAGACCAGAGGAGGTCTCAGGATCCTTCATCTAGCAGAGGATGTGGTTTCTCCTCGCCGGGGCTCAAAATGAAGTTCCTCACCTCGATTCGTCCCAGGTTGGAGGAAGGATATCCCTTCGGAGGTACCCCACTCTACCGAGAGTGCCTCTTCCAACCCAAGTGCCTTCAGGCGTTTCACGTTGGGAACTTTTGATCACGGAAATAGACAATCTCCTGTCAAAGGGGGCGCTTGAGGTTGTCAAGAACATTCATTCAAGGAGATTTTATTCCCATCAGTTCTTGGTGCCGAAGAAGGGCGGCCGACTCTGACCGGTTATCGATCTGAGTATCCTGAACCAGTCTATCATTGCTTCCAAGTTCAGCATGGAGACTTTTAGGTTGGTTCGCCGCTGCTCCATTCACCAAGAAGTTCCCGCTTCCAGCATCGATCTGCGAGACGCTTACTTTCACGTTCTGATTCCTCTAACATTGCGAAAGTATCAGGTTCGCTTTTCTGGGGCGAGTTCACCAGTTCAAGGCCATGCCTTTCGCCTCAACCTGGCTCCTTGGGCTTCCATCGCACACAGTCAAAGGTGACTACTTGGCGTATCTGGACGATATCCTCCAGAGGCACTCCAATGCTGCTCTTCTGGAGTCAGATGTCGACACTCTGTTGAGCCTGCTCACATCCCTAGGGTTCAGAGTCACCGAGAAGTCGGACCTGGTCTCCTCTCAGTAGTTTTGTCATCTGGGGATGGCCTTCCGTACTCAGCTGAATACGGTGGTGGTTCTCCAGGCGAGGGCTGTGATTCTCTCGGCTTTCGCCCTGATCTGACCCAGTCTGCAACAGCCCGGAGTATTCTCCGACTGCTCGGTCTCTGCGGTTCGGCGATGGATCTCATTCCTCTAGGTCGGCTGCATGCCTGACCTCTCCAACACTTTTTAGCTCAGTCGTTGGAGGCCGAATGTCGATCCTCTGGATCTGGTGCTTCAGTTACCAGCATCTCTTCATCGTCACCTTCTTGCCTGGATGGATGTTCAGTGGTTTATGCAGGGAGTTCTGTTGGACTTGCCCATGTCCGATCGTATTCTGTCTGCAAATGCCAGCGATCTCTGATGGGGCACTACGTTGGATCCTCTAGGTCTTTGCCTTCACGGTGTGTAGGACCAGAATCAAGCAGCACTTCGCATTTACAAGAAGGAGCTTTGTCAGATCCTTCTGTTGTCCGACAATTCGATTGTGGTCGCTTACATTCGGAACCAGGGCGACATGCACTCGGTTCCCATGTACGAATTGGCTTGCTTGAGATCTTCTACTGCTAGCTCAGGATGTCAACGCCGGGGTAGTGGTTCGTCACATTCCCGGTCGTCTGAACGTCCTACCCGACTCCCTGTATTGGCGGGGCAGGGTCTTTTCCACCGAGTGGATGCTTCATGGGGCATTATTCCGGTCACTTTGCGATCTCTGGGGTCGTCCCCACATCGATCTCTTTGCGACCCATTGGAACCATCTGGTGGACACTTTCGTGTCCCTATGTCCCGATCCTCTGGCTTTCGCCGTGGACGCTCTGTCACTCGATTGGAACGGTCTAGTCGGCTTTGCCTTCCCGTCGGTTCCGATTCTGCCTCAGGTTCTAGCCAAGATACGAACCTGCAGTTGTCGAATCATTCTGATCGCTCCCCTGTCGCCTCAGTGGGTGTGGATCAATTAGCTCCGTTATCTGTTGGTGGTGGTTCCGGCACGTCTCCCTCTACGTCGAGACTTTCTTTGACAAGGTCACCCGAGGAGGTTTCATGTCGACCCGACTTCATTGTGCCTTCACGCATATCTTTTGTCAGGTTTTTCTGACGAGCAGTGGAGTGCTTTTCTTCTTCAAGGTGGCACTCCACTGGTTTAGCCTATGCGGCTAAGTGGAAGGTCTTCTGTCGATGGTGTGCTGAGTTGATTATGCCGATCCTTCGATAACACAGATTGCGGAGTGACTGGTATATCTGTTTGATTCTTGATCATCAACGGGTACAGGTCTATGCTTTCGGAGACCTTTTCGTATGCGGGAAAGCGTCGGATCAACACTAATCCATACCTCTCCAAGCTAATTTGGCACTTTTCTTTGAAAAGGCCTAGGTTTTTGCTAGAATCTTTCTTGGGTCCGGCTTTATGAGGGGTGGGGGGGGGGGGGCGCCGTTCGATCCTTTATCCCAGATGGATATGTGTTTTCTTACATATAAGACTGCTTTTCTGATGGCTTTTGCCTCAGCCAGAAGGGTCAGTGAGCTTCACGCCCTCTCGCGTGATCCGACCTTTTTCAGGAGCTCCGCCAACAGTGTTACTTTGACCACTGATTGCTCCTTTCTGGCCAAGAATCAGATGCCAGAAACTACTCCACCTCTTATCTGTATCAGGGCTCTTCCTTCTGCTGATGGTAATCGCACTTTGCTCTGTCCGGTTCATGCTATTCGCATTTATCTCAACCGGACGCAGTTCATAAGGAAAGGCAGGACATGATTTTTTCTGTCTCTTATTCCTGGTCGACAGAAGAACTCTCCTCAATCCATTTCTCGATGGATTTGTCTTGCTATTCGCGCGTCCTACGCTCGTCTAGCAACTGACGATTGTTTTAGCGATCGTATTTCTGCCCACGAAGTACGTGCCTTGTCTACCTCCTGGGCTTTTCCTGGTGCCGCCAAGAGAAAATACGGGCCCGGGGGATCAATTAGATGGTACCACCTGGGCGGGCCCCCTTGTTTCAAACCCAACTTACCAAGGACCCATGGAAATATTTACCCTTCCCCCCGACAGATATCCATTATGACTCAATTGCCTCTCAAAGACTAGATCGGGTTACACAAGAGAATGGTAAGAAGGGATATATATATATATCTTGAATCAACCGAACTTATTGTTCACGTCACTTTAACTGGCATATGATAAACCATGTGGACATACTCTAGTGCATGCAGATGGTACATTGAGGATAAAAATAACTGCAAGCTGCAGCCGCACGACTGCATCTTGCTGTTATTTTATCCTCTTTGACCCACGATATATCTAATAACTTAGACAGTTCTTGAAAGGAATATATGCTTACTAGTGAATTTGGGGGCCCGCGGCCCGTCTGTTGATTCACACACACTGGGCATTGAAAAAAACTCGCAAACTTGCTGTCTCGGGTGGTGCGGCTTCGTCCTCGCCGGGCCCCGGGGTTACTACCCCGCCCCCCCCCCCCCCCCCTCGACGGCCCTGGCTTTTCCTAACTCCGTCATGTTGTCGAATGTTATGCAGGCAGCCTATTGGAGAAATGCTTCTACTGTCTCCACCTTCTATCTGAGTCAGTTGCAGGAGCAGTCTGAGGACTTTTTTCTTTGTGCCCTCTTTCTTCTGCTAAGGCTGTTGTCCTTTCCATAAGGCTCCTTACAAGGTCAGTTCCAGCCATGTACTTGGTTACTGTCGTTTCTGCCTGTGTGTCACACAGAGCCATCCGTCTCATCTCTCATTGTCTTTTACTAATGTTTGTGATGCTACGGTTTTATAGAACTAGGGAACTCTTCTTCTGTCCACGGTTCCAGTGCAGTCTGTTATGTGGGGGTTGGTTATGTGATTCCCTCCTCCTGTTGTCTATTCAGCCTGCTGTCTATTCAGCCTGCTGTAAACAATTGTAAGGTAGGTTGATAAGAAATTTAAATTTTATAGTAAATTTCTTTCTTATTATACCTACCGCAATTGTTGACGTGGAGGCCCTCCCATCTTCTTTTTCGGGTAAGAATCCTTTCTCCCCTCTAATCACATAACTCCAATGTTGGCGGATTCAATAGAATGGCACATTGGTTATACGTCTGCGCACTGGTTCCGGAAGCTGTGAATTAGTACATGGAGAAGAGTGTCCCCCTACTGGGTGTGCGCCGGTCGCACTCGACCCAGTTTTGGCTTATTTTTTCTTGGTGCGTTAGCACTACTTTTCTTTCCCAAACCGCTTGGGAAAGAAAAAAAATCGAGAGTATTTTTCCGAGTTAGGGACTTCCACTGTAGTGCAAGCCTGTAAACAATTGCGGTAGGTATAATAAGAAAGGAAATTTACTTTAGAATTTAAATATCTGCAGCATAACACTATAGTTTATAGTGATTTTGTTATTCAGCATGTAGTGTAAACCTGCTTTTACTTTTGGACTGATCACTCACACTGAATGCAGATCCTCAACTTGTCAGGTTGCTGTAAATCTCCTATAAAATATATTTTTCAGCCCTTTACCATAAGTAAGAGCCATATCTATCCAGTACATTCCATACAACTGGATTGCTGGAATGTTGGTGAAAAAGATCGGCACTCAAACTGCCCCCCCCCCCCCCCCCCCCAAGATGGTGTAAAGTAAATCAGCCTGATAACTCCTCCCAATTTATGATATGTGATGACATCACAGCGTAGCCGCTTTCAATTCATCGAACACCATGGCATTTAACTTGCACGATAACTAATACTAATGTATCTTATTACTTTCCAAAGTGTGATTTATTTGGATTTCCGGGTTTGATTATAAACGATAACTTCACAGGTGAATTATGCAATCAGCAATTGTGTCATGTATCCGTGCGCGCAAACGAAGACGGTTTGCCGTGGGTGTAATGGGGACTTCATTGTTTTTTTTGTTGTTTTTTTTAACCCTTTACCTAATATGAAAAGAGACGACACTCGTAAAAAAATATTCTTGAATAGCTATTATTTTCATTTTTGTCTCAAACGGGCTCGTTCCAATGAGGGGTCATAACCTATGTTATAGAGTCAACAAATGAAAAAATAATGAAAATTAATTGGCGATTTTTGAGAATAGCTCTAACCGTTACGTTAAGTAAAGGGTTAAATAATATAATTATCGTTAATAATGAAAAGTAATAAACAGAGTGATCGCTTGCCTGGGCTGGTTACGTGAAATAGTTCATTCGAGGCGAGGGACTATATTGTAAAACACTCATGCGCATTCGCGCACTCGTGTTTGTACAACGTCCCCCACCTCTCATGAATTATTTTACGTAACCAGTCCAGTCAAGCGATTACTCTCTATAACTTCCCAATCTTGGCACTTGTTTTGGGTCAGTAATAACTAAGATATGTTGTAAATATTCAATTTTCATTGCCACGAAAAATATGCACATCATGGACATTAATTTTTCTCAGACCTCAAAAAGTGATTGGAGACTGCGATGTATTGGGGGAACTCAAAACTTTCGAAAAAAAAAGTTTTTTTCTGAGCATTGTTAATTTATAGCAACCCCCCATCCCCCCCCCCCCCCCCCCCCCCCCAGATGGCGGCGGTGGTGACACTTTTGAATATTTGACCACTGGGCAATGCGGCAATCCAGTTGAGTAGAGATCAGTAAGCCAGCGCTATTCACAAAAATTATTAAAATTTTATTATGTTTGGCTCATCCGACTGAAAATCAGTGTGGGCGTTGCCATCACCCAGCACCATCTCCTGTCTGTCCTCAACCCTCCAAGTCATGTCAATGAAGTCAAATTATATCCCAACCCCCAAGAAATTGCTATACAAATGTTTGTATTGTTTTGAGGTGGGAGTTCGTATGTAAAATAACATTTAAAAATCCCAACACGGGAAAATGGTTATTTTGAGGGAAAACATTGAAAAATTCAATAGAAACACTGAAAATTGGAATCTGCTCAGTGCTCATTAAAAGATTTCAAACAACAATCATTTCCGTGGTAATTAGATCAAAATAACCAATGTTCCCCTATTCAGCTGCAAAGTTGCAACACAACAAACGACAACACATATAGGTGGTTACACAGGCGATACCAGATGATTTTTATTCATGTGCACATTTCGCCACGCTCCCAAGCGTTACATAAACAACCCTGCTTACGCAAGTCACGTCATACCACGTATTCTGAGGCTCGTCAGCCTGAAAATCTCGAGTTACATTCAAAGGTACAAGATGCCATTTGGTCCTGTCCGAGGCATGGAAGTTCAACAGCTACAAAAACTTCAGCACATCTGAAGAAAGGAAAAAATTCTCAAAAAATTTCGTGGTCACAAATTGGCGTCCCCGTGCAGAATGAACAGTGGAAACCAATTACCCAGAATACTCAGTCGTCATACCCCGATGCGTTGCAGCAATTCCGCATCCAAGGGGAAATAAATTTCATACTAATTCACTCTGTTCAAACGTTTGAAATGATATACCATCCACCTGTACCTTGCTAAAGATGAAAAGATGTGACTGTACCACAGGTTGTGAGACGTCAAGGTGAAGTGGAAAAAAACCCAGACTCACCTGTTCAAAAGCTTGTGGGAAATGACATGAAAATAATAACTGCTGCAATGTCAATGTCTGGAAATCTGATTTCGCATTGCGACAGAACCATCTATCAGATATCCAGATTATCTGTATTGATATTTATTATTTATATATGACATTGATATATATAACGGTAATTTTTAAAACATTTTCACCCCCAAAATCACATTTTTTTAGCTCAACTTGACAATGTCAAGAATGAGTTAATGGGATGGGTTGCGATCCGTCGTCCGTCCGTCCGTCCATCCGTATGTACGTACATACGTACGTCCGTCCGTACGTTTCTTTGTCCGTCCAAAATTCCTTTAGCACATCTTACAGGGCACAGCTCTCATCCGATCAGTTTCAAATGCCATATGTGGCTTTTGGGCAATGTCTAAATGAGCCCTGTCAATTTTTTTCCGAATTTTGTTGAAAAACATGGCTGACAGCGGCCATATTAGATTTGGCATATAAATTGTCAACAATCTCTCACTGGAGATCTTTTCAAATTTCCTATGTAGTTTTGGTGTCATGTCTAGATGGGAGCTATCAATTTTTTTCTGAAATTCGTTTGAAAACGTGGCTGCAGCAGGCATATTGGATTTGGCACATAAATTGCCAAACATTGTATTGGCACATCCTACAGGCCTCGTCTCTAACCCAGTCAGTTCCAGATTTCATATATGGCTTTCGGGTAATGACTACATGGGAGCCATTGAATTTTTCCTAATTTCTTTGAAAAACATGGTCACTAACGGCCATCTTAGATTTGGTATATGAATTATCGACACTTCCTTTGGCACAGCCTTCAGGACACATCTCTCACCCGATCTTTCTCAAATTCCATATGCAGCTTTGGTGTGATGTCTTCATGGGAGCTACAGAAATTTTCCCGATTTTCGTTGAAAAACAGGGCCACCAGCTGCCATCTTGGATTTGGCACACAAATTGTCTACAATTCCATTAGCACACCCTACAGGTCGCATCCCTCACCTGATCTTTTTCAGATTTCACATGTAGCTTTGGTGTGATGTTTTTGCTGTGGAAACCTGTTTGAATGAGTTTGCATTACTGGAGCTTTCTATTTAGTTTAGTCCCTTCTGGTACAAGTTGAGCTGCGCTGTCATTGGCACTTTTATCTTGCTACCATTTATTTGAGTTTAAGAGAGGTTATTTACTGATTTGGTGTATAATACGATGACAGTGTTTGTGCTTGAAACTATTTGAATGAGTTATGATGAAATTCCAATTTTCGTACATTTTATTTACTTTTTCACAATTTTCACCCAAAACTTACACAATTTCTTGTGTTCAGTAATTGGGGTTTCAAGTATAGTATTGTACACATTTAGTTTGATCTAAGTTCCACAAAAATTATTGTTGTTTGAACTCTTTTAAGGAATATTGAGCAAATTCCAAGTTTCGCTGATTTTATTGAATTTTTCAATGTTTTTACCCCAAAATAACCATTTTCCCGTGATGGGATTAATGGGGTTTTTTCAAGTGTTATTTTGCATTCTAATTCCTGTCCCAAAACAATACAAACATTTGTATAGCAATTTCTTGACGGTTGGGGTATAACTTGACTATTTTCTCGCGAGGAAATAAGTCATCAAAAACATAATTTCCTGTTGTGGGATTTTAGGGGATTTTTAGTACGTTGTTATTTAGACATAATGCTTCGTTCAAAAGCAAAATCTTTTTGTGTAGTAATTTCTTGTGGGTTAAGTATCAGATTGACTGGACTTTCCAGCATCCATTAACTTTTGCATTTCCATCTTCTTTTTCAAAACCACTGGTCCAAGTCCTATTAAACTTGCAACCAGTTACCTTTGGGGGATACCTCTCCATGTCCGCTCTTTAGTAGATGCTAACCTCCATGGTTTTAGAGCAATGCCTGAAAAGCCTAAATTCTTCTTTTCATAAACCACCAATTGTAAGGCCTGTAAAAAACTCGTTTCTCAAGCAATTTTTAGCTCAACTTGACACAGTCAAGCTGAGCTATTGCCGTCACTTCCTGTCCGTCGACGTACTTACGTACGTCCACCATTTCCTTTGGCACACCGCATAGGTCGTATTTATGATCAGCTCACTTTGAAATTTAGTATGCTTGTTTGAGGTGACCTCTAGATGGGAGCTATCTATTTTCTTCCATTTGCATCAAAAAATGTTGTCGCTGGCAATGGCCGTTGAACGTAGTTTATTCAGACCTCAATATTTCCCTTTGGCACGCCCTACAGGGCACATTTATAATCAGATTTTTTGGAAATCTGGTATACTTATTTGGGGTGACCTCTAGATGGGTGCATTCGATTTTCTATTTCCGGCAAAAAATGTTACCGCTGGCAACTCCCTTTGAACTTAGTTTAGTCAGGCATCAATACATTCTTTTGGCACGCCCTACAGGGCACATTTATGATCAGTTCAGTTTGAAACTTGGTATGCGTGTTTGGGGTTACGTCTAGATAGGAAGTACTTATTATCTTCCATTTCCATCAAAAAATGTCACTGGCAACGAACGTCGATGAACTTACTGTAGTTATCCATCAATATTTCCCTTTGGCTCAACCTGCAGGGCACATTTACAATCGGATCGCTTTGAAACTGGTATACTTGTTTGGGGTGACCTCTAGATGGGAGCTACCGATTTTCTTCCATTTCCGTCAAAGAATGTTTCTGCTGGCTACGACCTTTGAATTTAGTTTAGTCAAACCTCATTATTTCCCTTTGGCACACCCTACAGAGCACATTTATGATCGGATTGCTTTGAAACCTTGTACGCTTATTTGGGGTGACCTCTAGATGGGAGGATTCGATTTTCTTCTATTTCGGGCAAAAAATGTTACCACTGGCAACTCCTTTTGAACTTAGTGTAGTCAGGCATCGATATATTCCTTTGGCACGCCCTACAGGGCACATTTATGATCAGATCGGTTTGAAACTTTGTATGCTTGTTTGGGGTTACCTCTAGATGGGAACTATCAAAAAATGTCACTGGCAACGACCTTCGATGAACTTACTGCAGTTATCCATCAATATTTCCCTTTGGCTCACCCTGCAGGGCACATTTATAATCGGATCGCTTTGAAACTGGTATGCTTGTTTGGGGTGACCTCTAGATGGGAGCTATCGATTTTCTTCCATTTCCGTCAAAAAATGTTTCTGCTGGCTACGGCCCTGGAACTTAGTTTAGTCGGGCATCGGTATATTCCTTTGGCAAATCCTACAGGGCACATTTTTGATCGGATCACTTTGAAACTTTGTATGCTTGTTTGGGGTTACCTCTAGATTGAGCTATAAATTTTCTTCTATTTGCGTCCGAAAATGTTGTCGGTGGTAAAGGCCTTTGAAGTAAGTTTAGTCAGACCTCAATATTTCTCTTTGGCACACTCTACAGGGCACATGTATTATCTGATTGCTTTGAAACCTGGAATGCTTATTTGATTTGACCTCTAGATGAAAGCTATTGATTTTCTTACGTTTTCGGCAAAAAATGTTGCTACTGGCAACGACCTTTGAACTTAGTTTAGTCAAGCATCGGCGTATTCCTTTGGCACTCCCTACAGGGCACATTTATGATCAGATCGGTTTGAGACTTTGTATGCTTGTTTGGGGTTACCTCAAGATGGGAGCTATCAATTTTCTGCCATTTCCGTCAAAAAATGTTGCCACTGGCAATGATCTTCGATGAACTTACTGCAGTAATGCATTAATATTTCCCTTTGGCACACCCTGCAGGGCACATTTATGATCGGATCGCTTTGAAACTTGGTGTGCTTGTTTGGGGTGACCTCTAGATGGGAACTATCGATTTTCTCCCTTTTCCATCAAAAAATGTTGCAGCTGGCAACGACCTTTGAACTTTGTTTACTCAGACCTCAATATTTCGCTTTGGCACACCCAACAGGGAACATTTATGACTGGATTGCTTTGAAACCTGATATGCTTGTTTTGGGCCATCTCTAGATGGGAGCTATCGATTTTCTTCCATTTCCGTCAAAAAATGCTGCTGGCAACCACCTTTGAACTTAATTTAGTCAGGCATCAATATATTCCTCTGGAATGCCATGCAGGGCACATTTATTATTGGATCGCTTTGAAACTTGGTATGCATGTTCAGGGTGGCCTCTAAATCTGAGCCGTTGATTTCTTTTCATTTCCATAAAAAAGTATTGTCGTTAGCACCAGCCTTTGGAATTAGTGCATTTTTGTTGCAACTTATCCCTTTTGCACTCTCTGCAGGGTATATTTATGAATTTCCATAAAAAAGAAAAAAAAGACCATTGCCACCAGCAGTGACCATCAAACTTAGTGCATTTGTGCATTAACATGTTCCTTTGGCAGGAAACTTTTATCATAGGATTGTTTTTATACGCCCGTTTTGAAAAAAACGGTCGTATTATGGTATACCGCTGTCCGTCCGTCCGTCCGTCCGTCTGTCCGTCCACACGTCGTACAATAACTCGAAAACGCTTCGAGCATTTTTTGTGATTTTTTTATGGAAAGTATATGTTGATGAAAGGAAGCTCCCTTTCGATTTGTGTCGCTGTCGATTTGTCATTCCAGAGTTAAGGGACTTTATTCGTCAAAATATAGGCAATTTTCCACATGTCGGACAATAACTTGAAAATGCTTTGAGCAATGTTCATGATTTTTTGGTGGCAAGTATATGTTGATGGAAGGAATCTCCCTTTCTATTTGTGTCGCCGGCCGATATGTCATTCCAGAGTTACGGGACTTTATTCGTCGAAATATAAGCAATTTTCCACATGTCGAACAATAACTTGAAAATGCTTAGAGCAATATTCATGATTTTTAGTTGCAAGTATATGTTGATAGAAGGAATCTCCCTTTCGATTAGTGTCGCTGTCTGATTTGTCATTCCAGAGTTATGGGGCTTTATTCATCAAAATATAGGCAATTTTCCACATGTCGGACAATAATTTGAGAATGCTTAGAGCAATTTTCATGATTTTTTGGTTGCAAGTATATGTTGATAACTGGAATCTCCCTTTCGATTTATTTCCAAATTAATGAACACAGTATGTTGTTGGTTATGATTATTGTACAAGAATATAAAAAAAACCTGACAAGTACACATGTATACTCATATTGTGTGCTTCTCTCTTGTAATCAATAACCTGCGTATCATGCACTCATGGCGCAGCTGTTCATTGAACTTGGCGTGCTCATTAGGCAAAACCTCTACATGTAGATTCATTTCTGTGAAAAAAGTTGCCGTTTACAATGACCTCCGAACTTACTGCATTTGTGTATTAACATTCTTCCGTTAGTCAGCCTTACAGTTTACATTTAAAAACGCATGGATTGCTCTGACATTGTGCACACACAATGCTGTTATGTTGAAGTTTCACCAAATAACATTGGAACCAATGATCTTCAGATTTACCATTTCAGGTTTGTCAAGTTGAGCTACAGTCTCATTATCACTTTCATTTGATGATGGAGGGGGGCTTTTTTTTTGTTTAGTCACAAAACCGATCTGAAAATAGTTGGAATCAGAAAGTTCACTACTTACACTATTATGTGTCAAACCAATGTTTCCAGCAGTGAAACTTTTCCATAATTTAGTTTAAAATTTAACCAACTACTGGTATATCTTGTTTGACAGAGCTCTGTCATACAAGGTATACAAATGTAGTTGGTTAAATATTTGTCCTACAAGTGCAAAATAATGTCAGAAGAGATCCTTATTTGGGCTGACCTCCAGATGGGTTATTTTGATTTTATTCCATTTCCGTCGAGAAACGTTGCCGTTAGCAATGACCTTTGAACTTAGTGCATTTGTGCATCTGCGTTTTCCTTTGGCGCACCCTACATGGTACATTGACGAATGGTTCTCATTGAAACTTTGTATGTTTTTGGGTTGACCTCCAGATGCGAGCTATTGACTTTCTTCCATTTCCGTCGAGAAACGTTGCTGTTAGCAATTATCTTTGAACTTTTCCGTTTTTGAAACTTGGTATGCATGTTTGGGGTAACCTCTAGATGTGAGCTATCGATTTGTAGCTCAAATTGACAACGTCAAGTATGAGCTATAGTGATGGGTTGCAATCCGTCGTCCGTCCGTCCATACGTACGTAAGCCCGCCCATCCACAATTCTTTTAGCACACACAACATGCCGCAGTTCTTATCCGATCAGTTCCAAATTTCATACGTCGCTTTGGGGCAATGTCAAGATGGGAGCTATCGAATTTTTCTGAATTTCGTTGAAAAACATGACCGCCAGCAGCCATCTTGGATTTGGCACATAAACTGTCAACAATTCCGTAAGCACACCCTACAGGCCACATTTCTCACCCGATCTTTTTTAAATTTCATATGTAGCTTTGGTGTCATATTTAAATGGGAACTATCCAATATTTCTGAATTTCTTTGAAAAAACATGACCGCCATCAGCCATCTTGGAATTGGCATATAAATTGTCAACAATTCCATTAGTACACCCTACAGGTCGCATCCCTCACCCGGCCTTTTCCAGATTTAATATGCAGCTTTGTTGTGATGTCTTTCTGTAGAAACTTGATTGAATGATTTTGCATTATTGGAGCTCTCTCTTTAGTTAAGAACCTTCTTGGACAAGCTGAGCTGCAGTGGCATCGACCCTTTCATTTTGTTTGTTGACAACTCGAACCCTTGACATCATTCATGGGGATGTCTTGGAAAACATGGACTTGTGGGCATCCTATAACTCACTTTAACTAGTTGTGCTGACTTCATGCCTTTTTGTTGTCACAAGATTACCATAGATGCTGAAAGTGACCTTAAATACTAATAAATAAATTACTAGTATGGACAAATGCATATTCTCATTTTCACCTGTAAATAATTTAAAACCGTCACGGAAGAGTATATATTTGTTAAAGAAAGGGAATAGAAACACATTTGTCTCTTGGAACCCTGTTTCAAAAAGAAAATCTTTCGAAGACTTCTATTTTACATTTAGCTGAAATGTTAGCTGCTCACTTTTATCTTGATTTTTCGATAGAATCAAGTCATGGCTGCTGTAAAGCAGCCATGACTTGATTTGATGGAAAATTCTATAAATTCTGTTATTAATCTGCCAATGGCTTATGGTGATTCTCGAGTCAGTACAGCGGGGCTACAAACACAGCCCACCCTCTTCCCGTTTTAACAAGGTTGGTTGTGGTGAGAAAATTATAAGAAGCTTCTTCCAAACTCCTGAAGTTTGACATTTTATATTGGGTTTTTAATGAGTAACACAGATTTTTAAATATAGCTTTGAAGAATCAAGAGGCTATGGACACGTGAGCCCATCAGGTCCCTTGGGACCTCTTGTTTGACAATTGACTGGCATACTTCATCATGACTGCACAATATCAATGCACCTGTTCCGAGACCACAATACTTGACAGAGTCGATCTTTAGGCTTTGAAGCAAAAGCTTTGAAGGTTAAGCTAGTAGGTTGTTATACGAGGGACACGCGGGAATGGAATTTTTTCTGGACATTTTCATCTGAATTGGCTCATTTCCATTTCTCGGAAACTACTTGGCCAATGTGAACGATACATGGCACACATAATGTATGGAAAGTCCAATGAAAACATCCATATTCTGTTTCGGTCGGATGAAGAGATATTTCGAGAAAGAAGCAGAAAAGAAAAAATGTTCTTTCGTGATAAGTGGGTCAGTTTGACTCCGTCTTGGCCTAATATTCATTGTCTTCATATAAGTAGAGTTCCGATTGTGTTCAGGGCAGATTTCAGAGTGTGTGCGGGGTAGTAACCCCAGGGCCCGGAACTTTTGCCGGCCTGGGCCTGGCCATGGAGTCTATGGCTCCTAGGTTAGGTTCAGGTACCCCAAAGTTCCGCGTCGTGTAGTACTAAAATGTTAGAAAGGGTCTCTATCAAATGACATCAAATGGTTCTCTGCATTTGACCAACGGTTGTAGCTTTGGTCTACACGATTCTTGAGTGATAACCTTATTACGCCAGCTTGACGTAATAAGCAAGAAGAATTGTGCAGCCAGAAGCTATAACTCTGTCACGAGATGACCACTGATGAATTTGTAAATTTGAAACATGCAGCTTAAAACGTCATTTGACGGCCAAAAGATAACGTGAATTTTCATGCTGAAAGCCGCAAGTAGGCTCCATCACACACACACACACACACACACACACACACACACACACACACACACACGCACGCACACACAGTCTTGTCTACCCTACATACCGAGGTACCCCATTGTCTGTCCTTTGTGTGGACTAACGGTTTCTACCTCGTTTTGCCGGTACAGTTCTGGGAAAACAACCGAGGTAAAGGGTTTCTTTTGTCTTTTGTACCTCGGTAAGGCGAAACACGCAAACTCTTTTGTCTAATTACCTCGTCAAGTTGGTAAGACAACCCCCCCCCCCCCCACACACACACACACACATAACATACACACACACACTTTTTCGAAAGGGTCCTGTAAGTTGGCGTAACAGAATAAACCCAAGGCCAGAATTTTCTCTCCCCGGCCCTGACTGTATCACACTAAGAGCTTGCTTATCCAACATTTTACGTTCGTAAGTTTATTGTAATGACATATTTTAGTGTTCATGTAAATGATAAAGAAGAGTAATATTTTTTTGTATAAAAGTTACTTCCGAATGTCTTCAATATTTAGAAATACAAGACTCGAACATAGTCCCGTTTTGTTGTGTGTGATAATTTGGAAATGACAGTCCTTTTCAAATTGTCGAGTTCCATATTTTAATTATTTTCAGCGTGTGTAAAACAAAAACGTCACAACAGCAACTCTCGGGTATTTCCCAATTTGTATGTTTTGTTTTGCGAGAAAAAGCAGGGGGTTCGTTGATAATAATTGCCTTTTAGGCATGAAATGCACCGTGCCCAGCAGTAATTTTATCCAGAATTGTGGAAGGGATGACCAGCCTCAAATTGGAATCGCAATTACATTGTTAGGGCAGGTATTTAGTGCTTATAATACGTCCGAACCGTTCCTACCGAAAATCTGTTACGAACGACTGCAAGGAAAAGCACGTTTAAACTTCCAGCGGAGAATAGCACATAAATATCAAAATCATAAAATTAGCTATTCTCCGCTGGAATTCCAGCTAGTAGATATGTAGTTCTTCCAGATGGGCGATTACAGGCTCTTTGGAGCCTCTAGTTTAAGGGGACTTCCAACCTAACTTTGGTCAAATTTCACGTAATTTTTTCCTAAGTCAAAGAAAGGCCAGAAAGGAATAGTCCCAATAAATTATATATTCTCAATTTTATTAGTGACCAGTTTCGGGCCGCCGGTTTATTATTAGTAGCTCTCGATTTTATAAGCGACCAAGTACCAGGTATATATATTACATATTTTTGAAAATATTTGCTGTAAATACTTCACATTGTATTTGTTCCACGGATTTCAGTAAAGATAATAATAAGATATTCAATAAAAAAGTCCATAAATGTTTAATTTTTTTTTGTTATTCGTCATATTGACATACTCGAGTTACTACATACTTTCCCTAAATTTCTTTCCAATTTATCTCAGTCGTCAGATTTTTCACGCGTATTAATTTCTGGCTGCTGAAATCTACTCCCCCTGCAAAGAATCGTTCCGCCGCCGGAAACTGTTCCTGTGAATTCAATGTAAATTGAAAACGCTAAGAAAAACACATCTTCAGCAATCTAGTTTATCTAATGGCTGGCGGGGATGAAAAATTGGAGCTATTGTGTTCTGATGGTCGACAAAAATTTAAGTGAAGTTTATTCAATCACATACAATAATGCTCTTTTTCTGTTCCTATACATTCTTCAGATTAGGTACCAGCTCCTGTTCCTGTTCCATGTCCTGTCCCTGAGAATAGGTGCTCTCATGAGAGATTCATCAATGTAAAATGAAAAATGTCCAATGTGGCTTTTGTCAGTCTGCTGATTTGATTTGATTTTTATTCACCAAAAAACATAATTACATACATATGTTTACAATAAACAAAGCAACACAAGATTGTCAAACAAGTCACAAAGGTCATTACATAATATATAAGAGTATATTGCTAGGGAAGTCATAGCCATATTGGGTGTCTTCCTGATTTCCCCTTGAAGAAGAGTAAAAGAAAATCAAAGAACGGAAGAAAAAGAAAAGGAGTAGTAAAATGACACAAAAAAGAAGAAAAGGAGAAAATGAGTTGATAATAATAATAATCTGGTGGTGAATATGGGTGGCTATGACGCTGTGGGCAACCTTATAATGAAGGAAGAAACCAGGGCAGACTATTGAAATACAGAAACACATCACAACAGAAGGCTAAGATCTGAGATCAGGACCAGAGGCATGGGAGGTTTTATTGGTAATAAATGGCGGTTTGACAAGAGCTTGAGGATTAGGATTAATTGTTTCCCATCTGGATCTGTTAGGTAAAAGCTGCAAACGTACACCATGTCACTAAAGTACCGTTGTGACAACAGGCGTTATTGGTTTATTTATTTATTGGTGATTAACGACACTTTAACAGCCAGGGTCGTATCGTGTCGGTGATAGGTTTGTGGGTGGAGGAAGCCGGAGTGCCCGGGAGAACCCCCGAGCAACGACGAGCACCTGTCATCTCTCAAACGTCATAACCCCAGACTGTACTGCGCTCTGCATAGCTGTACTACGTACAGCACAGCACAGATATCGTGGGCCATTGAACGGGTGTCAGCTCCAGATGAGAAAAGTCATCAGATACAGACTAACGTTAACAATGTGACGAGAAAAGTACCAGACTCAAGGGAATCCAAACTACATTAAACTGTAGTGCTTGCTACGATACATATCGGGGCCATTTACTTAGATGAAACAGTCGGGACAATATGGATTATCACATTCTACAATTTTAGAATATGAAGAAATAAACCTATGAGTAAGTTCTTTTTTAAAACAGTTCCTGCTGTCCATTGCGCGGAGTTTAGGATCCAAATCATTCCACATTTTCACAAAGGAATACAGTGGAAACTTATCGAGTGATTTAGTTCTTGTGCAATGAGTGTAGAGAAGTCCCGATTGTCGTGATATTCTCTGCCTATACGAATCAGCAGTTTCAAAAAATGAGTTAAACGATGATGGAAGATTTCCTTTATGCCAGTCAAAAACAAATAGTAAACTGTGTAATTTGAACAGGCCGTATACTGTAAGAATATTAAATTTCGAAAATAGTGGTTCATGTGGGCGTTGTACCTTTTATTGCCTATTATGCGTATTGCTCGTTTTTGCATTAAGACAACTTTTTTAAGAGATCTAGAATTACCCCATACCTGGATTCCGTATACAAGATGACTTAGGACAAGTACATAATAAATTGTTCTCAAAGCCTTCAATGGTAAGATATTTTTTACTTTTTTCAAAGCGTAATTAGCACAGGCAATTTTGGAGCATAAATGATTAACATGACAATTGAAGGATAATTTGTCGTCAAGTCTTATTCCTAAATTTTTTTTTTATAGATTTGATATTTTCATCAGATCCCAGTCTCTTTATATTTTGATCATTTATACGTATAATGTTTGTTATTGTATGACTAGAGTTAACTTTAGTGACAATATAATTTGTTTTCTTTGTATTTAGGGCCAGTCGATTTGCATAGCACCAGTTCGATAGTTTATCCAGCTCGGTATTTGTTGTACGTGTTAAAGTATTTATGTCAGATTCGGATGTGCTCGCAGTCGTGTCATCAGCAAACAATAAAAGATTTAGGGAGGTTGACTCGCTTATATCATTAATATATAAAAGAAATAAAATTGGACCTACAACTGAACCTTGTGGGACTCCACAGGGAATAGTTGCTAAATTTGACATTTGACCCCGGTAGCTCATGTATTGTGTTCTACTAGATAGATAACTTTTAAACCATTCATTAGTTACCCCCATAAGCCCATACCAATCGAGCTTCTTCAGAAGTATACTATGATTTAATGAATCAAAAGCTTTAGAAATGTCGAGGAAGACAGTCAATGTTTTAGCATTATTAAAGAATATCAAATTTTTGTAGGAAGCTTAGTAGTCTGATAGATACAACTTTTTTCTAACACTTTGGAGAATGTAGGAATAATGCTAATGGGCCTGTAGTTAGTAAATAAGCGCTCGTCACCGCTTTTATATACGGGAATTACTTTGGCTGTTTTCATTTTGTCGGGTACTCTACCTTGCTCAAATGAATTATTTATTATTTGAGCCAGTGGAACAGCAATGGCATCTATTGTTTGTTTCATAATGGCTGACGTTACACTATCGCAGTCTTCACTCGTCTTCGATTTCATTTTCCTTACTATACTAATACTTTCGCAGGGAGACGTTGGACTAAGGAAGAAATTGTTAGGGAAATTCCGTTTCATGTAATCCATGGCTGATTTGTTAGACTGTGGTATTTGTTCGCCCGTTGCACACCCAATGCCGGCAAGGAAGGTGTTGAATTTGTTGGCGATTTCAAAAGGTTCATTCAATTCCTTATTGTTGTGAATAAAAACGGATGGTAATTCTTTTCTGACTTTGGACTTATTGATGCTATTATTTAGGATTCTCCAGGTTGCTTTTATGTTGTGCATATTATCCGCGAGTATTTTTTGGAAGTACATAGATTTACACTGTTTTTTTTATTCTATTGTATATTTTACAATAACGTTAATAATTAACTTTATTTCTTTCATTGGGACATTTTAACATTTTATTGTGGAATTTTCTTTTGGTAATTGAGGATTTGATGAGGCCTTTAGTCATCCATGGTTGGCGCTTCAAGATTTTTTCCTGGGTTTGGTATGGATTATCGGGGAAAAAATATTGAATGCTTGCAGGTAGATGTTGATAAATTTGTTATAACTTTCATTTGCACAATTTTCGTCTTGAAGTGTGGAAAAGTCGCACACAGAGAGGTGTGACTTAAAATTCTGTACAGTTTGGGGATTTATTTTTCTTCTGGGAGGCGTATGTATGTCATCTTTCGCGTTATTGTGGGTTTCGAGGTAAAGAACACCAAAGTGGTCAGATACATCGGTAAGTACTTTGCCGGAACAAGCGGTGCATTGTAAGTTGTTTGTGAATATGTGGTCAATTATTGTTGCCGAGTGGTCGGTAACTCTTGTGGGTTTTGTAATAGAAGGCAAAAATCCATCACTGACCAACAGTTTAACATATTCTTCAGTTTTTGTATGGGAATCTATTTTCAGAAGATCGATATTGAGGTCTCCCATTATATAAGATTTTTTCCTTTCCCTATTTAATTTCTCGATTATGCCATTTAACCGTGTTATGAACGCATCAACATCTGCCCTAGGGGGAGTATTGGGTCTGTAAATAATACAGACTATTTTTTTAGATTTCGTAAGTTCTATAAATATCGATTCGAAGACATGTGGTATAAAGACAGATATATCCTCACGAATTTTATATTCAACATTTTCCCTGACAAAAAGTCCCATTCCACCTCAATGGTCATCGTTTTCGGGTCTATTTGCATAACATAGGGGCTGGTAGCCAGAGAGGGTTTAAGAGATGTCATCGGGAATATGAAATACCTCAGTCAACCCAATCACGTGAAAGGAATTTTTTTTTTGCTCAAATAGACTAAATAGTAATTCATTCAGGGCATCCCAGTGTGCGCTTATGCTTTGACAGTTTATATGGAACAAGGAGAATGTTTTGTTTTGGTTAGTAAATGCAGCACGAAATTCTCCGGGTGAATAGTATTACCATTGGGGCTTGAATGAACGGGGACTCATAGTTATCATCAGTATTAAGAAATCTTTCTTCATACCGATTAAAGAAATCGTATTCCCCCTGCGCCTGGATCTCGTCAAATTGTATGTTACCCGCCATTACTAGTTTTCAGTCCCATGCGCTCTTTAACCTCAAAATCACTCTTAAATCTTCCCTGAATCACGCAGTGATCAGGTTTTGGTTGCCTTTGGGTCAAGGTGTCTTGGTAGTAGTCAGAGCCGTCATTTTCACCAGCCAGATGACATGCTGTACAGAGAAAATATACCAAAATGTCACGGTGGCAATCATCTTGGAGAAAGTGGGTCGATCGAGTAAAGGGTTTCTCCAAGTGCATCGGACAAATTATGCATAATTATTAAAGTGAGGAAGATCACACTGACAATGAAAATGATATTAGTGCAGTGACGGTTTCGGTACTTCCTTGTTACAAAACTACTCCCTGCAGTATTGCCCGAAACTAAAGTGTACTTTTCCAGCACGCTATCTCAACAAAGTAATGCAAGATATACTGACAGGACCCCTAGTCTAAACCTCAGTGTAAGGGAGGGGGTAGACTCCATTCAAACATGGTATCTCCTTTAGTTGTGGAACAAAGTATCCTAGTCCCTCAGTTTTGTAGCATATAAGGGTGGGGGAGCATGTGACGGAGGTATGTCGGTACTCCATACATTAATGCCCGAAACTGAAATGCACCTATCCAGCGCTCTTTTTTTAGCAACATGAAGCACCCGCAAACTTTCATCACATGGACCACCGGTTTACACAAGGTCGTCCATGTGACGAAAGCCTGTCGGCACTCCATGCGGTATTACCCGATGTAGGTGCGGGGACTCCACTCAAACATGGAGTTAAAAAGTTGTGAAACACTAGAGCCCAAGTCTCGAGTTTTATAGCATGTGGGAGCAGCGTGTGCGAATAAAAAAAAATCATAGTTTCACCATTTTGTGACACTTAAAGCAACACAAGGTATGGAGCTCCGCACACTTCCATCACATGGACAACCGGGTTACATCTGGTTGTCCATGTGACGAAGGTTTGTGGGTACTCCATTGAATGGCCCAAGACTTAAATGCGCATATCCTGCGCGCTATCCCTCCGCAGTATTTGGAAATCAACAAGGTGGCGGAGTCCACTCAAACGTGGCTTATTCTTTTGATGAGGACCACGAGTGCACAAGTCCCTAGTTTAGTAACCTATGAGGACACTGTGTGCAAAATGAAAACAAAGAAACACTTTTTCTAAAACAACACAATTTTAAGGTCCCTCAAACCTTCATCACATGGACCACCGGGTTACACCCCGTGGTCCATGCGATGAAAGTTTGAAGGTATAGTATTGCCCGAAACTAAAGTGTTCTTTTCCATCGCGCTATCTCTTCAAAGTAATGCGAGATACACCGACAGGACTCCCAGTCTAGACCTCAGTGTTTGGGTATCAATAAGGGAGGGGGTAGACTCCATTCAAACATGGTATCTCCCTTTGTTGTTGAACAAAGTATTCCAATCCCTCGGTTTTGTAGCATATAAGAGCAACGTATGCAAAAACAAAACAAACAGAAACGTCTCCCTAAGCAACTCAAAGTGTGAAGCTCCCACAAACCTTCATCACAAGGACCACCGGTTTACCCCCGGTCGTCCATGTGACAAAAGCTCGTATGTACTCCATGCAGTATCCAGTGTGCTATCACCTCAGAGTAGTGCAAAATACACTAACCTATTTGGAAATTAATAAAGGGGAGACTCCACTCATACATAGTTTCTCCCTTTGATAGCAACTCAAAAGCCAAAGTGTCCAGTTTTGTAGGATTTAAGAGAAGCGTGTGTTAGAACAAAACAAACAAAAACTTTTCCTTAAAGCAACACAAATTATGAAGCTCCCGTAAAGTCTCGCCACACGGACCACTGGGTTGTACCCGCTCGTCAATGTGACGAAGGTCTGCAGGTACTCCATTATATTGCCTAAAACTAAAGTGTGCTTATCCAGTGCGATATCTCTTCAGAGTGGTGCAAAATACATTAACTGGGCCCCTTGTTTCAACAGCAAAATTTGTAAATCGATAAAAGAGAGGGGGGATTCCACTCAAATATGTTTTGTTTCTTTTGGTGTGTAGCATAAGAGCACAAGTCCCTAGCTTAGTAGCATATAAGGACAGCGTGGGCAAAAAACAAAACAAACAAAAACTTTTCCTAAATGCATGCTGTGATCATATCCCCCACAATTCTGTGCCATTTACATAAGATCTGTGTCAAGTTGGTAAAAAAGATGAGAATGATACACCAAAAAAGGGTAAACTACCAAACTTCCTCATTTGTCATTATCTGTGACAATTTCTGGGGTTACATGAGCAATGACAGCTGGCCATGTGAATGCACAAGTATGGCCCAAACAACAAAAATGACCTGCCCTGCATGCAGAATACTTGCATTAGTCGGCTTCGTTGAGTTAGAAAGCATGGCTTCAAATTCATTCGTGTACATGGTTTGGTATGCTTCATGTGTTTTGAAACTATCGCCCTTCTGACAGACTGTTCCGTAGTTGCTGTTTGGGCAGGCTTGGCTATTGCTTACTCGTGAGATTTAAGAACATTAGTAACTGATTTGCTTATCAATATTAATTTTATAAGCATCGAATTACCGACCTGAACAACGTCGCATTTATGTTGGTTGTTAAATTCATTTATTTAAAAACCTATGAGACGTTGTGGTCTCACTTCGGTAATTCTTATGATTTTGTCCACCAGGTGGCTTCATGCTATTTCTGTCAACAGATTGTCATTTATTTATTTATTTATTTATTTATTTATTTATGTTTAAGGTCACATACTAATGCACAATGGCTAATCGTGACCGTGACAGTTTTATGGGTGGAGGAAGCCGGAGTACCCGGAGAGAACCACTGAGCATCGACGAGCAACTGTCAGCTCCTAACTCTGTTCAAGCTCCGCTTGAGCAGGGTTATGGCGGTTGAGGACATGTTCACCTTCGACGTGCAGTACGTCTTAGTACACGGCGTCAGCGTGCCCCCATGTAGGCAACCGGGATAAACTGCCTTGCCAAAGGACACAACGCGGCTTGTCCCGGACGGGGATCGAACTCGGGACCTCTGGGATAGAAGTCCAACAGTCCACCACTGAACCACCACGCGCCCAACAGATGCACATAGATGTTTGTAACCTTTTGAATATATGTGAATATATTTTTGTTTTCAAATATAATTTTCTAGTTTTATGTTTTGCTCATCGACAACAACAAAATGATAGTAGTTCGCATCGGTGGCGTATTAATCCCTTATTGAAACTTGAGTAACTTTCTACAGTTTCCCAATTCAACATTGCTACTAAGGACTGTATCTCGCAATTCACATGGTCAGCTGAATATTTTCCTATGAATGTATCGTGTGTAATACATCACATCGCCTCTCGAATTGTAAAATAGCACTGAAATGTTGCAGATTTCAGATCTTGGAAATCAAATCGTTTCCCAATTTGGACCAAGAATCACGTAATGACAGCAAGCATGTCGACCCAACACAATGTATATTTCGTGGTAGTTCATTTTCCTCGGAACGTTTTCAACATGTCGGTGATGAAATGATGAATATGCGTTATCCGAGTATTTTGTGTGGCGTCTTTTATTTCATTAGAATTACCGATCTATTCCTTGTTATTCTCGGGGACGTGGCGACACCCCCCAATCCTGGCAAAAATCCCCCTAAGTTGGACATTCGGAGGGCAAGTAATGAGTAGTTGGAAATTCCATCTATCTGGAATTTAGAGCTTCTTTGGTGATGCTGATGTCTCCTTTACTTCCCAAAATCCCAACTCGGTTTCAAATCGGTAAAAATTCTAACTGTTACTATTTACAACTACTGTGTACGCATTATCGAGTTTCATGGGTATGCATGATGTCAATCAGTACGAGATTTCTGTAGTACGTTACTTGTAATAATACAAAAAATCCTCCAAAATCACGTCATGTAAAATCGTTATCCCGAGTTAATTCCATCATTCACAGTTACAAGATGATGAAACATCGAAAATTGGTCTTTCCTGCATAAGATCTGATTTAATGTTAGGACAGTGTGAATTGCTCAACGTTCTCAGCTTGAGCATTTGTTTAGCACATATTCAATTCCCAGAATAATACCAAATAATAATAACCTAATAATTCTATCATAAATGTGTTGGCATTTCAGTTACTAGGATCAATTTTATGCCCCCTTCCATGGCTTCATTTTCAGAATGCTTCCAGGTAGTGAATTTCCAACTTGGGGGTGGGACCGGGATGGAGATTCCCCCCTCCCGATCTCTCCCCCCTGTTCAAAATTCACTAACCTACCCCCCCCCCCCCCACCCCCGTCGGAAACCTCTGCCCACGTCCCTGGTTATTCTAGTCGGTTACTTATGCGACTGGCAATTACTTTGTCATCAAAAGCAAAAAAAAGAAAACAATTGTAAAAGTGGATAAATTCAGGTTTTGTGTACTTTTTGTCATTTTTTTTGGAATATAATATATCGCTATTCACCGCTTTAATTCGTATTTAGAGCATTGTTGGAGTTTTAGAAAAAAATGTTCAAAGTTATGTTGTACTACCCCTTAAATGTTCTTTTGCTTCAGAATGGTTGTTTTCGAATAAAAAAAAATGTCAAGGGAAGCGAGGACTGTTTAATGGTCATTACCTCTCTTGATATACCGTGAATTTCCTTTTTCTTTAATGTCTTGCACGGTTATTTCCCTTGATAACCATTTTCCGTTTTCGATGTGTCGCAGATGATCGGAAGAGTTTTCACAAATGCTTTCAGTAAACACTTCTTCATCTTTGCTCACATGCCAGACAAGAATTCTTTTCATTTTTCGAATACGGTTCACAGAAATAGTCCACATATGATCTAAAAACCATCTCGTAAGTGCTACTTTGAGGGGACATTGATACATTCCCGTTTGTCACTTACGCTGGGTACAATGGGGAACTCTGCAGTTGATGTAAAAAAAAAAAAAGAAAAAGAAAAATACCGGGCTTCTTCAATTTTTTTTATTCTTTAATATCAAATTTTGAAAAAACTCAGTGAAAAAATTAAGATTTAACCCTTTGTGACATTTTTATATATGCCCATTACAAAGCTGTATGACGGTGGTACACAGTTTTCTTCTGTCTGTGTTCTGTTTGCATTATAAAGCGCCACTTGCAACTAGAAAAAATGTTTTAAAACTTGGAAGAAATTATTGGGTGTCTGAATAGGAAGGGTAAGGGTTGGCAGGCCACTGCTAACACTTGACCATTTACTGTCCTGACCCTGAAACATTACAGAAGTCTATCGTTTAAATTTTAGGCCACTTCTTCAGGGTTAAAATAAGTAATAAATATGACATTGGTGAACCTAAAACAGTTATTATTTCTTGGGAATATGATGTAGAATGAAAATAAACACAGAAAAATTGAGGTGACCAGGCATTTGTTTCAATAAATTGAAGAGACACCCCCACCCCCACCCCCACCCCCATAGTCTTCAGCTTTATCAAGTGCTCAAGTGTTGCATCGTGGCACATATGTTAATTCTCTACTGTCTCAATTATCAAGTAGAGTACAATAACGATAAAATGTTACGGCAATGCAAGCCACGGTTTTCTCAACAAGAATTGAGTTTATCTCTAGCCTCCATACCATCCATATCCCCGTGGGAACTGTGGGACAGTGTTTTTTGTTGTGATAAACACGTTTTACGGTGCTGGTAAAATACCACCCAGAATCAGCTTATGGGTGAGAATTCCCTAAAGTGGGCATCATTATGTATAAACGATTGGCTAAACTTGACTTCACATCTGTATTGCGGTCATGATGTAGCCAAAGATGCTGAAAATGATGTTCGACATCTATAGATAAACAAATATCCACAAACCGAAACATGTGTACATCATCTGCACGATACTACTGAGTGACAGATCTTGCCTTGGAACTCAAGCTTGTTCCCAAATTCTCTCCCAAGAAAACACTGGGAATATGCTAAAATGTTAATCTCATAAAAGGAAAGGAAAACCTCGACTGAAAGCTCGTCTGTTCTACATACTCTAGGCATCTAGAGAATATTGAAAAAGAACGCGATAATTTCTGAAACCTTCATTGCAGTGGTAATCATGGTGTTTTGGCATCAAAATAAAATCTAGCTCAGGAACCACCAGGTTAAATTTACCTGTCACGTTTAAAAAAAACCATACTTGCAAGGTGGATCAAATCATGTCACCCGCCCCTCGGGTGTGGGGGTTGGCGGGGGAGCGGAAGCGGTGTACATGTTTACTGTGAACAACAGGTTCCGCTTTACAGGTAATGTAGGCCTGTCAACCAACGTTTGGAGTGGAGGCCTATTAAAATGGGAAGCATACGCGTAAACGATTGGCTAAACTGGACTTAATACTTGTGTTGCGGTCATGGTGCAGCCGTAGATGCTAAAAGCAACCTTAAACACTAATAAATAAATGAATCGTGCCACGTAAGTGTTCTTTTCTTTTGTATTTGTCTCAAGTGGCTGCCATTAAAAGTGTAGAGTTCCCAGTGGGAACCCACGGGAAGTGAAGCTGTACTTGTTTTCTGTGGTAAACGAGTTCAGTTGTACTGGTGAAATAGGACCGAGTGACCAGTGCCTGGGGTGGAATGCCTTTAAAATGGACAAATCGAGTATAAACGATTGACTGGGCATGACTTTATCTCCATGGTGCAGTCACGATTAGCCATTATATGGGTATAAACGATTGACTGGGCATGACTTTATCTCCATGCTGCAGTCACGGTTGGTTATTCTGCAGAAGTTATATTGCCTTAAACGTCAATAAATAAAAGG
Organism: Pictodentalium vernedei; assembly: GCA_031216915.1. NCBI lineage: Eukaryota > Metazoa > Mollusca > Scaphopoda > Dentaliida > Dentaliidae > Pictodentalium > Pictodentalium vernedei. The sequence continues at coordinate 249,363,317 of CM062294.1, read as the reverse complement.
GCGGAGACAACCCCCCCCCCCCCCCCCCCCCCCCCGCCGAATGACTTTGGACAGGGGCTGTATACTGAATTATATCCACCTACTGTGTTTTGTTATGCCTAGTTTTGTGCTGCGCTGGCTGAACATCTTATCTGTGATGCTGAGACGGGAAATTTTGAGGAAAAACTTGTTCCGATGATATTAATTACACAAAATGATCTCCCAACTTGCTGAATATGCGATTAGCTTGCCGAAATGTGCAGTGAAGTACCAACGATAAAAAAAAATATTCCTTTTTTTTTCTCTCCGGAATTACGGAAACAATCGAAAATATTTAAATAATATGATGGTATGAATAAATGCTGATATATTCTGGATACTATGAACGAATACAGATCCCTATTAATATTATATTTAGAAAATTAAAAAACTGTGCTTTCTAAAACAATTAACCATACACCTAGCATAGATACCCGACAACGCTTGGAAAGGAACAATTGAGACAAAATCACGAATTAACCTTTACCTAACATGAAAAGCAGACGACACTTGCAAAAAAAAATTCTTGAATAACTAATTTTTTTGTCTCAAAAACATAGGTTATGACTCCTCGTTGGAACGAGCTCGACGAGCTAGTTCCAACGAGGGGTCATAACCTATGTTTCTGAGACAAAAAATGAAATAAATAATAAAAATTAATTGGCGATTTTTGAGAATAGCGCTGGTCGGTTTTGGCCGTTACGTTAGGTAAAGGGCTAATGCACGCAATGCTCTTACGATTCGCTCTTATTTTTGGAAGTTATCTGCTTCTGCAGGTGCTTGGTGGCTCATTAGTAGAGTATTGGACTTCATATCGAAATGCCTTGGATTCGATCCTGGCTCGTTTCATCTGCGTAGTGCTCTTTAATAAGACACTTCATCATCCCAATTGCCTAAGCGTGAGCACGACGGTGATAGACATGCCGTTAATTGATGCCTACCCTGCTTGTACGGGGTAATTAATTTGGAGAGACCGACAGTTACTCGCCGCTGGTGGGTGGTACTCCGGCTTCCTCCACTCATACAACTGTCCAAAACGATATGACTCGGCTGTTGAAAGTATCGCCAAACCCCAATAAATAAGTAAATCTGTTTTTGTTATTGGAGAAAAGTTCATAATACCCGAGTTTGGTTTGCCATAAATGTGTGCTGTGTAAAAATACACCGACTGTCCACTGTCTTATAAAAAAATTATCAAGAACATCTTCCCACAGACACACCAGGAAACGCAGCAATGATTGTTAACTGCGATAAAAATTCTGTTTGACCGGTGTAATGGGATCATGTAGCTTTTTTATTTATTTATCTATTTATTTATTAGGGTTTTTTAACGACACTTTAACTGCCACATCGTGTCGGTGACAGTTTTACGGGTGGAGGAAGCCGAAGTATCCAGAGAGAACCACCTGGCAACGACGAGCAGCTGCCAGCTCCCCAACATCGCAGCTCCACACTGCAGCACAGGCAGTGTTAGATTGGTTGAAGACGTGCGCTCCATCGACGTGCAGTACGCCTTAGTACACGTCGTCATCGTGCCCCCATGCGAACAATCGGGGTGAAGTGCCTCGCGGGAGTCCAAATCGATCGCTCAGACAGTCACCCATCCAAGGACTAACCGGGCTCGACGTTGCTTAACTTCGGTGATCTGACGAGAACCGGTTTCCGCAACGCCACCGCGCCCCCGACCATGTAGCTAACCAACGCCCAGTGTGAGGGTCTTCAAAAGTAGGCACACTCTAAAATTAGTTTGGTTAAAATTCAACCCAAATCAACTGGGTTGAGTGAATATGAACCCAATTGGGTTCATATTCACTCAATCCAGTTCGTTGGGTTAATCCAACCGATTTTAGAGTGAATTGTCAGGGGGAGGGGGGGTCGCAAAAAATGCCAGGATAGAAAGTCCGGGTGGGTGGGTGGGTGGGTCCGAGCCCCAAAGTGCAGTTTTTGCCGGTGTCATGCAATTTTTTGCCAAATATCATTTTACAGACAAGTAATTACAACCAAAGTGAATTCAAGTGCTTCGATTCATAACTTAGAACAGGATAGAGCATTGATAATGTGTTGGGGGCTCCATGTTAGAATATTTCCCCATGTTTTACACTTCATTAGGGGGTGGGTCCTGTTCTGGGTCTGGCAAAAATTTGCAAAACAAAAAAAGTGATTACCAGCTGTTTGGTCATCATTTTCACTCCTTTATATTTCTACTAAGGCAGTCTGCCTCTTATTAGTGCTTTGTAGCTCCTATTATTTGATTCTTCTGTAAGCCTCAGGGTGCCTCATGCCATTAGTCTAGTGTGCTTCCATGTATGGAATAACTGGAAAGATTGATAGAATAAAAATCTTGATTGTGGAAAACGTGTATAATTTCAAGGTAAATATGATTCTAGTGACACTAACATAAAATTCATCTCAGACAAGCCACCCTGGCATGGGTCAAAGAACATCAGTATTAGGTCTCTCTCAGACCAGCTGTACAAGCTAAACATTCAACCGAAAAGTAATGAAATGAAAAACAACTATTTCTTGTGGACAGTTGAAGATAACCAGGTGGGAACAATATATTTTGGGTAGGGCTTCTTGGTTGTGGGATTCGACTGGTGTCTGGACAGCATAGACGTGTTGCACATCGGGGAAAGGGTTGTGTTGCTTGGAACATGAATGGGTGTATATCTGCAATTCAGTTGGTGGAGGCGGGTTCCAGGGGTTACCTGGGTGTCTGATGCTGCATTTCCGTTGTGGCTTTATATGCAGAGAGATTGTTTTGGGGCCATCTGTGGCTAGGGATGCCTCGGATGCCCAAGAGCAGGGCTGGGATATCGGACAAGTTGGTTTGCGGCACCTTTCATGTTTGGGAAAAGTATTTATTTATTTATTTATTTATTTATTTTGATTTAGGTAATTTGAATACTTCGTTAAACAGATTTTATAAATTGGGGGGTGGGACCCACTTGTCTTTGAGGAAAAACTGTGCGGGAGGGGTGGGTGTCGCTTGACCCCCCCCCCTCCCCCCGGCATTGTAGGTGTAAAAGTTTGGCTAAATTTGATTTTATATTTACGCTGGTGTCATGATACAGCCATAGTTGCTGAAAAATGACCCTAAATACTAATTTGCAAAGAACAACCAGAAACCCAATTTTATGATCATCATGAGTGTTGAAGAAATGAAGGGACTTCACGCCCAATTTTAATCTGTAGAAGACATAAAGACATTTTTATAAACAATAACAAATGAGTAGAAAAGCTTTGGGACTCGAAAAATAATGGTCACAGTGTTTGATGTCGTCTCAATTAAACACTTGTTTGCTCTCTCTCTCAAAATTATTTAATTATTCTTTTGAATAAGTTATGAATTCATGAACCTCATTCATGGCTGTTATGTATCTCATGATAAACACCAAGTAAGTTGCAAATTGAATTCCTGAAATTCGTTTTTGTGTTCTGAATTCTAAAATGTGGTCAGAACCAATTTTAGAAACAGTAATGCTCGTGCATATACAAAATCAGTTGTATGATATATCCTTGGATAAAAGTGCACAAAGGAGGCGCGGTGGCTCAGTCGGTAGAGGTGCAAGCTGCAAGCCGAGTGGTCCGCGGTTCGAATCCCACCTGCGGCAACCGCAAGACACTTCACCCCCATTGCCCACGTGGGGGCACGGTGACGTTGTGTACTAAGGCGTACTGCACGTCGATGGTGCACTGTCTTCAATCAATGCTAACCCTGCTTGTATAGAGTTAGTATGTTGGGGAGCTGACAGTTGCTCGCCGTTGCTCGGTGGTTCTCTCCGGGTACTCCGGCTTCCTCCACCCGACAAACTGCCGAGGTCATGATTAGCCATTGTGCAGAAATATGTGACCTTAAACACCAATAAATAAATAAATAAATATAAAAGTGCACAAGGAAGTATTATTTTTCGTTAAGCATTGGTCAAGGTTATTGTGATTTATTGAAAACCGGGAGCGTTTTAAACACGAAAGGAATTTTGTCTCTAGCCCGAACACCACAAATCAAGAGTTTGTAACCTGTATTTATAAGTTCTTTTTCTGCAACATATATCAATCACTGCCCCCCCTCCTTCGTACGAACCACGGGAAGTGGAGCAGTGTTCGTCTACTGTGATAATTAGAACTATACTGTTGTAAATGAGTTCTGCTTCATTGCTAAACTGACCCTGCAGCTAACGTCTGGGATGAAAGTCCTCTAGAGTGGGGTTGCTTCTGAAAAGAGGATGTGGTCAATTGCTACCGACGCCAATGGTCATGGTCACTGTACCTTTGAGTAAATTTTCAGTTTTTTTTTTTTTTGGGGGGGGGGGGGGGCAATAACTGTCTAGTCATAAAAACATTCAGATTTCTGACAAGGGGATGTGTGGATTTAGTAAAAACCGGTCAGCGCTATTCACAAAAATCATTTAATTTTCCTTATTTTTTCAATTTTTGGCTCAAAAACATAGCTTATGACCCCTCATTGGAACGAGCTCCTTGAGCTCGTTCCAATGTGGGGACAAAAGTTATGTTTTTGAGTCCAAAAAAAAAAGGTTATTCAAGAATTTTGTTTGCAAGTGTCTTCTGCCTTTTCGTTAAGTATTGGTCAAGGAGTAATGGGTAAAGGATTAAAATACAGATCAAATTCCAATTTAGATTATTTTTAGCTTAACTTGACAAAGTCAAGATAAGCTTTTGCCATCACGCGCGCGGAAGTCTGTTAGTCTGTGAGCCTGTAAGTCTGTGAGTCTGTTCACATTTTCCTTTAGCACAGGCAACACCCCGTAGTTCTTGTCCGATCGTCACGAAATTTCATATGCAGGTTTGAGGTTATGTCTTGATGAGAATGTCCTCTTTTAGTCATGATATGCCAACCGCGACGGCTGCCCAAGCCCGAAACCCAAAAACTTTTAGCACACTCTACAGGTCATATTTAATATGGAGGGATTTCGTTGTAGCTTGGTAATATGACTCCGCATGGTGACTAGATGAGAACTTCCCCATTTGTCCGCGATCTGTCAACCGTGACGGCTGCCCGAGCCCAAAACCCGAAAACCTTTAGCACAATCCGCAGGTCGTATTTATGGAGGGATTGCATTGTAACTGCTAGGATGACTCCATATAATGTTAAGACGAGAATGCCACCTTTTTGGTCGCGATTGGTCAACTGTGACGGCTACAGGGGCCCGAAAACCTTTAGCACATTCTACAGATCGTATTTATTAAGGGATTTCATTGTAACTTGGTAGGATGTCCAGATGAGAACTTCCCCATTTGTGCTCAAGAACTGCAAGTGCAATTTTTGTACTAAATAGGGCAACGAAATTCTTGCCCACGAAGGTAATGAAAACTATATACTTCTCATTGATTCATTGTTATCTTATATATGGTATCCAGGTCTGGGGCCATTCGCCTTACACCAGTAGAATTCTAAAACTACAAAAAGAGCTGTCCGGGTCAAACAAAAAATCATATCTCTCCCACACAGATCACCTTTTCAGAGATTGTGACATTCTGAAATCAGTGATCTCTACAGCCTTCACGTCTCCCTCTTTATGCATGACTGGACGAACAAAAAACTCCCCATGTCATTTGATGATACATTTCAAGTAAATAGAACCCCCCTCAGGAATGAATACAAGGCAAACCGGTAAATTTGATACCCGCAAACCAAGAACACAGTTCTCTGCTGTGCTGCATTTACACTCCTTACCAAGAATTTAAAAAGTCCTTAATTGATAAAGCTTTGAATAATTATTCGCTTCCTAACTCCAGTTGTGACAATCTAACGTGCCCCGACTGTGTCATCCGCCAGCCATATCCTCTGGCATCTCATCCTCCTCTCCCCACCACTTAATCCTCAAATACATTCTAGCCCCATTGAATCACAAATAAAAGATCAAACAACCCCGTTTTGGGGAAAGCACTTCGATACACTGATGCTAAAGAAACCTGATATCGTTCTTTTTTACGGGAATGGCAGGAAGACAGCCTTATATGATATGCCATTTCCATGCTGTATACTGGCTTATGTTCCTGTTTGTTGTAATGTTATTTTGTAATCAATGTACTAGTATACTGCAAAATAAAGATAGTCTGCCTGCCTGCCTGCCCGCCCACCCGCCCGCCCGCCCGCCCGCCCGCCCATCCATCCATCCATCCATCCATCCATCCATCCATGCCCGCCCGCCTATCCATCCATCCATCCATCCAGATGAGAACGTCCCCTTTTGGTCGTGATCATTCAACCTTGACGGCTGCCCGAGCCCAAAACCTGAAAACCTTTAGCACAGACTACAAGTCGTATTTATGAAGGGGTTCCATTGTAACTTGGTAGGATGACTCAATATAATGTCTAGAGGAGGACGTCCCCTTTTGGTTGCGATCGGTGAACCGTGATGGCTACACAGCCCCGAAAACCATTAGCACAGTCTACATGCCATATTTATGAAGGGAATTTCATTGTAAAGCGATAGGATGACTCGTTTTGGAATAATTTCACTGTAACTTGGTAACTTTGGTTGACATACATCAACTGTGAGGGTCACATTAACCTATCCCTCATTTCTTTAGTACAGTCTATACCTCAAATTATTTTTATTGGAAACATAGCATACAGGGAACAGAAATTAACATATTCTCAATTATCACAATTCCTGTCATATTTCATAATCCTTTCATAAACATTGAACATTATCCTTTTCATCAAACACAACACACAGACAAGTTAAGCTACAGTGTCATTGACACTTTCATTGACAATTCACATGGAAGGGTTATTTCTGAATTACATGGCTTTAATCACAACACAGTATACCAGTTCCACTCAACTGACAGAACAGTTATTCAAACATCTTGAAATCGAAAGAAGACGCACCTGCCCCGATTCTCTAGTTATTGGCGAGGACAAATTTTAAGGTCCTTGTTAGCTATCTGGAGTCATCTTCTGGGAATCATTTTGAAGATCAAATTATTGATGACTTCAAACTGCCGATACGCTGTAACCATTTCGCACAGCAGTATACATAGTCAAGATACCTGTTTGGCGTCACGCTCATTTTTTAAAATAATACGTAGGAATCAGTGTAGGAATTCCTTCAGTTTACATCGGATTTCCTCCAGTTCTTCATTAAAAAATAGAAGTCTTCAGCGTCTGACACTTGAAAATTCCCAACTGCGGTAGGTACTCTACCACTAGGGAAAAAACACTTTCCGGTGTACACAAAAGCGAAGAAGAGTCTAGAAGAAAAATGGTCTATTCTTTTAGTATAATAGATATTTTGTGAGGGGTGGACCTTGATAACTGATGCTAAGAATGTAGTGGAATCCACTAGCTGTAGGAATTATCGTCCGTTGAAAAGAATCTCTGTCATTCTGAGCATTTATAGTATACCTTGAATGAGGGTTTGGATAGAGAAGAGATGAGTGATACGCGGGGAATCTTGGGGAGACTGGAAGAAACCCTTCGGAAGAAAATCCAAAAGTCCTTTCCAATTTGCGGTTACAATAAATTTTCAAATGTTTGGAATACAAATGCTAGTTGATTGGAAGTCTTCACACACGCCACACCAGATCCAATACGACTTCTCCATAGGGCACCAGATTCGTCAACCATTTGGGAAGTAGTAATGAATTATATACAACATGAATTCAGTTAAAAACAGCTCATGAAAACAATGATTTATTGATCGGTTAGCTAAATGGTCGTAAATGTGAAGGTTGTTATTTTATGGGTTTTATCCATCATTTATACAGGATATAATTGCCACCAAGAGAACAACGAAGTCACGTGCAAAATGGAACCCCGTCGATAACCCATCCTGATTATTCTCGGAACAACCCACTCAAGAGGTTTCATTGGTGACAAACCATTTGAAGCCAAGGGTGTTACATCATTTAAACAACCTATTTCCCACACTTTCGAAATAATTTCATAACAAACTGAAAATGTACATTTTTTTGTATTCAAAACATAGCTTATGACCTCTCATTGGAACAATCTCATCCTAAATGAGGGGGCCATAAATTATAATTTGAAGGCAATTGTTTGAAACCCCAAAAATGAATGGTAGTTGTAAATAAGCGCCGGTCGGATATGGTTGTGGCTTCAGATAAAGGCGTTTTCTCCTAATTGCGTGAACAACAGTAGTTGGGGTGCCACTTGGGCGTCAATTTGACCCTTGGGGGAATTTCTATAATATTTTGTCAGGTGACCATCATTTGACCATATAGGATTCCCCATTGCAAATTTCCAAAGAAATAGAAAACTGAAGGTACTTTGGAAGTCGGAAACATTATACATCGTCATTTCAATAGAAAACTAGTTTAATAGTTCTTAAACGACTAGCACGTATCACCCCGTCCCCGTGGAAAGTATAATCCCTACCTTTCCACAGGGTTATGTGTTATTCCAGAAAAAACTGCCGAAGTGGCGCCCTTAACTACTGAATTACAGTATCATAAGTGAAAGGGTTGGCTGGCGGCATAGAAGAAGCAAGCAATTGGCTTTAGCCTACATACCGAGTGAAATGCACACGTTGCGATACAGTGATAATTAACTAGTTTTCTTCTCTATTTGATATTTCCACTTGTGTCTTGTCTCTACTTTGAGCCATTCTGATGTAAAATGGCAACAATAAAGGGTCATCCCATAAGTCACCGAAGACCAACCTGATAACACCCTCAGATATTGCAGAAAATAATTCAACACATCAAGTTATATGTGTGTAGCAACCATGCAAAATTTTAGGTTTCGTCTCTTATTTGTGTAGCATCTGTGAGGCTCGTGATTATTGGCCTGGATGCAGTTTTGGCGTTCGCGTCCCAAATTATTCTTTTTACCAACTTCATTAACTAATAAATCTGTAATGGAGCTTTAAAAAAGCTAAAACTGCAGATATTTACTAAATTTTCAGATGCCGGGATCAGAATGTCTCTGGGTCCATACCTTTCCACATATGGGAACCTAAATATATCTATTTGACCAAACGATCCAAAAAAAGGCGAACTAAGAGAGACATTCTGGGCTGAAGTACAACATTGAATCTCTTTACCATATACAGAAAATGATTTTAACGTCATTATCGATTTATAAATACGTTTTGCATTGATATTTCTACAAGGCAGTACAAGTTTTATTCCAAGCCTTCCCATCCAAGAGCTCTGAAATGGCACGTATGACAGGTGTAATATGACCAGGTGGGTCACTAGGTAGGATCTTTGTGTGTGTGTAGGGGTGGGGGGGGGGGGTTGGAGGGGGGTCTAAGATTGTCTAATATAAGTTTTTATCTAACAGTCAACTTAATTTGCACCCACAAACCCGAAAAAACGTCCGTATCACCCCCCCCCCCCCCCGGTTCGGATTCCGTATCCGACAGATTCAATTTTCAATTTCCTGCAAACACCACGCTATCACATAATATGCATTGTTATCACGCATTAAAATATAGTTCCTGAAATTCAAAATTTGACCAAATCCAACTTAATTTAAACTGAAAAATGGGGGTAACGGGCTAATATGTAATAGGGCTGAGTAGTAGGAGAGCGATGAACCGGCCCCTATTGGCAGGACAGCGGGCCGGAATCCGGAATGGACATCATGTCACGTGGCCCAGTTACGTCATGTTTGGTTGTCATGGTAGTCCGCATGAGCGGCCATCTTGTGACGTCATCCCCATGGCGATACACGGTCCCATTGCGCATCAGCGCGTGTTGTTTGGTTGATTGAACTAGAGTAGTTTTTAGCTTAACTTGACAAAGTCAAGATAAGCTATTGCCATCACGAGTGCGGAAGTCTGAGTCTTTGAATCTGTTCACATTTTCCTTAGCACAGGCTACACCCCGTAGTTCTTATCCGATCGTCAGGAAATTTCATATGCAGATTTGGGGTCATATCTAGATAAGAACGCACCCTTTTGGTCGCAATCGGTCGGTCGACCGTGATGGCTGCCCGAGCCCAAAACCCGAAAACATTTAGCACAGTCCACAAGTCATATTTATGAAGGGACTTCATTGTAACTTGGTAGGTAGGATGCCTCTGTAATAATAATAACACTTTGGCCGGCCGCTGATTTGTCGCGGTTCTCGGATGAGAAGGCCTTGGTTACCCCTGTACTCCCAACTGCCTCCCTATTCCCACGCTTCTTCTCTCCTCCCAACACTCGGAGACGAACTGCTTGTTGACATCCCTTGCCCCATTCTTCCCAATCTCTCCGATTAGCATATTAACCCTCTCCTTTGAGTCTCCCACTAACCACATGTCCTTCATTCTCCCATCCCACTTCCCCATTATACTCACAGTGAATCTTATTCTTTTAGACCGGTATTTTGGGCATTCTAGAAGAAAGTGTTCCAGGGTCCCCACCACGCCCAAATTACACATCTGGCACTCCTTTTCACTGTTTTACTCAATTTTTCCCCTCATCTCCAGGGGCCGCGACCTCAACTTGAACAACAGCGACCCCCAAAGGTGCCATCAAGGTATTCTTCAAAACCCGGCTTCTTTTTATCACGTAGGCCACCCAAAGATCTCTTTGATTTGACCCCCTCTCGCCAATTAAGGTTACCATCCTCCGTGACCCTTTCTCTGGCGATTTTTTTACCCTGGTTTGCCCCAACGTCTAGGTCCGAGATCTCCATTGAGTAGTTCTCTATCAGTTCCCTCACTTGGACCATCCATCCTGTCTTAATATTTGAGTTGAAAATTCGCAGGAACATTACTTTACACCATCGGCTGTCGGGGAGATTTACCAAATAATTAAGATAACCGAGTTTCAACAAGTCTATCCTGTCCTTGATCCTCATCCACCCAAGCTCACCCCTGATTGCTTCTCGTGCCACGGCATTACTCGACCCCGTTATCCTCGGCCTGCGTCGTTCTGCAGGATTTCCAAGCTCTTTACAGCCGCCTGGTTTTGGGGTACCACTTCCGTTCCATGTTATACTTGGCAGACCCACCATTTCCCAAATGGTTTTCCCCACGAAAACCTTATTGAAACTGTTTCTCCATATAAGTTTCATTTGGTTTAGGATTGGCCTCCCCTTCAGACTCAATTTATTTGTGTGGTTTCGGTAGATGCCTCTTCCTGTGATGTTTATATTTACCCCCAGATACTCATAGTCACCTGTCTCTCCCACACAAAGAAGTTTGCTGCTACCTTCCGGAATGGGAGCGCGGTGGCTCACTGGCAGACTGTTGGACTTCTATGCTAGAGGTCCCGAGTTCGATCCCCGTCCGGGACGACCCGCGTTGTGTCCTTGGGCAAGGCACGTTATCCCGGTTGCCTACATGGGGGCACGATGACGCCGTGTACTAAGGCGTACTGCACGTCGATGGTGCACATGTCTTCAACCGCTGTAACCCTGCCCGAGCGGAGCTTGAACAGAGTTAGTATGTTGAGGAGCTGACAGTTGCTCGTCGATACTCGGTGGTTCTCTCCGGGTACTCCGGCTTCCTCCACCCGTAACTCTGTCACGATTAGCCACTGTGCATAAGTATGTGACCTTAAACACCAATAAATAATAATAAATAAAAACCTTCCGGAATACAGACCCCCCCCCCCCCTCTCCACCTTCGAGTGGGGTCCATTTTGCGGCCTATAACTTTGCTCTTGCTTTCATTAAGTTCGAGTCTCCATTTGCTACCATATTTCCCAACAATTCCCAGCATTTTCGCTAGCCCCTCTTCGCTTTCTGACACTAGCACCACATCGTCTGCAAAAATAACCCTGGGATCTTCAAGTCCCCAACTGCTACCCCCTCGTCGCTATGCAGGAGTTCATCTCCTAAACCTTTGATGTACAATGCAAAAAGAATTGGCGAAAGGATACATCCCTGTTTTAGGCCTATCTCCATGGGCACACGGTTTGTTGTTATGTTACCCAGGCTAAGTTCACTCCGTACATCTTTATAAAATGCTTTCATAATTTCAACAAACTCGCCTTCCAAGCCAAGAGCCTTAAGCTTGCGCCACATACCCTCCCTTCATACTCTATCGTATGCCTTTTTAACATCCAAAAAGGCCGTAAACATCTTTTTCTTTTTTGCTTTTGCGGGTTCTATCATTTGGGATAGCGTGAAAAGGTGGTCAGTGACTCTCCTTCCCTTCCTGGAGCCATTCTGGATCTCTCCCAAAAAACCCTTCCCCTCTATCACCTCCTCTAATCACCCATACAGGACTTTACAGAAAACTTTTCCAATGTTGCTACTGACAGATATCCCTCGATAATTATCCAAAACGTTTCCCCCCCCCCCCTTTTTTTGTGAATAAATGTCACTTTGCTTTCTCTCCACTCATTTGGGACCTCTTGTTTTTCTATGGCTAAGTTGAATAGGGCAGTTAGGCTTTCTAAGAGTTCCTCTCCCCTTTTTGATAAACTCGTTAGGAATTTCGTCCACCCCTCCCTCTTTTCCATTCCTTAATTTTGAGATCATCCTTTCACACCTCCTGCGTTTTAATTTCGCTGCACACGAAGTTCGATAGATTTTCCTCGACCTGGTTCGGACACTCCGGTGGGGCCCCTCTGCCCCATCGCTTATCGTTTACCTTTTCCCAGTGCTTGACTAGTTCTAATGCGATTTGATCTTGATCGTCTGTAACTCTGCCATCTACTTTAATACTCTGTGGGTTACTTCCTTTGTTACGTTTATTCACCCATTTCCAAAATACGTTCGAACTCGACCCCTTGTCATTCTTATCGTCCTAATAAGACTGCTATTTCGCACTCTCCGATTATCGTCTTTAATCTTGTTTACTTTATTTCGTACTTGTTGGTATTCTTCCTTTGCTACCGTGGCCTCGTTGCTTTCCGCCCCGTTAAGTTTTCTACTTCTCCTGTATGCAGCACATTTAGCTTTTCTACCCTTTATGGCCCTTTTCAGCTCTTCGTTCACCCTGTACCCGAGTTCCCGTGTTGGCACCCTAATCTTTCCTACGCTTTCCTTCCCTGCCTCCACTAGGCTCGCAACTATGGCATCGGTCATCTTCTGGACACTGCCCCCCTTGTGTACGGTTGCAAGCTTTGGTTTCAATTTTTCTTCGAACTTCGCCCAGTCGGCATCCTTATTGAGTTCCCAAATCTCCTTGAAGCTTCCTTGCTTTTTACTAGGTTTTTGGCCCTGATCGTCACTGTAATCAAGTTGTGACCACTATCCACCTCCATTTTACCATCATCATCCACTTCTACCCCTATCACCTCCCTCCATAAATTAATATCTGTGAGAATATAGTCGATTATTGATTTTCTGTCGTTCCTCTCCCAGGTCCATTTCCCCTTACACCTCGCGTCCCTGTTCAGAATCTTCAGACCAAGCTCATTTGTGAAGTTCAACAGCTTCCTTCCTTTCCTCTTGACTTTCTTGTCCCCGCCCTCTATGCCTTCTTCCTTATCACCTATGTGTCCATTAAAGTCACCCATCAGAATTATACCGAGCCCCTGTTTTCTAGTTCTGTTATATTGGACCTTAGTGTTAGTATATCGAGTCATTCCACTCGGGTTTGCTTCCCTCCACCGCACGATACACAGTCCCAAGGGCAGTACTTTTGTTTCTTAGATTGATCTTTACCCATCCAATTTCTTTCGATACCCCAGCCAAGGTGCTGACATCTTCCAGGTCTGTGATCAGCGACGGTTTTAAATCCTCTTCAATGTACATGCCTAGCCCTCTCCCCCCCCCCCCCTTTCTGACCTTCCGTTCGCCCTACACCTATCCACACGCACCACCTTACTTGGTCTACCCGTTCCTCGTGTCTTACCCACGTCTCGCTTAGGCCCATGACATCAAAGTCCTCTGCCGCGATCAATGTCCCAATTTCACTTACTTTCCGGTGGAGACCCTGTTGCTATAACCCACTTTCAGGGTACCGAGTTTCATTGGCTTCTGCCTACTGGTTTCATTGTTTTCTGGCGCTAGCCTTGGTAACCTTATTCTGTCTCCCTTGCTCTTGTTCACCCCACCTGTGTCCACTCTTGTTATACTTGGCTCTGGCCTCCCACCCCGCTCCTCTCCAAAAAAGGCCCCGCTGCCCGTAGAATTTTATCCCCCAATACCCGTTTCTCCACCCTGCTAAGATGCAGCCCGTCACGCCCGTACATGCTCGCGTTGCCCCAAAACGTGTCCCAATGGTCGATAAAGGGTATCCCCAGGTCAACACAGTAGTCCTCCAACTCCTCATTCAGCGCCAAAATCATTGAGTTCCGTTCGTCCCCACCCCAAGCACAGGAAGGACCCCGGATACAACTACTCTTGCATTCCTACTTAGCAGTTTGCTGACTAAACCTCTATACGACTCCACCAAACTTACTGACCTTCTCTCCCTGATATTGTTGGTCCCCACATGGACCACCACTACCGGTTCCGATCCTGACCCTGCCAAAATACCATCTACCCGGTCCCTCAGATCATCCACCTTCGCCCCCGGAAAGCACAGGATTGTTCGATTAGGACTGTCAGGACCACAAACCACACTGTAAATTCCACGTACAATGCTACTCCCCACTACAACTAATTTTCTTCTTCCCGCAGTTCCTATATCATCTGCAGCTCGCCTCGTTTTGCATGCCTCTGGCCCCCTCTTTCTTTTCACCGCCCTCCTTACCCCATCTGACCTATCATCATCAGCAGCCACCTCTCCCCCTCAATGTCCCCCTCACTCTCATCCCCAGGGGTATCGAGATCGAACACACTGAACCTGTTCTCTAAGCACCGCCTAGCAAGCTTTTCAGCCTTACGTCGACTCTGGCCTGACTCTACGCAGTCCTGTCCTGACGCCACTTTCCGATTTTTCCTACTAGATCCCCCTTCCTCAGTTACACCCCCACATCAAGCATTCTTCCCCCACGTCTCCTGCCTCCCTGTTTCCTCCTTGAGTCCACAACGACCTTCCATCCTCCTTCCACCTCCCCATCATAGGTAACCTTCATTGGTGTGACTCCAGAGACACCAGCCCTCCCCAACCTCCCCTTCAGCTCCGCAATTTCCCGCTCGAACCCAACACACGTCTCTAACAACTGTAAAATATCCCCGCAGTTGGCACACACTCCACTACTATCCATTGGCCGACCCCCACCATACTTCATATCCCCATTGCTGCACGCCTGTGTATCCTCAATATCCACCACCTGCACCTGCACCCCTCGACTCACCTCCCCCTGACCGCCTTTAATACCCATACTCACCTCCGTCTGGACACCCGTCGAGCACTTACCATTCATGTTTACAAATATTTATAGACATAAAGACCGGAATCAGAAATATACCAAACACACCAAAAAAGGCAACTAAAGTAAATAAATGTAAACTCGGGAAAACCTATCACCTAAACTTCCTTATTTCACCCCTATTTATTTATTTATTTATTTATTGGTGTTTAAGGTCACATACTTATGCACAATGGCTAATCGTGACCGTGACAGTTTTACGGGTGGAGGAAGCCGGAGTACCCGGAGAGAACCACCGAGCAACGACGAGCAGCTGTCAGCTCTCCAACATCGTAACTCTGAACTCTGCACCGCAGCACAGGCAGGGTTAGATTGGTTGAAGACATGCGCACCATCGACGTGCAGTACGCCGCAGTACACAGCGTCATCGTGCCCCCATGTAGGCAATCGGGGTGAAGTGTCTTGCCCAAGGACACAACGCGGTTGCCGCAGGTGGGAGTCGAACCGAGGACCTCTCGGCTTGCAGCCTGCACCTCTACCAACTGAGCCACCGCGCCCCCTTTCACCCCTATAATCCTTCCCAAACACACATACAAACTAAATATATAATACACTTTCCTGAAATAAAACTAATAAAAAAGAAATACTTATAAACAACTCTGTGTAACCTATCTTGACTTCTCTTCGTGACTCGTCTTCAGACTTATCTGTATAATATCTACATGAGAACGTCCCCTTTTGATCATGATCTGTCAACCGTGATGGCTGCCCAAACCCGAAACCCCAAAACTTTTAGCACAGTCTGCAGGTCATATTTAATATGGAGGGATTTCATTGTAACTTGGTAGGGTGACTCCATATGATGTCTAGATAAGAGCTTCCCCATTTGGTCGTGATCTGTCAACCGTGACGACTGCCCAGGCCCAAAGCCCGAAAAACTTTAGCACAGTCTACAGGTCGTATTTATGGAGGGATTTCATTGTAACTTGATAGGATGACTCCAGATAATGTCTAGATGAGAACGTTCTCTTTTGGTCGCGATCATTTAGCCGTGATGGGCTGCCCAAGCCCAAAACCCGAAATCCTTTAGCATAGTCTATAAGTCGTATTTATGGAGGGATTTCATTGTAACTTGGTAGAGTGACTCCATATAATGTCCAGATGATAACATCCCCTTTTGGTCGTGATTGGTCAACTGTGACGGCTACAGGGGCCCGAAAATTGTAACTTGGTACGATGACTTCAGGTAATGCCCAGATGAGAACGTCCCCTTTTGGTTGCGATCATTCATCCATGACGGCTGCCTGAGCCCAAAACCCCCCAAACTTTTAGCACAGACTACAGGTCGTATTTATGAAGGGATTTCATTGTAACTTGGTAGGATGACTCTGTATAATGTCTAGATGAGGACGTCCCCTTTTAGTTGCGATCGGTCGACCGTGATTGCTATACAGGCCCGAAGCCCGAAAACCTTTAGCACAGTCTACAGGCCGTATTTATGAAGGGATTTCATTGTAACTTGATAGGATGACACTTTTTGGAATAATTTCACTGTAACTTGGTAACTTTCGATGACATACATTAACTGTGAGGGGCACATACATTAAATGTGAGGGCCACATTAACCCACCCCTCAATTCTTTAGTACTGTCTACAAATCATATTATTTTTATTGAAAACAGCATACAGGGAATAGAATTACCATATTCCCAATTATCACAATTCTTGTCGTATTTCATAATCCTTTCATAAACATTGAACATTATCCTTTTCATCAAACACAACACACAGACATGTTAATCTACAGTGTCATTGACACTTTCATTCTTGTTAGGATTACTCCCAGAATCCCATTTTAGGACCGCCATACCATGGCATATAATAGTAGCACGTAGTGGTATAGTACTGAGGGATCCAAATTTTACGGAGTCGAATAAGAATCCCATTTACGGAATCTCTTATATAGCCTGTCTATATGTATACAGGGGAAATGAAGCAATCTGATTGAACATTTTGAAGGCCCGAACGAAGGTATAGCTATGAAGTAGTGTTACAAGTCAATATTAATGGATGATAGTATAGCCAATAGTACTGACACAAGGCCGCAATGGCACAAGACTGCTGTAGAGGCTAATGATAGGACAGATAGACCATAGACAAGTAGTGGGTTTGGAGATAAGATGGAAGCCGTTGGTAAGACTACCTGTATAGGAACCATATATGAGCGAGGAGCTGTATAGGAGCTGGATCATAGGTATCCTCAAATATCCGTAATTGCCAATGTGCTAGTGCACAATGTGTCACATTGTGCATTTTCACATAAGCACATATCGGCACATCCAGCATGTGCCTATGTGCTAGTGCACAATGTGTCACGTTGTTCCTAACAAGAAAAACTACTCCAGTTCAATCGAACTTACCACCAGGGTCCCATATATAGCACAACGTGCTGCTCTAACACAAAATATTCTGGGGGAAATCTGTATCAAATTAAGTTATTTTCGGTAGGTTAGGGTTAGGGTGGATTTTGGTGATTTGGAGGGACTGTCGGGTTGGTTGTGGTAATTCTACGAATCGGGAAATTACTCTTGTACAAAGGAACATACCCTCCGAACATACCTCTGTCTATTATAAGTCTTTGGGTAACATAGCAACCACGTGCTACCATAGAAAACCAAGATGGCGAACTCCAGAATACGAAATGGCTGACGGAAACACGTATCACTCTAACAACATTCGCTGCACATGCGCACTTAGACGACGTGTCACTATGGCGATGACGTCACAAGATGGCCGCTCACGCGGGCTACCACGACAACAAGCATGACGTAACTGGGTCACGTGACATGACGTCACTGCCGGGGTCCTGCCAATAGGGGCCGGTTCATCGCTCTCCTACTACTGAGCTGTCACGATTTTTTAATTTAGGAATCGATTAATCGTCGCAAATAATCAATAATCGATTAATCGTACCTAGATATCCCCCTCTTAAAAATGAAGTTCAAGTCAGTTGACCTACCTCAAGTAAACAACGAAGACGATCGTCTTTTAGGTACATTCAAAGCTTTGATGTTCTGAACTTTTGAACCGTCAGTGTAATAATCAAGGCCGGTCGTCAGTTGCGAACTTAGCAAGTTCTCCACTGCCGACCAGTCTTGATTATTACACTGACGGTTCAAAAGATCAGAACATCAAAGCTTGAATGCACCTAAAAGACAAATGCTTCTAACGGTTTCTTGGGGTTTAAGACCGACGTTCTTGATCTTTTACCTTTTGAAACAATAGTTTTTCATCATTTTTTAAAAATTATTAAGCGTCCCAAACGAGGTAAAATTTACCGATTCTTCGACAACGAAAAATACTAATCGATTTCGGCACGACCTATCGACAATTGTTTAATCGTGACAGCCCTAATATGTAACTGGATTGTTAGATAAATCTATTATCAATACCATCTGCATGTACTCTAATTTGTATCAGAGTCTCGGTCGTGTTTACAATCGCATCACAACTCGCCCTAAAGGGCTCGTTGCGATCCGATTGTAAACACGACGTCGAATCTTACAATAAGTATGCATTATGTCCGAAATCACTCGAATACAGCGTGTACCCGGAGCCCCTGATACATACTATGTATCTTATAACTGCATTGGGGGGGGGGGGGGGGGGGGGGGTGGTGGCGTGGCGGTGACCGGTTCTCGTCAGATCACCGAAGTTAAGCAACGTCGAGCCCGGCTAGTCCTCGGATGGGTGACCGTCTGAGCGATCGATTCGGACTCCCGCGTTGTGTCATTGGGCGAGGCACTTAACCCCGACTGTCCATAAGGCGTACCGCACGTCGATGGTGCGCATGTCTTCAACCAGTCTAACCCTGCCTGTGCTGCAGAGCGGATGGCAGAGGAAAGGAAAAAAACAACACTTCTCTAAAGTATTATTATTAACCCTTTACCTAACATGAAAAGCAGACGACACTTGCAAAAAAAATTCTTGAATAACTCATTTTTTTCATTTTTTGTCTCAAAAACATAGGTTATGACCCCTCGTTGGAACGAGCCTGTCGAGCTCGTTCCAACGAGGGGTCATAACCTATGTTTTTGAGACAAAAAATGAAAAAAATAATGAAAATTAATTGGCGATTTTTGAGAATAGCGCTGGGCGGTTTTGGCCGTTATGTTGGGTAAAGGGTGAAATTATGGAACCAGACTGCGTTTATGATTTTGTATCTGAATCACTGGGAGCATTGAAACTTGAACAACACGCAATTATACTGTCAAAACGCACGGCCTTTTCTGAATGTTGAATATGTGCGCGCTCACTTAGTTTATCCGATCGAGGATAGCAAAAGTTCAAGGCAGCCGCGTACAGTTCAACCGAAACGGCAAGCTTTTTTACGAGTCTGAAAATTAATCTAAAATTAAATGCTAGTTAACCCTTTACTCAGCGCACACGATATCACAATAACGTATTTTAATTTTTGGGGGGTAAAAAATATTTTCTAAAAATTTTAACAAAACCATATCATCATGTAACCTCTCATTGGAACAATCTCGTCGAGCTCGTTCCAATGAAGGGGTCACATGATATGGTTTTGTTTATTTTTTTTTAAATAATGGGTTTTTTTCAGCTGCTCAGTTTGTAAATTATGTGGTAGGATGCTGTCGATCTGTTAGATAAAGTGTTAATTAGGTGATTACAGTTGAGAATTGTAAGATTAATCTATTATCACATTTATGAGTATGAACAAAATTTATCTGACAATCAAATTTCATTTTGGCTTGAAAACCACGAGAAACGGTACGTATCACACAATGTGTTCCGACTCCGTATCATTATAGACGACTCATTCTGATTCCGTATCATATAGACGACTCGTTTCCGGGAATGCAACGGGCTGTCATAACAGGCGCATGAACACATTCTTTGTGTGTTTCGGTGATCGACTAAGCTGATCGCTTACAAAACAAAACAAAATTCCTTACAATTAGCGACAGAACTATTAATAGCAAATGACCCCCCCCCCCCCCCCCTCACCCCCACAATAAATAGAAACTGCACAATTAAATATTGCACACTTGTAAATTCAAACGTAGCACCGTAGGAAGGGACATTCAGAGTGAATCATTTTACAACGCAAATTTGAAAATTTGCGGTGACCGCGTTAGTTACTCATTGTTTGTTAATGTGCACAATAATATTGCTCCATAAAATATGAGTTTTTAAAAACTTTTTCTCGCCCAACATTAGGTCCCCAAACTGTATTAATAATTCAAGATTTAATCTGTTTATGTGACAGAATTGTTAAATAAATGAATTATCATGATAATGTGCATGTCCCGTGATTTGCATCAGATCTCGGTGGTGTCCAGGATGGGATCACAACTCGCCGGCAAAGCCGGCTCGTTGTGATCCCATTCTAGGCACCACCTCGAATCTGATACAAATCACAGGACATGCACATTATCATGATAATCTGTATGTATCAGTCTCGCTCTTGTTTCTAAGGCTATGTCTCAACTCCTTTTCGACTCGTCGAGGTGTGACCTTAGAAACAAGAGCTGGACTCAGATGCAACATTTTAAGCATAACATAACGGTGATACTATGTATATACTCTCCCAAAAAAGAAAGTGTGCATGCTCAAAAATAACACTAAAAAAAGATATATATCATTTACATTCATGGAAATTTTATTCAATCACAGATGAATCAATTTGTGATCAACACGAGAAATTTCATTACGCTACGATGAATACTCTTGGTGCCATGGAGAGTCAAAGACACTAAGGGTCAAACACAAAAGTCACACACTCAATATCTGGTATGACCTCCGTCTGCATCGACTACTGCTGTGCATCTACGCCTCATGGAAGCGAATAAGTTAGCATGGAAGTGTTGTGGGATGTTGTTCCATATTCTGATAAGCTGTCTTTGGAGTTCCACAAGCGTTGACGGTGCATGGGGAAGCCGGCGTAGCTGACGTTTCATTTCGTACCATACGTGCTCAATGGGTGAGATATCGGGCGAATTTGCGGGCCAGGGAAGAACATCCACTTGTTGTTGCTGCAGATACTGTTGAACAACACGAGCTGCGTGGGGTCGGGCGTTGTCCTGCTGTAGAATGACGCCGGGGCCGTGACGTTGCAGAAATGGGACAACAACAGGTGTAAGCACTTTATCACGATATCTGGCTGCATTGACATTGCCATCAATAATGACCAGCTCAGTTCTGTTACGGGCAGTGATGCCACCCCACACCATGAGAGACCCTCCCCCATAACGGTTTCGCTCCACGACACATGGATCTACGTAGCGTTCGTTTCGACGTCTGTGCACTCTCTGGCGGCCATCTGATGATGAAAGATGGAAACGACATTCATCTGTGAATAAAACACGTCGCCACCAGTGTAAGGGATGCCTGAGATGTTGTCTACACCACTGCAGTCGTGCACAACGATGACGTAACGTCAAAATAGGACGAATTGCAGGCCTTCGAGGACGTAAGCTGTATTCTCTCAGCCGGTTGATTACTGTTTGAAGATGTATCCGTCTCAGGTTAGGGATGTTCCTGTCTGTCGTCGTTGCCGTTTGTTGCCGGTTCCGGAGATGGACGACACGGATATACCGATCTTGTGCAGGGGTGGTAACTCGGGGTCTCCCGGAGCGGGGTCGGTCTCGAACGTCATCATGTTGTGCATGTCGATGGACTAGCCTGTCAACAGTGTTACGGTGGCAGTTCAAATGCTGGGCAACCTCTCTGTGTGTTCTGCCAGCTCTAATCATACCCAGGGCAAGGGGACGTTGATTCATTGTCAATCTTGGCATGCTAATGTGGAGTCGTTTTAACAGCAGTGCAAGTTTGAATGTGAACGATAGGAAGGCCTTACTTTAGTGTTTAAATACCCAAGGATTCACACTGCTGCATGAATTTTCAGACTCTCCACGTGCAAAACATGCCTTTTCACAAACGTGCAGCACGTCATTTAACGTTAATGCAATTTTAACGGGGAAAGCTGTTTTTGTGTTCAATATAACTTATTCATGAACAGGTTAACACTCTTTACACCTACGAAATTATTTTTTTGGAGTTTGATCAATTTCTGCAATGCACACTTTCTTTTTTGGGCGAGTATATATGTCTACTGACCAAATTATTTTATCTAATGCGCCTGGCTTCATAGTGAAATAATTATTTAGTATGGCGTTATTTTAAAAGGCAAACTTACTGTTTGTGTTCATATTTAAGGAGATGTCCAACCTAAATTTGGTCAAATTTCAGGTAATTTTCTCCAAAGTTCAGAAAAAGCCAGAAAAGAATAATCCCAAATCATTATATATCAAGTTTTTTGGAATGAAATATACATTTTGTGAAAAATATTATTTGCCATGGAACCGTTACCATGTGGAAGATAGCACTGCCTGAAAGTCTACTATGGCCTAAGTAAGATATCAGATATTATACAATAAAACACCTTAAATTTACTGAATAGTTAAATTCTGCAATCCTTCTGGTACAGACTCGGAGGAATCTTTTTCTCACTCTTGCAAGGAACGGATAGAAAGGCTAACTGTAATTTAGGATGTCTAAATTTCACAAGGGTTGCCATTTTTCTTGTCACATTGAACTATTTCTACTCCTTCAGGAAGGACGAGAATTTCGAATTATCTCCCGTCATTTTTCACGCACGAACGCGCGCTCGGTCTTATATCACATGTAATTGTCTCCACGGAGGAGAGGTATTATTTGTCGCAAGATCATAAATAGAGAAAAAAGACCACTTTTCAAAGTTAAATGGAACCATTAAAACAATAACATATCCAAAATATGTTTATAGAACAAAGAAAATTAATTTTTGCTTTCATCAAATCTATATCCGTCCAATTTTTCTCATAAGGATTACCCCCCTCGGCATTTTCTAACAAATTAACATAGTGATGTACTGGGATAAAAAGTGAAACATTTAAACAAAAATGAAACCATTAAAAACTAATTTTAACAAAACATATTTGATATCATTTTAAAAAGTATGTTATAAAATATTTGATCACTTGTCCGTCCATTATGTAAAAAAATGAAATTTGTGGCAAATGAAAGTTTTTCAGTTTTCTCCCATAGATCGCTACAATAATTTATACTGTTTACAAGCATGCGCATTCAGGGGAGTAAAAATAGTTCAATGTGTGTTTGTTTACCTTTTATGAAGTTCACCAAGGGTCAGGTCCACAGTTCACAAGATGAGAGAGTCCATCAATGTAAAATGAAGAGTGTCCAATGTGGCTTTTGTCAGTCTGCTGTGATCATACCCCCCCCCCCCCCCCCCCCCCTACAATTCTGTGCCATTTTGCATGAGATCTGTGTCAAATTGGTATAAAAGATGAAATTGATACACCAAAAAAGGGAAAACTACCAAACGTCCTCATTTGGTATTATCTGTGCCCATTTCTGGGGTTGCATGAGCAATGACAACCGCCAAAAGTGCCATATGAATGTTCAAGCATGGTCCTAACAACAAAAGTGACCCGCCCGGCATGCCGAATTCTTACATCAATCGGCTTCGTTAAGATAGAAATGATGGCTTTTAATTCATTTATGTACATGGTTTGGTATGCATCATTTGTTTTAAAACTATCGTCCTTCTGTAGTTGCTCTTTGTTGAGGAAGCTTGACTGTTGCTTATTTGTGAGATTTAAGAACATTAATAACTGATTTGCTTACCAATAGTAAATACCGACCTGAACAATATTGCAATTATTTTGGTTATTAAATTCATTTGTTTAAAACTTATGATACGTTGTGGTCTCATTTCGGTAATTCGCGTGATTTGGTCCACCGGGTGGCTTCGTGCTATTTCTATCAACAAAATTGTCAATACACATAGAGTTTTGCATTTTGCAACCTTTTGGTGCAATAGCGATAAAAATCGACGTTGATCCATCTTACACACAATGTGGTTGTGCGAGGAAGAAATTTAAATTGAAGATTGCCCTAAATTTCGCTGTTGATGGTGAATAGTAAAAGAATTTTCTGAAAATTTTCTTTGACATTGGTCTTCTTTTTCGATTAGCAGACTTCACCAAGCCTTCTTTACGCAACAAATATAGTTCGGCTAGATACAATCAAATTATTTTTCAGTAAATTTACAATTGTGAGGACTACAATGTATGTTGATGTGAATATATTTTTGTTTTCAAATATAATTTTCCAGTTTTAGGTTTTGATCATCAACAATAACAACCAAATAATTGTAGTTCGAATCTGTGGCGTATTATTCCTTTGCTGAAACTTGCGTAACTTTCTACAGTTTCCGAATCCAACATTGCAACTAAGGACTATATCTCGCAATTGTCACATTGTCAGTTGAATATTTTCATATGAATGTATCGTGTATTATACATTACATCGCCTCGCAGATTCGAAAACAGCAATGTAATGTTTGCAGATTTCAGATCTTAGGAAATCAAATCGTTTCCCAACTTGGTACATGAAGCACGTGATCAAAAGAAGCGTATTGTCCCAACACAATCTATAATTTCATAGTCGTTTCCTCCGAGAGCTTTCAACACGTTGGAGATGAAATGATGAATATGCTTTCTCTGAGTATGGAGTGTGGGGTCTTTTATTTACAACTCAGATATTAGAATTGCCGATCTATTCCTTGTTATTCTTGTCGGTTACTTATGCGGCTGGCAATTTCTTTGTCATCAAAAGCAAAAACATGTTTTAAAAGTTTGAAAAGGTGGATAAATTCAGGTTTTGTGTACTTTTGTCATTATTTTGATACCGGTATATAATATGTCGCTATTCGCCGCTTTAATTCATTTTAGGGTATTGCTAAAATTTTCAAAAACTTATCCAAAGTTATGTTGGACGACCCCTTAAGACAAATTATGTTCAGCGTTTTTAAACCAGCCCTTAACCCTTTGAATCGTGGTGGTATCTTCCATGTCAGTTCCATGGTAGCAATACGAAGAGTCCATATTTATTATTTGGGGGTAGACCAATTAATATTTTCAACGTGCAGCCTTAGGGCTGAACGTTGAAAAATTGATTGGTTTACACCACAGATTTACCTTGCAGTCATCTCCCTTAATGACATTATGACAAAGCCTGTGACCCGCCCGGAAAAACGGCCTTTGGCGTTCAAAGGGTTAAAATATTGAAGTTTGTGTATCTTGATGGAGAATTAACTCGCTAAGTTAAATTTCAACTATATATTCGCCTATCGTTTGAAGTTAAAAGTCAATGAGATGGGATTGACGGAACAGTTAACTGCCCAATAACAAACACAAGTTCGCAAACCACTGGACGGG
Source organism: Pictodentalium vernedei (assembly GCA_031216915.1). Classification (NCBI taxonomy): domain Eukaryota; kingdom Metazoa; phylum Mollusca; class Scaphopoda; order Dentaliida; family Dentaliidae; genus Pictodentalium; species Pictodentalium vernedei. The sequence continues at coordinate 249,337,852 of CM062294.1, read as the reverse complement.
ATCAAATCCTTACAAATGAAGATATATTTCAATGGGCAGGCAAGAATATTACATGCATCAAATTCTTTTTGGTGACAACACAAAACGCACAACTCCCCCCCCCCCCCCCCAAAAAAAAAAAAATGATTTAGAGTCGGTCTCTAGTGTTGCTGCAATCATCACTGGAAAATGGCCACGCCAGTCGTTAGGGGAGCCACTATAGGGACAAAACTTTTAACACTGAATTTCCTATAGGCTCCATAGGGTTAGTGTTAAATGGTGAAACTTACAGGGACAAGCATGAATGCACTGCGTTTCCTGAAACTTGTAGGAACAAACCTGAATGCTCTACGAGTCCAGTGAAACTTATATGGACAAATCTGAATGCACTGTGCAACTTACACAGTGCATTCGGGTTTCTCCTTATAAGTTTCACTGGACCCGATTGGTGTAACTTACACAGTGCATTCAGGTTTGTCCCTATACGTTTCACTGGGCCCGTAGTGTATTCAGGTTTGTCCCTGCAAGTTTCAGGAAACGTAGTGCATTCATGCTTGTCCCTATAAGTTTCATCATTTAACACTAACCCTATGGAGCCTATGGGAATTTCAGTGTTAAATGTTTTGTCCCTATAGTGGCTCCTCTAACTTCTCACGCCATCATTTCCTTCCAGTATCCTCTACCAGATCGGAGATCAGAAGAGTTTCTTCTGATATTGTGTCAATTACAGTACACAGGACATGAGACCATTAAAGTCTATCACTCTCATTTATTAGGCTCATCCCAGGATGAAGTTGATGCATGTGCAAGCCTGGCTGATCACATTACCTGTTTGTGCGACAGTAGTATGTCTCGGGCTTTTCACCCTCGCTTTGGGGGAACCCGGTAGGGGGCCCCGGAAGTGACGTCATGTCACGTACCCCAGTGACGCCATGTTGTGTTGTCATGGTAACCCGCGTGAGCGGCCATCTTGTGACGTCATCGCCATAGTGATACGTGATGTTATGCGCAGCGCGTGTTGTTAGGGTGATACGTGTTTCCGTCGTCCATTTTGTATACTGGAGGCCGCCATCTTGGTTTCTATGGTAGCACGTGGTTGCTATGTTACCTAAAGGCTTACAACAAGACAGGGGTATGTTCGGAGGGTATGTTCAATTGAATCGAAGTAAATCAAATTACCACAAACAACCCGACAAGTTTTACTATTTCGACTTCTTTCAGAATTCTGTACTTCTATCTATATATAAAATAGTTTACGTCTACCTGACCATGTTCCTTTGTCCTGGAGTATACTCCAGTAGCATAGAAGAGCCTATCAGTTGGAACAGTTTACCTTATTATTTCTATATTTAGCTTTTCAGGTCTATTCTTGCTAGTTCTGACCCTATTCCGAGTACTCTTGTAGTTTCCTTTATCTAGATCCTTTATATAGATTATAACGAACCAATCAGATTGCTTGATTTCCCATAATCTGTATGCAGAGTTATCTTCCCTTATTAGAATGATTCTCGTCACCTCTATATCCAATGGCCATATCCCCAGGCACCCCAATTTCGGCCCCCCTTTTTGGAAGACATATGGCCTTCGGCACCCCTTTTTGTCGTATGAGGCCATGAGGGCTATGTAAAAGCCCTCAATGAGTCCTCATTTATTATCCCTCATAGCCTCATTGAATTTTGAGGTTATGGGGACCATGAAAAATCCCTCAATGGGGTATAATTTTCTACGACTCTTAGCCTCATTTCAGTATTTAACAGCCATATCCCCAGGCACCCCCAATTTCGGCACCCCTTTTTGGAAAACATATGGCCTTCGGTACCCCTTTTTATCGTATGAGGCCATGAGGGCTATGTAAAAGCCCTCAATGAGGCATTTTATACAGCGTTCAATGTAAAATATCTATAAACAGGCTATATAAGAGATTCCGTAATTGAGATTCCTATCCGACTCCGTAAAGTTGGATTCCGTGTTTTTACATAAACACCCGATGGTATTCCCCTTCCCTCCTGAAAAACAAGAACTTTTGTTATAGTTCAAAAAATTTATTGTCTTTTCTGTACACTGTTATATAATTCAATGTTTCTTTGTTCTGTTATCTTCATTGTGTTCGATCTTCGGTCAGCTCATTTCGAGCTTCTCTTCATTCTTTTTAGTCTGTTCAGTTCTCTTCTTCGATGGCTGTTCTGCTCATCAGTTCATCTTCGGTCACTTTGTTCTCTCCGTTGTCATCACTGGTTCTGTATCTTGATTGTTATCGGCTGTGAAGCTTTATTGTAGAATTCTCTATAGCGCTGTAAGATCTGGTTGCAGTGACGAATCTTCTCGTTCTCGTTCATGGTTTGGGATTCTATGATCTTTCTCATTTCTCTGTCTAGGTCCATCGCTGCAAGCTCGTTTGGTTCTCTGCGCACCAAACGCTGTCGATCTTGTAAGCTTTCCAATAAACCGGGTTCGACCAAAACGTATTTTTTTTCTTCACTTGTTGGATTATGCTCTGGTTTCTTCCCTGTTCCTGTCATTACTGTAGGAGGCATTTCTGTTGGAGGTATTGGTATCCACGTCTTTCTTGTTGGATTATTGTTATTCACCTGGTACGGGTTTGAGAGTTCCAGTGGTTCCAATTGGTTTATTCGTTTGCATTCTTCTCTTTGATCAATTTGTGTCCAATGGTTTCCGACTTGTTCAACATATTCTCTCTGATGATCCTTTGGTCTCCTTTTTGAGAGGATCATCTCATGTCTTCTCAGATGGTCTCTTCTTTTGAACATTTTTGCACACCTAAAGCATTGGAAGCGTTTAGGTCCGTGGATGGATAATTTATGACGCAACAGACTTTTCTGCTGAATGAAGGATATCTGACATTTGTCGCAATTACGGAGTTCACCCATTTCTGGACAGAAGTGAAATAATGTAATTCGGATGTTTCACCCCTATTTATACCATCGGGTGTTTAGGTAAAAACACGGAATCCAACTTTACGGAGTCGGATAGGAATCTCAATTACGGAATCTCTTATATAGCCTGTTTATAGATATTTTACATTGAACGCTGTATAAAATGCCTCATTGAGGGCTTTTACATAGCCCTCATACGACAAAAAGGGGTGCCGAAGGCCACATGTTTTCCAAAAAGGGGTGCCGAAATTGGGGTGCCTGGGGATATGGCTGTTAAATACTGAAATGAGGCTAAGAGTCGTAGTAAATTATACCTCATTGAGGGCTTTTTCATGGTCCTCATAACCTCAAAATTCAATGAGGCTATGGATAATAAATGAGGACTCATTGAGGGCTGTCACATAGCCCTCATCTCCTCATACGACAAAAAAGGGGTGCCGAAGGCCATATGTTTTCCAAAAAGGAGTGCCGAAATTGGGGTGCCTGGGGATGTGGCTGTTAAATACTGAAATGAGGCTGAGTCGTAGTAAATTATACCTCATTGTGGGATTTTTCATGGTCCTCATAACCTCAAAATTCAATGAGGCTATGGGGATAATAAATGAGGACTCATTGAGGGCATTTACATAGCCCTCATGGCCTCATACGACAAAAAAGGGGTGCCGAAGGCCATATGTTTTCCAAAAAGGGGTGCCGAAATTGGGGTGCCTGGGGATATGGCTGTTAAATACTGAAATGAGGCTAAGAGTCGTAGTAAATTATACCTCAGTGAGGGATTTTTCATGGTCCTCATAACCTCAAAATTCAATAAGGCTATGAGGGATAATAAATGAGGACTCATTGAGGGCTTTTACATAGCCCTCATGGCCTCATACGACAAAAAAGGGGTGCCGAAGGCCATATGTTTTCCAAAAAGGGGTGCCGAAATTGGGGTGCCTGGGGATATGGCTGTTAAATACTGAAATGAGGCTAAGAGTCGTAATAAATTATACCTCAGTGAGGGATTTTTCATGGTCCTCATAACCTCAAAATTCAATAAGGCTATGAGGGATAATAAATGAGGACTCATTGAGGGCTTTTACATAGCCCTCATGGCCTCATACGACAAAAAAGGGGTGCCGAAGGCCATATGTTTTCCAAAAAGGGGTGCCGAAATTGGGGTGCCTGGGGATGTGACTGTTAAATACTGAAATGCGGCTGAGTCGTATTAAATTATATCTCATTGAGGGATTTTTCATGGTCCTCATAACCTCAAAATTCAATGAGGCTATGGGGATAATAAATGAGGACTCGTTGAGGGATTTTACATAGCCCTCATGGCCTCATACGACAAAAAAGGGGTGCCGAAGGCCATATGTTTTCCAAAAAGGGGTGCCGAAATTGGGGTGCCTGGGGATATGGCTGTTAAATACTGAAATGAGGCTAAGAGTCGTAGTAAATTATACCTCATTGAGGGCTTTTTCATGGTCCTCATAACCTCAAAATTCAATAAGGCTATGAGGGATAATAAATGAGGACTCATTGAGGGCTTTTACATAGCCCTCATGGCCTCATACGACAAAAAAGGGATGCCGAAGGCCATATGTCTTCCAAAAAGGGGTGCCGAAATTGGGGTGTCTGGGGATATGGCCATTGGATATAGAGGTGACGAGAATCATTGTAATAAGGGGAGATAACTCTGCATACAGATTATGGGAAATCAAGCAATCTGATTGGTTCGTTATAATCTATATAAAGGATCTAGATAAAGGAAACTACAAGAGTACTCGGAATAGGGTCAGAACTAACAAGAATATACCTGAAAAGCTAAATATAGTAATAATAAGGTAAACTGTTCTAACTGATAGGCTCTTCTACTCTACTGGAGTATACTCCAGGACACCGAAACATGGTCAGGTAGACGTAAACTATTGCATATATAGACAGAAGCAGAGAATTCTGAAAGAATTCGTAATAGTAAAACGTAAATAGTAAAACGTGTCGGGTTGTTTGTGGTAATTTGGTTTACTCCGATTCAATCGAACATACCCTCCGAACATACCCCTGTCTTCTTGTAAGCCTTTAGGTAACTTAGAAAACACGTGCTACCATAGAAACCAAGATGGCGACTTCCAGTATACAAAACGGACGACGGAAACATTTATCACCCTAACAACACGCGCTGCGCATGCGCACTAACACCACGTATCACTATGGCGATGACGTCACAAGATGGCCATTCACGTGGGTTACCATAACAACACAACATGGCGCCACTGGGTCGCGTGACATGACGTCACTTCCGGGGTCCCCTACCGGGGTCCTCCAAACCAGGGGTGAAAAGCCCGAGACATACTACTTGCGACAGAAAATGGTATATAAGGAGCATAGTGGAAGAAAATACGATGCAAATGATGCGTGTAAATTTTATGAAGCAAAGAAGAGGCAAGTCACATTTTCTTATTCCCCAGAAACAAGAAAGGATTACGTCTGGGTGTTATTACTTGATGTTCTTTGTGTAATTGGACCCCGGGATATAAAACATCATGGCCGACTCCAGGATAAACTTTTGCAGGGATATTTTAGATATATTAACGGATTCTTATCTAAATTGTAATTTAGCACTCCCATATTTATCTTATCTAGAAATGTTGTTATACCTTCGAAGTAGTAAATAAGAAGGCACTATTCAACTGCACAAACTGGTTTTAATTCATGAAACGAAAGTGCAATTCAAATAATGGGTAGACGACTGAAACAAAAATCCCACTTAACCCTTTACCTAACAAGAAAAGCAGACGACACTTGCAAAAAAATTCTTGAATAACTAATGTTTTTCATTTTGTCTGAAAAACATAGGTTATGACCCCTCGTTGGAACGAGCTCGTCGACCTCGTTCCAACGAGGGGTCATAGCCTATGTTTTTCAGACAAAAAATGAAAAAATAATGAAAATTAACTGGCAGTTTTTGAGAATAGCGCTGGCCGGTTTTGGCCGTTACATTGGGTAAAGGGTTAAGGCGTGTGCGTTAAATAAAATAATGATATTGGATAATTTTGAGAAGAAAAATCAAGATTCCACCTAGTGGCCCACATGACCATATCATAATTGGTACATGTGCCATTTTTGAGTCCTCGGATGTCAAACCTTCGATTATAACCGGTATAAAACGCAATGACCTGTTATGAATTTCGAATAAAATATGCGTGGATCCTAGAGGATGGTCTCAATTAAGGGGATACTTTTGGGGCAAAGTCCGCTCTAGGTGTACACAATTATTCCCCCACCCTAGACTTTATGTTCGCCAAGCCGAGAAAAAAGTCAATTTTTTCTCTGCGAATCATGCAGTGAATGTTTTAAAACCTTTATTTAACTCTGCAAATACCTAAGCACACAGCCGAATATCTGAGAATTTTCATTTCTTTGCTTCCTCAACAAACCCATTGATTCCTCATTGGAACTCGCCAATCGGTCAGACACGAGTCTTTCTAGGCAAGTCAGTGAGAGAATATTCCATTCTTCCGTTCTCGAATATCAAGAGTTAACAAAGTTACAGTCCAAGTGCGCGTTTGTTTCGACCGAATAGGTCCACAAGGCGGATCAGGTCCGCGAACATATTAAGTACACAACACGCGAACCGATTGTGTCCTTAATTGCCTCGGACCAATTACGCCCACAAAACCCAATCCTATTTTGTCCACAAGCCGATAAGCCTTCGTCCATAAAAAGACGAGCTAATTTTATCCACAAGGCTACCTGCGGACACAATCGGCTCACGTTTCTGAGTCTATTCGGTCGAAACACACGTTCAGGCTGGAGCAAACGGTAAATCCATTTTTGTACCAATCGAAGAAATCTTCACAACCGTGCTCTCTGGTCATGTCACTGAGTCACACTTGCATCTTTTCCCGGTTAAACAGTTATGAGACGCTACAGCGCATCTTATTTGCTGCATTATTTTTAATGACTCATTTGTTTCGCAACAAAATTAAAATCTCGGTGGATTTCTGAATTATTAAAGAACATAACATTTCAGTGTCGTAGGATATCCTCACTGGTTTAACACGACTGCGCTTCAGTGTCAAAAAATCAATTACAATTTGTTTGGCATCTAGTTATTTTATAGACTTTCAAGTTTGTACTAACTTGTCTCATCGAGATCAAATTGATCAGTGAACTGAATTAAATATGTGAAAGTGTTTAGATCTAACGGTTTGAAGTAAAGCATTTTTCCAATGTGAAAATGTTCGTGGGAGTCAAAATTTCTTTTTGACACGTGCAAACATTGCAAGAGGTATATCATGTACCGATCTTGAATTACCAGATGGAGCAAAGGTTGGGGGAGGAAGTGACGTCACACCACGGTGTACCATGTATGATTGGTGTCACATGGATTATCATGTGAACAGTGGGCATGTTGTTACGTCATTACCTTGGTGATAAACGGTGTTAGTATCCGCGCACAATACGTGTCGTTGTAGTGATGCGTGTATCCGTCGTCTGTTTCGGTTAACCCTTTACCCAACGTAACGGCCGAAACTGGCCAGCGCTGTTCTCAAAAATCACCAATTAATTTTCATTATTTTTTTCATTTTTTGTTTCTTCCGACCACATGAATCTAACTTCAAACAAATCAGTTTTCAAAACTTTGGAATCTTTTGGAATTAATAAGCATATTAGTGGTGATAGTTTAGCATCCTGTAATATAAATGTATCAGTATATAGAAATGAACTTTACGCAAAGCATTCAAATGATTTTAATGTTCAAATACACCCGGATAACAGTAAACTAAGAACATATCGTTTCTTTAAGAGCAAGTTTGAGCTTGAACCATATCTTGTGTGTACGAATTCAAGTGATGATATGTCCATATTCACCCGTCTCCGAATAAGTAATCATAGCCTTGCTATCGAAAAGGGACGGCATCATCAACCTCCCATTAAACTTGAAAATAGGTTATGCTGTGTTTGTTCAATGCGAAAAATTGAAGATGAGAAACATTTCATAATGGAGTGTCCTGCACATGTCGAATTAAGAACTATATTATTTGACACCATACATAGATGTCATACGATCTTTGATGAATTAAATATAGATGAACAAATGAATCTAATTATATCAAATAATTGTCCAAAAATTGTATCGAAAGTTAGCAGCGTAATCCGACAGTTCTTTGATACCCGGCAATTGCTGCTAAGTACTTTATAATCGTTTTCGCATTGAGATTTACCTGTCACGTATTTGAATTATAATTCATTTTATGTATGTTCTTTTCTATATATGTATATGTTCATCGTTGTTATGCAATCTGTCCATATGGATGTTTTATTGCAATTAAATTAATCTTATCTTATCTTATGGTTGCTATACGAATGGATGAGCTGATATGAAGTGATGTGTGTTCTTTCTGCAGGATTAGGATTATACACCGGCACACGGTAGAACCCATAACTTATGAGGCCAAGAGGGAATGAGGAAGCCCCACCTTGGAAGTGAGGAACCACTGCTGTTTCTAACCCTACCACTACCAGCTTCTTATCTTATACTATCATTGTCTCCGCATACTATTATAGCTTTTATTAAGAATCACTACACAGATCTAATCCATCATTACAGATTACTTCGGCTACTGTCACTGTTATTGATTTTATTTGTAACACTGCTATTGCTTCTGGCTTGTGTCATGGTTACCACTATCTACCCCATGGTTAGCTTCCAATATAACAGCCTTCGTTCAGCACTACATTCTTTTCCTATTGCTGTTAGCATTTACTTCTACTACGAGCATTTGGCAACCACTGTCTCTTAATGCCGTATTGCAAGTACTAGCCATGCTTCTAACAGTTTTATGACTGATGTCCACTATCTACGGGTCTTGTAGTTTGCTTCTACGATGATTAACACCACAAGCTTCTTCCATGACTGATCACGATTAACAGCCGAATACAGTTAGTCTGCCTACGCAACTCCCCGACTCATAGGGGAAATCGGTAATTGAGAACGGTAATTAACTATCAAAGGTTCATGACTTGAGAAGCCCGTGACTTTCGGTGACTACAGCGCTAGAATGAGAAGCTCGCAGGTAAAACATCCGATCCTAGGAACAGATTCTCTCACTATCCGCTTACTCATCTGGGAAGTCGGATGGGGATTGAAAATAACAGTGCAGAATTGGAGGATCGTGAATATTGGAGCCTGTCGGAGCTATAACTACTACACCTATACAGTGGAAAGCAGGCCTTTAAATTCTTCCCAACTAACGACGGTAAACGCTGTGCCCAAATAAGATAATTCCGCCCAAATTATGCGGAGTTTGAAACTTTTTCCAAAGTTTTGCAATGTTTTGGCAATAAGAAGTTTGGCCAGGTTTCCCTGATGCTTATAATATAGCTTAGAGCTTACCTTCGAATCAAACAATGCAACAGATAAATACATTTTTAAAAACCCACAGAGTTCGCCACAGAAAAGCAATCGGCGTCGTCAGTGTCGTATACGACACTGTCGACGGCGATTGCTTTTCTGTGGCGAATTCTATATGACCATACACTCAAAGCTTGAAATCTATTATATTCATGTTTGTGGCATTTCTCAGTAAACGCCATGCGTAATTTAGCTTACATTCAAATAGGCCTTTGGGTAGACACTGGAAAACTAAAACTAAGTCGAGTAAACTTACGTCAAAAATTAGTGGGAACCAGTGATAATGGTGAAGACCTATAACAAGGAGTTGTAAACTATCACTTTAAGACGGGGCCCTAAACCTAAAACAGACAAGAAGAAAATACCGGTGCTTTTCTCCAACCATGCAGGCCACATCCATATTTGCCGTTTTGCCCAAATTAGACTGATCTAAAGGTCTGTAGAAAGAGCCAAAGATTCAAAGGTAAAACTGCTCCATGGGGAAGTTACTCAGACAACTCTTCGACTCACCTAGGAAATCGGAGGATCATTTGACATAGTTTCGTACTATTGAAGGACAGCAGCCGCCGTAGGACTGGCAGTGCCGTGTTTATTTAAGAGCCAATCAGTGACACATGTATTTCTGTATTGATGTACTGGAAATAATTGCGCTCAAGAATTTGTAGACCAACTGTACGTGTCGCATACTAACGGGGTGATTCTGAACTTGGCTATTCCACGATAAATGAAAGTGGATTATTCTCAACAGTGACAAAAAAACATTAACATATTGGAGACTGGTTTGCTCGTTTGGATATACAATGCCCTCTCTTGACATACAATACCCCATCAATGACAATCTCCGCTGCGTGGGACAGCGTGAGATGGAATAAAGATCTTACATTAATTGATTTCGAGTCGGAGCGTTCCCACAAATCCAGCTGATAGCCCAAATCACTTAGCCATAGCTCAAGTTAGAAAGGCACAAAGGATGTGTCGCACCCTGCAAAACCATGTCATCTGTAGACTGTAGTGGCGGATCTACACGCTTAAAAGTCAAGTGTCAAAACTCCGAAAAGATTCTGCACTTGGGGATGCGACGTGCATCCTATAAGTGGATAGATGTCGGTGTTTCTCGCACACAAACTGCTCGTGGTGGACTGGTGGCTGCTCGGCTTTTCTTTCTATTTTTTGTGTTTCCTCCGCTTCTTCTTTGGGGGTGGAGATGGCGATATCTTTACTATTGGCGATGGGGGATGTGGTATCGTGTTATTTGCCCCTTTTTCTGCAAGTGCCATTGCTAAATCGGCGTCTGCAAGAACTTTCTCAGTTTCCTTCCGAAGTCTTACCGTCTCTTCCATGCTCTTCATGCGCTCGTTTTTAAGAGTGGCCAGGTACATGAGCTCTTCAGTTGTTTCTTCGGTGCCCACGATCTGGTTTTCCAGTTCGTGAGCAAGCTTGCTTATTTCATCGTCGTCTTCCGCCTCAGCGTGGGGGGTCCAAGCTTGAGATGGAACTGGAGGTGGGGGCATTTGATGACTGGGTGGTGTTTGTTGATGTTTTTTTCCGTCTGGGGGGGGGGGGGGGGTGGACTTCCATTCCATCTTCCTTCTCTTTGCGGCTTTCTTCAGATTTTCTTCTCCTGGCCTCTAGGTGCTTGGCATCCCGGGGCTTAGTGGAAGGGCTTTTCTTCTTTCTCTTGCACTTGGCCTTTTCAGGGTCCTCTGGGTGTGGACCAGAGTTCGATTGGGCCAAGGTACTACCACTCCCCAGAGGGGCCGATGCACTGGCTGCTGGCTTCTTTGGTTTCTGACGGGTTTTTTTCCTGGCGCCGTTCCAGGTGGTATCTGAAAGTCCAGTATCACCTGGCAGGTATTACCAGGGACGTGGATGGACCGGTCTCTGGTGTTGGTTGCATTCAGGCAGTTTAGCATGCCCAGTAATTTGTGTGGAAGAATCATTCTGGCTGTAGTCAGTGGTGCTAATGGAGAGTCCAGTAAGTGTCAAAACGCCGCATCCACCGAGTATTATACTTGGTTTGCAAGTGGGGGTGTCACATTAATACGCCGGGTGTCACAATTCAGACTCTCCAACGAAAGTAACTTCGAGTGTCAGAGATGGAAAAAACCCAACCCTTCTTTGATTGGTTCCTTTTGAATTGCGTCATCGATGATGTGCATCCATGCTTCACCCGAGTTGGAGGGACTTCGCAATTTTAAATCTGAGTTGGGACCAACATATCTTCACACCGACAATCTTTACATCATCAGAATCATCACCATCTTCGTGAGTATATTATATTGTTTAATATCACATTATTATGAAGAACAGAATGTCACATCTTCTTAACCACAATTTTTTATCATTCACACAAAATTCAACTTATAAATTAAGAGGTAGCTAAAGCGTCCGATTTTGAATGGGAAATCCTATGCTTATTCCGGTACCAAATTTATCCATCAAAAACCCAAACAATCACACCAGCATGTAACAAAAGTCATTTTCTGACGGATATATGATGCATTTTCTCCAAATTTCATGTTTAACAATTTATTTTGACTGAAATTCAATGTAAAAGTGTTGTTTTCTACCAACACTTCAAAGTGCAATGTTATAGTACTTAAGGGTGCACTCAATGAGTTCCCTACCGACACTTCAAAGTGTACTTTAGCACTTAACAAATTAAAACTTAACACTTGAAAGCGCTGATACGACACTTGTTTAGTGTCATAATACCACACCTGAAGTGTTGTGTACAACACTTGTGCAGTGTTCTGGGTTCAACACTTTCCCAAGTGTTAGTGCTGTACTTTCTGTGCTGTCACAATAGGAGAACTTGGGTATAGTGTACCAGGCAACACTTGCAGTGTTGTAGCAACACTTCAAATTATAAGAGTGTATAGGGGGAACGGAGTGAGGGATCGTCCTCTTGGGTGCATGACCCCCCCCCCCCCCCCCCCCCAAAGGCAGCGATTTTAATAATTTCAGATAATAACCTGTCGGATAAAACTGATTTTTTTCAGAGAATGTTGGAATGACATACAAGGAACACCAGGTCTTTTACTATCACTTAATCCCATGGCATGTAGCGCTCACACAACGTTTGGTGTGTAACATCATTTGATGCCTGTTTTACGATCACTTGTTTCGACTAGCGGGAGTGGTAGTAGTGGAAGATTTATTTATTTATTTATTTATTTATTGGTGTACAGAGTGAGAACCACAGAGCAGCGGCGAGTAATGTCAGACTCCTCAACATATCAACTCCGCAAAAGCAGGGTTAGCATTGGATGAAGGCAAGTGCCCCATCAACGCGCAGTATGGCTTAGCACGTTGCGTCACCGTACACCCACAATCGCACCCCTACAAACTTTGTCCAAGGTTACAACGCGGTTGCCCCTGGCGGGGATCGAACCATGGTCCTTTCGGTTTGAAGTCCAATGCCGTAACCACTGTGCCGCCGCACTCCCAGGCAGAAATGGGCAATGTCAAGTAGTTGTAGTAGTGACAGTGATTGTTAGTAGTGATAGTGGTACCAGGAATAAGAAGAGGAGGAGTAGCAGTGGTGAATATAAGTATTATTAGTGGTAGTAGTGGTAGTAGTAGAAAAAAAGTATAGTAGTTATAATACCCCCCCCCCCCCCCCCCCCTCCTTCAAACAGATTCGGTTTTTGCCACTCAGTCTCCCAGAAACTTCTTTTAACATTCCGAAAGCTTGAAATACCATGTCTAGCAGGGACGTGATCAGGATTTCCAAAGAAGATGGTTAAATGCAGAGGCTATCAAACTGTGGATGAGCCAAAACTGCGAGGGACGTCCGAGGTAAATAAATTGCAAACGCCATTTCGTTACCTTTATTTCCTGCACTACGTATATTTCGACCGAACTGGTCGAGTTTGTCTGCATACTGTCCCCAAAACGCAAGCCGATTGTATCCGCAAATGAGCCGCTTGTGTTCGCAGGCAGACATTTGGCCAATTCAGTCCCCAAAATCTAAGCCTATTGTGTCTGCAAACCGATTACGCCCGTCAAATGCAAGTCGATTGTGTCCTCAGGGCTGCATGCGGACACAATCAACTCCTGTTTTGAGAACGTAGTCGACTTGCGAACGGCCTTGCGGACTTCATTTGTCAAAACAATACACAGGAACGCCGGAAGCACGGGGCAGCCGCCCTCCCTGTCTTCAGACCACTGGAGCGAGATAGAGCAGACAATGCCTTTCCCGGGTTCGTCACTCAGGTTTTTTTTCAATGATTTATCCTCGAAGTAAAGCCAAAAAACCCCAACCCAAATCCATTCTGGGAGCTTTTAAAATTCAGTGTATGAAGGGGGTGGGGTGGAAGGAGGTTCCCCCTCACCTGGAGGGAGACACCTCCTCTCAAACTACCCCACCTCGGGCCTTCGGCCTTTGAGACATACATGCTTCGGCGTGTCATTGCGGGGCTGCAAGTGCGAGTAAATGCCCTTTTTCCCGGGATTTCACTCTCCTCTGGCCTGAAGTGCTTCCGGCGCCCCTGACATTACATACCACCTATTTGTTTATTGCACAGCGTACACTATATCAAAATTTGTTATTTTAATTACATGTTTTTTCAAATGTTTCACAAAACTCCAACAAAACCATATGCGACCCTCACTGAAACAATCTCGTTGAGCTTGTTCCAATGACAGGTCACATGATATGGTTTTCTTGACATTTTTTAACTGCTCAATTTGTAAATTACGCGGTCGGTTACGGTCGATTCATTAGGTAAGGGGTTAACGCATCGTTTACATGGTTTAGCGGTTGTGAATTGATTCCCGAAGGCCTAGGTCGGCAGGGAAACTGAAAGCTCAAAACCCATTCGAATGTTCAAAAATGGTTCAGCTGAGTTTCCGACTAAAATAATTTTCACTACTATTTAAATGTTATTGATGTTACTTCGGGCAAGATGGTGTGATGGGGCGTATGTTTTTGGTGCTGCCTCAGCTAAGCCCCTAATGTCTAGCCTTTCAGGTAGTGGCTTCCTCTCAAAATGTTTCACTTTCATTTCAGGTGAGATGTAATATTTAGAACATATACAAAATAGGTGGATTTCAAAGGGTTTACGACAGCTCTCCAGGAATCACTCTTAATACCTAATAAGTGGCGTAGGAGTAATATTAGGGATCCTTAGGCCACATACTTTAATTATTCAGTACATTATAATGTTATATTCTAGCACACTCGCTGGCTGCAAATATTCTGTGCAGTATAGTATCCATCCGGCCTTGACTAGCTTAAGAAGTTCTAGAGATGGTTAGTGGTTACAATATGGCCGTCGTAGATTGGCCACTTTCCACAGGTGGGCAATATTTCCGAGAACGGAATAATATTTGATTCCAAACACTAATTATAGGAGTAATGTTAAAAAATTTAATTAATGAAGCACCGGGTACAACCCGGTGCTTCATTAATTAAAATTTTCCTCATGGTGATTTTCATTTGTCCTTTCGTTCGTTTCAGTGTTCGTTCCTTCTTCAGTTGGTCAGCACCTTAACCGAGAAGGAGTCATGTTGGCATTGGTTGGTTTCGGATACTTCTTCGACGGTTTGATGTAACAACTTGTACAGAATGCATCCACATATGTAAATGAATTAAAATTAAAATTGTTTCCTCATTTCAACCAATGTCTCATGTTGCCATGTGCCATGTGCATGTACACAACCCCGTAATTGGTTTCAGAGAATATCGCCCCAATTCCTTATCCAAGCAGGTATTGAAGCATCCAACCTCAATGCTTCAACTACAATGCTGTTTTGAGACCCTTAATAATGATTTTTCCAAAATGGTGGAATTGTTGGGGCCCCTAAAAACGTGCAATTGTTAGGGGCCTTTAGGAGACGTCCTAACCTCGTTGTATGGGCGTTACGCCACTGGGCCTAATTCTTTCAACGAAGAAGGCGTGAGAAATATTTTGCCTTGTGGCTTCGTGGTCCAAGCCTTCAATTTATAACACCAGTACACAGGTCGTACCAAAACACGCAGTGCAGAGAAGTAGCGGGAATCTGATCGAATGAATGCAAAGCAAGTAGTTAAAAAATTAACTTCATCGCTTAACAACGTTAGCAGAAAAAATATTGTTTCTAACCCATAGGTAAACGCATGACAACTGTTCAAGAAGGAAATTCGCCTCCACCTGGCAAGTGAACCCGCACCCGATGATAAAACACCTCAACTTGGGTATAAATATAGTTCGTCCGAACTATATTTATGCCGAAGTTGGGGTGTTTTATTCACGATGTAGGTGGCGATGTTGACTTAGCTGAGATATAATTTGTGACCTTTCACATCTGACGATCAATTGCGACCTTGACGTACCTGGCCGGCAGTATCTGTTGTGCGCGACAATCTCAGCAGCTCCCGCAACATTTGTTGATTTTTTGTCTCCCGCTTTTTGAAAAAAAACGGGAGATATTAAATTCGGGGTGTCCTTCCGTCCGCCCGTCCTTCCATCCTTCCGTGTTTCCATCTTTCCGTCCTTCCGTCCGTCCGCCCTTCCGTGTTTTTCGTTTCCAGACTCTAACTTTCCTAATAGTGACCGGATTTCGATGAAATTTGGGTAGTAGATCACTTTCATCAATTGTGGGTTCAAGTTCGAATATGGGCATTTTCCGCGCATATTTAATTAGGTTGCTGAAATTTGATTGGCTGGCAGTTTCCAGACTCTAACTTTCCTTAAAATCGATGAAATTTCATATATGGATTACTTTTATCAATACCTAGGTCAAGTTTGAATGTGGGAAATTTTGTACCGAAAATCTGTCCGTCTGCCTGTCCGTCTGCCCCGTGCGTCAACGCATCTCGGACTAAAAGCCGTATTTATGAACCGATCTTCACGATTCATATATGGATTACTTTTCACATCAGTTTAATGTAATATGTCTTATCATACAGTCTTAATTTTTGTGATTCTCACAGTTATACTCCACATCACTTTACTTGCTTTGACAGTGACCTCCGTGAACATTAATCTGATAACCACTGTCCGAAGCACTGTCTGTTCTGTCTCTTCTAAATAACTTCCACTTGCAAGTCAACTATATTCCACTGGATGCATTAATTCCCCTTGAAACTGCTGCCCAGCGGGAGACATGAATTCACTGACTTTGCTTGTTATTTCTGATCTTTGAGTACTTCCTAAATTATAACTCAGACACGATTTGCGACAAATAGAATGTTTGGCCTACATGGTAGATCTAAGCCTATGAAGGTGCAAAGCCGACACATGTCTCAATTGTTTTTTAATATTTGTCTAAACTGTGATGATCAAATCTCTGGTTGTTTTTTAGTTTTTGTTGATTGAGACAAGATCGAAAGAATGCACACACGTACACACGAGCCGAGGGTTCGACTACCGACAGGGGATCAGAAACCAACATTCCAAATTCCTCTAAAACATGATAGTGTCCTTCGAAAGAGACATATAGGCCCGCGCCAGTCTTCGTCTGAGGCTATCCACAGCACTTTCGTCGTACTGTAGCCAACGCGTTCCACACTTTCACGCTGTTGTCGAAAGGAAGGTGAACCAACTATTGAAGTCAGGGGCGTGGGAGTCGCCCCGACCAATGTCGGGGCAAAACATTTGCCGATCCTGATATTTTTGTGATCGACCTTCAGCCGAACGTCATTCATATCAAATAACTAGGCTATGATTTTTTAATTTTGTTCTGGCGGATATCCGAAAATAGTGGGCGCATAGATCGTCTTGTTTCTTTAATATTGGGCACACAATGGCGGCTATTAATGACGAGTTAACGTAAGATGAGGAGATTTTGAGGGCTACTTCTTTAGTATTCCAACCGCTTCGGAAACGGTTGGAATACTAAAGAAGTAGCCCCCAAATGGGTCTGAGAGATGTCATTTTTGAAACAGTTTCTGGGGGCAGGGCCAGATTTACGAATGGGCAGACTGGGCGGACACCCAGGGCCCCCACATTTGTGGGGGCCTCCACAGTGAAGTTCGTCTTTCGAGAAACATAATATGACATTTGTCGTACTATGTTCCTCGAAAGACGAACTGCATGCACTGTCATTGTTTTTCTCCCCCACATAATCGATGGCAACAATTCGAAAAAACAGGGATCTGGGGGTTATGATCGGGCCAATGTTTGGGCCGTTACGGCGCCCCTGCAAGTAATCATGAGAACTTCATCTAAGAAGCTAGATTCCAGCCATTGATTTTTGACTGTGCACTGGACTAGTAGTTTAGGTGTTGGACTCCTGATTGCCAGGCGGGGTTACCGAGGGTTCGACTCCCGGCAGGGGATCAGAAACCAACATTCTAAATTCCTCTAAAACAAGATTGTGTCCGAAATACACACGAGCGTACGCATGTTCACACCGAACGTTATTTTTATATGTCATCATAAACCCGAATCGGGGACATTAAAAAGCGAGACCTTTCGAAATTATGAGGTAACGTGTGGTGTAATATGATGGAGTCAGGTAGTTCGCTCCACATTGATTGTCCTCTGATAACATCTTTCGTTTGATGTAAGGTACATTACCGTCGAAATACGAGAAAGGACGTGTTACTTTTTTTGAATATTTATTTATTTGTGTTTAGGGTCACATATTTCTGCACAATGGCTAATTATGACCGCGACAGTTCTACGGGTGGAGGAAGCCGGAGTACCCGGAGAGAACCACCGAGTAACTGGCCCCAACATACTAACTCCACACAAGCAGGGTTAGCATTGGTTGAAGGCAAGTGCACCATCGACTTGCAGTACGCCTTAGTACACAACGCCACCGTGCCCCCACATGGGCAATGGGGGTGAAGTGTCTTGCCCAAGGACACAACGCGGTTGCCGCAGGTGGGATTCGAACCGAGGACCTCTCGGCTTGCAGCCTGCACCTCTACCTACTGAGCCACCGCGCACCCTTTTGGAATCGTTGAAGGCACTAAGTGGTTAAGCGCTGAAACCCCATATTTGGGCTCCATTCAGGGGTGCTGGTACATTAACTAACAAGTTTCATATTCTGATAACACAACACAACAACAACGCAACGCAACGTAACACATCATTTATTAGCATAAAACATCCTCTATAGGGCAGTATGCGAGAATATAAAGTAACATGAACAATAATATTGGTGAAAACATTTCAATTTTTTCCACCAATTTTCCCCGATCAAAGTACTATATTTGATTAATTTGATACGCGAAAGAACATGGAGATGTGAGCCAAAATTTCCCATACACTTAACCAAACATGTTATAATCGTCTGGCGAGAAAATCCGGATCAGGCTGCAGATTTTTTTTTGCTTAGACGAGAGGTTATATTTTCAAATATAAATTTGAATTTCTCAAATTTACTCAGATCACTAAAATCGCCGATCTCACTTTTGATCAAGTTCTAATCGAAGCTCTAAATAATATGTATACACCATAAGAAAATGGTATTCGTTTTCCATTTTCTCCGAGTTAGTTTCACAGTGAGTAAACAAATCCCGTCGATACAAGACTTCGGCGGTTGATAATGTCGCCCTTTCTCAAGAGACAACTTATAATTGCTGATACGAAGCTTAGGGAAAATTTCTCGATCTTTCGCCGTTTCCACTAAGTCCGTTTCAATGAATAGCCCTTTTTAAACAACCTGTATGTTCTCAGTTTACTATCACCATTCTTTTTACATTCTCAAACATTGACTTTTTGAACTTCTTTACTTCATATTCTCGGGGTTGGGGTGGGGGTGCAATTTATCTGCATTGTTTAGACTTTGTAATTTTATTGAAGAGTGCATGTAGGCTGTAGACACTCTCCAATAAATTGTCACAGACTCAACCCCCTCCCCATGATTACGCCACTGAGGGGGCATAGTGTCCGAAGAGAACCACCGGGAAGCGGCGAGCAACTGTCCGATTCTCTAACTTACTAACTTTTGCACAAGCAGAATTAGCAGCGACGGGCAGTACGCCTTAGTGCACAGCGCTTCCGAGCCCCACAGGTTGGGTGGGTGATAGGGCGTATTGTTTGTTGGTGATACACGTGCCACCAACCAGTGAAAATAGTGAGAAAAGCCGAGTTGAAGAATCTGACAGTTACATGCCGTTTCTTGGTGGTTCCATTCGGTTACTTCGGCTTTCTTCACTTGTAAAATTGTCTGCAGCTATTCCTACCCATGCAATAGCAAATCTCTTGTTATCAGAATATGTTAAATCTGGGTATTTTTGCTCAATGTTTTTGAGTTGAATTTTCTTTTATTTTTCATCAAATTTAGTCATGACACGGCCGTGAAGCAGCCATGACTTGATTTGGTGAAAACATTTCAGCCCTTTGAACACGAGGGGTCGTTTTTCCAGCCCAGTAACATGATATTTCATAAGTTCATTTAGTAGGATGGCTTTTAGGTGAAGGGGTGGTATAGACCAATCAATATTTCCAACGTGCAGCATTGGTGCACTTTGAAAATATTAATTGGTGTACCTCCAAATAAAGAATATGGACTCTTCCTGTTTCTGCCATTGAACTGGTATGGAAGATACCACCAGCGTTCAAAGGGTTAAAAAAAAATACTCAGCGTGTTAAAAGTTAAACTCCAGTGAATAAACACATTCACTAAGCATTTGAATTCTTGTTTGATGCAGAAGAAATATTTCGCGGCTACAAAAAAATGAGGGCAAGTATAGTATTAATTTCGAGAATATTTTCCTTTCGGCGTTTCAAATAGCTTTTTTCCATGTCATTGAATTTATTTTTGTGGACTCACTAAACTCACAACCACGGTCACACTCCATTTCACGACACCGAAAACGTCAACTCGAAGCTATCCCAATAATTGAAGAGTAGATATGACTCGCACATGCGCAGAATTTATTCCCAAGGCAAAACTGTCATTTGAAAACACTGTAGTGTCTCGGTTTTCCAATCATGTTATGCTCTTATAAGTTCGCTATGGAACTGCTTCACGATTCCGGAGTTTACTGAATTAGGATTTCGGATAACAGCTGTCAGATAGAAGCGAGCTTCGGTAAGTCGTCAGTTTATTTAAGACATTTTCTTCGCTGATCAAAGTTGGTAGTCGGACAGTGAAAATAATATTTTGATATACAATATGTGTCAGCTCTCCCATAAAAGAATGCACTTATATATTCTATTGCAATATAAAGAAGTGACTGGTAATACTTTTTATTTGTTAAGATCTAATATACACCACCTGTATCACTGTACTTACTTACGTACGACTGAATTGATTTTATTCAAAATTAAAATTAAAATGTTGTTGAAGGAATTTAAGATGTTTTTTCGGCGACCACTATCACTACTAAATCATTACAACATGTACACAATGATAGTTTTGATTGACCGACAAATAAAAACATATTAACGAAGAAAGATATACAAGTAACCCTATAAAAAGAAAACACCCATATTTCATAATAAGGATGTCACAAAACACAAAAATTAAGTGAAGCGACAACACACATTTCTGCACAGCAAGACATTGATATATACAGTACCAGATGAAATGAGTGGGATACGGTGCACAAAATGTATCCCCTTTTCTCATCAATGCTAAAACCAGACCCTGGCATCGCTTATTGGAAAGCTCTCTTCCTTTGCCTATCATGAATAGCAGGCGACAACTGCAAATGTAATTCTTAAATAACTTTAAAAAAAACCCTATTTTTTTGCCTCAGAAACATAGCTCCCCCCCCCCCACACACCCCCACCCCCACCCCACCCACCTCATTTGAACGATCTCGACGGATTAGTTCCAGCGAGGGGTCATAAACAATGCTTTTGAGTCCAAAATTGAAAAAAATAAAATTTTAATGGCGATTTTGTGAATAGCACTGGAGGGGTATGGCTGTTATATTAGGCAAACGGTTACAGATTTTTCCAAGAATCAGTGTCGAAGTTATAAATTTTGAAAGAAAATTTAGAAAGTAGTTCCCTGGTGGTTTCTATACATCTCCGTTCGACAGGTACTGAATGCTAGTGTATTACCATCAACATGGTACTAATATCACTGCAGAGTGCTCATTCCACCAACTTCTCTCTCCCGGTAACTTATGCGGCGTTCTCACTTTCACGGTTTGGACCCCGGATTGGTACGGATTGCTACGATTTTGAACCGTGGTAAAACCGGCGTGTTTTTGGCCACGGTAGACAATTTCTGCGGTGGCACTAGCGTGCGGTTACGGCGCCTACGAACGATCTAAGGAAGCGCTAAGGATGTACTAAGGTCGTGCTAAGGAAGTACCAAGGATTCACCAAGGATTATTACGGAATCGTGACGGTTTTCCCACGGTTATGCTACGGCACCACCGGAAGCTCTATAGACAAGCCACGGTCTCCGGATATGCTACGGTTCTGCAACGGTTCTTCTGCGGTCTCTACGGTTACGTCACGGTCATGTCAGGTCTCCTACGGTTTGGTCGATCAAAACTATGCATTTGGCGTACCAGACCAACCGGGACACAACCGTAGCATATCCGGCGCTTTCGGTGGCCAACCGGGACCCCATTTCTGACCACGGTTAATGCTGGATCGGCTACGGGTATGCTACGGCTGTGTTCCGGTGTCTACGGTTTTCTACGGTCACTTACAGTCGGTGACGGAAAAAATGAAATTTTCAAACATTTTGAAAATCGCTCCACGGAAAATCAAGGCGGCGGAAGAGCGAGAGTTTATCCCGGAACACAATGTCATGTCTACTGGTCCGGAACGGATTTACCATGGATAATCATTGATTAAAACCGTGGGCTTCCGGCACCCCGAATCGTGAAAGTGACAACCTCGCATTATACTGGAGTAGTAATTGAAGAAAGCGAGTCTCTGGAGAACCGGTGTAACAATCGAGTCCTCGCGTGTTTTTTTTTTTTGTTTTTTTTTGAGTTTCGAGCAATTGACATGTACCTTCAAAGTGGTGGCGCTGGAACTGGTATTGTCGTTCAAATACTCAGAAAAAATGAAAAAACATCAACGAAAATCCAGTTCACGAACATACAGGCCAAAATGTACTTCATTTATGTGAATTTCAGTATTTTTGTTCGTCAAATCCACCCCCCCCCCCCCCCCCCCACGAAATTAATTCACCCGGAATTTGGCAATGATACAGATGCAGACGGCTCGATTCTGAATTTTTTTTCTCAGTAGAGCAATTGCACGGTTGCACGGTATCTTAATCTTACAGTCACAGTCATATTTTAGGTAAATATCGTATTGATGATACGGTAATTATTGGGTACCAGCACACACGCTATCGTGACTATGGGCAATGATTGTAACGGTTCAACAGTCGATTCGCACGCAGAGGCATACATGGTCGCTTGAAAGCATAAAAGTGACAACTGAAAACTGAAGCACTGCAGTTGGCACTTTTATGCTTTCCGGGGTGGAGCGAATTATGTTGTATGGGATGTAGAAAGTGTTGTGTGGGCGGGGTGGGGTGGGGGAGGGGCGGAGCCTAACCTAGCCTTCGGACTCCACCGAGCCTGCTGTCATTTTCCTCAAATCATAGACCTCCAATGCAAGAGATGGTCTTCGAGTCGTCATTAATGGATTTAAATTTAGATTTGCACAAACGTTTTAAGTTATTCCGATGACAGGATATTTTGACGTCCCTAAATATGCCCTGATATTCTACCGGTTCGTGTAGATCCGAAAAATGTTCAGTCGACATTCCCCCAAAACATGATATCTACCATAATTTTACTGGTTACTTCGGTATTTCGATGCAGACAAAATAAAAGGTAAAGGTCAAGCAATGGCTTTAACCGTTTCACGCAGCTTGCATAAAATTATATTCTTGCTTCATCATTTTGAACAGATAGCGTAACCACGTATCCAAGATACAAGGCAACGCTATTCACAAAATTCACTATTTTCTCAATTGTTGCCTCCCTGAACCTCTTTTCTAACGAGCCCATATACATATCGAGCTCATTTCAATGAGGGGTCATAAGCTATGCTCTGGAGGCAACAATGGAATTTTTTTGTTATTCAACACATTTTCTTTTCAAAAATCGTCTTCTAGTCTTTTTCGGTAGAGAGTTGCTTATTCATTTATTGGGGTTTAACCCTTTACCCAACGTAACGGCCAAAACCGAACAGCGCTATTCACAAAAATCGCCAATTAATTTTCATTATTTTTTTCATTTTTTTGTCTCAAAAACATAGGTTATGACCCCTCTTTGGAACGAGCTCACCGAGCTCGTTCCAAAGAGGGGTCATAACCTATGTTTTTGAGACAAAAAATGAAAAAAATTAGTTATTCAAAAATTTTGTTTGCAAGTGTCGTCTGCTTTTCATGTTGGGTAAAGAGTTAACGACACTTGCACGGTCGTCTCCATTTGGAAGTGAAAGTGTTAAACAAGTGTAAATTCAACCCATTTGAAATACGCTCGGTATGATTTAGTACTCGGTTGTACACGCAAGGAGGGTGTCTTCTCGTTTCTGAACCAACAGAAACCCGAGGACCTAACAAGCAAATATACCGTTCATGGACCACCGGGCAAATAACAGTGATTGTATCTTAATCACAGCGCATCTATTACCGCATGAAAATGGAACGGATGCCCCATCCCTCCGATCCTCCTGGTGAACAACAAGGTACCAATTGCGCAGTCACCCCATGCACCCCACCGCACAGCACCGCACCACACCTCACTCCACTCCATCCTGCACTGTCGTTCTTGCTACGCGAATAATATCACAAGCACAGTATGTTGTCCTCCTACTTTTCATGTTAAGATTTGGGCATAATCGGGGCTTTGGTTCAAATGGCAATTAATGATTGAATGCCCGTGTTATCAACATGCCATATTCATTTGTATTCTTCGTCTGCGAATTCCCAAGAGAAAAATGGACCGAGAAGCTGCAAGAAAGAGGGTGTGCGAAGACAAAATTCGAAGACTAAGACCCCTCACTGTATTCGGGAAGGGCGACAGCACCACATTTCCGCTTCGTGACGTTTTTCATCATAATCGGAACCATGAGACGGGGGGGGGGGGGGGGGGGGGGGGTCGATATAAGCTGTAGAACTTGCTCTTCGGGTCTTGTTTAGCTCTTTACCTAACGAATCGGCTGCATCCACCCGCGTATTATATAAATTCCACAGTTGGCAAAAAAGAAATTCAAAAAGATTTCACAA
The DNA here is from genome assembly GCA_031216915.1 of Pictodentalium vernedei. Lineage (NCBI taxonomy): Eukaryota > Metazoa > Mollusca > Scaphopoda > Dentaliida > Dentaliidae > Pictodentalium > Pictodentalium vernedei. The sequence continues at coordinate 249,313,477 of CM062294.1, read as the reverse complement.
AACCATATCATGTGCTCCCCTCATTGGAACGAGCTCACAGAGGTCGTTCCAATGAGAGGGGGTGAGGGTATATGAAATGGTTTTGTTAAAATGTTTTGAAACATTTGAAAAAAAAAATATTTAAAATAATGAATTTTGATGTCGTCTGCGTTGGGGAAAGGGTTAGTGAATGACTTTTGCTTTATCTTTTACATTTTCGCATTGGAATTTAGCATCTCGACGAGCAGACGTCATATTCCTAAACGATAAGAAGAATCAGTAAGAACTGAATCCTACAGTTCTATGAGACTGTAAGATTCAATTATTGCCGAACCTCTCCGAAAATGCAAAATGGAATGAGCCTTTCATATAAACAGTATTCTACGCGACATGCAATATTAATCGGGAACACGAAGTTTAACACTTTATATAAAGTAAGGGCCATAACTAGCAACCACTATTCAGAAAAAATCGCCCATTCTGCTTTTATTATTTTGTTTCATTTTTGTCCCCAAAGCTTAACTTTTGACCACTCATTGGAACGAGCCAGGAAGCTCGTTCTAATGTTGGATGTTTTCGGTGAAAAGTTGAAATGTTTAGTTATTCAATTTTTTTTTTGCAAGTGTTGTCTGCTATTCGTGTCAGATAAAGGTTGAGACAGTGGCTTACAACTTACACTGGGTGAGGTGTATTAAGTGACAAAACTAGTGACTGGGTTAAAGACTTAAAGTCGAACATTCGATGACCCACGCTGTAACCAATCAGTAAATGCGTTTTAGAAAATGCAGGGAGCGTCATGGAACTAACACGGCCAGGGTCTGAATTCCTCTTGATGTCGGGTTGTGTGGTGGAAAGTTTCACAGCTGCCACAAATAACTTCTTGGGCCTCTTTCATCCGCTTCTAAATGGGGTGGGAGTTAGGTTATTTGGAAGGGTATAGCCCTTTTTTAATGTCGCACGTAAAACTTCAAATAACAACAATCGTTGACACGAGAGCGTATAATTTCAATAACACATATCTGAAACTCATTCTTGTTTGTAAACATATCACTTGTCAGTTAATGACTGCGACAAACCAGTAGTCCGACCTACTTCTGTGGAGATTAAAATTAAATAAAACAGTGATTATGCTTCGAGGCACTTGTATAATTTTAGCATATTCATAACATATCTATTTTATCTCCTTGATGACTGCTAATATTTTATTATGGGCAGGTTATGGCAATTATTCAATGCATTTTATGCTATCATTATAGATTTGACCTTGTACAATGAGTTTTAGGAGGTCAGCGTTTGAAGGCATTTCTTTGAAAGGTCCGATTAGCAATTAACCCTCATTCAACGATTAAGGAGATGGGGGAAGGGAGAATGCCCTTATTTTGAAACAGGCAAAGCACAGAAGGTACGGTTAGTTCCATATGGAATTGACATATTCTAAAACCAACATCAGGAGTTCACAAGAAGTTTTTCCCAAGAGAAATCCAATATATCTTTTCAACTGATCAATTTGAAAATTTAGCGGCCGGATAAGCCAATTTCGAAACTGCCATCTTGGCTTTTAATCTATGCAAGGTCACAGGTCGCGAGGTATAAACATTCCAAGAAAACGCTTGGTTAGCAATGCAATCGCACTGTTTACACCTCGCGACCTGTGACCTTGCATAGATTAAAGTCCAAAGATGGCAGTTTCGAAATTGGCTTATTGTCTGAAACAAAAGCAGTATTTCAGTCAATAGACGTACGGGTTGAACCTGTAGGTCTTTTGGCTGGAATTTTGGCTCAACGTCGCATCCTCTTTTACAAAATGCAACTGTGCGAATGCTTTAACCCTTCACTCAACGTAACGTCCAAAACCGGCCAGCGCTATTCACAAAATCACCATTCAATTTTCATTATTTTTTTTTATTTTTGTCTCAAAACCATAACTTATGATCCTTCATTGGAACGAGCTCGTCGAGCTCGTTCCAATGAGGGGTCATAAGCTATGGTTTTGAAGCAAAAAGTAAAAAAAAATGAGTTATTCAAGAATTTTATTTGCAAGTGTCGTCTGCTTTTCGTCACGAAACGGTTAGGTAAAGGGTCATTGATAATTCACAGTCCCTGCGATTCCACATAGTTCGGATTTTTCATTTCTCATAACAGAGACATTTTTTTCTTTATCGTTTAAATACTTAAATTTCACTTCCTTCGATTGAATTTGTTCAAAATATAACTTGCGATCCTCTTCATATTTTTTTACATTTCATTATAAAGTGTTCTGATTCTGCCGCATTTTCATCAAAATTCTTGCATATTCGTTGTTCATATTATGATTGCTGATTCTGAGATGACTAAACATGGTCTGTAGACTTCGATTTTTAACTGAGATCAAGTAGTACGGCTCGAAATCGTAATTATCTTTGAATGTGCGATATGTTCTCAATTTGTTCGTTCCCCCCTTTCTTCCCATCATCGAAGATTTCTGTCTGGAACAGTGAGATGTGATCTTTTTGAGATTGTATTCAATATCATTTAATTTTTCGAATGATAATCGATTTTTAGCGGGGCGCGGTGGCTGGCTCAGTTGGTAGAGGTGCAGGCTGCAAGCCGAGAGGTCCTCGGTTCGAATCCCACCTGCGGCAACCGCGTTGTGTCCTTGGGCAAGACACTTCACCCCCATTGCCCACGTGTGGGCACGGTGACGCTGTGTACTAAGACGTACTGCACGTCGATGGTGCACCTGTCTTCAACCAATGCTAACCCTGCTTGTGTGGAGTTGGTATGTTGGGGAGCTGACAGTTGCTCGCCGTTGCTCTGTTGTTCTCTCCGGGTACTCCGGCTTCCTCCACCCGTAAAACTGTCACGGTCATGGTTAGCTATTGTGCAGAAATATGTGACCTTAAACACTAATAAATAAATAAATAAATCGATTTTTAGCACCTCATTAGATTTCGGAACGCCAAGCCTTTCAGGCCATTTTTGATTGATTGTAGAATCACTTACCATATCTGCCGCCGAGCTGAGCAGCGACTGGTCATAGAATTCAGCTATTCTGATAAGTCGAATAATATTCATTAGGGCTAAAACGGTTAACCGATTAATCGATTAATCAATGATCAACATCTTGATCGATCCAAAAAGTAATTGATCGATTAACCGTTATTTTTGCACTACTGTATTATATGGGTTAACAAAGGAACAAACTTGTTCCAAAACAGGCAGACATTGTCACATTGACTCACATCAATTATATGAGACAAAGTAAAGCATGCAAGTTACCTCCTGACATACTTGTTTACTTGCAGGGTCATCATACTGCATCAGTGGCTGGAAATGGTCATTCTTAACCCTTTACCCATTGTGGGTAGCAGACGATACTTGCAAAATAAATTCATGAATTACAAAACATTTTCAATTTTTGTCTCAAAAACATAGCTTATGACACCTCATTGGAACGAGCTCATTGAGCTCGTTCCAATGAGAGGGTCATAAGCTATGTTTTTGAGACAAAAATTGAAAACAATACATTTGAATGAAAATTTTTGTCTCTAAGTCTAGTCGGTTTTGTTTGATACGTTGGGTAAAGGGATCATGCTGTAAATCAACAGCGGTATGGCACTTATACAGATATCTATTTGGACAAGTGATTAATCGGTTAACCAAGGTTAATCCACGTGATTAATCGATTAAGAAAATCCCTTAACATACCCCCACCCCTCCCCCATCACCACACACTTTCAATGATATTTTGCTGCCTCTGACTTGTTTAGTTTCTGGTTCCCACCCAAGTCATAATTGTAGTATCCACCAAAAATCACAAATCTTATCCATAAGTAATGCATAAGTGTACATGTTTGTTATGCTTGATTGCCTCCCGAGGAAGCGATGCGTGTTCCGCTGTAATAGAGACGCACCCGAAAACATCTGTTTGAAAACGATATCACATTTAGTTTTTGTGGGATATAATGCGGGCAACATTGATAGCTCCTGGCGGTATGTTACAGATCACATAAAACTTGAAAGAGATTTCATATTGTCATTAAATTCACCTGACTGGTCAATAACAAGGACTCCGAAATCGCTTCGAATACATATATATACTAGGTCAAAAAGGAAAGTATAATAAACTTTGAGGAGCAATTTTTTAGTATTATCGACTTTAATCCCAAACAAATTATTTTGTAAATTCATTTTTCGAGTCTAGCTGTATGAATTAGCAAAATTTCATTTTCTTACCGTTGCCAGCGTCACGTCAGGACTTCGCAATTCAGATATGGGGTGAAATGAAAAGTTCACACATGCAGTCAATAGCGTGTATGTCCACTGTTTGTTTGCCCCTTGGATGACAAGACCTCGACAGCGCATGGACCTGATAAGTCTCTCGATGTCACCCTGTGGTACAGCGTTCCACTCCTGCCTCAGAACCTTACATAAATCCCCTAACGTCTGAAGATCATGAAGTCATTCCCGACGGTCCAGTTGATCCCAAAGATGCTAGATTGGCGACAAATCTGGCGAATGTTGGGGTCAGGGAATAAGTTCGATGCTCAGCTCCTCAAGAAAGTCACGACAGATACGCACCACGTGACATCGGGCATTGTCTTGCTGGAATAACTGCAATCCGACATTAGCGTTGAACAACGGGACAAAACAGCGTTAAGAATTTCGTCCCTATATCGCTGTCCATTTCAGTGGCGCAGCCAGCCCAAAGCAAGCGGGGGACAAACTCGCAGAGCCTGGCTTAGCTCAATTTTAATTGGGGATGGGGAGGGGGTGGGTATGTGGGGGGGGGGGGGTGCGGGAAAAGCTTTCAAAGCCTTAACATTTCAGAATTTCGCGTCCCTAAAGTTTGAGCTAGGTAATCAAGGTAACAATAATCAGGGTTTCCACCAGAGGGAAATAAATGTGTCCAATATGGAGCGGCCAAGGGTCGTCGTGGTAAAAAAAATTGAATTCCAGGGTTCAAAAACCCCATCTCCTTGCATCTGTGCGGATATTTTGAGGTTTTACATGTACTGATGACTGTCTATCTTTTCACCGACACAGATATTAGGACAAGCAATCTAAAAATCTACAACCTATCTCCCATGGACCTAACCCTCCCCCCCACACCCCCCACACCCCCCCCCCCCCCCACGATTTTTATGCCATTTTGGACATATTTCGAGGACCAACTTTGAGGAAAAGTGAGGGGGGTGCGCGTCATCCCCCCCCCCCCCCGTGGCCACGCCACTGGTCCATTCAGATTACCATCGATGAAGATCAACTGCGTTCGATGGTGCAAGGAAATTCCTGCCCAAACTATTACACTACCCCCGCTGAAACGGTCGCATTCCCGCACGCAAGCAACAGAAAACCGTTTGCCCAACCGTCAGCACGCCGTAGACAAAATCACTATTCATCACTAAAAAGAGCTGTGCTCCAACGCGAGTCCAGCGAACACGCTGACATACCCATCCCATTCTGATGGTACGATGACGTTGTGTACGGATTGGTCCGGGTACTGACGCCTACTTCAGATGCCGTGTTCAGCGATTCTGTTGCAGACAATTTGTACACTAATTCTATTGTTAGTTCTACCAGGAGAAATTGCTGCTGTTCTTGTCGCCGGAAAGAAGCAATCCCGCAAGTGAGACGTCCTGATGTGTCAGTCTTGTGCAGGAGTCGTAACTCTTGGTCGACCTGAGCGCGGTCGTTCGGCAGTAGATCCAGTGGTTCTATACCTTCCAATGAGGCAGTAAATAGTGGCCACAGTGACTCCGAACTCAGCTGCGAGAGCATCATGCATAACAGTGATTTTCGGTTAACCTTGGTATTTTTTAAAATGTCGAAAGACAAAAACTAGCGTGTTTTCTCAATAACCCAGGCTCCCCAGCACAACATTACACAAGGAAAATCGTTGGTCACCCATTCAATTTGACATTCTCAGGTAGCACGTGCTATTTTGAAATCCGTAGTAAAATTGTATACGGTTGGGTGGACAACAATAACATGTCATTAAACTCTTTGCACGACTTCTTGTCCACAAACATGCAACATCAGAACTATTATATTTCATACTTTAACCCTTTACCCAACGTAACGGCCAAAACCGGCCAGCGCTATTCTCAAAAATCGCCAATTAATTTTCAAAATATTTTCATTTTTTGTCTCAAAAACATAGGTTATGACCCCTCGTTGGAACGAGCTCGTCGAGCTCGTTCCAACCAGGGGTCATAACCTATGTTTTTGAGACAAAAAATGAAAAAAATTAGTTATTCAAGAATTTTGTTTGCAAGTGTCGTCTGCTTTTCATGTTAGGTAAAGGGTTAAGCTATTTTTTCACGTTTGTTTCTTTTATACTTTCTTTTTTTTTTGACTCAGTATATTTCCCCACGTCCAGTGTTGCTATTTCAAGCAGACTGCTCTAATGAAAGATATATCATTAAGGGAGTATCCAACGCGACTGAATGTTTGGGTTTTTATACCCCTCTCAACGAGATGGAGATACTGGAATCATCTTGTCCGTCCGTCCGTCCGTCCGTCCGTCCGTCCGTTGACATAATTTTGTCCAGAGATTTTCTCAGGCGTTTATGGACCATTGTCCTCGAAACTTGGTATGATATGTTCACTAACGCGGGAACCTGTGCACCTGCTTTCATAATCCCGGTCGGACTATTTTTGTCAGAGTTATGCTCCTTTTCGACTTGTCTCAGGTCTCGTTACAGTTATTCAGGTGAAAACGTTGTTTTTTTTTAAAGAAATACACAACTTCTCATTAACACAACCGAGGATATTTTGCATTTAAATTACCTAACCTATTCACAATCCTCACAATTTATAGTTTTTGGAAGCTCTAAATGTGGCCTTTTCTGGAGAAAACTGCACACAGTTCAAAATCTTACGATATCACTCGAATAAACTCAGCTGAATGACACAGTTGATTGCTAAAAAAATGGGTTAATGGGTTAAATGGTAATTTTTTTTTTCATTTTGGGCATACATTTCCAATTTTCGTGCCTAGGTAGTGATAAAACTATGTAATAGGAATTTTGTATTCCTCCACTGAAGATTTTACAGCATAATAAGAACATTCTGACAAAGAAAAAACCTGGTTTTTTTATTCATTTTTTCAAAAGGCTTTCTCAAAGCAAATTTACACAAAAATTGCCCCATTTTGTCACCTGCAAAATGCCCCCTCCCAAACAGGTCTGGGTTAGTCATTAAACACCCCTGCGTGACCTTGACCTCCAAGCGAAATGCACTTGACAGTACACAGTTTGAATCAAGACCATCAGTAGATATTTGGGCTCTGTCACCATTAATGTGCATTATTTACTAAATCCACACCCTCACACAATAAACATATAGCCCAAAATAGCCATTTGACTGAGGATATCCACTAACCCCGGATATGACCCTTTAATAGGAAAAGAGACCTTAGAAGGCTAGAATTTTGTCCGGACATTTTCTCAGATTATGGGTCGATTCCTTTGAAACTTGGTATGGATGTTCACTACCATGGGGACCTGTGCACCTACGATTATAGTTTCGATCGGACTTTTTTCGCCAGGGTTCTGCCCCTTTTCGTCTTAGAATAACCACGGTGGCGGGGATATGGACAAGCCCTTCTGGGACAGTCACACCTCTAGTTTTGTGTTATGCCTATGATATTTTAGCTAATAAAATTGTGAGGCATCACTATAATGGCGACAGTACGTAGAGATTACAACACTTCCGCACCTCTGGCCTTGGAAATACTAACACACAGTGATTATACACGTTTTTTGAAAAGAATGTGATGTTTCATGAACGAGCTTGAAAAGCTCATTCCAATGGGGAATAATGGACTACCAAATATGCAGACATTGGAATTTAATACAGTTTTTTTTAAAAGATGATGTTCTAATCTCATAAAATTCACGATTTGAAGTGATCCGAGCAATTAGTTCCGTTTTCGCGGTCTGCATTCAGTGAAGAGAGGAAGTAATGCGATTACAAAAGCGAACAGAGAATTTCAAACGGATCGCGGCCCAGTCGCGATCCGGCCGAAATTCTCTGTTTGCTTCCCTGTTCAACACACTAGCTCACCTATCGAAAAAAGCATGCGAGGCCGTTGAATGTCAGCTGCTGTTTTCTTATCTCGATTCTGACCTAACTGGTCTGAGTATGTCCCGACGAGACACTGCTTCAAATACCCTCAAGATCAAGTAGTTCGGATGGCTTACCTCCAATTAATGAGTGCCAGTGTGACCTTGACTGTCCCAAGTCTTTTAAAGTACATTTTCCCCAGAACTTTAATTAATTCTAATTAACCATTTGTACAACCATAAATTTCTTTCGTTCAAAGATTTCGAAACATTAATATTGTAATTTAGTTGTCTTTTTCTTTTTCTCTTCTTTTTTTCAACTTCACTTCTTGTCACTTGACACTTCTCAAAACCCGTGAACCCAGTGAAACTTAAAACAGTGCTGACGACTTCTTATGTATGAATGTGAATGTCCAATACGTGAATGTCCAGTTTGGTCGAATGGGAATATCATCTCATCATTTTGTGGCAATTGCCAAAGGTGCTTGTATATGTTTATTCCTTGAGTGGGAATCCCAATTCATGATCTCGGAGTTGAAGCGGAGATGCCACTGGTCTGCTTATTAAGACATCCGCACCAATTAATTTGCAAACGATTTGTGCGAAAATAATTAATTTCACATCTACCAGTGCCAATTATGATTTCTTTTGTGGTAAGTCTAGTGGTACAAGAGTACTTCTGGAAAATTTAACCTTCACCATTTAGAAAGAAGTATGCTTAACCTTAACCCAACGTAACGGCCAAAAACCCGCAAGCGCTATTCTCAAAAATCGCCAATTAATTTTTTTTTCATTTTTGTCTCAAAAACATAAATTATGACCCCTCATTGGAACGAGCTGGTCGTTTTTGAGACAAAAAAATGAAAAAAAAGTTAATTATTCCAGAATTTCTATTGCAAGGTTGTCTACTTTTCATGTTAGGTAAATGGTTAACTCCTGAAAATTGCTGTCAAAATATCGAAACTTCAAGCTATAAATGTTTCCCATAATGCATCTAAGAATTTAACCCATTCTACTTGTTTGACAGATCTCCACGAGCTCTTTCAAACAAGATTGAATTGGTTATATTCCTAGTTGCATTGTGGGAAAAAGTGCAGCTTGAAATTTTGATATTTTGACAACAGAGTACAGAGGGTTAACATTCGTTTTCGCCTGGCGGAAATATTTTTTTATTTATTGTGGTTTAACACCACTTTCAACAGGCATGATCAACTCGTGTCGGACAGTTTTACGTTAGAGGAAGGCGGAGTACCCAGAGACAACCACAGAACAACTGTCAGACTCCCAACGTACTAACCTCGCACAGTGAGGGTTAACATTTGTTGAAGGCAAGTGCACCATGTACGTGCCCCCTCCCTCTCTACGTGGGGCAATCGCGATTAAGTGCCTTGCTCATGGACACAAGGCAGTTACCTCTGGTCAGAATCGAACTGTGGAGCTTTCAGTTTGGGGTTCAGTGCCCTAACCATTGAGCCACAGGGACCCCAGCTAACAGAAATGCTATATATCTGTCATTATCTGAACTGTATTCTTTCCGAAGACCCTGTATCGAATCATTTTGCAGGGGTGTGGTCAGCAATGTTTTCAGGGAGGTCGTCTGCAATGCAACTCAAGGATGAGAATGTCTGGCAACTAAAAAGACTGAAATCTTGGCCACTCTTTTTTTGTTTATTTTCCTTTGTTCACATCTGAACGTAACCGCCAATACAGATGTCACGTTCCCTGGAGTTCAGCAAGTCAAATCCGTCAAATTATTGCAGACTAACAAGTTTCCGTACACGCAGCTGTCATCCTTTCCCCACAAAACGGACCAATTTGGTCGCCGTGCCTCGTTAAAACACCAACAAAATTACTGCACGCTATTTTACGTTTGGTTGATGAGGACACTGAATACTCACACACAGTCCTTCTGGAGGAAAGTGGATGATCTGTCATATTGATCATCTGATGTCTGCCGATCTTCGTAATTATGCTGTTCTAGGAAACGTTAACTCTTCGAATGTGAAGTACACCCCACGTATTGCTTCACGTATCACTAGCTGTCGCCTCCAAAATGTTGATTTCGGCCTGTTACTAGAAATTGTTGAACAATTCGTCCTCGGAATTTCAATGTGTTCTATGTCCCTGCTGGCACATAGAACACATTGGAACTCAGGGGACGAGTTCTGGAGTTTCAAACAACATGTGGAAAGAAACATTCTGAAATTAGCAGCCGACGATAAAGGTGCAGAGGTGGTGGAACAGAATGCACAGAATACACGCCCCGTACTTATTTCTCCAGAATGCTACATGACCAAACGATGAGTCAGTAGCTCGAACCCACGCCGAAAGAGTTTCCCTCGGCACCAACTGCCTAGCAAAACTATCCTGAACCACGCACACCACTCGGCCACCGACAGACCCCAGTGTATGGTTCAGCATAGTTTCGCTAGGCGGTTGGTGCCGAAGGAAACTCTCCCGGCGTGGGTTCGAGCCCCCGCCATGCCATTGTAAACAAAACTAGCGTCCTTTCTTAATTCTATGGCATCCGAGAAATTTGAAAAAGACAAGTGTCGCTGATTTCTTCTGAGATGCAGTTCGTAGAATTAAGTACTTAGATGCAACAATCCGATGAATGTCAGTAGTTTGAGAGTAGGTAGGCGTATCATGTATAAGCTTTACGGTAATGCTTCATCTGCAAATGTAAACAAATTTAAGACTCATAGAGAAAGTAAAGGAAAAATGGGATGGAAACGTGCAAGGAGTTGAGAGGGGACATGGGGTGGGGGCGGGGGGGGGGGGGTTACTATTGTGGTTTGGTAGTTTGAATTTAGCGCCAATATGGGGAATTATTATAGGTAGCTGTTACGGTGTGGAAATAATAAGGATATTAATAACAGAAAGAAATCTGAGATTCAGCCACAATAACTAGGAATTTAACTATTCTGAAATTTAATTTAAAAAAAAAATATAAAAAATTGATACAAAGATCTTTTAGACGAATTGGTGTACAGAAAATAAAAACAATGATACTTATCAATTATTCAACATGGTTGAAATTTCCCAACTGGTAGTATTAAGTTCGAGAATGATGTGTCTTCAGAAACAGTATCCCGTAGATTTGTAACGAAATGTTCACTTAGAAATTTAAGCAGTCTCCAGTAAACTATAATAAAATGCTCAGCAAAATTCAAATGGAGTTAAAATCCAATAAGTATTGGCGACACATGTAATTTCTAAATAATCCAGTAGAATTCTGGCATTTCATAAAAAATATATTCTGTTTCACAGCTTGTATAAATTCTCTTTTACAAAACGAATAAATTCTCTTAAAAGTCCTCCTTTGGAATCACTTTTCCAAATTCACAAAGAAGCACTACTTCAATAATAATAATGCATTGTCCTGCAACAATAATAATCTCCAATGTAAACAACTGCTCTGTTTTGAATAGAATATCTTTCTGAAATGAATTTATCTGAAAAGAGTTTTTCAGAGAAGAGTCCTCGAATCTAATCTAACCGAATGTCTAGTGTGTTTCTTCAGGCAAGTATAGTCTGCCACTAGATAAGTGTTGTAGCTATCATTGGCAAGTATAGTCTGCCTCAAACTCATCTGTTGGTGATAAATGGGTGGTCTTTGGCGTTTCCGTGGTCAGAAGTGATGTAGGTCGGTCGGACGTCTGCTTATGTTGGTCTGTTTGGTTCTCGTGTGGTTGTCTGTGCTGTGTGTCTGGGTATTGCAGAAATTAGATATGATGAGAGATGATTAGCGTGCCCCCCCCCCCTCCCCCCCACACACACCTTCCCGTTTGTCTTCCCTTATCCTTGAATGTTGCTGACCATGGTTTTTATAGTACTCAGAAGACGTTTCTCCAGTATTCTATTTTCCATCGATTTTTGATTGGTTGATTAAAATCACCCCATTAAGTTTCCAGATGATTCTTTCTTAATTGATGTTATCAAGGATGACCTACTTAAACAATTACACAATCAGCAGCTATGGGTGCAGTAATCTAAAAATAGATTCTATATGAAAAGTTGTAAATATGTTCACTTAAAGGTCACTTAGTGCAAATGAGTCAGACCAACCAAAATCTATTTATTGTTTAAAAAAAACTCCTTTAGAGAAATATCAATTGTGTAGAATTATCAACTAAGGACATATCAATCTTGATGTAATGTGGGGGTGGGGGGTGGGGGGGGGGGGGCTATAACATCAGTAGCGCCAATATGAGAAATTATAAAATTATAAAATAGTTTGTGCCTGAATGCTGGGATATCAGGCTGGAGAGTGGGGAGGATTGACCTTCGAAGATGCTATTGATGTAGGCTTCCCCTTTAAAGGACAGCAGCAAATCAGCGGTTGGCCTTAGCAGTATTATTTTCTATTGTATGCTTGCCCGACCGGATAATTGTTAACGGTGACTTGGGAGTTGAAGAATAAAAAAAAAAAAATTCAGCGATACCATTTAATGAGTTTTGAACCGTTGTTTCAATCAAATTGTAATATACCCAGTGCGTCAAAACATCTTCGGCATTGGGAACTACATTTTGGTGCTGACGCTCACCGTTATTTTTATCAACGTAATTGGACTGCAGAAATCATTGGTTGTTTCTGTACCCACTGGGCAATTTTTATTGGGGGTTGGGTCAAATAACAAAGATAATAGTACCTTTAACCCATCTCTTGTTTATAAATAAATTTACGCGTAAACTCGTCCAGTAAATTAGGTCTGGACCTAGCCTTTGGCTTGGTCCAGGCCTAATTTACTGGACAAGTTTCATGAATTTCACCATAAACCGCTGACTACAGTTGGGGATCCTCGATATACATTTATTTATTTATTGGGGGTTTACCGTCACTTTCGATAGCCAGGGTCACCTCCAGTCGAACAGTTTTACTGGTGGAGGAAGCCGGTGCACCCGGATAGACCCTCCGAGCAACGGCGGGTGACTGTCAAGACTCCCCAACGTACTAATTCCGGACAGGCAAGGTTAGCATGGGTTATTTATTTATTGATTTATTGGTGTTTAATGTCACACATTTCTGCACAATGGCTAATCACGAACACGACAGTTTTACGGGTGGGGGAAGCCGGAGTACCCGGAGAGAACCACCGAGCAACGGCGAGCAACTGTCAGCACCCCAACTCCACACAAGCAGGGTTAGCATTGTTTGAAGACAGGTGCACCATCGACGTACAGTACGCCTTAGTACACAACGCCATCGTGCCCCCACGTGGTCAGTGGGGGGGGGGGGGGGTGTCGTGTCCAAGGACACAGCGCGGTTACCGCGGGTGGGATTTGAACCGAGAGAATCTCTCGGCTTGCCGCCTGCACCTCTGCCTACTGAACCCCCGCGCCCCCTAGCATTACTTGAAGACAAGTGTACCATTGACGTGCAATTCGCCTTAGTATACAGCGTCACCGTGCTCTCAAATAGACAAACGGGATGAAGTGCCATGCCCAAAGACACAACACAGTTACCCCTGGCGGGGATTGAACCGTGGACCTTTCGGTTTGAAGTTCAATGTCGTAACCACTCAGCCACCGCGCTTCCCCCTCGATATACAACTCTTTGTAACGGTATCATTAAGTGTGACCGACAAATACAAATTAATTGATTCGGGCCACTAAAGAATAATTCTGACAGACAGTAGAAGGTTAGTTAGATAGACGCAGTCTCCATCACTTCCTTCCGCGGAACGATAGGTGGTCATTTCAGTGTTTTTCCGCTTGATGAGTGTCTGAGTATTCAAAAGCACGGCGTACTTTTGACTTAATTTTTATATCTCATGTTAATTCGGCGACTCAGGTTTGAAGAATGTCCACCATATACTTTTCAAACATTCTCAGTAGAGTTTTTCAATCTGCTGCGCCATTTAACCCTATTACGTCGGTTCTCTGTAAATAGTTAATCTTATCTTTACTACATGTATTTGGGAAGAATACAATCGTTCGAAACAATATAAGTATATTTGCTGCTTTTAAAATAGAAAAAACAACAGAAAAAAGCCATCCGTACGTAGACCTTTTTGGATCTGTTCGAAAATGTCTTGATTCGTTCGAGATCGAGCGACATCGGTTTTCGACCTTGGAAAAAAATAATAACCGTCAAACGCAAACGACTGTATATAATATTCATGGATCGATGTGAGGAAAAAACAGAAAAACAAGGCATCCGTACGTTGACCATTTTTAGATTTGTTCGAAAATGTCTTGAAGATCGAGCGACATCGGTCTTCCACATTGGAAAAAAATAATAACCGTCAAACGCAAGCGACTGTATATAATATTCAGGATCGATGTGAGGGTGCGGGTATAAGGAAAGGTGAGCGAGTGCTAAAGTGGGGAGAAAAAGTATTCTGTTGGAAGAGATCATTCTGTGCACTGAAGTTCACAAGCTGGGATTTTTTCGATAATTGCCGCAAGGTTTTTTCTTGTTAACTTCGTCTTTCTTGCGAAATCATTACTGTAGAATTTTTAAACCAATATATAGATATACATGGTCATGTATTAAGTATTTCTACAAACAGAAGCACAAGGTGATATCGCGTCAGTAAAATCTGTGCCGTCACAGTTTATGGCGCTGATTCTGTCATACAGTTTTCATTTCTTGTCCGTCGCTAACAACAAAGTCGTCCCATGAGTTCAAATGTAAGGCACATAGAACACATTGAAACTCAGGGGACGAAGTGTTCAAATGTTTGAAAGGTTTATAACAACGTTTATGGAGGGCATTCCTACATCACCTATTTATGAAGTCAAATAAATTTAAAATATGGATATGTCATAAATCCTTTTTGTCTTCAGTCAAAATTGAGGTCACGAAGCTTTTAAAATTGTGGATGAATTTTCTGACCGATCGTTGTCACATTGAATGGAATTTCATGCAGGATTGGTTCGATTGGCAAGGTATTAGACACTCCTGGTCTCGTCTCCAAGTGCTGCGAATTTTAAACAAAAACCTGACCTTTGTTTTTTAAAGAGAGGTCACGTGCTGTTGTAGGTTAAAAGAAAGGACATTTAAAAAAAAATAAAAACTCGACCTTTTCTTTAACTAAAAACGCAGCTTGTTTTAAGACTTTGTCAATCATAACGGCCCTATCTCTAAGTTATTGGAAGCGCGGTGGCTCAGTGGTTAGCGCATTGGATCTCAAACAGAAAGCTCCACGGTCAACCCCGACCAGCTGTAATTGCATAGTGTCCTTGGGCAAGCCACTTAATCCCGATTGCGATTAAATCCGACGTGAGGGCACGGTGGCACTATGTACCATGGCGTACTGCACGTGGTTGGTGCACGTGCCTTCAACAGCTGCTAACTCTGCATGTGCGGAGTTAAAACTTTGGGGGAGTCTAACAGTTGTTCGCCGCTGCTTGGTGATTCTCTTCAGGTACACCTGCTTCCTCCACCCGTAAAACTATTCTACCCATGAGGGTCGTAGCTGTCTAAAGTGCCGTTAAACCCTAATAAATAAATAGATTATTCTCTAAATGATCCAGCTTGTGCGATTTTTAAAAAATCACACTCATATTTTGTTACTATATTTTACAGTTTTTGCCTAAAAACACATCGTTTATGACGTCTCATCGGAACGGGGGAGGGAGGGAGGTGGTGGTGGGGGGGGGGGGGTCATAAGCTATGTTTTGAAGACAAAAATAAATTTTTCTGTTTTTTTTACCCTTAACCCAACGTACCGTAAAAAAAAAACGACCAGCGTTATTCGCAAAAATCACTATTCAGTTATCATTATTTTTTCATTTTTTGTCACAAAAACATATATAGCTTATGGCCTCTCATTGGAACGAGCTCAGTGAGCTCGTTCCAATGAGGGGTCATACGCTAGTTTAGTTTAATAGTTTAATGCATTACACCATAATGGCAGTTGCACATTACAAACATAACAAATAAGAAGAATTAGTAAACATGATGTATAATATAAAGTACTAATGACTTTTTTCTTTAACAAGGTGATCTCGTTTACAAAAGAATAACCAGATCATGTTAAAAATAAAATTAATCGATTTACTATCACAGTTTTTCAATATTTAATAGTATTTCTCCGAATCATTTAATTGTTCAAATTCTTTGTTTTCTTTTATAATTTATTCGAACCCCGTTTCCCTAATTTCGACATATGTCTCATAATACATAAAATGTTTTTCGCTCTCTATTTCACCGGTTTCGCAAATCTGGCATCTCCTATCATTTCGGGTCGTTGCGGGTTGTTTATGACTACCCTTTTCTATTTCTAAATTATGGTTACTAACCCTAAGTCTAGTAAACAGTTCACGGGCCTGTCGAGATCTGGTGGTTTGCAGATAAGGTTCAAGCTTGTATTCATTTTTAACTATTCGATACGTTCGTAACTTATTATTGCCTTTCATTTTGTCATCATTGAAAATATCTTTAGTAAATCTTTCTCTATGCTGAGATTCTAACACATCTTTCAGGCATTTTCCATTACTATTGGTTAACGTATTAGCGTCGGAAACTTTGATATTGTAACGAGATAACTGAGTTATCCAAGTTTTCGGAAGTTTACATTTGAGTGACTCCTTGAATGATTAGAGAGTATGTTATCGCCAGCAATTTTGGATAATTTGTCGACATATGTATGGAGATATAAGATAGCATCGTTCACAATAGGATATCTACCCAGCTCTCCCCGAGTTGCGTGATTAGATGCTTTTCTATTCAACATTAATATTTGTTTACAAAATTTCAAGTGGACTTGTTCACAGGCTGTAGTGTTCGCAAAAGGAGTATTAAGGTCAGGGAACCATATCTCGCAACCATATAATAAAATAGGCTTAATCAATTTATCAAAATGTTTACATTTTACATCAAGAGTTAATTCAAGTGACTTTCTGAGAGAATTTGTAAGGAAAAGCATTGCTTTCGATCCTTTTGTACTTAAATTCTCTTGAACTTGTTTTGTGTTTCCATTGTATGTGAATTCAAGACCTAAGTATTTATGTTGATCTACGATATCTAATTTCGCTGTTCCAATACAAAACGTAGGATCTTTTCTATATTTTCTGTTTTTGAAAATCATGCATTTTGTTTTATTAATATTGACACTAAGTTTGTTTTTATCCGCACAGTGTTCTAACTTCTGAACACATTTCCGGATGGAGACTCTGGTAACATTACCAGGTCATCGGCAAAACGTAGGTGATTGAGTCGTTGTCCATTCACATTAACTGGTGAACAGGATTCATCAAATATCCCACATATGTCATTAATAATTTTTTTTAAAAGAGTGGGGGATATAGAACACCCTTGTCTAACACCCACTGTTGAGAGTAAAGGTGGGCTCAATCCTACAGAAGTATTTATAGAAGAATAGTAACTGGACTCATAAAGAGAGCTAAGCATTTTGAGGACTTTCCCACCGATACGCAATGACTTCATTTTCTCAAAATGTTTTGAAGACAAAAATTAATTTTTCTTTGTTTTTTTTAACCCTTTACCTAACGTAACGTAAAAAAAACGATCAGCGTTATTCGCAAAAATCACTATTCAGTTATCATTATTTTTTCATTTTTTGTCACAAAAACACAGATTATGGCCTCTCATTGGAACGAGCTCAATGAGCTCGTTCCAATGATGGGTCATAAGCTATGTTTTCGACGCAAAAAATAACTTATTCAAAAAGTGTCTTTGCAAGTGTTGTCTGCCTTTCGTGTCATGTAAAGGCTTAAAGAATTTTTGGGGTTGTACCTTGTGCTAGTCGTATAAGGCAGGAGTTATTATATTACTTTAAAAAAACAATACCATTGCCTTCTACCAGTGTCAGGATCTATACTTGCTGTTGTAGAAAGAATGGACATGGGTTTCGCGGTTAAATATGCGGCACAGGAGTGTTTTCGTAATTTGTAAACTGGCTCCACCTCTCCCCCTTATAGCTCCAGTCGATACCCGTGCCACGGGCAAATAGGATAATGGCAACACATATAACAGATAATGCATTTTACTTGATCTATTCACTGGACAATACCGGGCAGTAAATTGAAAGATGTTCGAAAACACTCGAAGAGTACCGCGGATTATAAAATATGCGATAGCACATTATAACATCCGCTTTGGTGAAAATAAAGATTACAGTACTGACGTCGTGGACTGGTCACTTTTCACGGGTGGGCAATATTTCCACGGACGGAATAATAATAGATTCCAAACACAAATTATAGGAATAATCATCAACAATTTAATTAATGAAACACCGGGTACAACCCGGTGCTTCATTAATTAAAGATTGGCTGATTGTGATTTTTATTCCCTGGTAAACTCATGCGTAGGCATCACCAAGCCAGAAAATAAGCAGACCGCCATCTGCAAAATGAGGTCCCCAGAGGGTGAATTTAGTGGTGCTACCCTGCATCGCAGGGTAGCATCACTAAATTTACCCTCTGTGAACCCCAGTCGGAATCAGGGTCTTAAAACTAAACAGAGAGAGGTGCGCAGAGGATAAGCTGGCCCACTGTATGGGATAGCATCATCAAATTCACCCTCTGGGGATCTCATTCTGCAAATGTCAGATTGCTTATTTTCAGGCTTGGGCATCACTGCCCACGCGTGGATTATGACCAGTCTACCGCGACTGTACCGTATAATTTAAAAGGACAAGAAATTTCTAATGTGAGAAAAATACCTACGATCATATTTTGCTTGTATGTTGAAGAGCATACTGCAAACAAAATTGTAAGACATCAGAAACAACTCCAAATTATTAAAAAAACTATAATGTAGACACATTTTCAGAAGACACGAGATTGCTAAGATATAAACGAAGTTCCCCAAAAATGAGCGGAAGTAAACACAACACCGTGACATTATTTCTGAATACACGTGGTTTCTAATTTTACCTTCATTGCTGTCCGAATGAATGACCGCCACAAACAGCATCTATGCATTATTTTAGAATTAATTGGGCATTATTAGATCGGTAACTTTGTATACGCTATAAATAGCAACACGTGTACACAAACATCTCCTTTGTCCTTCCAAGAAAGTTAATTTCGATGAATATGGAATATGGCATTCATGAGTGAAAGGTTAACTGGATCTGGCTGAAAGAAATGATGCTGCCTGCCTTTTTTGAAAAAAGCAATAAATTCTCTCCTTCAAGTTAATTCGTTGAAGGCATGCCTTGAAGATATAGTTGGAATATTACTCAGTAAGGATTTTTGTTCAAAAACAGAAACGGGTGCCAAGATTCTGTACAGGGCACTGCATGGGGCTTTCGTCTCTGGTAATGACTAGTGAAATTGGAAATAGCATTATGGTGAGATGGGTACAGATGCTTTTTATGTTAATATAGCGCTACTTAAACTCAGTCTTTATTTTCAACATTATTTATGTGCAATTTCTACCTCGGCTATACGTCTTGTGAAACGACTAAAATGACTGATACCAAGCGAATTCCGGTGAAAAGATTCGAAGGAAAATGAATCGGATAGCCGATTTCGAATCGAACCGAATACCAACTTAAGATTCCAAATCGAATCGAATCACGAAGCTTCGCAGGACCCCACCCCTACGTCACTTAGGTCACCACTGATGTATATCAATGTGTGGGTGCCCTTCTATGATCGTTCCCCCCCCCCCCAAACCACCCATATGCTTCCTACGTCACTGGTCTTGACACTTTGAACCCGAACGGCCACTTCTCCGACCAGGAACATGATATGTCATAACGTCATTAAATAGGATGGCTGTTCATTAAATGTGTGGGGTAGACCCATCAATATTTTCAACGTGCAGCCCCGGGGCTGCACGTTGAAAATATTGATTGGTCCATTCCAAATAATGAATATGGACTCTTCTAATTGCTGCCATTGAACTGGCATGGAAGATACCACTAGAGTTCAAAGGGTTAAGCTAAAAAATCGCAAGTGGCACCTTCTGTTTATGGTCGGTAAGGGGGTTAAGAAACAAGTAGTTTTGACGAATTTTGTAATCAACTGTAATTATTTTATCATTTTATGCAGATTCCAAAATTAGTTTGAGACAGACATCTTGTCTCGGCTAAGAGATTTGTGGAGGATACGGAAGAGCCCTTTTCGGCAATCAATATGCATTTGAGTAGCATTTCAGTGTAGTGGTGAATGCCGCTCTTTTCAAGCTGTAGAACGTCCTGAAAATCAGAGGTGGAGGGAGCTATTTTGGGGGTGTGGGGGCTGCGTCACCTCTGTTGGGACCGTCTAACCTCCTGTCGCCCCCTCCCTCATCTCGTCGCTTCGTTATTGCAATCCCCACTTTTGTAATAATAGATCTGCCGGGGACTTTCTAGTGCAACCCATGCAGAAAACGCTATAGATACAGGGCGGAGATGTGTTGAGCAACAGATAGGAGACCTATTTTTCTGCAATTTTATATTTTCGTATAAACCCTTTCAACGCTAAACTTCTGAATGGTTTAATCCAACATTTGATTTGTTTTTTTTGCATTTGGTGGAGTCTAAAATGATACCATAGGAAAAATCTGTTCCAATTTATTCCAACAGCCCATGGGGCGATTGGATTCAATTCTGACCAGTCCTCAAGCATTTATTGTTCGCCAACATGTCAACAGAATGAAAGGGGTTAACTTATTACATTAATGGTTTGGACACAAATCTTGCGTGGGGTGGGAAAGGGGGGTGCAGGGCTCGGTGGTTCAGTAACTGGAGTCTTTATTTCCAATAGCAAGAGAAAACAAATCACATAGATATTGTGTACATAGATAAAAAGGAAAGGGACATATTTAGTGGCCATGGTCAATTCGTGTCGGCAACAGTTTTACGGGTAGGAGAAGCCGGAGTACCCGGAAAGAACCACCGAGCAGCGGCGAACCACTGTTAGACTCTCCAACTTACCAATTCCACCGAGTTAGATTTAGGGTTGTTACAAAGCACGTGTACCGTCAACATGCGATACGCATTAGCATACTGCGCCATCGTGCCCCCAAGTGAGCAATGGAAATGAAGTGTCATTCAAGGACACGACGCAGATTTTACGCACTAGATTCCAAACCATGACCTTCGGTTCACGACTCAAAGGCTCTAGTCACTGTGCAACCGAGCCCTGCACACCCCCCCCCCCCCCCCCCACCCTCCACACTTCTCACTCTGCGGAAGTCTTCTGACCAAACCATTAATGTAATAAGTTCACTCATTTCATCCTATTGACATGTAAACAAAGAGACGAACAATAATATTCAAAGTGAGGAGGACTGGTCATAATTGAATCCAACCGCCCCAACTCATCTCCAGTGAGCTCACCCCGCCTCTGTCATCCATCCCAGGGTCATACATATTATATTTTACAAATCTTTTAACCATATTTATAAAGAAAACCGTATAAATGTTGATGTATTGGAAAGAACTAAAAGAGCTGATGCCACTGACAATGTCTGACATCCCTATTTGTATGGTATTATCGAAAATTGTCTGGAGCAAAATATTTAAGATTTTACTGGTCATTCCCTCAATTTCTGGCCTTTTTGTCGCTTTGATTGATATAAAGTGATTATTTATTTATTTATTTATTTATTTATTTATTTATTTATTTGCAAGACACTTCACCTTCATCCCCATTGCCCACGTGGAGGCACGGTGGTGCTGTGTACTAAGATGTACTCCACGTCGATGATGCACCTGTCTTCAACCAATGCTAACCCTGCTTGTGTGGAGTTAGTATGTTGGGGAGCTGACAGTTGCTCGCCGTTGCTCGGTGGTTCTCTCAGGGTACTCCGGCTTCTTCCACCCGTAAAACTGTGACGGTCATGATTAGCCATTGTACAGAAATATGTGACCTTAAACACCAATCAATGAATGAATTTATTTATTTATTTATTTATTTATTTATTTATTTATTTATTTATTTATTTATTTATTTAGTGGGGTTTAACAACACTTTCGACAGCCAGGATCACCTCGTGTCGGAGTTTTACGAGTGGAGGAAGTCGGATTACCTGGAGCGAACCACCGAACAACGGCGAGCAACTGTCAGATTCCCCATGTAAAGAGATTAAATCTTGAATGAGACTGGAACGCTGTTGTAGACATCCCTAGTTAGCTTATTCTCAAATTAATGAAAAAATTATTACAACTGACACTCGACTATTGTAATAAGTTTATTACAATAGCAGTTGAGGTAAAAGTTTGAATCGCACGCTATTGTAATAAGTTTATTACAATAGCGGTCGGTGAAAAAGTTTGCATCAACCGCTATTGTAATAAGTTTATTACAATAACGGTCGCTGAAAAAGTTTGCATCAACCACAATTGTAATAAATTTATTATAATCGCGGTCGGTGAAAAAGTTTGCACCAACCGCTAATGAAATATTTTTTTTACAGTAGCGGTTGTATTACAATAGCGGTTGGTACATAGCTTTCATACAGCTGGCAGCGACGTGGATATGAAGAATATTGAGCATGCTTTTAGATGAACTGGTTCGGGTGTGTGTGTGTGTGGGGGGGGGGGGGGGGGGGGGCTCAGCGAGTCTGCATGGACCTGTTTCAAGACACCAGTTGGGTCAATTGATAAATTCGGTCAGAGATCTAACGAGGACTGTTAATTGGCTGTTACACGCATACTAGCAAACTATCTTCCAGTATGTCGCGTGCCATACTGTTTTCTTTGTTTTAACACTTTACTTAACACGGAGTGCAGGCGACACACGCTAAAAAAATTTCTTACATTGCTTAAAATCTTTAAATTTGCCACAAAAAATGTAACCGTTGATGTGACCCCTAATTTTTCCTCCACTGACAACTGTGATAAATTTTGGAGGTATTTTCTTGTAAATGTCTGCATGCGCAGCCTCATCATCATAATAATAACATAGGCGACGTTTACGACACAAGGGGCTCAGAAAATCAACAAGACAAATGACAAATAGTAACGGTGGGTTGGGTACTGCATTGAGGGTTTCGTTTTGGTTTTACTGTTCTTGTCACTGTGTTACATTTTTTGGTGGGGTGGGGGGGGGGGAGCATTTATTATCATACAAATGCTCGTTTGTTCAGAATATACTATAAGTCTGCTCTTGGTTCTGAGTGGACAATTACAAGTAGAAGGGGCGATGTGACGTTGAGGCAACCGGTTCTCGTCAGATATCACCGAAGTTAAGCAACGTCGAATCCGGTTAGTCCTTGAATGGGTGACCGTCTGAGCGATCGATTCCGACACCCGCGTTGTGTCCTTGGGCAAGGCACTTAACCCGGATTGTCCACATGGGGGCACGATGACGCCGTGTACTAAGGCGTACTGCACGTCGATGGTGCGCTTGTCTTCAACCAATCTATCCCTGCCTATGCTGCAATGCGGAGTTACGATGTTGGGGAGCTGGCAGGTGCTCGTCGTTGCTCGGTGGTTCTCTCCGGGTACTCAGGCTTCCTCCATCCGTAAAATTGTCACCGACATGATATGACCTTGGCTGTTAAAGTGTCGTTAAAACCTTAATAAAAAAATACAAGTAGAAGAGGGACTTACATTCCCGTCAGCCATCTTGGAAAACCAGGACGTCACATTTTGGGCTGACCATCGACTTAAGGAACTCTTAGCACTTCTCTAGCAAGCGGCTTTCTTTGTGGACTATTTATTAAGGAACCGTCATCGTTTCTGTATGCTCTTTTTTCTGGGGTTTTGTTTTGGTGTTATACCATCATTCTTTTTGCCTTCACTGAAAACAACAGTGGTGGATGTAAACGCAAAACTGTCTGTCGCTTGGAAGTGAATCTATTCTGGCATTTATATTTCTGTTAAATATCTCGACAGTTTCGACTTTCCGATATTATGACAGTGATTACAAATTATTGATCGTAGATGGACAATATTTCTCATAAACTCATGATTCAATTATGGCAGTCGTTCGCATAAAATGCACTATCCGTTTCCAACAAGTTTTTGTCGGAAGTGGATTGGGACAGCTACATCAAACACCGAAGACTCACAGTTCCGTCGCGCGATTGTCACGGGAATAAACCCATTAATTACCTCATAAGTACGTTGCAAAATCAGCAGATATGGAATATTCATTCCAAAAATGTTGCGTGTCAAACCAAATTTTATGGAACAGCGACTATTTCGTTAGGCGCAAGCCAAGTTCGCTGTCTTTATTAGGTGAAGGGATACCTATATATGTTATCACGGAACTAAATATATTCCCATAGGCGACCATTATAACGTTCAGGCGAAAAAAAAAAATATGATCGCATCACTCTAATTTTGGCATTCAAATATCTTTGTCAAGTATAGCCCTTCAGACAATTTTTTCTCGCCCGAGAACAGGGGCTCATGCAACAAATAAGAGAGAAAAACTGACACGAAGGGAAGTACCGGTCACGTGCACATATTTTTCAGAGAATTCCCTACAAAAACACACAAAAAGCAAATTGTATTTTTTAGGTCCAAAAGTCATCAAATCACCCTCTTTTTGTCAGGAATATTCAACAATAAGGCAAGATGTCAATAGAATGTTTCAAACGTTTATTGAAACAATATATTTTCCAAAGGCTGTTTATTTTTAGAGATTGCAACATTTCAAAGCGGGTAACTCTAAGTCAAATATTCAGTTCCCTGATACCATATAATTATGTGTACAAGGAATTACACGAGCCGTAAACAGAGGCAATGTCTGAAGCAATCAGTCAAATTCTGCATGGAATTTGATGCTGTTATAACCTGGAACCAGTCTATCCCTTAAATAATCGATTGTCTGTGCTCAGATTCGTCTGGGATATTTCAGTTTGCTTTTCCGACCAAGTGAAATATTCCATCCCATTGCATCTAAAATACTATTAATTCTTGATTTTAGGTGAATCAACAATCGAGACTTGATTTCACTGAATCTTTATTGACTCCATCATTCTATTAGACATGTTTGTTTATAAAATAATTATGACTGAATACTGTGGATTTATGGTTATGCCACGTGGTGTAACAAGATTAAGTCATTTAGTTTCTAGTATCGTAAGCGACTTTCGTATCATCGTAAGCGACAGTGGATTTGGCTGGGTCAAGAAAATTAATGACGTATTGTTTATGTTATGTACGCCGAAAGAGCACAGAATAAATATTCAATGATTATGCAGAATCTATGTGCTATTCAAGTCAATAATGCTTGCATGCTGGAGACACCCAAAACACGTAGTTCCACCCATTGTATTAACTGGTTGAAGGCTAAACAATTTTGGGAGGGCTGAATTTGTTATTAAAAATTCGTTTTATCACAAATTATTGGAGAGTGTCCACAGACACTCTCCAATAATTTGTAATGAAACAAATTTCCTTGAAAAAGGTTTATGCATTTGACTTAATATGAAACGTGAGCGATGGAAATTGTTGGCTTTTGCTTTGGTACCCTCATTTTTTGAAAGCCTTAATAATAGTGACTTCTAGCACTCAACCAGTTAATACCTTGATGTTTGCAAGCACTCATCCAGTTAATGCCTTGATGTTTTTAAGGCGAATGAAAGTCTTATTGATTGGAGTATCTATAATTGAAGCATGAACGAATAGCTGTATATCTCTGTGAGTAAAGGGACGTTACATTAAATCAACGGTCGTCGTTGCGAACTCCACGAAAAGTGGGTAAACTAACAATCCAATACAGCGTCGGAATCCAATAACAACGGTAGACTGGTGGCCTGACAACTTGGAACAGAAAATCTCCGAGTTTCCAGTTTGTGTTGAAATTTTCAAAACTTGTCCAGTAAATCAGGTGTGGACCGAACCAACTTAGTGGACGAGTTTCACCTTAAACTGAGGATGAGTTGCAGATTATAATTATCACTTCAGTCAAAACTCAATAAGTGATGCCTTGATGGACCAGTCAAAACTCAATAAGTGATGCCTTGATGGACCACGAAACAAACAGTGCTTCATACAAGGTATCACACATAAACAAATTGCATTGTTCACTCCTTTACCTCACGAATCGACTGCATCCGCCTACGTAATTTACAAACCTGACAGCAAGCTTTCAAGCCACGAGACTAATTCTATAAGAAATTCGATCGTGTAGATTTATGAGTACGCCCGATAGTTCCACAAATTATGTTAATTTCTTGACGTTTTCAGGGGGAATTGAATACTTATTGATTGGAATATCTATAACTGGGACAGGAAAGAATACCTCTACTTTTGTAAGTAAAGGCACGTCACATTACACCAATGGCCGTCTGCGCGCATATTTCCACAAAAAGTGGGTAAACAAACAACCAAGAACAACGTCGGATTCCGAACAGAATTAGACTGGTGGCATGTGAGCTTCAATGAGGATCACAGGATATGGCTTTGTTGAAATGTTTTGAAAAATTTGGGGAAAAATATTTAAAATAACAAATGTTGATATCGTGTGCGTTGGGTAACGGCTTATAAACATATGTTGTCTGGCAAAGTGTCAACTAGAAGATAAAAACTAGTCCCCAGCGACGTTGATGTCATGAAGCATTCAGAAATAGAATTTTATTAAAACAACGGTTCAATACTCATTATACAATGCCACTGGAGTGCTTTTTTCCCACTCTTTGTACAGTTGGATTGCTCGAACCCTTATTGATCACATATAAAAAAGTCTCTCATCCACCGGCAACCGGAGGGGGGGGGGGGGGGGGGGCTGCAATTTTGATTATAAATAGTCAATGGTGAACACCAAAGATTTTCTCGGAAGTTCTCCATTTTCCACCTCACAATCAACGATCGCTTTTTATCCCTTTGCCTAACATGAAAAGCAGACGACACCTGCAAACAAATTCTGAAATAACTAATTTTTTTCATTTTATGTCTCAAACACATTTTTTGTCTCAAAAAAAGAGGGGTCATAACCTATGTTTTGGGGACAAAAAATGGAAAAAATAATGAAAATTAATTGGCGATTTTTGTGAATAACGCTGGCCGGTTTTGGCCGTTACGTTGGGTAAAGGGTTAACGAACATACTTTTGATGTCATTGAAAAATGAATATGTTGATGTGCACTTTTTTCGTGGCAACAGAAAATAAATATTTAACCCTTTACCTAACATGAAATGCAGACGATACTTGCAAACAAAATTCTTGAATAACTATTTTTTTTCATTTTTTGTCTCAAAAACATAGATTATGGCCCCTCATTGGAACGAGCTCGAGTCTACGCTATTTATTTGAGAAACAAAGTTTATCCCCCACCCCCACCAAGAAAAAAAGAAGAAAGAAAAAGAAAAAGTAAGATCCACCAGAGGTTGAGCTTATTTTCAAAAGAAAACCAATCAGTATACGTTCTTTGATGTTGTGATTTTGACACGAGAGGCTAGTGCAGGTACAGTGAAAATTAAGAATGAGGATAATATTTTCCTAAGTCTAACCTAAAAAATACACATCGCTGTCTTTTCGGCAACATTTGTGTGTATGTATATAATTATATATACTACTCAAATTTCAGCCCGTCCAGTCAAGCCAAGAAGTGTCCTGGTGCTTGGTGCCATGCTGGTCCAAGAATGAAACAGCATCCCACAAAGGACCACCAGGAACCTAATTGGGAGCATGAGAAGGCGTTGTCAAACTGTAATTAACAGTAATGGGTCTCATTCTCGATATTGAAGCCATACCAGTTCGCTCCGTCAACTTTTTGGCATATTGAAAAATTTCCTCTTTTACCAATAATATCCATTTTCCATGGTTATCGCATTCAAAAGCTAAAAAATAATGTCAAACACAAATAAAATCTTAATTTCTGTACTTAAGTCATTAAAGATATAATTAAATTAAAAATATATACACTTTTTATTACAATATTTCAACTAAAACGTAAAACAGGTAGTTCGATGTACTTGTGCTTAGCAAACTTTGAGAAGTATATATTGTAAGTAGTAGTGTATGTTCCCCTAAAGGGGCAGGTTGCCGGACCCCGCTGCCGGACCCCGGAAGTGACATCATGTCACGTGACCTAGTGCCGCCATGTTGTGTTGTCATGGTAACCCGCGTGAGCGGCCATCTTGTGACGTCATCCCCATAGTGATACGTGTTGTTAGTGCGCATGTGCAGCGCGTGTTGTTAGGGTGATACGTGTTTCCGTCGTCCATTTTGTATACTGGAGGCCGCCATCTTGGTTTCTATGGTAGCACGTGATTGCTATGTTACCTAAGGCCTACAATAGGACAGGGGTATGTTTTGGGGGTATGTTCGATTGAATCGGAGTAAATCTGATTACCACAAACAACCCGACAATCCCCCAAATCACCAAAATCCACCCAAAATCACCGAAATTGACTTTATTTCCCCATTTTATCGGCTTAGCACGTAGTGCTATAGTACTAAGGGGTTCAAGGGGGTGCATTCGATTGAACAGGAGTAATGTTCTGGATTAGAATTCTCCCAGAATCCCTTTTTTGATCCCTATCCCATGACGTTTTTCCCCTATTAAGAATAGCACGTAGTGCTATAGGACAAATTTACCCAGAATTCTCTGCTTCTATCTATATATGCAATAGTTATTGTCTATCTGACCCTGTTCCTTTGTTCTAGAGTATACACCAGTAGCGTAGAAGAGCCTATTAGTTGGAACAGCTTTGCTTATTATTACTATATTTAGCTATTTCTAGTCTATTCTTGTTAGTTCTGCCCCTATTCTAAGTACTCTTGTTGTTTCATTTATATAACTAACCAATCAGATTGCTTGATTTCCCATAATCTGTATACAGAGTTATCTCCCTTGTGTATAACAAAAGCCTATATCCAATGGCACCCCAATTTAGGCACCCCCTTTTTTTGAAAAACATATGACATTCGGCACCCCTTTTTGTCATATGTGCTCATGTGCCTGCATGATTGGCGACCAACCGTATAACTAGTAAGTTAGTAACTACCATGGATTCCGTCACTCGGACTCACTCCCGTCAGTCCCGTGGTAGTTTATGTCCCATTTTTCGATATTTGACCGTATAAATTCACTTTTAGTTATATGGTAACATGCATAGCATGCCAGTAATGTTACAACGTAGCTATAGACATTTAGAGTTATCGATCTTACAATATACATTTCCAGTCAAGCGTGCTTATGCAGTTTTGTCAAACTTTTGTGTTATCGTTCTTGTGATCTTGTCAAAAACATTTTATCGTCTGCAAGTTTCAACTTTGAAATTAATCTGCGATTCTACTTGTCTTTATTCTTTATTACACTTTCCTGCAAATTTGCAATGGCGTCGAGGCAGAATGCATCTCCCGCCTGGGAATACTTCAACAGAATATCTGATTCAAAGGCAGAATGCAAGAAATGCTCAAAAACATTAACACTTTCCGGCGGTTCCACGGGAGGTCTTGCAAAACATTTACGTCTGGTTCACAAGATTGAGTTGATCAAACGTCCGACTACAGATAGTAGTGTTAGTGCGGGACCATCGAAAATTGCTAAACAGACGTCAGTTGATGCTTTTTTGGTACGACAAAGGCAACCATTGGAGGAAATAATTTCCAAGTTAGCTGCCCTTGATGGATTTTCAATAAACGGTATAACCAAAAGTGATTTTATACGGTCAAATATCGAAAAAATGGGACATAAACTACCACGGGATCCATCAGCAGTTATGCAGTTGGTCGCTAATCATGCAGACGATGTTCGTTCTAGAATTAAGGCCGATTTATCTGAGCGAATTGCTAATGGTGAACGTTTCAGTATAACACTAGATGAATGGACAAGTGTTAGGAACCGTCGGTACATGAACATAGATATACATGCTAAAGACGGTGAGTTTTGGAATACAGGACTTTGCAAAATTACTGGGAAGTTTACAGCAGAGGCTATGGTTGTTTCTGTCACTGAGCACCTTTCAACTTTTGGGTTGTCTGTTGATGAGCATATAGCCGTATGTACAAGTGATGGCGCATCAGTAATGGTCAAATTTGGTCGACTTATGCCAACTGTCTCTGTGTTGTGTCTCAGCCATGGTATTCACCTTGCAGTATCAGATGTTATGTACAAAGGCTTTGGTAGTACTAGTACTAGTGGTGCTGCTGGTGCAGCACAGTGTGAGTCAGAGCCTGAGGACGAGGAATCTGCTTCGCTCACGGGTAATGAGGGTGACGATGATAATGATATATCCGATGATGAATTTGACGATGGTCTCAACGTCGAAGAAAGTCAATGTGGTACTTTGATAAATTTGGATATAATAAACTTTGCTGACTTGGTGACCAAGGTTAGAAGTGACTGCAAGAAGTTTCGACGTGGACGCGCTGATGAGATTTTACAAACTTATGTGAAGCAGGATCAAGGGAAAGAGTTGAAGCCCATAATCGATGTGAAAACCCGTTGGAATACAATAGAAGCTATGTTCACTCGCTATCTCAGACTCCGACCATGCATGTTAAAGGCATTCTTAGATATTTCATGCACATCTTGCCTTACTCAGCCTGAAGTCAAGGCTGTCACAGATATCGCCAATGCACTTAGGCCTATTACAGTGGCGAATGAAGCTTTATGCCGGCGTGACACAACTTTCGTTTCTGCTGAGGGGATATTGAAATTTCTATTTGCACAGTTAGATTCATTAGATTCTGACATAAGCAAGCGATTGAGCGAAAGGCTGAAGGAACGCTTATGTAAGAGACGAGACAAAACCCTTGTAACTCTTTTGAAATACCTCCACAACCCAAACTTTTGTTTGTTGGACGAACCAGCATTCCTTGAGACATGTGCGAAAACTGTCAGAGTAAAGTTTGCCCGTACAGAGCTCATCCGCCTCAAAGGGTTAAGTGACTTAAGTCTGAGTGAGGCTTCCGAAGTCGTCGAGTCTCCCGCAAGTGTTAGCAATGTATCACCTGATCTCACTGAAAATCCTTCAACTGCACCGACACTTGAGGATGTACTGCAGGGCTATATTGACGATACAGCTTGTAAAACATCTATTACCACACGTGCAGAACCAACAAATGCAAATATCGGGAACGAATTCAAGTTGTATGAGACCAACGGAGTTAGAACGGACAATCTGAACTTTTTATATAACGCCCTCATAACGGGAAAGCCGACATCTGTAGAGTCAGAGCGCAGTTTTTCTACGGCTGGGCACATATGTACCAAAATACAGTCCAGATTAAGTGACAAAGCGTTGAGTAATTTGCTGTTGTTGAGGAAGTATTATTGTGCACAAAGATGTAAAAACGCATCTAAATAAATGGAATGAGTAAAGTACTATAGTGACAGTCACTCTAGTACTTTACTCATTCGATTTATTTGGATGCATTTCGGTGACTCAATAAACATTGAACACTACACAGTAGTTTACAAACTTTACAGTATTGAGCATTGGACAGTCTGGACAGTGATTCAAAAGACATTGTTTATTTACACTTTTACAGCTGAAAGTTGAAACTACAGCTTTCAAATTCAATGTTTGTTTTCTGTATGAATGTTACCTAGGTTTTGTGTGAAATGTCTTTCATTTAAGATTAAAAAACGATACGATTTTGGTCCGATTCCATTATTGTAAACACAGACTTGTAACAAGTTAACAACCCCTTCTATTCCCGGTTCCGTTCCCGGTTCCCGAATATAAACGGGAAAAATTTCCCGGTCCCGATTTTTTAAGAAACCGGGAAATCATTAAACCCTAGTTAAAATAACTTGCTGATCACGGCCCGACAGACACAACAGACCCATAGACAGACTGACGGCTAATAAATATTAGTCAAAATGCTGTGTTGTGTAATCATCACATATAAGCCTATTTGCCGAGGGTGGAGATCAATATCAATGTGGGTCTCGAGTGGCACTACCCACACCCCACGCCCGTAGTTCCAAGGCCGAATCTAGGGGCTGGTAGGAGAAACTTTCCGAGCATACCACGAAAGGTAAAGTATTGGGATACGGGAAGTATATGTCTCCCATTGGTGAGCATCCTGAGGCCTCCCTGTGGTAATTTTGTAGATATCGACCATAAAGAGTGGTGTCTGGAACTATCCTTGGCATCTGGGAGCGCGGTGGCTCAGTGGTAGAGTGTTGGACTTCTATGCTAGAGGTCCCGAGTTCGATCCCCGTCCGGGACGACCCGCGTTGTGTCCTTGGACAAGGCACTTTATTCCGGTTGCCTACATGGGGGCACGATGACACCGTGTACTAAGACGTACTGCACGTCGATGTTGCACATGTCTTCAACCGCTGTAACCCTGCTTGAGCGGAGCTTGAACAGAGAATGTTGAGGAGCTGACAGTTGCTCGTCGATGCCTGGTGGTTCTCTCCGGGTACTCTGGCTTCCTCCACCCGTAAAACTGTCACGGTCACGATTAGCCATTGTGCATAAGTATGTGACCTTAAACACCAATAAATAAATAAATAAATAAATAATCCTTGGCATCTGTTTGCCATACAACTACAAGAAATTGGGTTATATTTTTGTTTTGTTGTTTTTTCTTTGTTGATAATTCCAAGTCTACAGGCATGCTTTCTTGGGAAGCTCTCGGAGATGGAATTAACAATGATGATATTGTTACCTGTCGTATTCCTACAGCTTATTTCAGATGTACAGGTTTATAGAGCAGCGATTTGACCCTCCCCAGCTCCGACCAACTCCGAGCTTCTGCGAAGTACACAAATTAAAGTAGAAAAATAATCCTGGGCTCCATATTTCGGAAATAAAGCTTATGACTGACTTCAGTCCTAAAGTGGACTCAAATCTTCGTTTAACTCAATAGCATATTCTGAAAAGAAAATTCACGTTCAAAATCAAATTCAAGTCTTTACTCAAGACTTTGAGTAGTCAAACACAGTACAAGCTAAAACAATCAGGAGAATCTATAATTTTATTTGTGGGGAGGGTCAGTAAAAATTTCATCCAACAGCCCTAAAAAAAGGCTGTAGAATTACTTTTTTACTGACCACTTTAACCGCTTTGTCAAACACAGTGCAAGCTAAAACAATCAGGAGAATCTATAATTTTATTTGTGGGGAGGGTCAGTAAAAATTTCATCCTACAGCCCTAAAAAGAATTATTTTTTACTGACCACTTTAACCGCTTTGTTGTTTATTATGCTGTTGACTAACCGACCGACGAATTTCTCTTCAGGCAAACGTTTATGCGTTCCATTAAAATTATGATGGGGAAGTGGGATGGGAGAATGAAGGACGTGTGGTTAGTGGGTGATACAAAGAAGAGGGTTAGTCTGCTTATCGGAGAGATTGGGTAGAATGGGGCACGGGGTGTCATCAAGCAGTTCGTCACCGAGTGCTGGGATGAGAGAAGAGGCGCGGGGATAAGGAGGCATTTGGGTGCTAATCAAGGTCTTCTCACTTGAGAGCCGCGACAAATCAGCGGCCTATCAAAGTGTTATCATTATTATAAAGAGAGTTAAAAGTCAGGTTAGAGCAAGGAGCTATTGACTTTATCGAAAAAAATCATGAGTGTTGACGGAACATTTGAACTCAGCGAAGCCACCCACGTGCACTATCATGACAACGGTTTCAAAATATCGATTCGATTCACAATATCAGCTGAGTGCAGAGTTGAATTTAAATCAGCAATCGGAAGTCTGAAGTTAAGGGTTTTTATTTAGATATATAGCCCAAGTTTATACTGATGATAATGAAATTTTCTTTTTGCTCAGTTTTGAAATTCATGAAAAACTGACAAAGATATGAAAAATCTCGCCCTGTATGGTACATTCACGAATATGTTTTCGATCTTCAGTTGTGTGAATCTAAATTAAATTTTTTTAAATATATTAGTTATTATTGACAAAAAAAAACAAGTTCTGAGGTTGGAAAGTGGTAGGCCTTCCTTCAATGTTTAATGCCGTGAAAGAACTTACGCTGTGACTACAGTCACCGCGTAACAGCTTCACGTCCCCAGACATCGTCGGTGGAAGGGGGGGGGGGGGGGGGGGGGGGGGGGGCTTGTTACAACCGATAATGTTACAACGCCGCATAATGTTACACCAACGCATAATGTTACAAAAAATATAGTAAACAACCGATAATGTTATAAACTCCGCATAATGTTACATAACATAACGGGTTGAAAAAAGTTATAACATTATGCGGAGTTTATAACATTATCGGTTGTTTACTACATTTTTTGTAACATTATGCGTTGGTATAACATTATGCGGCGTTGTAACATTATCGGTTGTAACAGGCCTGACTGCGTTAGTTGACTTGACGCTATCTTGAAGAGGGCGGGTTGAGTTGTTACATTTTATCCAAGATTGATCACATCGAGTTCTTTTTTTCAACAACTCTCTTTTTACAAAGACACTAGTCTGTGGAGTCACATGGAAACTTCGTGAGGCTCATTATTTCAGCAGCAACTCCGGAATGCTTCTTAGAGTTATAATTTTTGACGTGGATTTTATCGCTTGATATTTGACCATTTATTGCGATCTATCGTTTGTTTTTTATTGGGGGTTAGCTTTCAACGGCCAGGGTCACATAGTGCATGTTGGACAGGTTTACGGGTAGAAAAGGTCGGAGTACCCAGAGAGAACTTCCGAGCAGCAACGAACATATTTAGCAGCGGTTGGAGGCAAGTGACCATCGATGTCAGTTCGCCTTAGTACACAGCGCCACCGTGAATGCCCCCGCGTGGGCTGTCGGTATTAAATGTCTTACCCATGGATGCAATGCAGTTACCGCTGGTGAAGATCGGACAGTCGAAATTTCGGTTTAAAGTCCAATGTTGCAGCCACTGAGCTCCCCCGGCCAATAGTAAAAGTATCAAGGACAAATTGACAATGCAGTTTAGGGTTGCGATAGATTCAATAATTTGTATCTTATAGGATTTGTGAAATTCGAAAACAGCAGAGATCTTTTTCCTTTAACCTTTACCTAACATGAAAAGCAGACGACACTTGCAAAAAAAATTTTTGAATAACTATTTTTTTCATTTTTTGTCTCAAAAACATAGGTTATGACCCCTCATTGGAACGAGCTGGACGAGCTCGTTCCAATGAGGGGTCATAACCTATGTTTTTGAGACAAAAAATGAAAAAATAATTAAAATTAATAGGCGATTTTTGAGAATAGCGCTGGCCGGTTTTGGCCGTTACGTTGGGTAAAGGGTTAAAAAACACCCACCGCCTTGCCTAAGCCTATTACAGTGCTTTAACCCTGGGGCGTAACTAAGGATGGGGCATGCGTGTGTCCTTCTCCCCAAATTTTTGTCCAGTCGGATACTTTCATCCGGATTGAGTCTCAGATATCGATTCCCTCTAGCTGGTAATCAAATTCTTTCTTTCGCGACAAGATTTGATACTTGGCCTCGTCTCACACACATACAAACAGTCGGTCATACAAATGAATGTCTGTAGCAACCGATTCGGGCAATTGGGGGCCAACCATGACCAATTTGGACTGCCGGTATAAGTGTTAATTAAATAAGATGTTTTCCACGACGAAGCCACGCCTTGGTGTTGTATAGTTGGGATGTTTGATCAGCCGGGACTTGAGCCATCACAATATAGGGACAAATCAGGTTTACAACGCCCACCCATCGGCCATGTTCGCGACACTCCTGCTTTAACAATTTGAACACAGAGTTCCAGAATGAGGTCGTTGGGTATAACAGTGGTTATAATACAGTACTGTCGCCGTGGGGTGGATGTAATCTACACGTGAGCAGTGGTGTCCACGCATACGTTTACCAGGTAATACAAATTGTAATCAGCAAAATTTTAATTAACGAAGCACCGGGTTGTACCCGGTGCTTCATTAATTAAATTTTTGATGATTATTCCTGTAATTAGTATTTGGAATCAAATATTATTGCGTCCGTGGAAATATTGCCCACTCGTGGAAAGTGACCAGTCCACTGTACTCCTTGTTTTTGTGGAGGATTGAGTAATAATTTAATCCTACGGCCCAACACGACAGTAGGATTAAATTATGACAGATCCTCACGGCAGCCATCTGTGGTCCATAAGACATATTGTTTATACATCGACTTTCGAGTTTTATTTTACACAAAAACTCACTCGTTCCGCGTTGAATGAATTAATCGCAGAGGAAAAACAGTCGGACATGAATTCAGAAAATTAACCATCTTAATTTCAAGTCAAAATTTTAAACGGGTGGTTGGCAGTGGCGTACCCAGAGGGGAGTTGGTGAGCCTTGCCCCTAATACCCCCGGCCACCCTAAGAGTTATGAATTCTACTATCTGCATGGATCGTCAACTGATGAAATTACAGATGACATACCACGCTTGACGTTCTTTCGAGTCTCAAAATAGCGCCATTTTGGGGCATATTTTTCAAACTTTCTCAGGGCAGGTCTCAGCCCGGGGTCTCCTCTAGAGAAATTAGTGAAAAATATACTCCCGTCTTGGCTCCACCACTGCGAGAGGAACACCCAAGAATTCGATCTTCGTGATATTCCTACGGGATAAAAATGTTTGGACTCCAAAAGATTAATGTGCCCTAACCTAATATGTATACCCAGCTATGCGCCTGGTGGTTGAGTGTGGGGTACCCTTCCATCCAAGGTGGACCCAAAGTCCTTTATACTTCAAATTTGTTTCTTGCCTTCGTCACTCAATTTTCTTCCGGTGCCTCTTGACGTATTAACAATATACAGAAGACCTATAAAACACAGAAGTTTCTATTATAATGCATACACCAGTACAATCAATAATAGTGATCTCAAAAACGTGAGTATAGAGGATATCTGAAACCAGAAATGCGAACCATTAACAATACAGAAAAATGTTCCATTCAATTTTTATGAAGAATACAATCTGTTAACATTCTTAGTGTCAGGACTAGTTTCAGAACAGGTACGTATTAATATTGAACGATATAAAAATATTTTACGATGGGCCAATTTATTTGTTTGTTTATTGGGGTTTAACGACACTTTCAGCAGCCAGGATCACATCCATGCTACCAGAACACCAGTCTAATTCTGTTCGGAATTCGATGCTGCTATGGGTTGTTTGTGTACTCACTTTTTGTGGAAATTTACGCGCAGACGAGCGTTTATGTAATTTTGATGTACCTTTACTTACAAAAATATACGGGTATTCTTTCCTGCCACAGTTACAGGTATTCTAATCAATAAGGTTTTAATTCCCTTTGAAAACGTCACGATATTAACATAATCCGTGGAACTATCCGACGCAATCACAACAATATGGCTGTGGTGAGTCTTCATTTCAGATTGTATGTCATGTTAATTGAACTATATTAAGATATTTCTAACGATCGACCACTACGCTTTTAATATTGAACGGATTTAAAATATTTTTAACGGTGGACCAGTACGCGTTTAATAGTGATATTAAAATATTTTAATAATAAACCAGTGCGATTTGAATATTGAAAAACAGTATTGATAACCTATCACATGTATAAAAAACAAGCAGACGAGTAACTGTCAATGTCATCAGATATTGGCGGTGTGGTCCATGTTGGCTTGACAATGACATGAATTTGCCCAACTATTCTTACGCACATGCACCAGCTCCAATTTGGGGCCCAATGGTCGACTGTTTTTTTTTTTTTTATAATCGGTCAATTATGTGTCGCCTACTGGAAGGAGTCATAAATATCGAAATCATAAAATAAACTCCTTCTGGCCTAGAAAATTTGGCCATTACGTACACAATCTGATTCTTCTCGGCGAGGTATTCAAACAATGAGTCTATAATCACCGACATTAGCCACGACAATCAACAAGGTCGCGTAAAAAGGCGCAGCGGAATGCCACGACTTTTACTGAAACATTACCGATTGCCGTGCCGATTGTTTGCCTGTTGACTTTTTTATTGAGATACATCTGATCAGACAATCAAAACAGGGTTAATCCAGAGGAGGACTGGCCTTGTGGTCCCCCTTTTTGGGTGGCCCCTGGGTCCCCCAAAATTGATGCAGCCCAACACCTGTTGGTGCCTGAAATAGAGAACACTTCGATATTCCAGCAGTCTAGTCTGCCACCGATCGCTCAGATGCAAGGATACAACGTTCTTTTAGTTTGAAAAATCAAAACAATTTCACATTGGGCCGAACTATGGTTGGCCCGATGGATCCGCGCAGCCCCCCCCCCCCCCCCCCCCCATACGCCCTGTTATAAAACATTTCAATATACTGGCGTTTTATGCAATGAGGTCCATTTCGCCTGTCTGGGGTTTTCTCGAAATTTCAGGCACCAACAGGTGTGGGGCTGCATCAATTTTGGGGGCCCCAGGGAGAACACTTCGATATACCAGCAGTCTAGTCTGCCGTTGATCGTCCCGATGCAAGGAAGGAGTGTTCGTTCAGTTCGAAATATCGCCTTGATGCAGTTCCCGGTTATTTTTCTGGGCCCATTCCGTGAGTGGGTCAATCCGATTTATTCCACAGGTCCTGCTAATTAAAGCTATACAGACCTAAGACATGCGCGTGAGATAAAGTGCAGGAACATTTGCCCTGATAGTTCGTTTGCTGAATATTTTAAATTTATTTAAGAACGATGTGTACAATGACATTATTATCACAGTTGGTTTGTGTGTGAATTCCTCAGATCGTTTTGCTAAGTTGTGGGATGCGATGCGGAATCTTCTCGATGCTGAACAAATTTATTATATTCATATAACCTTTACCAATGCTTAAACATTGTGTGTGAAAATCATTTTAGTTTCAGGCGCTACGTGTTTTATTCATTGACAGGAAGAGGAGTGCGTTTGTGCATTCATCCGCCTGGCGACTGAACGCGACCGACCACACACTCAGCTTACTGAGTGACTAACAAGCTGACTGGCCATTATTATTATTTATTGGTGTTTAAGGCCACATATTTCTGCACAATGGCTAATCATGACCACGACAGTTTTACGGGTGGAGGAAGCCGGAGTACCCGGAAAGAACCACCGAGCAACTGTCAGCTCCCCAACATACTAACTCCACACAAGCAGGGTTAGCATTTGTTGAAGACAGGTGCACCATCGACGTGCAGTACGCCTTAGTACACAGCGTCACCGTGCCCCCACATGGGTAATGGGGTGAAGTGTCTTGCCCAAGGACACAACGCGATTGCCGCAGGTGGGATTGGAACCGACTGAGGACCTCTCGGCTTGCAGCCTGCACCTCTACCAACTGAGCCACCGCGCCCACCTGACTGGCCGTTAGACTGGCTAATCGCTCGCTAGATTCATCATTCGCGGAAGTTTGGTTGCAACGAATCAAGCTCTCGTGCCACCAGTCTAATTCTGTTCGGAATTTGTCGCTGTTGTGGGCTGTTTGTGTACCCACTTTTTGTGGAAATTTGCGCGTTGACGACAATTGATGTAATTTGACGTGTCTTTACTTACAAAGATATAAGGTAATATTTCCTGTCACAGTTGTAGATATTCCAATCAATAAGTATTTAATTTCCCTTGAAAACATCAAGACATTAACATAACCTGTGGGACTGTCCTCGTACTCTTATATAAAACTACGGCTGTGGTGAGTCGCCATTTCTAATTGTAATGTCATCAAAATAAGTCTCGATTGAGCAACATTTCTAGGTTTGGTTCATTAAGAAATAACTGTTGTTTTCCTTCGGTTTATGCGATATGAACCGAAAATTTTCAGCACAAGCTTCATAACTAGCGAGTCATGATTAAGCTTGTGCTGAAAATTTTCGGTTTATATCGCATAAACCGAAGGAAAACAACAGTTATTTCTTACAATTTAATCCCGCGGTAATATTAAAATATAAAAACTGTGTACGTGAATGAAAAACTTTAAATTTTTGCAAAAGACAGCAGTCAAACTCAGGAAAGTGTGCCACAAACAGGTCACGTCAATTATTGTCAAATTGTTTGTTGTTTTGATTTTCGATCGCAGACGACAGATATTTAGCAAGTCACGTAACAATATCATTAAAAACATTTTTTAAGTTCCCCCAAAATCATGTTTGGATGTATGATCTTGTATTCGTCTCTCACTTCGGTATATTTTATTAAATTCAATTGTTCCCGAGAAATTATCATTGTATTCTCGCTGACTGGAGGCGATGAAAAATCGATCATTGATCTTTGTTTACGGGCTTGTTATCCATCTATCAGTCTGTCGTCACGCCCTCACGGTGACAATTGGATTGAGTGAGTGGGGCTTCCAGAGTCTTCAAAGTTGGACCGGATGTGCGAACGTGTACACATTCCAAATCGTTACGTGATTTAGTTTATACGATTTTGACGACTTTCACGCTGTATGCTTTCAACCAATCAAACGCAGAGGCGGGGCAAATGATTAAATTATTAGAAAATGAAGCCTTTATATCACTTTTTTCAGATTTAGCCGTCTGGATTATATCAGTTGGTCGGAAAAGCAAATCAACAGAAATATTCCAGGCACAAATGAATCTAAACAAAGCCAACGACCCATTTGACAGGCTGGTTCCAGGCCATAACAACGTCAAAGTTCTTACAGAATTAGACTGGTGGTTTGGGTCACATCGTGTCGGGCAGTTTTGCGGGTGGTGGAAGGCGGAATACCCGGCGTGCAGCTCAATATTCAACACTATTGAAATATTTTAACGATGGACCAGTACTCTTTTAATATTGAACGATATTAAAATATTTTATCTGTAGACTGTACGCTTTTAATATTGAAGGGTGTTGAAATGTGTTTAACGACAGACCAGTACGCTTTTAATTTTGAACCAGGGGCAGACTTGGCTAAGAAAAGTTATCGGGGAATGCACCAAGACCCGGAGAAAATTTTGATTTTGCGAATTGAACGAAATGGCAGTCCACATAGAGGACATTTCGATGGCATTTTTGTATCATACGTGTTTGAAAGTTACATTGAAAACTCCTGTCAGACAAAAGCGTTGTGTCAGTATGAAAACAAACTAGCTTTCTCGTGGTCGCTCATATTCTTTCAACTGACCCAATAATCGATGGTACTTTAAATCCCGTTTCATACCTACATTGAAAATACTTTTCAATAATGTTTCACTCTCATATAAAAGACGTTAACCGTCGCCTCAAGGACAAGTTGGAGATTATATCTACAATTATACGCCCTTGCAGAACACGAATATTTCTTAATATTGGTGTCCATCATGTAACTAAAGAATACAATGGTTGTCACTTTAAAGTGCTCTTATGGAATGTTTGCTGTTAACACTAAAAGTTTCGTTTCTAAGTGTTCGGAAAGAAAATGTCTTACCTACTGTGACTTCAAAGTACTTTTGTTAACATGGACCCTAACTGATTTTCGGTTACTTAAAATAAAATTTCCCTGACAAAACCCAGCATACACACATACCTCACATATAGTGCAACAAAGCACCATCTGTAGTGCTTTAGCATCGCAGTTGTTGCATTATTGAACTCAAGGGACGATAATCCGTTGCGTTACTGAAGCTTTTACCTAATAACGCTTTCAGACGACAGTTGAAAAAAATGTTTTTTAAATACTAAAAATTTACTTTTTTGTCTCCACAACATAGCTTATAACAGAGCTCGACGAACTCGTTCCATTGAGAAGTCGAGCTATATTTATCAAAGTTATTACGTGTTCGTGGGTGCTTTTCTTCGTGTTATCTTTTGAAAATCTCTTAATTATGAAAGATCCAAAAAAGTCCATGGTTCTAGTGATAGATCCGTTTAAAACCTGTCTTCTCTTTCCTTTGACACTGAATGTTAGT
Source organism: Pictodentalium vernedei (assembly GCA_031216915.1). Lineage (NCBI taxonomy): Eukaryota > Metazoa > Mollusca > Scaphopoda > Dentaliida > Dentaliidae > Pictodentalium > Pictodentalium vernedei. Next base: position 249,271,900 of record CM062294.1, on the reverse strand, counting down.
GAATACGAGGAGTGGTATACCAATGAGACGAAAAGAAACAGAGACCGGTTGGTTTGTTTTGAATATGCGAGTTGTATACCTTGTTATATTAACAGGATCGACTGAATTATCAAATATCATTTTCCGAGCTCTCAGCCTTTGCCAAGCGTAGGCCTATTCGTCGGTAAAACCCACTGCCGACAACTCTTTTCGTTTCATCTTTGATGTTATCTAAAAAAGAATGACCGTTACAAAAAGTAAGTGCGCATTATTTCCAAGAATGGCCGGGCATTCTGGGACGAATGATGGGTTTTCTTTTAAATAATACACAGTTATTGTTCTCAGAATAAATATTCAAACTGACCTGATCGAGTTTGTACCTCGAGTTTCTACTGAAGCATCCGTGCTACTGTCTTCGATGAGTTACACTGAACGAAAATTCACCAAACTGTTCATATTTTCAATTGTAATTCTTCCCAATGTGGTTAAATTATTTCATTTTTAGCTCAACTTTGGCGAAGCCAAATTTGAGCTTTTGTCATGACCCGTCGTCCGTCTGTCCGTCTGTCCGTACGTCAACAGTTGGATACGGCTCGGGCTAGAGGCCGCATTTATGAACCGATCTTTACGAAACTTCTTGGGTACCTTTGTTATGACCGTGGGACGAGAACGAGTGTTTTGGGGTCCGGTCCGAAATTCAAGATGGCTACCAGCCGCCATTTTGTACCGACGATACAGAAATCTGTTTTTTTGTACAGAACTTCCATATGAAAGCTCTGATTTTAATAATTTTTTGTATTAATGTTTAGTATCATAGGATACATCACATATAATACGGGTTTTTTTCTCATGCGTAAATTATGTAAGACTAACTTTGCTGTTTTTTGGTGTTACTTTCAGCACTGTAAGAAACTTCTTGGGTACCTTTGGTATCACCGTGGGACGAGAACGATTGTTTTTGGGTCCGGTCCGAAATTCAAGATGGCCGATGGCAGCCATTTTGTACAAAATTTGGTGCAATCGGATTTTTGCACAGAACTTCCATATGAAAGCGCTGATTTGAATAATTTTTTGTGTGACTGTTTATGAACCGATCTTTACGAAACTTCTTGGGTACCTTTGTTATCACCGTGGGATGAGAACGAGTGTTTTGGGGTGTGGTCCAAAATTCAAGATGACCACCAGCAGCCATTTTGTACCAAAATTAGTGCAATCAGTCTTTTGTACAGAACGTCTGTATGAAAGTTCTGATTTTAATAAATTTTTGTATGAATGTTTAGTAAGATGGAATACATCACATATAATACGGGGTTTTTTCTCGTGCAGAAATTATGCAAATTAGATGAACTTTGATTTATTCAGTGCTACTTATACACTGTAAGTGCACATGTCAATACGGCTCGGGTTAGAGGCTGTATTTATGAACCGATCTTCACAAAACTTCTTGGGTACCTTTGTTATCACCTTGGGACGAGAACGAGTGTTTCTGGGTGCGGTCAAAATTCAAGATGGCTGCCAGTGGCCATTTTGTACCGAAATTGGGTCCAATCAGTTTTTTGTCACAACTTCTATACAGCTCGTATTTATGAACTGATCTTCACGAAACTTCTTGGGTCCCTTTGTTTTCACCTTGGGACAGGAACGAGTGTGTTTTTGGGTGCCTTTGTTATCACTGTGCTATGAGAACAAATATTTTGGGGTTCAGTCAGACCCACTCTGGGACTCACAAGATTTCTTTTGTAGTTTAGCATCTGACTGTCACCCACCTTTACAATACTTTATCTATACATTTGTTACAGGCTACGGTCAGTATTTATGTACAGACCGTTACAATACTTTATATGTACCTTTGTTATCAGGTCATTACCTAGATGTTTGTCATTGCTGTGTCACATACTATACATGTACATGTCTTAACAAGTTGAGCTACAATGTCATTGACACTTTCATTTCGCATTAAAACACCAATTTAACGTAGAGTGGGTTTTAATGCTTTGAACCCGAGGGGCCGCATTTCCGGTCCAGGAACATAATACGTCATGATTTCATTAAATAGTATGGCTGCTATTTATTTATTTATTTATTTATTTATTTATTTATTTATTTATTTATTTATTTATTGGTGTTTAAGGCCACATACTTATGCACAATGGCTAATCGTGACCGTGACAGTTTTACGGGTGGATTAAGCCGGAGTACCCGGAGAGAACCACCGAGCATCGACGAGCAACTGTCAAATCCTCAACATTCTAACTCTGTTCAAGCTCCGACTATGGCTGCTAAGTGAATGTGGTGAGCAGACGACCAGTCAATATTTCCAACGCGCAGCCTTGGGGCTGCACGTTGAAAATATTAATGGGTCTACTTCGGATAATGAATGTGGTGGACTTTTCCAATTGCTGCCGTTGAACTGGCATGGTAGATACCACCAGTGTTTAACCCTTTACCCAACGAATCGGCCACATCCGCCCGTGAAATATGCAAATTCAGCAGCTGAAAAAATATTATTTTTCAAAAAATTTCAACAAGATCATATCATGTGACCCCTCTTTGGAACGTGCTCGCGCCAATGAGGGGTCACATGATATGGTTTTGTTGAAAATTGTTTGAATAATTTAAAAAAAAAAATGATATTTAAAATAATAAAGTTTGATATCGTCTGCGTTGGGTAAAGGGTTAAAGAGTTAAGTCAGATAATACATTCGCAGGAGGATATTCGACCAGATAATTGCTTCGGGCTTCCCCCTCGAGCATTATCTGGTCGAATACCCTGGATCTCGTGTTTAATCCTTTACATAAACAATGGACCAACTTTTGAAACGGTTAAGAGATTTTATGACGATGTGAACACACTCTTTCAAGAATCCATCAAATCTTCAGTAACGATGTCGATGTTTGGGTGTTAATCAACTTCTAGTGAAGAAAATTGCAAGGAGCTTACTTGTTCTTTTTGTTAAGCGAAATAAATTGGCTGCATAATAGTGGGTATTGTGGAATCAACAGAACGCCTTTGTTGCGGGCAACGGGAAATCCGTTCGTATTGGTTTCAAATTTGCAACAATTCAATACTCACGAAGTCTTAAACCTCGCCGACTTGAAATAACTCGATATTATTGTCACAGTTTGAAAAGTCAACTGAAAAGGCAACCATTATATCCCCGACAAAAGGCGAGCACTCATTTACGCCTACATGTAGAGCAAACTCGATGGTATGTTGTGTGAGATATTGCACTATTATCATGTGTGGCTCATTAAATTAAAAGCAAGAAATACGTATTTACTTTCGGTATGTCAATAGGGGCATTTAAAAAGCATTTCATTACGACACTTGATCGTAACAACCATATGACACAATATGGGTGAGCTTCATATATCACGCTATAGATTTAATAGTGTTGTCATTTGGATACCTTTTATTTCTGTCCGTGGGACTTAAGTGCGAGGAAACCGACCAGTATTTAGTCGTTCAATTAGCAAACCCATCCTCATTATACCATACGAGCACTGAAGCCAAGAGAACACGAGACTCACAGTGACGTAGCCAGTCTGAACACAGTACTGATCATAATCCACGCGAGTGCAGTGTTATCCACGCTTACATTTACCGGGTAATAAAAATAAAAATCAGCAAAGTTTTAATTAATGAAGCACCGGGTTGTATCCGGTGCTCCATTAATTAAAATTTTGATGACTATTCCTGTAATTAGTGTTTGGAATCTCATATTATTGCGCTCTTGGAAATACTGCCCACCCGTGGAAAGTGAACAGTCCACGGCGACTGTACTGTAAAGTGGTGGATAAAATATTTTTTGCTGTCAGAATTATGGCATGGCCGGATTTACAATTCGTCGCCTGAGTGCTAGAATGTTCTATATCCCCTATGGGCCATAAAACATTCTGGCACTCAGCCGACGAATTACTAACTGAAAGAGTGTGCAAGAAAATTTTCGTGACCAAATGCGCCATCTCGTACCTGAATTTACTGAATAAACTTTTAAATTTGGAGTGTAAAAAATTGTACTCAAACACCCATTTGATTTTTCTTCTGACTGCTAGACATCTGTACTTAGCAGAACATAATATAAACTTAGCTCACATTTTATCGATATCGTTAGAACCTCGTTGCCTGTACTTGAATTCAGGAAACAATCGATTAGTTTTTATTTGTTTCCATTGTGACAAAGTCTTGAATGTAACAAAGAGGAAGCAGATCTAAGACACCGAGACAACAACCTGAGTAATTATGGAGCAATTGGGAAAACAAACGGTGATGTCTTTGATACTGACAGTTGAAGTAACACCAGGAACGCGACCATCTACCAATATTGGTGGGGTGTGTGACCCACATGTGTCGGGCCATGTCAAAAGGCTTTTTGACTGTTCTTAGTAGTGGTAGTGATTATAGGAGCAGCATCAGCAGCAATAGTAGTAGTAGTAGTAGTAATAGTGGTAATAATAGTAGTAGTAGTAGTAGTAGTAGTAATACCACGGAAGGACCCTGTTAATTGAATTTATTTATTAGGGTTTAACGACACTTTAAAAGCCAGGGTCATATCGTGTCGGTGACAGTTTTACGGGTGGAGGAATCCGGAGTACCCGGAGAGAACCACCGACCGAGCAACGACGAGCAGCTGCCTGCTCCCCATCATCGTAACTCCGCACTGAAGGACAGGCAGGGTTAGACTGGTTGAAGTCATGCGCACCATCGACATGCAGTACGCCTTAGTACACGGTATCATCATGCCCCCATGTGGACAATCGGGATGAAGTGCCTTGCCCAAGGACACAACGCGGGAGTCCGAATCGATCGCTCAGACGGTCACCATCCAAGGATTAACCGGGCTCGACGTTGCTTAACTTCGGTGATCTGACGAGAACCGGTTACAGTGCAGTTGACACCTTGTTGCACTCAAAGGACGATGTGTTTCTTACTTTGAGTCGGTTCCCAGTTGTTCTAGTTAAGATCGGGTCGCTGCTTGGGCTAATAACTATCACGCAGCAGTAATCTGCCCGACTACTGGCCGACAAGGCCAAAACATTTTATCTCCACCATGCCCATACTCCACACAAAGAATCTACGCTTTTAAAAGGTCTAAGTGAGTGTGCAATTGGACAAAATATTTTCCTGCCACCAATTTCACCTCGTGCTGGGAAAAAATAACATTTCAAGCACCCTGAGTACTTTTTGGAGGCTTAAGTAGTCAGAAAGTGAAGAAATAACTGTAGCAAAATGAACCAAGAAATTGCAGGGTGAGTGTACTGTAGATGAACTAGTTTCAGTGAATTCAGGCGGCATAAATGTATATATGGTTGACATTTTTTCTGGAAACGTGTATGTGGGTGGGTGGGTGGGTGGTGGGGGGTCGTGCTTGTAAGTTGAGATCCCTCCAAACTGGCTAGCCCGCTGATTTTTATGAGGACAAATTTCAACAAACAAGAATAACAGGTTGCCTTTGTGTATTTCAGTTGATGCCTCTGAAATTGAGGTATAGTTTGGCAACCATGGTAACTAGATCAAAATCTGCGAAACATTAATGCATGACACTTTTGTACCTATTTACATACAGGATTTGGTGGTGATATGATTTGATAATCGTTAGTTGGTAAGTCAGGGAACAAATGATCAATCCAACCTGATCCTGCATATTTTACGTTGGGAACGGGACAGAAACTCGGCCACTCAAAGTAATTGGATTAAACCCTGGAAAAATATTGCTGAAGTCGTTCTTGGCATTATCTGCAAAATTTAACAATTCAGAAAAAAATGGTTTCCTGGGTTTTGTAGCATAATTATTGTTCTGTTCCCGAAAAAAAACCCAACCATTGTTTTGTTCATATGTGCCATCATTGTTTCAGATATCTACCTCTCCATGGTAACTGGGATGGGAAGGCCATGGTCTTCTCGTCTTAGTAACCTTGTAGAAATATACATTTAGTAGATTAATTGGATGCCTGGATCCAGTTGCTATCTTCAGATATTTGGAGTGGTCATGTTTGCCCGACCGTGACATGAATTTGCCTGGCGGTTCTTATGTTTACATAACTATGCTCCTCTGCATGTATACATAACTTCTCTTATGTATAACTTCTATTATGCATAACTTCTCGTATATACAACTCTTCTGTACAACTTCTCTTATGTATAACTCTTATGTATATCTATTATGTGTAGTTCTTCTCTTATGCATAACTTCTCTTATGTATAACTCTTCTGTATAAAATCTCTTAAGATTTTCAAGATTCCAAGATTTATTCAAGCAATTAAAACCTACAGAGTGGCAGATTGAGAAAACAAAACAATAACAGTGACAGAATGAAACATTCAAAAGAAAAAGATGTTAAAAGTACACAAAAATAAACTACATTATAGATATACATAATATAATGTAATAAACTACATAATAGTTGTACATAATAGATAAACATAAGCGTTATACATAAGTTATCTTATGTATAACTCTTATGTATATATATTATCCACAACTTCTCTATGTATATATGCATAACTATGCTGCTCAGAGCAAGCATAAATATGCTTCGTAAAATGGACGATGGAAACACGTGTCACCATAACAACACGCGTTGCGCATGCGCAATGACACCACATATCACCATGGTAATGACGTCACAACATGGTTGATTGCGGCTCACGCAAGTTACCATGACACCCAACTCTACGTCACCCGGACCGGTCCGGATCTGGTCTGATTACGTGACTTACCCCAAATGTGATCTGTCCAGGTACATACACTACTACTGACCACTTACAGTCACGGCAATTAACCACAATCGGCAAAGCAGAGCAGTGATTCTCTGCCCCTCCCCAGAAAGTACTTTCCTTTCTGAATCCCATGGACATTTATTGACGGTGTGGGGTTTCCTAAACATTACCCAGGGATGCTAAAGACTTGATTTGACGAAAGTATGATCATTAAGGTCACACGAAATAAATTAATTGATTCTCAGTCATTTTCTTGTTAAAAAAGAGAAGGGGGCATTTTTTATCTTGCATGTGGTGAGCATGGATTGAGAGTCTTTCCGCTGTCATTTCACACACGGGATATATAGAAAGTACAAAATTATACAAATAAACTCATTTAATTTTAAAAATAAAACTGATTTGCATTTTTAGTTATGCTCTTCAGATTCCAGTTGCATTCATCAATTGAAAAACATAAAAATTTCGATGGTCTCCCGATTTTGTAGTAATACTGGAAGACATGGTAAGACAATAAAAATTTCCAACGATGGGGTTCAATTCCAAAGAGGGATTTCCTGGGAATTAAAACATTTTTTAAAAGTCTTATTGTATTGACTTTTATAGGTATTGGGTATATTGTTTTATGACACGGCGGACAGACATGTGTATGCCATTAAAATCCCGACCCAAGGGTGGACAGTGTTGAATGAAGGATTTGTGCACCAGTTGCTCGATCTTCGACCCCATCTTGCTCTATTCATACGTTCGTTTCTCGTATAATTGAATATTTTATCTGCACATCACGCAGTGTCGCCCAAGCCTGTATGCATGCACGCTCAGTTTGCACATTGCAAATGCCATCAAATGTAACTAATTGCTAACTGTATGGTTCTTGGGGTTGAAAAGGTCAGCTGTGAACCACTTTTTATACCGTGATTACCTATTCTACTATATATGAAAAGCCTATGACATAAATTTTAGCTTTACACATCAACCGTGGTGAACACGACACAATGGGATTTCATGAGTGAAAATTTACACCTCCAGTAGAACTACATCCCCGCTGACCTTTGGTGACGTCGACCTGAATGCAAACTTGTCTAAATTTATCGCACGTCTCCTCGCGAAGAGTGAAATGGAAGTGACAATTATTTATTACGTTTTTAAATGGGTTTAGTTTACCTCATAAGATGCCAAAAATTAAGAAACATGCATTGTCTCATGTTAATAAAGCATGCATAACTCGAAGTAGTATATTATTAAAACGAAAAAGGCTCAGTTTCTTTTTTTTTTCATTTCGTTTCGGCAATAAAATTGACAGCGGAAGTACCGCCAACCGATGCTCGTGTAGACAAGAGATTCGCTAGTATGTACGTCTGTTGTCAGTAAAATCGAGAAAAAATAATAGCGACTCTTAATAATCTGACATCATGGTATAAATATAAAATATACCCAAAGTAGCTTGGTGTACCAAATGTTCACCACTCGTGGTGAAGTGATGTAAACCGCGCGCCGAAGGCTCGCGGTTAACACCACTTCACCACTCATGGTGAACATTTGGTACAACAAGTTACTATGGGTATATTCTATATGTCAATTACCGCCACTGTAATGCATTTTACTCAGTATTTGTAGCTTGCGTTCCTAAAATATTTGAATGCACAGTATCATACTCCGTCTTTTGAACCAAGCCCAGTTTTCTGACAAAAGGCTGTATTTATGCGCAGCTGTCTATATTTTCAAAATGTTAGGGCGTCTTTATTACATTTTCAGTTACGTGTGTTTTCCATGCTGATTTAGTACGTACGCGATAAGTCAGATTTTAAAAATATATAAATAACGACTGAGATCAGGATTTGATATTTTTGCCACACGTAAGCTCTGCACGCAAAATTATTCTCATTCACCCTTTAAACACCGAGTTTCTGGATAAGGGTGTTTTGAGATGAGTTTCTGTAATAATTTAATCCCACGGCCCAAAGGGGATGTGGGGTAGAATTATTTCTAAATCTCCCCTCTATTTCTTCTTTGTCTCGTCGTCTTACTGCGGGACAAATTTCCCTGACGCAAACATTTATGCATACCGGGTTGAAAGGCTTAGGGCTGAGGAAAACAATGAAACGGTTCAGGTTTCCCGACCGATCCCAATTGTCATACCCGATCCAAGCTAATCTTTTTACGAGCTCAAAGATGTTAGTTATATCCATTTAAAACGATATTTGAAGATACTTACGGATCTGACGTCAGATTCATGTACACCGCGAATGTCGGCAATACATTTTAACCCTTTACCTAATCCGAATGCAGACGCCTCACGATATAGCCTTACATGTTGATGCGGCGTTAGGTATAACCATGTTGATGCGGCGTTAGATATAACCATGGTTATATCGTGGGGAGCACTGGCGAAGCGATATTGGTTCTCGTTAGATCACGGAAGTTAAGCAACGTCGAGCCCGGTTAATCCTTGAGTGGGTGACCATTCGGCGATTGATTCGGGTGCTTCCCGTAGTAATGGCTGGTGTGCGAACGGCGAAGTTTGAGTGTGTGATCCTGCGACGTTGCATCACATGCCAGCTGTGGACGTTGGGAATGTTCACCAGTACTACCCAATCCTCACCGTACCTAGGTGTAAAATAGGGACCTGTTGAGGTGCTTGCCTTGCGTGCCCGTCTGTGGAGCACCAGCAGTATGCTCCGACAGCTCCGTTGAGTTGAGCTGAGAATGTCATAGAATGAATAAAGGGTGTGAACACCTATGATACGGGGTAATAATGTAAGTCAGAGAGCACTGCGGTTGATTCTAGGCGTTAACATTGCATTATTTTTAATAAACAGAGAGCAAATAAATAAATAAATATATAAATAAATGATTCGAATGCAGATAACACTTACAGTACAGCCGCTGTGGACTGGCCACTTTCCACATGTGGGCCATATTTCCAGGGACGCAAAAATATCAGATTCTAAACACTAATGATAGGAATAATCATCAAAAATTTAATTAATGAAGCACCGGGTACAGCCCGGAGCTTCAAAAATTAAAATTTTGCTGGTGATGATTTTAATTACCTGGAAAACATCACTGCCCACTCGTGGATTACGAACAGCCCACCGCGACTGTACTGTAATAAAAAAATTCTTGAAAGTAGTATGTCATATTCCCCTACAGGTAAAGGTTGGGGGACCCCGGTGGGGGACCCCGGAAGTGACATCATGTCACGTGACCTAGTGGCGCCATGTTGTGTTGTCATGGTAACCCGTATGAGCGGCCATCTTGTGACGTCATTTACATAGTGATACGTGGTATGAGTGCGCATGCGCAGCGCGTGTTGTTAGGGTGATACGTGTTTCCGTCGTCCGTTGTATACTGGAGGCCACCATCTTGGTTTCTATGGTAGCACGTAGTTGCTATGTTACCTAAAACCTTCTTATGGGATAAGGGTATGTTTTGTTCGATTGAATCGGAGTATAAGTATAAGACGGAATCCCACTTTTGGAATCCCTTTTTGGAATCCCATTTGTGGAATCCCTTTTTCGAAAACGCCTATGGCCATGGAATCCCTTTTTCTGAAATGAGTCTAAGAGTCGTTCGAGGAGTCACTCGAACGAGCAATTGCTCGTTGGCTCATTTGGTCGATGGGATTCGAGTCGTTCGAGCAATATGCCGAGTCCCTCGATCGAGCAATTACTCTAAAGCTCATTTGCTCGGTGGGATTCGAGTCATTCGAGCAATGGTTTATCAGTAACTGCTCGATTGCTTATTGGGTTTGGGAATACTTGTGTATATTTGATATACACAAGGGAGATAACTGCATTATGGGAAATCAAGCACTGGTAATTATAAGACTTGGACGAGAGAACCAGAGATAGTTTGGACTGGATAGACTGTTAGTGATAGAGAAACATATGCAATAGGCATTAAAAATGGGATTCTGGGAAAATCAGGCCCTGTACTTCTATTCAATAGAACATACCCCCTGTACCCCTTGATACTATAGCATAACGTGTTATTTTTATATGCCCAAAATGGGGCTTCACATGCCCGTTTGGGTGGTTTGGTGGAGATTTTGGTGGTTTGTAAGGGTGGTCGGGTCTATTTGGGTAATTCTACAAAGTAAACGAGGATTTGAGGAAAATCCGAACCAGAAAAATACTCCACTTCAATCGAACACACCCCCAGGGAACCCCTTGGTACTATAGCACTACGTGCTACTATTATAAACCAAAAGAATGGCGGTCCTAAATAGGGTTCTGACAGAATTCGAAATAGGAAAACTTGTCGGGTTGTTTGTGGTAATTCTACGAATCGGGAAAATACTCCGATTCAATCGAACACACCCTCAAAACATACCCCTATCCCATAAGAAGGTTTTAGGTAACATAGCAACCACGTGCTACCATAGAAACCAAGATGGCGGCCTCCAGTATACAAAATGGACGACGGAAACACGTATCACCCTAACAACACGCGCTGCGCATGCGCACTCATACCACGTATCACCATGGAGATGACGTCACAAGATGGCCGCTCACGCGAGTTACCATGACAACCCAACATGGCGCCACTAGGTCATGTGACATGACGTCACTTCCGGGGTCCCCCACCGGGGTCCCCAACCTTTACCTGTAGGGGAACATGACATACTACTCTTGAATAAGTATAAATTTTCATTTTTTTTGCCTCGAAAACACAGCTTATGACACCTCATCGGAACAAGCTCAACTGGACGGTCTATACCGTTACGTTGGGTAAAGGGTTAAGCGACCATGTGAGAATATAAAATATTGGAATAAATAAAATAAAAAAAAATCCCCGAGAATATAAAATATTGGAATAAATAAAATAATATAAAAATCCCCGACTGAACGACCCTATTTTTTCAGTTGCATGAAACCTGAACAAACCTTTATTTACCGCATAAGTATAATGTGCATTGTGTAAATCTTCAAACAGGATCACAAAAAGCAAGTTAAAACAAAGCCAAGGGATAATCTAAAAAATCATCCTATCATCCTTTTCTCATTCCACTGATAATACTGAATAGAAATTTTGCTTTCTTGCAAGTGCAGTACAGAAAAATGGATTAATTCTCCACACAGCGATGTCGAAGTATCAATATTTCAAACTGCAAAATTTTCCCCAAATTTTAACCAATTCAGTCATGTCTGAGAGAGCCCAATGTGCGCTGTCAAACAAGATTGAATTGGTTAAATTCCAGTTGCATAGTGGGAAACATTTGATGCTTGAAATTTCGATATTTTTATATCAGTGTTCTACTGTTCGGGGATTGATACCGAAACACCGGGGGAGTGGGGGGAAATTTTTCAACAATAATTATATATACTATCTGAGAAAATGCACAAGAAAAGAATGAAAAGAATTATTAGGTGCGCATCGGAGATGCAGGCGTCGAGTTGGCAATCGGAGAGATTTGCATGTCCATAACCTGTCCATAACCCGGTTATATGCCACTGTTGTCAAATATGGAACCTTTGTTCACCCCCCAAATTCTGTAATGAAAAATCGGGCCGCGTCAGTTTTCGAACCCGGTTGAAATGTTATTGCAAAAGACCTGAATGGCAAATATTAGTCAAATTGGAGAACGTTTGTTCAAGTTATTCTGCTGACGAGCTCAAAATTCGTAAAAAAAATATTAATTAAGGCCCATACCTCTGTAGCGAAAAAGCGGGTCGGGTAATTTTTCGAACTCGTTTGGGGTATTATTGCAAAAAAAAAACTGTTAGGAAAATATTAGTCAAATCGGAGAACGCATCCCCAAGTTATTGAGCTAACAGTGCGAGAATGCCCGGATGCTCGCCCGCCCTGACGCACTCCGACCGTGGCCAAACCATAGGTCTCGGTTGTTAACACAACTCGACCAAAAATAACAAACTTCCTGCTCCATGGGTGTCGGTGGCAAATTTTGATTGATCCGACAGCATTAGACGGGAAAATGAATTGTATGGAGGTGAGTTCATCATTTCTGAGAAAACCGAAAGGAAGTATTTTATTTGAAATATAACGTCCTGGCAACATCAGGATGTTAATGTTAATCTATATCAGTAACCCTCAAGTCCTCTGATTAATTTTACGTTAATAAATACCGTATATTCATGTACACAGCTGCAGATGTCCTAACAGTGTTTTTACATTATTGCTGGCTGACTGTACCAGTGTACAGGCAACCAACAAAAACGTAATCACTGCCAAGATAAATGCATCCTGCCAGTGAAGTAATCAAGGAAGAATACACTTGGGATAGTACTGAAATGGGTAACCGGATAACCGGTTTGAAACCGGTTACCTACCTAACCGATTAAAAAAAACGTCAACAGGTTATCCGAAATAACGATAGTGATCGTCATTCCACGGTTAAAACGTAGTAAATCTGCCGCTTCTCCTTTGGGATAGATTACATCTCGAAGCACCGGTGTATATATTGAGAAATAATCGACTTTGGCGTTCAAGACTTCGTTAATGATCGGCAATTTCCGTGAGTTCTGAGTAACCGCAGAAACTATTCCGTAGTATGTATACAAACGAACGTTGTCGAGTACTCGACAACGTTCGTTTGTATACGCACTGCGGAATAGTTTCTGAGAATACTGCTTTCCAATTCCTATAGTTTTGATCCCAGATTCGGTGAAATAATGGCTACAGTTAACCGGATATTAACCGGTTACAGCTCTCGGTTAGTCGGTTGTGATAATGAGCCAACCGTTTCAGCCCTAACTTGGGACAACTTTTTCAGTGCAATATAAAAGGCAGTTTATGGCTTTATTACACGCCTGATCTATGAAATCCACATCTACAGCAATATTAAAGCATGTGCAAATGAAAATTCCGTTCCGAACGGAAATCGTCGAGCAGACGATTGATCACTCGAAACTGAACCGATTGCGAAATAGCTAAATACAACGTCTAAAACTGAAGGATAAGGTGAGTTTAATGTGCACGAAAATAGCAAAGAAGAAATAGAGTCGATATATGAAGGGTATAATGAATATTCAGATGAAGAAGAATAGTGTGAGTACGCATATTTGGTTGCCGATAAAAAGTTTTCTTTTTGTTGATAGTGGTCAAATGAATTGCTGAATGTCCTTCTCTTAACTGTTTTTTGTAGACGTGAAGGCGTGTATTAAAAAACAGAACGACTCGCGCGTTTGGCCTCTCGTTTTATCCTTCCGCACTGGCACTCGTGCCATATCGATTAACCCATTCACACGGATGTGTCGTTCTGTGTATGTACGGGAACTTAAGGGTTAAATGGAATACCGTTTTGTTTTTTGTTATTATTGATAATGACAATTTAAGACAAAACTTTCGGTGGGAGGTGCGTTGCTCTCTGTATTCACACCCTTGAGTCAAGTTCTATATCCAAACTCTACATTAAATCCTGTGAAGTCGATTAACTGGTAGAGTGCTGGAAGCCCCATATTTGGGCTTTATTCTGTAGTGTCGGAACAACATCCTAAAAGCTTCATATTCTGTGGATGTTCTACATATCATCTCTCAAGTGAAGTTATTTAGTCTGTTTGGATTTATCTGGTATCAATTTATGGGAGAGCGCCTCTTGGCACTCTCCCATAAATTGTGACAAGGCAAAGATTTGTGAACAAATTTTGATGACCAAAAATAATTCAGCACTGTACCAGTTAACAGTTAACATTGGCATCTCCGAGGCTGCAACATTGTTTGAAAGAATCTAATAGAAAGAAAACAGTCGTAACTAATTTATTTTTACATCTGATTTTTCAAATAATTTTCAACCCATTCTTAGCCTATGTAATATTTATATTTATACGAGTATCTACCTACCTATCTATCTACATATATATATATATATAAATACATTGAGTCTTTCTAAAGAGATTCGTGACTTGATACAATAAGAATGCTTTAGGTATGTTGATTCAATTCGATTTCAATTTCTTGGAGGTGTGCGCAACTCGGGGTATCCCATATTTGCAAAAAAATTATTTGTTGAAAAATGTGTTTTGTGGCGACGTTTTATACCTGTTATCTACATGTGTAGTTATAAAAAAAACTTAATATTTTAAACACCTTGTCTTTGTTTGTACTACTGTCATATAACTTAGTTTACAAAAAACACAACAAATGAAGAAATAAATAACTAAGAGCACCCAAAATGCTGAAATAGAAAGAATGGGTAGATACAGATATTCGCCCATTTTGATTTTTGCGAAATGGGACACAGCAAAACTTATATGCAAAAGACCGTTTCACTGACTGAATTCGAGAAAGTGCTTGAATCCAAATACATGCCCCATGTTCCTGTGAAAAGCTAAGTTATTATGGACAGAATATTCATAACGGACTAAAGTCCATCAAAGTAATGCCGTAGAAAGTAGTGTTCAACCGATGATCGGAATCGGCCACCCTAATCGGCCGATTGTGGGCAATCGGGTGACAACAGCAACGGCTACTGGAACATCGGTTCAAGCGATTGTTGCCAAACATTTTTTGTGGTGATTCATTAACCACATTTTATTATCTTCTACAATTGTTCAATTGTTAATATAAATGATGTCAATGATACCATTCAATAAAGTTGAAAAACCACCACAATGTGTATTATTAATCTCTCTAGACGCCCCTTTACGGGATATACAAGTTAAATGACATGTAAAGCTTACAACTGAGAGTACTTGCGACAATCGCCAGTTCATACCGGAAAAATGAAGGTTGCACGCGATTGACTCAGGTCGCAGTGAATATTATCAGTTGCGCGCACTTGGGTGTAAACGTGGCTCTGCCCAAGTGCCCGTGACTGGTAATTTTACTGGACCTGAGTCGACGGAGAGTAACACTGTAAAATATATTCAATTTAATGTAGTCTCGACTTATCTAGGAGTGAACGGACTGTAAACACGTAAAATAAGTTCAATTTAATGTAGTTCTTTCGAGCCTCGACCTGTCTAGTAGTGCGCGGTATTACAATCGTAATCGGCATCGATATCGGCCGATTGTGAGCTCAAATAAGCTGTAATTGGTCAGCGGCCATCTTTTGTAATCGGTTGAACACTAGTAGAGAGCTTTATCACGTTGGGCGTGATTCCAAAACATTTCCGTCAAACAGAAGGTCGCGACGCAGAGCATCGTGGAGTGGAACGCAAGTCATATCATCTTGATTGAACGCCATCAGATTCACCTATCACCTTAAACCATTGTTTCGAATAAGTGGCACGGGATCATCTCTCAAGACTTGTTTAGTGCACATTGGTGGGACTCTAGGGTTTCTCTCAACCCCTTGCTATATGCTCATATTGGTGGGACTCTACGGTTTCTCTCAACCCCTTGCTACATGCTCACCACAAGAGTCTAGAAAAGTTTACATTTGGGGTTGACAATGGTGTTATTCTAAAATGGAGACTGGAAAAATATAATGTATTTATGCAATGGAATGAATTAATTCAAACCCAAGTTACTAACCTGATGGGTTTGTTCCAGTTCCACTCTTCTATTCATGGTTGTGTCCCAAATTCGGTTCTCGTAAAACCACTGCTTGGGCTTGGAAGAATAAAATAATGGAATATAATAAAACGATTGATAGGTACTGAGAGCACACCTCGTCCTATAGAGTCTAAAAATGATTGCAGATTGGTGTTATAATCTTACAGTCCATCCTGTTTCATCAAACATATCTCCAAACGCGTGACGATAACACGATGCAGTATACGACTTCGAGCTACCAATATCAACCACGTGGTACCAAATATCCCAGATGGCTGCACGCAACGTTTAAACAAATATGAAGAAAAACACATACAGTACGTGGAGAGTGGATTGTAACTAAATCACCCGCGGAGTGGAGTTATCACCCAAGCTATAACTTTCAAATTTTGTACATATGGACAAAAAACACAAGCAATATTTCAGCCAATGGACCTCCGGGTTAAACCCGGAGGTCCATTGGCTGAAACTTTGCTGGTGCTGGTTATGCTTTGCAACAAATTTGCAATTATTCCTCGGGTGGAATCTCCTCTCTGTGGGTGATTTGGTGAAAAAACACTCTCCACGTACTGTAGGCGACAACGAGTCACAGATACACACTTATATTGACACCAAACATATTTCAGGCAGAGATAGCTGACAGAGGTCAGCACCACTTAACCAGAAAAGAATACAGGGGATTATTACAGTTGCTCTGGTTTCGACTGAGTCCTCGAGCATCTCCAGTTACAAAATGAGAACGTATTTTGTTTCCATTTGTGTGAAACGTGGCACTGATCAGTCGAGTTCTCGAAGCTTTTCCGTAAATCCCGATTTCCGAACAAGATTGTTGTATGAACAACTGAACAGAGAAACACAATTACTCACGAAATCTTCAGTTCTATAACTCATAAGTTCAGCATTAGTTAAATAGTAATATTATCTTACGTAGTTTTGAAGCCAATGGGGAACTTTCAAGACTTGTCATGGCGCTGATTCTTTCCATCAATGGCGCAGATTCGTAGGCAGGCAGATCTGATGGGCTCAGATTCGTTGCAAAGCAAATCACTGAGACTTCTCGGAATAGTTCTCACAAAATGATTAGTATCACATGTAACTCAATTCGGTCGAGAACAAGAAACAATTCTTCCTGACAATACTATGTCTATAGAAGTATTAGTATTATAAAGTATATGATTTTGACCAATTTATGAAGTATATCAGTTCGAGTCATCGGTATATTGGTTGAGTTGTATACAAGTATACTATTAAAAAAAGTAGGGGATTTTTAATAATAATGAGATTATGAAGAAATACATTTATATTTTCATCAACAAGGCAGTTGAGGCATTGCACTGTGACATCTGGTGAATGGTTTCAGCGATAGTTGGGTGTCTGACAAGCACACATTCCACGCACTGAGCTGTAGAAGACATGGACGGTCAGTCAGAGAATTTACCATATTCAGTCCAAGACCTCAATACCTTGTAAATCCTCCTCAGTTCGCGAGACAGGCGCGGATCCGACGTGGCATACTCTTCAACAAACGTCCAATATCAGCTTGACTGATGTTATTCCTTTCTTCCTGTAGTGCAGCGGCGTGTTCCTGGACATTGGTTGGGACTGTTGGCGTTGTCGTAGGCGCATGCCAAGCATATTTCAGACGTGCTCGATTGGTGAAAGGTCTGGACTTGGTGCTGGTCAAGGCAGTGTAATGATGTTCTGCTCCTGGGGGAACTCTGTAGCGACACATGCCATGTGTGCTCTTGAGTTGTCATTTGGAAAAATGAATCAACAGCCGTGACGTCGCGCAAATGGCACCACATGAGCCGCTAACATGTTGTCACGGTAGTACTGCCCTGGGACACTCCCTTGGATGACATGTAATGCTGTTCTGCTGGTCATGGTTATGCCTCCCCACACCATAACCGATCCACCACCAAATCGATCGTGCTGCCTAACGGTTAGGTCATGGTATCGTTCGTTCCGCCGCCGCCGCCGCCGCCACCACACTCTGTTTCGCCTGTCGTGGAAGTCGTGAATGAACCTCGATTCATCGGAAAACATGACGTTACTCCACACCAATTACGCCTTGCTGCGATGTGACATTCAGTCACACTTGGAATTATTCGATGTCGTCGAGCGTACAGATTCCAGCTGTGTAGGCGATTTCGGATAGTCTGACCACTGACTCGCACATCTGTCGCACGGTGCAGCTGCTGTCTAATTTCTGAGGCAGTTTGATGGTGGTTACGTAATGCTGTGTTCCGGATGAAACGATCCTGGTTAGCAGTTATCGCCCTTGGACGACCTGACCGACGTCTGTCATCAACATTGCCTGTCTGACGGTAGCGTGACCACAACCTGCTAATCACCAATTCAGTAATGTTGAGAATTTGAGCCACTGCAGTCTGCCTTTTGCCAGCTTACAACATGCCAACGGCACGTAAAAGTTCGTCACGTGTCAGTCTTCGCATATCTCAAAAGCTACGTTTCGACCAGAAACTACTGATGAACGACTTTATACCAAGAAAAGAACAATGATACCTCCGAAAAAGCCCGCCCAGTACAAATGAAAATTTCAAAACGTACCCCACAGACATTAATGCGGCGCTCGTGTGAGAAACCTGCACGACGTTTTCGTGGGCCGGTGACATTCATGATCCATACTAAACTTGGTAACATACTGATGTGTCCAATCACGCGTATCCAATACCATTTTCCGAAAATATCAACATCAGGTTGGATATCCCCTACTTTTTTTTTAAATAGTCTATATTCTATCGCATATTATCGTATTAAACATACATATTAAATGGACACCCATATAAGTTCCTGTGCTAAGAACTTTAGGTGTTTCGCAGATAAGGAATTACCCATCCAATACGAACACACCCAGCGAAGTGTTTCGAATAAGCATACAATGTTTTCTTATTCTGCCATGTCATGGCTCTGACACCCCCTTCAACTAACTGTAAACTCTAGGTGTTATAAGAAATGAATGGCCGATCCAGGAGGGGGGGGGGGGGGGGGGGCTTCCCCTCCATTTTCCCTCACCCCCAAAACCAAACTTCAAATTGCTACCTGACCGTGATTTTCGTGGAAGCGTTTACAAATAATGATGTGAGCCCCCCCCCCCCCCCCCCCCCCCCAATTTTAGACACAATCTGGGGGCCTTTGAAGACCACGCCAGGTGTTGTAGAAACGCTCAGACATCGATCCCAGGGCATCCATATATGAAATGTTTTCATGGGAGAGATCAGATCTCCCACCCCCCACCCCACTAACGGGAGGGGGCACACCTTCCATACCCCCTAGCTAATGTCTGCGGCCTTCGGGAGTTCCCTTCGGCAGCTCGACTCATATCTTACTCACCCCCCCCCCCCCCCCCCCCAATCGAAATCCTGAGCCGCCACTGTCGTCATTGCACTTTGACCGAAAGAGAAATTCAAAAAGGTGTGTGAATTCCCGAAGGGGATTCTCACAAAGTTCTCCCATTTCATCATCCGCGCCCTTTGTTGATTTACTGATTGACTGACTGATTGATTTATTGATTACCACCTGGTGTGTGGGCCATTGAGAAATGAACGGTCGTTGCGTGTTGGATCATGAACGTTTATAGTAATTTTCACACAGCGGACCTGTGTGGACGCATAGGGGGTCAAAATAAGAATTGAATCTCGCTTTTTTGGACTTCTAAATGTAGGTTTTGGACAAGTGCAAACAAAAAATGAACCCCGAAGTGGTTCATACTTGTTTGCATGGCGAAAAAGCTTTATTTAAAAAAGTCTAAGGAGCGACATTGTATACTTATAATCCAAATCTAAATATTGCACTTTTATGGGGTGGGTGGGGTGGGTTGGTGGGATTATATAAATAACACTAAAAGATGCAGGTAATATGTACATGTAAGACCACCTATGTTCACTATTTTCCCATCCGTCGACACTCCGATATGCGGTCTGCCCTTAACACTAAAGTCGACACGTGTATACCTTGGCGCTAGATATGACGCAGAATAAAAGTAATCGGCGTGTGTCACTATCTAAACCGAGCGGGGGGCGCGGTGGCTCAGTAGGTAGAGGTAAGGCTGCAAGCCGAGAGGTCCTCGGTTCGAATCCCACCTGGGGCAATCGCGTTGTGTCCTTGGGCAAGACACTTCACCCCCTTGCACACGTGGGGGCACGGTGACGCTGTGTACTAAGGCGTACTGCATGTCGATGGTGCACCTGTCTTCAACCAATGCTAACCCTGCCTGTGTGGAGTTAGTATGTTGGGGAGCTGACAGTTGCTCGCCGTTGCTCGGTGGTTCTCTCCGGGTACTCCGGCTTCCTCCACCCGTAAAACTGTCGTGGTCATGATTAGCCATTGTGCAGAAATATGTGACCTTAAACACCAATAAATAATAAATATATAAATAAATATCTAAACCGAGCTTCCTCTGACACACCCCTTTAAACATTTGGGCTAAGTCTCAGATGATTTAAAGGGCGGATTGTCAGAGGAAGCTCATATTGGCCTTAACTACAAGGAGTTGAACAAAACAATATTAACAAGGGCTACGCAAAGCGTTGGCTACTCTCCCTGACCCGTGGGCATGTTTGATAGCCTTAAAGGTATTGAGACAGAAAAATGTTCATAGTCGAAAGAGTAAAAAAAGTGCCATAACTCTGGGAAAAATTATTGGAAGGAACCCGTTCCCTGTGCATGTCCGTTCTCCCATGTGGGCCTGTCAGCATAACAAAGGGTATCCAAATCCGACCGATGACTTTGAAATTACAATCCATATTGTTTTGTACGGACAGACAGACGAACGGAGAGACAGATGAACGGACGGAGGTATTTATTTACGGATGTTTAAGGTCACATATTTATGCACAATGGCTAATCATGACCGTGACAGTTTTACGGGTGGAGGAAGCCGGAGTACCCGGAGAGAACCACCGAGCAACGACGAGCAGCTGCCAGCTCCCCAACATCGTAACTCCGCACTGCAGCACAGGCAGGGTTAGATTGGTTGAAGACATGCGTACCATCGACGTGCAGTACGCCTTAGTACACGGCGTCATCGTGCCCCCACGCGAGCAATGGAGATGAAGCGTCTTGCCCAAGGACACAACGCGGTTGCCGCAGGTGGGATTCGAACCGAGGACCTCTCGGCTTGCAGCCTGCACCTCTACCAACTGAGCCACCGCGCTCCCAACGGACGGAGGTCTTCATTATATACCACCAAACGCTTCTTCGGAGGTCGGGGCGGGGATAAGAGCTAATAACAGCAAAACGTATATCGATGTCGGGATTGGATTTTGATGCATAACCTTCTATTGTATATAGATTACCAAATGAAATCAGTGTTGAATCGCCTACGAATCCGCACTCAGAAAGAGAGGAACGAACCTGATCGCAACCATAAAATCGCAAACGAATTCGCGCGTTCATCATACGTAATTTCAAACGCTTCGTACTCATAAAATACTACTGATTCGGTCCCAATTCTTGCAATGTTTACAAATCTGCCTGAACGGGACAGAATACAATTTATGTGAACTGTGCATGTGCTGTGAATTTCCAGCAATCTCCTCCACAATTTCCCTATGGAAAATGTACACATTTTGTACGCGGCTGTATTATATGCCACAAAACTATTCTAGGGCTCTAAAATAAAGTTATTTCCATAATTTTATTCAGGCGAATGGCATCCGTAACCAATATTTGACAAAATACCCATGTTATACTCACATTTCTGTCATCTTTTTAAAAAAACAGAGCTTCCGAACTTTTTGAAAATCGGGAACGATCTGCAAACTGTCGGAACGAATCAGCGTAAAAACAAGAAACAAACTGATTCTGTAAGCGTCGGTCACCCCCAGTGACTGTAGCCGAGAAGGGGTCAAAGCAAAGATTTCACTGAGTGGCCTGTGTGATAGAGAAGACAGGTTTTGAAGAGTACCTTGATGGCGACTTTTTTCTTTGTGGGGTGGGGGGTGGGGCGGTCGGGTCACTGTTGTTTGTCTTTGAAAAATATTCGCTTATCACGAGTATTTAATTAACAGGAGTTTTGATACTTCCCTTATTCTAGTGATAAACTGGCCATTTATGCTATGAGATAGTGTTTGAAGAGCTTACGAAGCTCTGTCAAACAAGATATAATAGAAAAAGAGCTTTCAACTTTTCGACCTTTAGAAATCCACGAGGTAACCAAATTAATAAAAGAATCCTCAAATGCCTCATGTCAACTCGATCCAATGCCAGCACCTATTGTCAAATCATGTGTAGACTCTTTGGCTCCTGTAATCACAAAAATGATCAACATGTCTCTGCTAGAAGGATATGTGCCTGATGCGTGGAAAATAGCAATTGTTAATCCTCTTCTGAAGAAACAAGGTGCGGAACTTGTGTTTAAAAACCTCCGACCAGTGAGTAACTTACCGTTCGTCTCTAAGCTGTGTGAAAAAGACGCAATTGACCAACTAATGTTACATAGTGATAGGCATGCTCCATTACCGGCCAACACGTCTGGATTCAGAAAATTTCACTCCACTGAAACGGCATTACTCAAGGTTCAGAATGACATCCCCCTTAATATGGAGTCTGGAAGGGTAACATTGCTTGTTCTTTTAGACCTTAGTGCTGCTTTTGACACCGTTTGTCATAAAACTCTGCTAGAGACAACGAATTCAGATTTTGGACTAAATGGTGTTGCTGCTAGCTGGCTATCATCATACCTCGAGAATAGGCAGTAGCGTGTATCAATAAACGGTAATCTGTCAAAAGACTTCCACCTTGAATGTGGAGTGCCACAGGGCAGTTGCCTTGGCCCTGTTCAGTTTCTATTCTATATTTCAAAACTGTTCACCATCATTGAATCTCACCTGCCTGACGTCCATGGTTATGCTGATGACACACAGGTCTATTTCTCTTTTCGACCATCAACCAAGGATCAAACTAAAGCTCTAGGAACTATTGAATCATGTATTTCGGATATTCGCACACGGATGGTTTCAAACAAATTAATGATAAATGATGATAAGACTGAATTCCTAATAATTGGTTCACGACAACAACTCACTAAAGTTGACATCAATTCAGTGAAGGTAGGAGATTCCGACATCAGTGCAAGTAACAGTGTGCGTAATCGTGGTGCCTTCTTCGACTCTACCATGTCTATGGACAGACATGTTACAAATATGTGCAATAAGGCTTTCAGAGGTCTATACAGAGTTAAACAGATAAGACAGTTCCTCACCAAAGACTCAACAAAAACCCTAGTTCATGCCTTTGTAACTTCACATTTGGATTATTGTAATGTCTTACTGTTCAACATTCCACAATATCAGTACTCTCGCCTGCAGATGGTACTAAATGCATCAGCCCGAGTGGTATGTAGGGTATCACGATCTCAACACATCACTCCTGTTCTGAGGGATATGCACTGGCTGCCAGTCAAGTACAGAATAATTTTCAAAACTTTATTATTAGTTTTTAAGACACAAAACAACATGTCACCAGCCTACTTAGAAGAACTCCTTAATACCAAGAATGTATGTCAATACAACCTGAGGTCCGATGGTAAAATGCTGCTACATGTTCCAAAACATAGCTGTAAAACATTTGGAGATTGGTCATTCTCATTTGCTGGCCATCACTTGTGGAATAATTTACCAGAACACCTAAAAAGACTGTCAAATGTCAACCTTTTCAAGAAAGATCTCAAAACATACCTGTTTTAAAAAGCCTATAAGTGATGTTCTGCACTGAAAGATACTGTATATATTCTGTTTGTATATTAGCATGAGCTCAGTAACATGTACAGCGCCTTAGAATATGGTTCTATATCTTCTGAACTATAATTTTGGCGCTATATAAATGTGTATATTATTATTATTATTATTATTATTATTATTATTATTATTATTATTATTATTATTAGATTAAATGTTTGAATTGGATGCACTGAGGTCAATGGGTTGTATACATGTGTCGAATTTAGTGGTTGTCAAAGTCACTCTTCGATAGAATACAGGATTTTATGCTCATTAACAAGCGTTACTCTATATCCTGTAATCATTAAGCAATTATCAGTCAAATTTGTAGTGATAGTATGGTTAATGGTTTAGTGCCTAGAAGTTACATGCAGTTAACAGGACTATTCAATTACGAAACATTAATTAAGTGGGCTCCGTTGTACTGGAAAAACAAGATCCCTGCAACAGGTTGGAGCTTTATTTTGAGATCTGAGAAATAACGGCAAAGAAGGAAAAATAAAAGTAGAATCCTGTTCCTGTTGCTTTGTACTTACTGGTATCTGAGCCATGAAGGGGGAGAATATATGCTCTCACACAGCGTTATAGCTTCCAAGTAAGACGTGCCCGTTAAGGGTCATTGTTAGGTTGTAGCGGTCCTTGCAACAGTAAATAACGATTTGTCAATTTTATGTCTATAAAACATGAGTAATGAAAGGCTTTCGATAAACATTTCTATTTGGTTTACCACAACGTACTTTTATGCGTCGTTTTTCTATCGATATAATAAATCTTTTAATTTCATTGACTAAAAGTCGCGTTAGCTATAATATCATGGCACCATATGGCTTGAAATGTTCTGTTCTTGTGAAAAAATAACAGCATTACAAGTAAGGAGTACGCCGTCAGTACCAAATCCAGGATTCTGAGTTGATGGAGGGCGTCAAATTTCGTTCATAGGTAGGGCCCTGCGAGATTCGATTCGATTTCGAAACTTAAGCTGGTATTCGGTTCGATTCTAAATCGGCTTTCCGATTTCGTATCTTTTCACTGAAAATTCGCTTAGTATCAGCTGTATTAGTCGTCTCACAAAACGTATAGCTGGGAAAGAAATTGTACATAAATAATGTTGAAAATAAAGTCTGAGTGTAATTTCCGCTTTTTTAGGCCTACCATAAAAAGCATCTGTACTCATGTATTCCAGTTTCACTAGTCACTACCACTGCCGAAACCAACTTTAGCCAGCATCGACGATGCCCTCATGGTTGCTAGCGGCTAGCCCCGTTCTGTGCCCAGTACAGAATTCTCGCACCCGTTTCTATTTTTGAACAAAAATCCTTACAGGGTAGTATTCCAACTACATACTCAATGCATGCCCTGATAATGTAGTTGGAATATTTTATCTGTCGGGACTTCAAGGTACCAGTATTCCATTCGATCATTCGATTTCGAATAATAGACTCGATTCAAGATTAGATTCGAATCGAAAATATGTGACTCGCAGGGCCATACTCTTAGGCCATGATTCGCAGCTTTACTCTTCGCATGAAGTGGTTGGTTGGGTCCACAGTCGTTGGCTTTGATTAAGAACTAAATGTTTCAGCTACGTTTCGCGTCAGAGATAATTAATAATTATGGTGCGGTGGTGGGGAATGAAATCATTCTTGGACTGGAAACAAAAATATTTTCAGTTTTTTTTTTGTGCAGGAGGGTGTACATGCCCCCCACTAAAGCCCTTACGGCCAATGGTTATGATATAATAGTAAATTATTTTGAACAAGCCACCCCCCCCCCCCCCCCACACAAAAAAAAAAACAACAACCAAAAAACAAAGGCTGTTTTTTTTTTTAATTTGTATGGCTACATTTCTTTCTCTTCAAATTATTCAACTGTGCATGAAGATGTAACAACAGTTCAAGTTTTATAAATACAGATGAACTACTCATATTTTGCTAAGAATCACTCCAACCCATCTACATATTTGATACATAAAAGATCAAATTATATGCACTTTCAAGTTTGTTTGTTTGTTCATTAGGGTTTAATGGCACATTCAGCAGCTTTAACTTTCGGCCTCTCTAATTTACCATCTTGACACAAGCACTCTCAGCGCTGATTGAAGGTAAATGTTACGTTGACATGTTGTACATCTGTGGTCGACGATCTGTATGCCCATGGGTTACTTTCCTTCAACCGGTGCTAATCCTTCTTGTACCAGGATGATAAATCAGAGAGTGCATTAGTTACTTGGCATTGTTGATTGTTGAGTGCTTCCCTATATGGGAACTAGCTTTTTCTACCCGTAAATTTGTACAACTTGATATCACCCAGACTGTTAAAAGTGTCATTGCTCCCCAATAAACAAACAAATAAATAATGAACCCACATTTCTTTCATGTACAAATTATGTTGATGAATAGGGAGCGGTCCTTAGCAAAATGTGAGTAGTATACTTTTAAAACTAAAAAATGTTTGTTGACTTTCAATGCATGTTACTCCACCACTCCGAAATCCAACTCCAAGCAGTTGTCTCCCTTAATATGTCATGTTATATAAAGGGAGAGAACTGTTTGGAAGCCCCCCCCCCCCCCCCCCCCCCCTCCCAACAAAAAATAGATGTGCCCCTTGTTTGTTTTATTGGGGTTTAACGACAATATTAACAGTCATTGTCATAACGTGCCGGGCGTAGCAACAGCAGGTGGAATGAATCCCTTCTCTCTTGAACAAACAAGGCTCATAAGAAATGGCATGAACTCATTAATAATCATGTCCAAGTGACAAATGTTCGCCATTGTTTGAAAACTACGAGTAAGAGATCCAGTTGTATTTGTGTGTTCGTCTGGTTGTTATAGATTAGATTAGAACAGGGATAATTATATGTGTTCCAGTCCAGCAATCATTCTAATTCAGACAATTTTAGACTATTTTTTTTCACTGAAGTGTGCTCAGTGTTCCTTGTACTTTGTTCAACTGATGTATAGAAATAATACCATGCACACAGTGGCACAATTTTACGAGTGAAAATTTAACTCGGACCTTTGGGAAACTGGAGAGCGGAGAATCGAGTTCAATACCCCCCCCCCCCCCCCGACACAGTGATAGCTCCATCCAGGACTTTCGCAGGGGGGGGGGGGGGGGTTGTGCTCCCCGAGAGGGGGCTAGGATACACCTGACAAGCTCACAATAAAGTAGACAGCTTCCTTGGCGCTGCCCCTCCCCCGACACACACCCAACCGCACTCATTCATGGGCAAGTAGAAAATATAACTGTGCCGAATACCTTGGCCAACGTGCGCAATATAATAAGATCGCAATGTATGGTTGAAGTTTGAAAACCCAGCTGATAGTGCTGTACTACTGAAACCTCCATTTCTCGAACTCCATTACCCGAATCGACTCTAACACTATCTACCATTCTTAACCAATCCCCCCCCCCCCCCCCACCACTACGTTGACACACTCCAAACTTACGAATGGTGATTTGAACGGCTTGAAAAGCTCAAACAAAATGATTTGGTGGTTTGAGCGGCTTGAAAAACTCAAACAAAATGATTTGGATCAACTGCTCAGGGGACAGTGACCAGCACTTCATATCTCCTGCTTTTCATCAGGAAAGCATGTCAGTTTATCATTGCTCGGTGGTTTTCTTCTGGCACCCCGGTTTTCTTTAAACAAAAGTTGAAATAGCAACTTAGACCCACTTGGGGTGAAACGTCCGCAGTATCAAAAGCAAGAGCTCTAAAAGCGAAGGGACCCGACAAGACTCGCAACTGTGAAGCACACTATTTATTTATTGGAGTTTAAACGTCGATTTTCATCGCGATGAGATTAAAATACACGCCCGACGTGCATTTTTTGTTTGTTTTGCGATACACCTGTATTTTTTATTTTGGAATGTATGTGCACCTGTAAAAAATAGAGGTGCATCGCTATTTTCTGTGTTGAGAAATCTCATCGCGATGAAAAATGCACGGTAGACCTGTATTTGCACGTCGAGCGTGCAAATGTCACGTTGGACGTGCAAATGTCACGTTGGACGTGTTTTTTCCGAGTGCATCTCTATTTTTTCCAGGTGCGCCTACATTCCAAAATAGCATTGCAACGCTGAAATCCAGGTGCATCGATAACAAATGCAGGTCGGACGTGTATTTTAATCTCATCGCGATGAAAATAGACTTTTGACCCAAATGGTACACCATAGAATACAGTTCAGTTGATTATCTTCTCTCCGATTTATTATTTATTTATTGGGGTTTGACGACACTTTCGATAGACAGGGTCACATCGTGTCGGACAGTTTTACGCGTGGATGAAGCCGGAGAGAACCACCGAGCAACGGCGAGTAACTGTCAGGCTCCCCACAAGCAGGGTTAGAATTGGTTGAAGACAAGTGCGCCATCGACGTGCAGTACGCCTTGGTACACAACGGTATCGGGACCCCACATGGGCAATGGGGTGAAGTGTCTTGCCTAAGGACACAACGTGGTTGCCGCAGGTGGGATTCGAACCGAGGACCTCTCAGTTTGTAGCCTGCACCTGTACCCCCTGGTGAGCCACTCTTCTCTCTAATTCTGCAGTAGAGAAATTTCTACTCTGTGATTCTGCAAATGGTGAAAAACAGCGCTGTCATCACGACACATTCTTGGATTCGCGGAACGCCGACTGGGGACGTGTAATTACCACAACGAAAGCCATGTCGACTGAGTGATTACTATTTGCAGTTTGAAGCCCTTTTGTTACTCGTTTACTATTTCCTATAAAAGACCACAATGTCCACAAAACCGTGATAAACCATTCTGCCAGGCTGATGGCTGGGGATAAGCAAAACTTTACCATGTGGTTTTGTAACTTTTCATCAACATTTTCAATTGGGTGACATCATTGACCACAAAAGAAGGATACAGTAGTAAACTTCAGTGCTTAAAAATTGTTTTGACATAGGTGAGCTTTCAACACATGGACTTTACCATTCTTTTAATCTTAAAACTGAAGATGGGGGTGGGTGAGTTGCCATGCAACACCATGTACAAGAACTTTTGAATGATACTAGTCATAACAGCTAACAGTGTTATTACAACTAGTCCAAACTTGTACATAACTTTTAACCTGCTGAGTAATTTTAAAATATCTTTCATCAAATCTTGTCATGGCTGTTGTAAAGCAAGCTATGACTAGATTTGCTTAAAAGTTAATGAAAGTTTGACACAAGAAATCATTGGTTAAAAAGTCTATTCAACTTACAGGGGAAAAGTTTGTTACATATCCTGGAATTTGACTTATTTTAAAAGCAAGAGATTTCTTGCCCTGGGCAGGAATATCTGCCAGCAGCATGGAAGGAATGAAAGGCCATTATATTTTTTTTTAATAAAAATAAAAAATATAAAAAGGCCTTCAAGTTCAAGTTAGGGGTAATATAATACCCAAATGTTGTGGCAGACTAGTATTACTAAATAGATAGTTACATGTAAACAACTCCAGCAAGCCCGTAACTACCGAAAAATATTGGGGGGGGGGGGGGGGGGGGGGGGGGGGGGGGGTATCGATTCTGCTTTACTGTCAGCACATTTTGCCCTGCATATATATTACCTTTTCAAACGCTTTCAACCATACATATATGATACCAGGTGTCCTGAACAAAAACTGAAATTTTCAGTCACTCAAGTCAGTCACTTTTTTGCACATGTCATCTGCTATTCGTGTTGGGTGAAGCTTTAGTTTTAATACAAAGTATTAACTCGTAACCCACTGAATAATTTTAAAATACTTTTCATCAAATCTAGCCATGGCTGCTTAACTGCAGCCATGACATGATTTGATAAAAAATTCATCATAATTTTACTTGAGAAATTATTGGTCTAAAAGTTGGTTAAATATCCTCAAATCATACTTATTTTAGTGACACAAAATTTCCTGACCTGGGCTGAAATATCTGCCAGCAGCATGCAAGGAGTTAAAAAGTATCAACAGTATATCATGGTATTGTCAGAAAATGTTTTTATATACCATGGTACAAGGGGACATGGAAACAAACTGCAATGGTTAATCACAACATTTTTAAATAAGATTCCTTTGGAAGGTCGACCTTCATCCTTTTGGAAATTTGGTGAAAGGAGAACTTAGATATTCAGAAGAAAAAGTTTGTGTTGTCTTCAAGTTCAACTAGTGAGAGTTAAAGGGGCATTATAATTGTAGAGCTGAAATGGTAATGAAATGAAATGGCAGAATAATCAATTTGTTGATGGTGGCCATTATGTGGTAGAAGAAGTAGAAGTAGAAGAAGGGACTTTCTTGATCGATTAATCATGTGGATTAACCTTGGTTAACTGATTAATCACTTGTCCAAATAGATATCTGAATAATTGCCATACCGTTGATGATTTACAGCATGAACCCTTTACCCAACATAACAAACAAAACCGACTTGGCCTATATACAAATATATATACAAAAATCTCCATTAAAATTTATTATGTTTTCAATTTTTTGTCTCAAAAACATTGCTTATGATCCCTCATTGGGATGGGCTCATTGAAAATTTTTGGTATTTCATGAATTTATTTTGCAAGTATCGTCTGCTACCCGCAATGGGTAAAGGATTAAGAATGACCATTTCCAGCCAATGATACAGTATAATGATCATGCAAGTAAACAAGTATGTCAGCAAGTAACTTGCATGCTTTACTCTGTCTCATATATTTGATGCGAGTCAGTGTGACAATGTTTGCCTGTTTTGGAGCAAGTTTTTTTCTTTGTTAACCCATATAATACAGTACTTCAAAAGTAATGGTTAATCGATCAAATACTTTTTGGATCAATCAAGATGTTGATCATTGATTAATTGGTTAACAGTTTCAGCTCTATTGCATTGTTTGGTTTTATGAGGAAATGGATATTCTGGACTCTGCCCACCACCAAGAAAAGCTGCATGAATCACGGACAGATCCAGAGCCAATTTGATACCTGTTACAGGTGTAGGTGCCCAAACTCTGGAGCCCAAATGTCACCTAATTCCTGCAGGAAAATATCGTTCAAGTTTGAAATCTACCAGTTTGAAGCAATTATTTCCAATTTTAGTAGAAATCTATACACATGCAGTGGTCTAATCAATCATCTGTATTAAGACATCTCAATTCATTTGGGGACATTCTCAATTGAAAAAGAGGTGTCCCCCCAAAATTCCTGGATCCGTCCCAGGCATGTATGAATGCATGTTCAGGGGCATCATGCTAGGGAAAAATCTGGAGGGGGCCCGGGGAAGTAACACCATCTAAGTGGAGCACCACCATCGGTTGGTGCATAGCGTGCCCCCAAAATTTTGGCAAAAAATGCCTCCCAGAGAGCCGGAAATGGCAATTCCCAGGCCTTCACCAAAAATATTTGGGGGGCCTGCCCCCCCCCCCCCCCCCCCCCCCCCCCCCCCCCCCTGCACCGTTGGCATGACACCACTGTGCATGTTCACCAATGGTGTGTCGGTTATGAAATTATTCTTTATGCAACTGAAATGTCTGACTATCTGTTTATCATAGGCAATTAATGAATCTCCTCTAACACAAACATACACAATGCACTCACTGATCTACCTGTATTTCAAAATGTTTCAGAAATCAGTTGATTTCATGTCCTGGAACTGATCACAACCACAATAGTTTTTGGTTGATTGATGGAAATTTTTTTTTAAAAAGTAAGTTTCAGAACAACTGAAGGGGAATTTAAATCCTCAAAAGCTACTGGAGGTCCAGTTAGAAAGTTCATTTTAATGAATGTTCAGTGAAGCTGACTGAAGCCTGCATCTGCTGCTGATTGTTGGCTTTAACTCCTTGCATGCTGCTGGTGGATATTCCAGCCCAGGACTCCAAATCTCTTGTCCTTGAAATATGTATAATTTGGGCACATTTAATCAATTTTCCTTCCTGTAAACTGCGTTGACTTTTTAACCAATGATTTCTTGAGTTAAATTTTGATGAATTTTTCATCAAATCTAGTCATGGCTGCTTCTTAGCAGCCATGACTAGATTTGATGAAAAATATTTTGAAAATACTCAGTGGGTTAAGAGTTAATAATTATTGTTTTGCTCCTCACTTTTTCAGACATACTTCTACACCATGCCGTGTTATGCAAGTGGCTTAGCAGAGATTTCCAGACCAGCCAAAACTTGGCCCATTGGGGTAGCTAAAACTTGATTTAGAAACTCCTACCGAGGAGGAAGATAATTCAACATTTGTTGAAAATTTCAGATAACCCTGCAAAGGGTATGCCAAAACATTGCATAACCCTTCGAGCCAAGATAACTCCATTCTCATTGGGCTCTCTTTTGTCAGTATTTTTAGTAACTGGTAGCTACAGAGCTGAATTATATATTCGTCACCAAAATTTTCTCACTTATCTTTGAATTGTTACAATTTATGGGAGAATGCTTGTAGGCAGTCTCCCATAAATTGTGACAAGACAAATCCACACAGACTCAATAATTTCACTTCAAAGATAATATGAAACACATCCATGGAATATGAAGCATTTAAGTTGTGGCACCTGCACTTCAGAATAAAGACCAAATATGGGCTTTCAGCACTCTACTTGTTAAAAGACACAAAATTAAAATGTCTGTCTTCAGCATTGTTCAGTTGATCTTCCATCCACGAAAACGTTGTGATATCTCCACCTACCCCTTCAACCTTCATTGGACAAGTATTTAACTGGTCAGGTGTCAAAATTGGATCTTCAAAATACACCATCTGTAAGACAAGTGAAAATATTTATTTATTTATTGGTGTTTAAGGTCACATATTTATACAGTACAGTCTCTGTGGACTGGTCATAATCCATGCATGGCCAAGTATATTACTGGTGTATAACTTTGGCCTTCAAAATACACTGCCCACAAGGCAAGTGAAAGAGTAATCCCTTACATTCAGAGTAATCTCAACTACTGACAAACAGTAAATATTAAAAAAACAATAAATAGAAAACAATTGACAGTCAGAAAAGGTTTATAATAAGAACTTCCCTGATATAAAAGAAAGGCCTATATGGTACAGGATTACCCATCAATGGTGGCAAAAAAGGAATTTGGGAGAGTTACATACCCCAATTAGGGAGGTCTCCCCCCACCCTTGGTGAAACTGCCCCTTTATAATTGTGGGCTTGTCAGAGAATGCCCCAGCACAAGCTCCCCTATTAATAATTTGGGAAATTCTGGCACTACCAAGCCTGCAAGTAAGCCTTAGGTCAAGGACAAAGACCAAAGCAAATATCCTAAATGTCCTGAGCCAATAGTTTCATGCAGTGCATCATGTTCCAAGGTGTAATGCCTTGAATGTTGGTAATTGACGATCATTGGAGATATTCCAGCCCTGTTTGTTATTGATTGTATTACTGTTTTCTCAGAATTTTTATGCGAGAATAACTCAGAAACTTGATGACAGACACACTGGGCAAAAGTATTGCAGGCTTGGGCACTACCACTGTAAAATAACTGTTAAGCTAATGGAGGCAGATGACATCTGAACCTTTTCACAGGAGGGCTTTAGTTACTCTCCTTTGATTTTCAAAACTACAGACCTGGGGTTACAAGGCTGTGTTGTTTGCTTCTGTTCTAAAAACAAAATCTATTTTAGGGTTCTTATGAAAACTAACATTTTTAAAACCAAAACAAAGATTTGTCCTTGCAGTGCTGCGGTAACCAGACTTTCATGTGCTGAAAAAAACTTTGGTACAGAATAGCCGACTACATTCTGTAATGGGTGTTAACCTACAGACAGGTTGCATGAATTCGATGTGGCTAACCATTTGTTTCGTTGACCTGAGCAGTCTTGTTCCAGATTTCTGAACAAGGATCCCAACATGTTATCTGGTAGCAGTACACAAAAAGCTATGTTTAACTCTCCAAGTCACCACACAGCCACAAATTGCCATTTTTATATTGCTTTGAAAAAGTTACCCCCAACTGGATTCTTCCTTGAGAACTCAACTTAGAGGCTGCATTTATCTTGGCAATGTTTTTACATCATTGTTAGCTGCCTATACAGGTAGCCAACCACAATGTAGAAACACTGACACTGTTAGGACATGTTTTTAAGGTAACAGAACTCCAGGTAAGCAGTGTATTTGGATATTTATGCAAATAAAAATATGAGATAAATGCAAAAAATTAAAGTGTGTTGCATATCAAAAATCAAAGAAACCTCCAAATTTGCAACTGATGAAAATCCTCTAGCATAATTTATGTGACCAGTCTTTTTCACGACGTTCTGAATCCATATATGTTTTAACCCCATATTCTGTGTACAGCTTTGCATGCATTTTATTGTTATGACCTCACTAAAAAGTGTGCACCCAGACTGGCCAGTCTGAGTTTGGTTAACCCTTTACCCAATGCTGACGATATCAAAATTTATTATTTTCAATATCATTTTTTAACATTTTTCAAAAACTTTCAATAAAACCATATCATGTGACCCCTCATTGGAACAAGCTCGACAAGCTCGTTCCAAAGAGGCGTCACATGATATGGTTTTGTTGAAATATTTTGAAAAATAACATTTTTTCAGCTACTGAATTTGCATATTACATGGGTAAAGGGCTGATTCATTGGGTAAAGGGCTAAGCTTCTTTCCATCTTGGTGCGGAACTACATGTTTTAGTAACATGTCATTGCTGAAAGTAGTGTCTGTAGATCATGTGCGCTAGTATTAAAAGACGACCATAGATATTTGATTTTATGTGAGCACCACGAGAATGAAACAAAATATAGAAACCACAAATCAATTCACGAACAGAATGCAAAGAATTATCTCCTGTCTGTTTTTATTTTGAAAATAAGTGGATGCTTATTCCTATTAGAATCAGACTGGATTGGGATGTAGCAAAATAAGTCTTGAATTTTTCATATCTGAGATCCTCAGATGAGCTTAATGGAAAATACTTGATTAGTTTCAGAAATCCCTGATGAATAAAGCTAATTCTAGTGAAGTGTAGAGTAAAGATACAATGAGAAGTAATTGAAGTAAGATATACCAATATGTATTACTTACTTCCCAGGTGGTTCATATTCTCATACATTCATCTTGTCGTGTCACTTCAATGATTTTCATTTTCAATCTTCAGCAAAATATTTAAGTTAACAAAGGATAAGCTGTTGAGATGTCGCGATCAGGGCTTCAAATTCATGCAGGAATGAGAATCAGTTCTCACAAATGTCTTTTGCAAATGATTCTCGCAAGGGAAACAATGAGCATCGACTTTGATTCTTGCAAAATGTTCTTTCGATTCTTGTCTGAAAGTGTCCTTAAAGGTCTGGAGAATTCCACATATTTTTTTCTCCCTCGTAATAAGGTAGCACTTTAACTTAGCAATGGTGTCTGGTGAAGTGTTGGCTGCCTTTTCAGGCAGCCAACACTTTACAAGAAACCACCACCAAGGTTACTGTAACTTCATCAGAAAGACCTCCAAAAGCCTGTATGTTGGAACATTTGTTCATCATGTACATTTAAGATAAGAAACTCAATAAAATTGGATCTTGGTTCTCTGGGGTTAAACTCTGGTAAATTTATTAATATGAGGATTGTTTTTTATTGTAGAATATGTACTACTTAAACTCACAAGGGTAAAACAGCACTGAGTACATGTACCCTCAAATTCTAAATTATTTGAGAATTGAAAGTTTGATTCCCACACCAATCTCACGAATGAAGACAAATTTTAAGACATAATGCTTCATTGGTTAATCGACAAATTGTTAATTATTGCCTCCTTTGTCATATTATTTTTCGCTGATGGTAGAGAAATCTTCAAGAACGGCTTGACAACTCTACATACTTTACCACCTGTAATTCCCACTCAATTCATTCGCTTGCTGCATGTAATGTAACTAATATATCAATTTGTCAGTGGGAGAAAGGAGTCCTTATCTTACTTACAGGGGAATGTGGATTTGGTATGGTCACTAGTTCAGGAAATTATGTTGAATGATCCTCTTAAGTGCAGGATGTTTGGGTTTAATACATTAATACATTAAATGCTTAATTAGGTGGTACTGAGGCAAGATAAGTCTACGACTATGGAGAATTTATTATTTATTTATTTATTGGTGTTTAAGGTCACATACTTATGCACAATGGCTAATCATGACCGTGACAGTTTTACGGGTGGAGGAAGCTGGAGTACCCGGAGAGAACCACCGAGCAACGACGAGCAGCTGCCAGCTCCCCAACATTGTAACTCCGCACTGAAACGCAGGCAGGGTTAGATTGGTTGAAGATATGCGCACCATCGACGTGTAGTATGCCTTAGTA
This sequence comes from Pictodentalium vernedei, assembly GCA_031216915.1. Taxonomy (NCBI): domain Eukaryota; kingdom Metazoa; phylum Mollusca; class Scaphopoda; order Dentaliida; family Dentaliidae; genus Pictodentalium; species Pictodentalium vernedei. The sequence goes on along the minus strand of CM062294.1, from coordinate 249,235,733 downwards.
CACGGCATCATCATGCTCCCATGTGGACATTGGGGGTTAAGTGCCTTGCCCAAGGACACAGCGGGGAGGCCAAATCAATAGCTCAGATGATCATCCATCCGAGGACTAACCGGGCTCGACGTTGCTTAACTTTGGTGATCTGACGAGAACCGGTTACCACAATGACACCGCGCCCCCGACTATGCAGAATTCAGTGGATGTTAAGAGTAATACTTTGAAAGATCACAAATTTTTTTATTCAGTAATTTCAGTTCTCAGGAGTATACTCCATATTAACCTCTGTGTAATTAACATGTCAAGTTTGTACTGAAGGTCTGATAAGGGGGTTGGTGGTTTGAAGTTGTATGCAATTAAGATGGTTATTCAATTAAGCACTATCCATTTAAGTGGATTGACTGTATTGTAGTTTTTTTGCCTTTTCTTTCACACCTAATGAATAAATCTACTTTTGGGGGTGTAAAAAATTGTGAATAGCAGTTTTTAATTTCTTCCAACACAAATTCTGACCTTCAGTCTCAGGCTGATATGAAGTTGCTGTGGGCTGATATCTTGGCTGATATGGAGACAGCCTTGCATTAGCTTTTTAGCTTCCTGATGAAATAATTTCCTTTTTATCTATGTACACAATATTAATGTGATTTGTTCTCTTTTGTTATTGGAAATAAATATTGTTTAAATCAAATAACTTCAAAATACCAGTATATCCGACTGTTAATACTTTAGAAGCATGAGCGAAAACCTTTGTTGTAATTAAGGTGTGTCATAGGCACAAGACCACAATATCACACCTCAAATGATACACTGAAATAGTGTTGCCTGAAAAAAATTGCTTAACCAGGTAAGAACATGTTTGGGAGCGCGGTGGCTCAGTGGTAGACTGTTGGACTTCTATGCTAGATGTCCCGAGTTTGATCCCCATCCAGGACGACCCGCATTGTGTCCTCAGGCAAAGCACTTTATCCCGGTTGCCCACATGGGGGCACGATAACGCCATGTACTAAGGTGTACTGCACGTTGATGATGCACATGTCTTCAACCGCTGTAACCCTGCTTGAGCGAAGCTTGAACAGAGAATGTTGAGGAGCTGACAGTTGCTCGTCGATGCTCAGTGGCTCTTTCTGGGTATTCTGGCTTCCTCCATCCGTAAAACTGTCATGGTCACGATTAGCCATTGTGCAGAAGTATATCACCTTAAACACCAATAAATAAATAACGGTAGGTTTCCATACTGATGAAGTTGGAAAATTGCCTCAGTATTTTTAGTCACCTGAGTGTGTTGTGGAGTATTACTCTGCAATGTACCTCAGAAAGATAGCTGCACACACACTCACACCATCAGTGTTGTTTAACTGCTTTTGTGAGGACTTATTCTTTTTTTGTTCTTGGTGACAAACATGTCTACAAAAAATCAGGAAGACAAACCCCAATTCATTGTTTTCTTCACAAGAAAGGAAATCTTTGTGAGAAACCATACACTTTTGTCTAGTTTCTCACAAAATCGGGAAGAATTCCATATACATACTTTTACTTAAAAGTTCATGTTGCAGGTTAGTAAACATGTTGCTTAAATTATGGGTTTTTAGTCATGAAATGAAAACATTAACTGAAATAAAAAAAATTATTACAGTCAAGCCTGAAAATAAGCAATCTGTCATTTGCAGAATGAGTTCCCAGAGGGTGAATTTGCTAATGCTATCCCATACAGTAGACCAAATTATCCTCTGGGTACCTCTTTCTCTTTAGGCCTGAAACCTTGATTCAGGCAGAGGTTCACCGAGGGTACAGTGATGCTACCCTGTTGTGCAGGGTAGCATCTCCAAATTCACCCTCTGGGGACCACATTCTGCAGATTACAGTCTGCTTATTTCCAGGTGTGATAACAATGGAGTAATCATGACTGTCACTCATATTGTGCTTAGCTTTTATTACATATTTGTCATGAAAGCAAAATACCTGTATGAAAAATATTTATAACATTCCATGTCATGTTCAAGGGATTACATTTAACTGAAAAATGATAGATGGAACATAAATGTCAAGTACATATTTTTTCAGTACAAATCCATTGATAGTTTATCAAATAAAAATGTAATCGGATCATAGAATATTGGTCAACTCCTTAACCAATATAACATGCTGTGCACATCTCATTGAACATGTCGGTTCGGTTTGAACTCACAGAAAAACTAATAGATTTTGACAAACCAGTTAGTCATGTCAGATAATTTCAAGGGTGGATTGGAAGATTAAATGTTCATTGTGGTGACTATTTTTTATACACCCATTTGAAACAACGGACGTAGTATGTTAACTGGTAGAGTGCTAAATTATTTTTCTCCATCAAAATTTGTTCACATATCTTTGCCTTGTTACAATTTATGGGAGAGTGCCTACAGGCACTCTCCCATAAATTGTAACAAGACAAGTCCTTACAGACTAAATAATATTACTTCAAAGATAATACAAAGCACATCCACTAAGTATGAAGCCTTCAAGTTGCAATACCTTCACCTCGGAGTAAAGCCCAAATATGGGCTTCCAGCACTCTACCAGTTAATGGGTTGGTTGTCATCCGGATTGATTTTTGTCTGGAGTGTTTCTCAGCCATATGTTATCAAATCTTTTTTAAACTTTGCACATAACTGTTTACCACTGAGAACCTGTGCAAGAGTGGTTTGAGTTTGATTTTCTTAACCAGCATTATGGTACAGTCTGACTTAGAAATTATACAGTCTGTGGACACATTTTTGTTTGGAGCATTTCTCAGCCATTTGTTGTCCAATATTTTCCAAACTTGGCACAAAAGTTAACCACCATGAGAACCTATGCAAGTGTGGTTTTGAGTTAGGTCCTTGCAAAGCTTTGAGATTAGATTCGATTCGATTTAAAATCTTAAGTTGGTATTCGGTTCAATTCGAAATCGACTGTCCGATTCGTTTTCCTTTGAATCTTTTCACTGGAATTTCACTTGGTATCAGTCACCTTAGTAGTCTCACAAACCATATAGCTGAGATAGAAATTGTACGTAAATAATGTTGAAAATAAAGACTGAGTGTAATTATACCCCCACAAAATGAAGTTTAGGTGGGTAAATAAGAGTCAACTTGTCCATTGGTCTGTCGTTGTTGTTGGTCTCTTGCACATGTAAACTTGTGGAGTGAACTACTTACACAGTTTTAGCCGCATTTTCATGAAACTTCACAAAATGATTAACATGATGAGGGGAAGTGCGTAACATAATTCTTTTACCGCTCAGTTTCAAGATGGCTGACTGGCGGTCATATTGAATTTTTTTTTAATGTAAACTTGTGGTGCAAACTACTTTCACAGTTTTAGCCGCATTTTCATGAACTTCACAAAAATGATCTTCATGATGAGGGGAAGGGCATGACATAATTTTTTTCTGCTCGGTTTCAAGATGGCCGACTGGTGGCCATATTGGATTTTTTTTTTGCTTACAAAAATTTAATGCCCCTTTTCAGTCACCCACACTAGGCGGTATGCCATGGTGGGGGTATACCGGGTGACAGACCATCTCTAGTTTCTGCTATATTAACATAAAAAGCATCTGTATTCATGCCACCTTCCATGCTAATTCCAGTTTCACTAGTCACTACCACTGCTGAAAGCAAATTTAAAGTTCCCGAGCAATATCGACGATGAGCTCACGGTTGCTAGTAGCTAGCCCCGTGTAGTGCCCAGTAAGGAATTCTCAGACCCATTTTTGTTTTTGAACAAAAATGCTCTCTGGGTAATATTCCAACCACATCATCAAGGCATGCCTTCAATGAAGGCATGTCTTGGTGATGTAGTTAGAATATTTTATCAGTCAGGACTTAGACCCCTGTTTTCGATTCAAGGTTCAATTCAGTTTCAAATAATAGACTAGATTCGATTCGAGATTCAATTCAAATTGAAAATATATGATTTGCAGGTCCCTATTTTGAGTATGATTGGATTTGTTTAACCAGAGTAGTTTGTATCTCAGTCATACTAAAATACAGGTTAAGTTTGAATCGGAGTTTGGTACGATGTTATTGGCTGGATGAAAACAGTAGTTATGTACAATTTGAAAAAGCTTCCAGGCATATTATGCAATGCTAGGCAGTGCTCTTGTTATTACCCTTTACCTAACATAAAAGCCAAAACTGGTATACAGTATTTGGACTAATCCTTTACCAAATGTGATGGTAAAATATGGCCAAGGCTATTTACAAAAATCTCCATTCAAACTTTTATTATTTTTTTTTTCAATTTTTTACCTAAAAAACATTACATTCAATGAGCTCAATCATAATTAAAATGATTTCATGACTAAAAATGGAATGAGCTCAAATCATAATTAAAATGATCTCATGACTAAAAATGGAATGAACTCAAATCATAATTAAAATGATTTCATGATTAAATTATTCTCTTCTCGCAAATTGCTCTTTGTTTTTAGCTCACCTTGACAAAGTCAAGCTGAGCTAATCTCGTCGCTCTCCATCCGTCCATCCATCCATCGTCTATCAACACCATGTTTTGGTCTTCTCCAAAACCACTGTTCCAATTCAAGTGAAAGTTTGTGTGAGTGATGGTCCCGAAGGGGCATTGCATTTTTGTTCAACTCAACATGCCCAGCCCCATAGGGAGGGGTGGAGGAAATGCTCCAAAATATTTTTAAAATCTTCTTCTCATGAACCAGTGGGTACAATGACTTGATATTTGTTATGGAGTTTCCTTTTGAGGTGTAGAATCAAGTTTGTTCAAATGAAGTTCGTGAAGCAATATTTGGATTTGTAATGGATGGGTAAGATTTTTGGCCCTGCCCAAAATTTCTATTTTCTGAACCGATGGTCCAATTGGAAACAAATTTGGTATGTGGTATTATTGGGTCATAAGTACTTGACTCGTGCAAAAGAAAAATTCCTACATCCCCATGGGAACCCCAGGAGCTAAAAATAGAAATATTTTCAAACACCCATATTTCCCAAACCACACTGAACAGAGAGCTGTTATATGGTTTGAAGCATCCTTAGGACCAGTTGAAATGAATGGTAAAAAAAAATTGCCATCAGTTATATTAGGGTGTTCTGTAAAGGGCATCGAAAGAATGCTGAGTCTGCATATTTGCATAAATTAAAAAAAATCTTTTCTCAAGAACCAATGGTCAGAATCTTTTGATATTCGGTATACAACATTCATAGGAGGGGGGGGGGGGGGCAGATTCAAGTTTGTCAAAATAAAGTCCATTGGTTCATATTTGGACTTAATACAGGAGCCTAAATTTTTAACTTACGGCAAAATGAGGAATATTCTTTAAAAATCTTCTTCTTCAAAGCCACCAGTCAGAATCTTTTAATGTTTGGTATGCATCATTGTTATGAGGGTCAGATTCAAGACTGTTTAAACCAAGTCCCTAGGTTAATATTTGGGCTTCCTATGGAAGCCCAAATTTTAACTTAGTTCAATATGGGGGATAATTTTTAAAAATCTTCTTTTTCAGATCCACCAGTCAGAATGCTTTCACTTATGGTATACAACATCTCTAGGGGGGTCAGATTCAAGTTTGTTCCAGTCTGGTCCCTAGGTATATATTTGGGTTCGCTATGATAGCCCAAATTTTAATGATAGCCCAAATTTTAACTTAGTGTAATATGAGGAAAGTTCTTTAAAAATCTTCTTCAGATCCACCAGTCGGAATGCTTTCATATTTGGTTTACAACATCTCTAGGGGGGTTCAGATTCAAGTTTGTTCAAATCGGGTCTGTAGGTTAATATTTGGGCTCGCTATGGTAGCCCAAATTTAACTTAGTGCAATATGAAGAAATTTCTTTAAAATTTTTCTTCTTCAGATCCAACAGTCAGAATGCTTTCATATTTGGTATAAAACATCGCTAGGGGGGTCAGATTCAACTTAATATTTGGGCTCCCTATGGGAACCGGAATTGGCCATGTAGCTGAAGAATTAGAAATTTTGTATTCAGTTCCCTCAAGAGGTGTGTAACTAAGATTAATCCACATAGGTTGTATCAAGGGGCTTCATAGGGGATCTCCATATTTTACATTATGATTAACTGAAGAAAAGACATGATGCTCGGACTATTTTTGTCACTCCTGAGGGGCTCAAGGATTGACAATGTATCCAATGAAGATGGATTGCTTAATGTAGACCCATTCTTGTATTGTGTTCTGTTCAAGGTGAGCGCTTCAGGCCCTGTGGAGCCTTTTGTTTGTTTTGCCTTTTTTCAAATTGCCTCAACTATTTACTATATATTTTAGCAGGCTCAAGTTGTAGGGATCGGGCATTTCATTGTATCAGGGACATTGCGATATATTTTGAATGTGGTGAAGGAGAAAATTTACATTTGGCATTGATGTGGCATACAGCATTCTAACAAAACTATTACCTAATGTAATAGCCAAAACGGTCAGTGGTAATCACAAAAGTTGCCTTTTAAATTTTTTAATCTTTTGGGCTCAAAAGCATAGCTTATGACTGTTTTTTCTAACATGCTCTCTTATGACCCTTGTGGGAATGAACTTGCTAAGTTCATTTCAATGAGAGGGCATAAACGTATGTTTTTCAGGCAAAAATGAGAATTTTTTAGGTTATTAAAGTGCTATAAACAGAGATGCTCATTGAAATTTTGTGTTTCTTGCAGTTTTTTGCTTTCAAGAGGTGGCTTATGACCATTTATTAGAACAAGCTCATGGTGCTCATTTCAAGGATGGGGCATCAGCTATGATTTGGAAGCAAAAAATTGTAATGTTTAGTTACTTAGCACAGTATTGAAATGATTAATTCGTCCCTTGAGTGGAACACGCTGCCATCTGCAATGCTTTATCAATGCTTTAGCATTGCAGATGGCACCATGTTCTACTCAAGGGATGCCTGAATATTTTATGCAGTATTTGCATGGAGTGTGGTGACTCAGTGGTGTTATGACATTGGACTTCAAACCAAAAGGTCCACAATTCAACCCCTGGCAGGGATAACGATGTGTCTGTGGGCTAGGTATTTAATGCTGTTTTCCCATGTGGGAGAATGTTGGGACTGTGTACTAAGGTGTACTGCACATCGATGATGCACTTGTCTTCAGCCAGTGGTAACTCTACTTGTGTAGAGTTAGTACATTGGGGAGTATTGACAGCTGCCTGGTGGTTCTCTCTGGGTACTCTGGCTTCCTCCACCCATAAAACTGTCCCATCACCAGGTGACCCAAGCTTCTGAAAGTGTTGTTAAACTCCAATAAACTCCAATAAACAAACAAGTGCCAGATTTTTATAGGTTTCATTCTGTCAGGAGTGAGGCAAGGCAATGCTATCGTGGTTCAACATCCCATCATGGGCTCTGTTTCCAAGTGATAGTCAGTTAATTGTAACTGAATGATTATAATTAAATGGTTAATTGGTTGCAGGATGATAATATTGCGTTACACTCACATCAATGTTGGATTAGCAAAGGCTTAACCCTTTGACCCCTAAAGCCTGCTTTACCAGACCAGGAGCATGATACCTCATAATTTCACCAAGTGGGATGACTGCTCAGTGAATGTGTGGGGTAACCAATCAATATTTTCAATGTGCAGCTCGAAGGCTGCATGTTGAAAATATTGAATGGTTTTTCCCCAGGTAATGAATATGGATTTTTAGCTCATCTTGACAAAGTCAAGCTGAGCTAATCTCATCGCTCTCCGTCCGTCGTCCGTCCGTCGTCCGTCAACACCATGTTTTGGTCTTCTCCAAAGCCACTGGGCCAATTTGAGTGAAAGTTTGTGTGAGTAATGGTCCCAAAGGGGCATTGCATTTTTGTTCAATTCAACATGCCCAGCCCCATAGGGAGGGAGTGGGGGAAAATGCTCCAAAATATTTTAAAAATCTTCTTCTCAAGAACCAGTGTGTACAATGACTTGATATTTGCTATGGAGCTTCCTTTTGAGGTGTAGAATCAAGTTTGTTCAAACGAAGTTTGTGAAGCATTATTAAGATTTTTGGCCCCACCCAAAATTTCTATTTTCTGAGCCGATGGTCCGGTATGAACCAAATTTGGTATGTGGTATTATTGGGTCATAAGTACTTGACCCATGCAAAAAAAAAAAATTCATTCCTGCATCCCCATGGGAACCCTGGGAGCTAAAAATTTTAATATATTCAAACGCCCATATTTCCCAAACCACATGGAACAGAGAGCTGTCATTTGGTATGAAGTATCCTTAGGACCAGTAGAACTGAATTGTAAAAACAAATTGCCATTGGTTATGTTAGGGTGTTCTGTTATGGGCATCGAAAAAATGCTGAGTCAGCATATTTGCAAAAAATTTTAAAAAATCTTTTCTCCAGAACCAATCATCAGAATCTTTTGATATTTGGTACACAGCATTCATAGGGGGGTCAGATACAAGTTTGTTGAAATAAAGTTCATTGGTTCATATTTGGGCCCACTGCAGGAGCCCAAATTTTTAACATAGGGTAATATGGGAAATATTCTTTAAAAATCTTCTTCTTCAGAACCACCAGTCAGAATCTCTTAATGTTTGGTATACATCATTGTTATGGGAGTCAGATTCAAGATTATTCAAACCAAGTCCCTAGGTTAATATTTGGGCTTCTTACAGAAGCCCAAATTTTAACTTTCTTCAATATGGGGAGTAATTTAAAAAAATCTTCTTCTTCAGATCCACCAGTCAGAATGCTTTCATATTTGGTATGCAACATCTCTAGGGGGGTCAGATTCAATTTTGTTGAAATCAGATCCCTAGGTATATATTTGGGCTCGCTATGGTAGCCCAAATTTTTACTTAGTGCAATATGAGGAAATTTTTTTTTAAATCCTCTTCTTCAGATCCACCAGTCGGAATGCTTTCATATTTGGTATACAACATCTCTAGGGGGCTCAGATTCAATTCGAGTGTCTGGGTTAATATTTGGGCTCCTGAAATTTAACTTAGTATAATGGGGGCGCGGTGGCTCAGTAGGTAGAGGTGCAGGCTGCAAGCCGAGAGGTCCTCGGTTCGAATCCCACCTGCGGCAACCGCGTTGTGTCCTTGGGCAAGACACTTAACCTCCATTGCCCATGTGGGGGCACAATGACGCCGTGTACTAAGGCGTACTGCACGTCGATGGTACGCTTGTCTTCAACCAATCTAACCCTGCCTGTGCTGAGGTGCGGAGTTACGATGTTGGGGAGCTGGCAGCTGCTCGTCGTTGCTCGGTGGTTCTCTCCGGGTACTCCGGCTTCCTCCACCCGTAAAACTGTCACGGTCATGATTAGCCATTGTGCATAAATATGTGACCTTAAACATCAATAAATAAATAAATAAATAAATAAATAAATATTTAGTACAATATGAGGGAATTTCTTCAAAAATCTTCTTCTTCAGATCTACTAGTGAGAATGCTTTCATATTTGGTATACAACATCTCTAGGGGGGTCAGATTCAAGTTTGTTCAAATCAGATCCATAGGTTAATATTTGGGGTCGCTATGTTTGCCCAAATTTTAACTTGGTTCAATATGAAGAAATTACTTTAAAATTTCTCTTCTTCAGATCCAACAGTCAGAATGCTTACATATTTGTACATAACATCTCTAGGGAAGTCCGATTCAACTGTGTTCAAATCGAGAGCTTGGGTTAATATTTGGACTCCCTATGGGAGCCGGAATTGGCCATTTTGCTGAAGAATTAAAAATTTTGTATTCAGTACCCTCTAGAGGTGTGTAACTAAGATTAATCCACATAGGTTGTATCAAGGGTCTTCATAGGGGAGCTCTACATTTTACTTTATGATCAACTGAAGAAAAGGCATGATGCCCAGATTATTTTTGTCACTCCTGAGGGTCTCAAGGATTGACAGTGTAACCTATGGAGATGGCTTGCGTAATGTACTCATTCTTGGACTCTGTTTATATTGTGTTCTGTTCAAGATGAGTGCTTCAGGCCCTGTGGGGCCTCTTGTTCCATTTGCTGTCATTGAACTGACTTCGGTGACACCTTCAGGATTCAAAAGGTTAACTGGTGGAGTACTGAATTATTTTTGCGCATTAAAATTTGTTTTTGGCCCTGTTACAAAGAATGGGTGCCTTTGGGAACTCTCCCATGAATTGCAGCAAGGTAAATCCATGCAGATGAAATAATTTAATTTCAAAGACAATAAGAAGCACAAGCTCAGAATATAAAGCCTTTAAGTTTCAGCGGTTGCACTTATTTATTTATTGGGGTTTGACAACACTTTTGACAGCCCGGGTCACCATGTTGGACAGTTTTATGGGTGGTGGAAGCCGAGGTACCTGGAGAGAACAACCGAGCAGTTGCGAGCAACTGTCAGACATTTCAGTGCACCAACTCCACACAAGTAGGATTAGCATTGGTTGAAGACAAGGGCATCATCAGTATGCAGTGCGCCTTAGAATTCAACCCCACAAAACCCCCACCGGGGCAATGGAAATTAAGTGCCTTGCCCAAGGACACAACACAGTTACTCCTGGCGGGGATCGAACCATGGACCTTTCAGTTTGAAGTCCAATGCAGTAACCACTGAGCCACCACACTCTCTAGCAACTGCACTTAAGGATAAAATGGGCTCCAAGGACTCAACCAGTTAAACCTGTTTTCAAGTTGATGTATACTCTGTGAAATTCAGAACAGTCCGACTAAACTTACCACATTATTCATAAGCTTCATCTTTTTTATATTGAAATGATTGTTTGAAACAGTACAAAGGCTTTCATATAAGAAGTAAAATGCAGACAGTACCTTATAATCATCCCAAAACTATGTAATTCAGTGGAAGATAATAGCTTTATTGAATTTAGGTTCATCAATAAAACTCACTTCCTGGAAATGTAATCTTTTTATATTTTAACTATTATTCCACTGTTTTCAAAATTGAAGGATCAAAGGAAATGGCAGTATAAAATGTTAGAAACCTGTCAGGACTTGATATGATTATTAACCTTTAACCCTTAAAGGCCTAGTTCCAACTTTGATAATATTTACTGTAATAGAACAGGTGCCCCAACATGCCCCTCTGAATATACTTGCAAGATACAGTCTAAGTACCTCAGCAGTTGTTTCTAGGCAAGTCTTGGCTGCCTATACAGGCAGCCAAGGCTTTCCTAGAAACAACTGCAAAGCCACAGAATGTAGACTATCAAAGTGTTGCCAAAATGTATAAAAATCTTCAGCCCTTTAAGGGTTATGTCACAAACTGCCACTTTTATATTGCTTTGAAAAAGTTACTCCAAGAGTATTCTCCCTTGAGAACAGTACTAGTAGGCTGCATTTTTCTTGACACAGGACTTATATTTCGACGACGGAATCAATTCACACAAATATTCGTGCAACAAATTCTCGCTGCACCTCTGGTAGCATTCGTGTGACAAGGATAGAGAGTCAATTTAACCCTTTACCTGATGTAGCAGCAGCAAATTAACCAATACAAGGCTAACTTGACCTGAAATATCCTGACACTTTGTCAGTAAAATTGTAGAAATATGGCAGTCATTGGAACCGACTCAATGATCTGGTTCCAGTGACTTCTATATTTGTAAGGTTTTATTGGTGAATATTGTTTATTTTTTAAAAAATTCAGTTGAGGTTTTAAAAATTAAAATGCTGTGTTGGATGAAGGGTTAACAAGTATTATCAGTATACAACAAGAGGTTCAACCATGGTGGCCTCGTCATGGGATCCTCATAGCAGGTATGGATTCTCGCAACCATTTTTACGAGAATCCACATTTTTTTTATTTTTATTTTTTTTATTAAGGTTTAACGACACTAACATCCAGGGTCATATCGTGTCGGTGACAGTTTTATTGGTGGAGGAAGCCGGTGTACCCAGAGAGAACCACCATGCAATGGCGAGCAGCTGCCATCTCCCCAACTTCATAACTCCGCACTGCAGCATAGGCAGGGTTAGATTGGTTGAATACATGTGCACCAACGATGTGCAGTACGCCTTAGTACACGGCGTCATCGTGCCCCCATGTGAACAATCGGGGTGAAGTGCACGAGAATCCAAATGGATTCTCCAAAATTTGTATGATAAAATATAAGCCCTGTTACAATGTTTTTACATCATTGTTGGCTGTGTTCATGTATATACTGCAGTTACTATAAAAATTAATCTGATGATTTAAGGATCAACCCTTAAGTCCCCATACAGCCACAAACTGCCGAAAAAGTTGTCCAAAGTGTATTCTTCCTTTGAGAACTCTACTTGTAGGATACTTCTATCTTGACAGTATTTTTACATCATTGTACAGGCAATCATGTAGAAACACTGCTAAGTCATCTTCAGCTGTGTACATGTATGTACAGTGGTTGTTAAAGTAAAATTAATCTGAGGACATAATAATGGCTAATCAATTATCTTACACAAATAAAGTCAAGATTTTTAATTTTTGCTCTGTAAAATGTTCTCCATGGTAACCCCGGGAAGTGAAGCAGTGCTTGTTTACTGTAGTAAATAAGTGCTGTTTTACTGGTAAAATATGACCCAGTCAACAATGCTTGGGGTGGAAGTTCTCTAAAATGGGCAACATTGGTATGAACGATTGCCTAAACTTGGCTTTCTCTCCATCTTGTGGTCATGATTGGCCATTGTGCAGAAATATGTGACCTTAAAATACCAATAAACAAAATAAACAATCATTAAATTCTGTATTGTGTTTTGAGCTCTAATTGGATCAAGCTTGACTTTTTTGTTCCAATAAGAGTTCATAAGCAATGTTTTAGAAGCAAAACATAACAACATTTAAGGCCTGAAAAAATTAATAATCTGTTTCTCAGGCCCCTTGTATGGTCCTTTTGGCTGCCGCATGCCCACTTTTTATAACCAATGCAAACTTTAAAAAAAAAAAAAAAATTCAATGAGTTATGTCTGATATTTTAGCCAAGTTAATCAAATTGATAAATTTATCCCTTGAGGTTCAACAAGGCTTTGCATGCTTTAGCATTGCAAAGCCTTCTTGCACTCAAGGGACGAAATACACCACCACCAATGCTATTCTGTAGATTATGAGGCCTAAAACAAAACAAACCAAGAACATGAATTTTTGATGACAAAGATATAATAATTACAAAAATAAAAAATAAAATAAAAAACCCTGCATGCAGTTTTACAAAAAAGTGGCCTGAGAAACAGAAGATCTACTTTGTGGGGCCTAAATGGCAATATTTTGTGTATAGCCCAATGGATATGGTCATTTTGCTTTTTTTATAAAGGGTTAACTGGTTCATTACCAGGCCTTATATTTCATCAATTTAAAAAAATCTTCCCTTGAGTGCAGCAAGGCTTATTTTGAAGTGGCTCATTGGTTAGCACATTGGACTTGAGAGCAAAAGGCCTTCAATTCAGTCCTTACCTGCATCATATGTGTGGTGTAATTGGGCAAGACACTTCCTCCTGATTGCTGAAGTGTGAGCATTGTGTTGGGGTGTACTGAGGTGTAGGGTGTGAAGACTAAACATTGTCTTCAATTGAAGAGCAAACCCTGCTTATGTCTCGATTAGTAAGCTGGAGAGACTGACAGTTAATTGACACTGCTTGGTGGTTCTCTCCAGGTATTCCAGTTTCTCAACCTGTAAAACTGTCCCAAAACAGTATGACAGTGGCTGTTGAAAGTGTTGTTAAACTATAATATACAAACAAACAAACCTGAGCTTATCCGAAACTGAGGTACATGTAGAGTTACATGTAGGCCTGGGTAAGGAGAGTCTTATGCAGTGTGCAAAATTTCAAAAATGACACTAGTCGACTGACCGTTCACGTGTGTTGGAGATGGTTAACCGAATGCTCGGCTATGTAAAATTTTTTAGGAAACTGCTTTTTTATCATTAACAAGTTTTCATACATTGCATGGAATTGAAATATATATAGCCTCTCACGGCAAAAGTCTAAAAATCTATCAAGACACAAGAAAGGCTGTTTGACTGGTAGAGTGCTAGAAGTCCATATTTGGGCTTTATTCTGAACTGCAGGTACCTAAAGTTGAAGGCTTCATATTCTGTGGATGTCCTTCATATTACATGTATCTTGAAAGTAAAATTACTTCATCTCCATCGATTTGCATTGTTACAATTCATGGGAGAGTGCCTATAGGCACTCTCCCATGAATTGTAACAAGACAAAAATGTGTGAACAAATCTTGAGGCTGAGAAAAAATTTAGCACTCTATCAGTTAAGTGACACAGACTTTACCATTCAAGATGTAACTTTTGGATAACCGGTCATCTGTTTGTGTAGATTTAAATTTGCATAACCACCACATGAACGAAACAAGTGTTCTCGTCAAATTTTGCACACTGCATATGAAGTCTAATAATCACAGTACAATGTTTTAATCCTTTGAAGCCTGATGGTATCTTCCATGTCAGTTCAATGGCAGTAATTGGAAGCATCCATATTCATTATATGGGGGTGGACCAATTAATCTTTTCAATATACAGCCCCAAGATTATTGATTTTTCTCCCCTCACATTCACTAAGCAGCCATTCAACTTAATGAGATTATGCGGCCTCTTGGATTCAAAGGGTTACGGTTACACACTAATGATGTAATATGGCAGAAGTTCTGCTAAATTTATTGTATTGAGAATATATGAAAACAAAATAATGTGAATGCCATTCAGGTTATGGAATAAAATATATTTCGAAATTAAATTGATATTCATTATTAACCCTTAATCTAAAGAATCGACCCATCCACTGGTGTTATATACAATTTGGGCAGTTGTGACCACCACCCCTCCCCCACTGGAATGGACCCATCAAGGTTGTTCCATAGAGGGAGCACATGATATGGTTTTGTTGAGATTTTTGGATTTTTACAATAACAAATTTTGTTACAATAACTAATTTGGATATCCTGTAAGTTGGGAAAGGGTTAATAAGGCTTGAATCAGAAATATGAGTTTCTACTGAGTTTCGGAGTTTTTACAGCAGGACTATTTTTGATGTGTAGGGTCCATGACAGTCAGTTAACTGGTGGACATAAAGAAACGTTTGATAGGCACATCCACATCGGTACCGCAATTGGCCCTGTTATTTGGAAAGGTTAATAAATCATTTCATCTTTTGCCAACTGATATTAAATAATATATCGACTCATTATACACTTATACAATAAAACAAGAATAAGTTTTGAATGGAAATTTGGATCACTTCAGAATGTCTAGTGTTTGTTCACGTATTGACTTTGATGTATTTGTGTGAACGCTCGGGATATTCCCATCTGTCAGTGGGGGCAGTGTTCTTTTCTAAAGACAGGGGCACTGTTTTTTAAAACATTTTTGGCCTCAATGCATCCCCTGCCATATTGGATGTGTTGAGACCAAAATTTTTTTACTTGTACTGTAGATACATGTATGGTAAATGGTTTGGTGTTTGTAAGTTATATACAATTAACAGGGTTATTCAATTCAAAGATATGCGATTAAGAGGGCTCCACAGTAGTGATATAATTCAGCCTGGTAACCAATTCCTGGGATGTGAGTCCTCTAATATGGGCAGCATAATTATGATATGCTGAACTTGATTTTATATACTTTGTCAAAAAAGAAAGTATAATAAACTTTGAGGAGCAATTTTTTTAGTATTATCAACTTTAATCCCAAACAATTTATTGTAAATTTATATTTCGAGTCTAGCTGTATGAATTTGCATAATTTCATGTTCTTACTGTTGCCAGTGTCACCTCCGGATGTCGCAGTTCAGACTTGGGGTGAAATGAAAAGTTCACACATGCAGTCAATAGCGTGTATGTCCACCGTTTGCCTCTTGGATGGCAAGACACCAGCGGAGCATGGACCTGATAAGTCTTGGGATGTCACCCTGTGGTATTGCGTTACACTCCTGCCTTAGAACATTACGTAAATCGCCTAACGTCTGAAGATCATGAAGTCGTACCTGACGGTCCAATTGATCCCAAGGATGCTCGATTGCCGACAAATCTGGCAAAAAGTGGGGGCCAGGGAAGAAGTTCGATGCTCTGCTCCTCAAGAAAGTCACGACAGATAAGCGCCACGTGACATCGGGCATTGTCTTGCTGGAATAACTGCAATCTGACATTAGCATTGAACAACGGAACAACAACAGCGTTAAGAATTTCGTCCCTATATCGCTGTCCATTCAGATTACCATCAATGAAGATCAACTGCATTCGATGGTGCAAGAAAGTTCCAGCCCAAACCATTACACTACCCCCGCTGAAACGGTCGCATTCCCGCACACAAGCATCAGAAAACTGTTCTCTTCGTGGGCGATACACTCTTGCCCTACCATCAGCACGCCATAGACAAAATTGTGATTCATCACTAAACAGAACTGTGCTTCAACGCTGCTGAGTCCAGCGAACACGCTGACGTACCCATTCCATTCAGATGGTACGATGATGTTGGGTAAGGATTGGTCCGTGATATGGTCGACGCCTACTTCGGATGCCATGTTCACCGAGTCTGTTGCAGACAGTTTGTGCACTAATTCTATTGATAGTTCTACCAGGAGTAATTGCTGCTGTCCTCGTCGCCAGAAGGAAGTGATCCCGCAAGTCAGCTGCCTTGATGTGGCGGTCTTATGCAGGGGTCATAACTCTTGGTTGACCTGGACACAGTCAGTCGGCAGTAGATCGAGTGGTTCTATACCTTCCAATGAGATGGTAAATACTGGCCACAGTGACTCCGAACTCAGCAGCGAGCTCATCTGGAGGTATCCCAGCCTCATGCATACCAATGGCATGCAACCTTTGATTTTTAACCCAGGCTCTCTAGCACAACATAACACAAGGAAAATTGGCGGTCACCCATTCAATTTGACATTCTCGGGTAGCACATGCTATTTTGAAATCCGTAGCAAAACTGCATACGGTTGGGTGGACAACACCATTATTAAAAGCTTTGCATGACTTCTTGTCCACAAACATGCAACATTAGAACTATTAAATTTCATCCTTTATGCTTTTTTTTCACATTTGTTTCTATTATACTTTCTTTTTTGACTCAGTATAGTTATGTTTTATAATCACAACATAGTCATAGCTTCCAAAAGTGACCAATTCACAAACAAACATACTTTGCACTGGCACTGAATTATCACAGGTACATTCTTGTATTCTTATAATATAATCTTGGGTATAAACGATTGACTAAACTTGACTTTATCTCCATATTGCGATCACAATTAACCATTATGCAGAAATAAGTGACCTTAAACACGAATAAATAAATAAATATAATATAATCTCTCAGAAAAGAGATAGTTCTGTAGGTTGGCTTTAAACCTCTGCACTCTGATGTCAAAGTAAGAAAATTTCACGCAACAAAATCTTCCCATGATGCAACTATGAATTTAACCAATTCAATCTTGTTTGACAGAGCTCAGTGACCTCTGTCAAACAAGATTAAATTGGTTAACTGCCATGTTGCATTATGGGAAATTGATATTTCAACACCAGTGTGCCGGGGGTTAAAAGTCGCCCTCCTAAACTAGATTCTACTAGTCGGGATATTCCTTTCATCACAATGACTACTTTGTCATTCCTTTATGGGAGATGGGTACAAGTATATTTGTATGCATGCAAATTAAAAAGCATGTAATATCACACCCGTGAAAAGGACCAGTGTGTTCTGCTGCAGGGATTCTTTTGGGTGTAAACAGGGGCTTAATATTGGACCCCTTCCCAATGACATTTGGGCATGGTTTTTCACAATTCCAGCCGAAAATTGCCCAATCTCAGTCCACCTTTCAAACAAAAATTAAAGTGATTTCATAAACTGGGTGGTATAAGAACATTTGTATTGGGACTACAGAGATTGTATTGAACATTATTTCATGAAACTATTTGTTATAAAACTTACAATAGGTGGAATACCTCAAGAAGCTTCTGTATTAATCCTCTCATTTATGTTGGGAAGTAATAATTCTTATCCTTTGTATGTTTCTTCTCTCCAAAACACAATTCCTAGTTGAAGCCCTCATGGGTTATAGCGAAAACGGCACTGTGTGAAAACAGCACCCAGTGAAAATGGTACCAAATGAGTGAAAACGGCACCAATGTTGGCGAAAACGGCACCAATTGCGCTGGCCAAAACGGCATCATAGGTTGGCGAAAACGGCACCAGTTCGGATGGCGAAAACGGCGCCATTATTTAATTCATTTCATTCTGCCATTTTCTGTGCTTTGTTTTGAAACTGAGTATTTAAGCTTACGGATGCATTTTAGTTTCTTTAACTAATTAGCCAGGGATTTCCTGCCGAATGAAAATTAAGGATAACCTGATGGTTTTGGACACCAGTTCACTTCTCAACTGGGATGTCCATGTTGAGAGTGGCTGCGTTCAGCTCACCGTCAAGTATCGGATGAAATCCACCTCTGGGAGTGGTAGCACCTTTTGTGGGCCGGCCCGCACTTGTCCACGCAAGGAGAAGGGAAAGAAAGCACCAGTCACCACCACCACTGAAACTACAAAAGCCAGTGGAACGGAAACAGAAAGAAATCTCCGTCGACCAAAGCCGGGATGCCGACCTCCTCAAGAAAACTCACCGCCCACATGAAGGCCCTGGATATGACGACAAAGTCAAAAACGCTATAGATAGCTTCATCAATGAACACCCCGAGGTCTACCGAGACCCTAAATTCAACTATTCAAATTATAACCGCTATGGACATTTCATAACCATTATGGACTCTGATCATCCTTCACTCCATCTCCATGGTCACGGTCATCCACTCCTGGAGAGGCGAGCATTGGTCCCGAGTCCCTTGTCTTGCCCTTTTTGTGAACGTCCCCCGGATTCATTATACAGGTGGAAGGGGGTAGTCCAAACATTGCCTAGAAGACCATGTTTTAATTTTATGGTTTGTTGCTCACCAAAACAAAAATTAAAACACAGTCTTTTATTTTTAGGCCATGTTTGGACTTGGGGCAACCCTAACCCAAGAATCCTGGCCCAAACCCAATCCCCACAAAGTTCCGGGCCCCAGATTCACGATACAACCCCTTTGTTTACTATTGGCGCAGAAGTCAGAACCTTGGGGTTAGTCCAAACATGGCCTGAAAGTCCATATTTTTGTTTTATGGTTTGGCCATGCCCAGTTGAAACCCGAAAAAAAATTTCTAGAAAAAAAATTAAAATTTATTTAAAATATGTATGTAGATTTTCAAGTTCGAGTGTTCCGCATTAAGTTAATTATTGTCGGTCGAGTTAGTTATGTTATACCAATCAACTAATTTCATTGATAAAGCTACTTAATCCAGCTGCCCCAGAGGGATAAAGTTACACTTATGTAGGCTTGTTGTCGATAGAGTACATTTTGTTACTGCAGTTAATTAAGGTCATTGATAACAAATTTAATCCAGTTGGCTGATAGAGGTAAGTTACAAGACAAAGACAGCCACTTAACACAAACACACTTCTTTTCCGTTTTTTTTTCTCTCTTTTCCCCAATAACTGTGAAGGAATTATTATAACCTCTATGGATACTCAGTGACCGTTATGGATTCTGATCATCCTTCACTTCATCCCCAGAGGTGGTCACCCACCTCTGGGGAGGCGAGCATTGATCCTGCATCCCTCTTCTTGCCCTTTTTCTTTTTATAAAGAATGGGCCAAATAGGTTAACATGCAGGCCTGCCCCCGAAGTTCGGGTCTTTCTTGGGGTGGACTCCGAAAAGGGTCGTTGGTTTTGTACGTGTCTCGGTTTACTCCTGTGAGAGAAGCCTTCCCGCAGAAGCCAGCTCAACCTCTCTGACAACTGCCAGAGGCAGACTATGCTTGCCAATGAATACCTCAGAAATAATATTTTAACAAGAGGCGGGGGGGGGGGGGGGGGGGGCGTGGTGGCGGCTCAGTTGGTAGAGGTGCAGCCTGCAAGCCGAGAGGTCCTCGGTTCAAATCCCACCTGTGGCAACCGCGTTGTGTCCTTGGGCAAGACACTTCACCCCCATTGTCCATGTGACGCTGTGCACTAAGGCGTACTGCACGTCGATGGTGCACCTGTCTTCAACCAATGCTAACCCTGCTTGTGCGGAGTTGGTATGTTGGGGAGCTGACAGTTGCTCGCCGTTGCTCGGTGGTTCTCTCTGCGTACTCCGGCTTCCTTCACCCGTAAAACTGTCACGGTCATGGTTAGCCATTGTGCAGAAGTATGTGACCTTAAACACCAATAAATAAATAAATAATTAACAAGTGGCAGACTATACTCGCCTGAAAAAGATACCACATCACCCTCGGGTAGAGGTAGCACCTTTGTTGAGAGGGCCCCCTCTCACACTGGCCCTGACCCGAGGGAGGTTAACACCTCAACCAGATCACCAATAAGAGCACCAAAGCCTCCTCCCTTGGTCTTTCCTCCTCTGCTGCTTCCTGTCATGATTGGCATCTGTGAAAAAGATTCAACTAATTACTTCAAAGAATGGTCGAAAGGGGCTTGCCTCAAACCATCCCAGCATGCCTTCGGTGCCCGAAACCATTTGATCTCACATTGTATTCATGTCGTAAAAGAGGAATTTCTCCAATTTCCTCGTGCAGACAAACTAAACGCCTAAGCTCTTACCCAACAAATTGTGAGAGAAATAAAATCACTTGGATTAGAGAGCATTAATTTTGTTACACAGTGTTATGATGGTGCAAATGTTATGTCAGAACACCTATCTGGTGTTCAAACCTGTTTGAGGGAGCAGTTTCCCAATGCTTTCTATGTTCATTGTTATGCATATAGATTAAACCTGGTTCTCGTTGATAATAATAATAATAATAATAATAATAATAATAATTTTAAAGCCTAGAATCCACACACCATGCTCATTTATTTATTATTTATTTATTGATGTTTTAAGGTCACATATTTATGCACAATGGCTAATTATGACCGTGACAGTTTTACGGGTGGAGGAAGCCGGAGTACCCGGAGAGAACCACCGAGCAATGACAAGCAGCTGCCAGCTCCCCAACATCGTAACTCCACACTGCAGCACAGGCAGGGTAAGATTACACACACCGTGCTCAATGGCTGTACAATCATTGCATACATACATACATTCTCTCACAGATACATTGATACATGGATCACTATTATCATTTATTGGTGCCCAATGCCACATCAGCAACCAAGGCTATATCATGGCGATAAGCGACAGAACCTAAAAGAAAAAAGGGTATTGAATTAAAACAAAATAAAAAAAACAAAAACAAAACAAAACAAACTACAACTTTACCAAAACAAGTATGTGAGTGTAACTTGACGAGTAATGAGGCAATCCTCACTGACTCAGTCACACCCATGCACCTGGTAATGTCAGTTTATGACCAAAATTAAAAGACCACTGAAGGAAATGCCTTTCGAAAAAGGTAGGTTTTAGTACCAGACTTGAATGATTCAAGTGATTTACTATTTTTTATGTCGATTGGAAGAGAATTCCAAAGCCTTGGGCCAGCAACCACAAAGGTCCTATCACCAGCACTAGTAAATTTAGATACGGTCTGAACCAGATTGAGTTGACCTGATGACCTAAGAGACCTCAGTGGTTTGTGGATGGTTAGCAGTTCGGACAGGTAGGATGGTGCAGATCCCGAGATACACTTAAATACCAAAAGGACAATTTTAAATTGAATTCTTTGCTTAACGGGTAGCCAGTGTAACTCAGAGAGTACTGGTGTTATATGGCAGTACCTTTGAGTTCTGGTTAGGACCCGTGCAGCACAATTTTGGATGTGTTGTAGCTTTTCAAGAATAGATGTTTTAGAGCCAATCAGAAGAGAGTTGCAGTAGTCGAGGCGACTGGTAACAAAGGCATGGACAAGCTGTTGTGATGTCTGCGTATCAATGAAGGATCAAATTTTGCTAATATTTCTAAGAGGAAAAAATGCACTGCGAGAAACATGTTTGATATGTTCATCAGCGGCCAAATTTTCATCCATGAAATAACCTAAGTTTCGAACACAGCTACTGGGTTTTATCGCAGAACCTCCAATATTGAGGGACAGTTTGGATATTTTTAGCTGCGACAAGCAGCTCTATAAGTGGCAATGCCGGTCTGTCTGTCGGTCTGTCTGCCGGTCGGTCTGTCTGTGACCAACGAGTTTGTCTGTGACCAACGAGTTTCAAAACTCAATAACTTTTGAAATACTTGATGGAATGACTTTATATTTGGCATGTAAGTGTATCTTATTGATGTCTAGCCACTGTTCAATGCATGTGTTGTTCCAAATATTTTTAGCTGCGACTAGCAGCTCTATAAGTGGCAATGTCGGTCTGTCTGTCGGTCAGTCTGTCTGTCAGTCTGTCGGTCGGTCTGTCTGTCTGTGACCAACGAGTTTCAAAACTCAATAACTTTTGAAATACTTTATATTTGGCTTGTAAGTGTATCTTATTGATGTCTAGCCACTGTTCAATGCATGTGTTGTTCCAAATATTTTTCTTGGAGTTATGGCCCTTGATGGACTTAGAATTTTGTGAGATTGCACCACCCGTCGCAGCTACGGCGTCGATGTCGTGATTTTTCTTGGAGTTATGGCCCTTGATGAACTTAGAATTTTGTGAGATTGCACCACCCGGCGCAGCTATGGCATAAATGTCGCGATTTTTGGAAGTTGATGAGGTAGAGCTATATATATTACTTCTGTCTTGTCATCGTTCAATTTAAGAAAGTTTTTAGTCATCCATGCCCTGATGTCTGAAATACAAAGTTCAATCTTACTGCATGCTTCAAGCTCAAAGGCGTGAGTAAAACTAATATACAGCTGTGTGTCATCTGCGTAAAAATGAAAGTCAAGGCCATGGCTTTGGATATTGTCACCGGGAGGTAAGACATAGACAGTGTACAGTAGGGGACCCAACACTGATCCTTGAGGGACGCCAAAATGTCGTGTGACCTTGTCTGACGACTCACTGCCAATAAGGACACTTTGTGTGCGACCATTTTGAAAACCAATTAAGTGCTCCGTCAGTAAGGCCTATTCTCACTGCCAGTCTTTCAATAAGTATGTTATTATCTATGGTGTCAAAAGTGGTGCTTAAATCCAACAAAACAAGACATGTTAGGTTGTGCCTGTACGTGGATAGGAGGATATTGATGTGTGCAGAACTGTTAAATCAGCAGGTGAATTCTTCGCCCTAGTTGAAAGTTTAATGTGTTTATGTCCCGTTCACATGTGCAGAAATTGTTTGTGGAAATTCAGGAGAGGGATAAAGTGTGTGTTAAAGAACTCGTTCTTCTTAGTGACATGCACTAGTTTTGTCACTACCATTCGCAAACTGCCCATACACACAGTTAATACTGACTTGAATGATTTCAAACAAGAATGTTTGGTACTTTAAAAGGCAATTATTCCCTACTGCTAAAAGCAGTTAAGCAAGCACTCACCCTACCAGTGTCTTCCGTGTAATATGAATGCAGTTTTTTGGCTCTCCAATACATAAAAAATTATCTGAGAAACAAAATCGCCAACCAAAGATTGTCAGACTTAGGGGTCATATATTTGTCATCTGAAAGAAGTAATTTATTACTCGAAAATCCATATGATGTGGTTGATATATTTGCAAAACAAAATGGTAATACTAGAATATCTTTACATTCACCACTTTTGCCAGTATTGGTGTACCATGATTTTATTTATTTTTGCCTTTTCACTGGTAAAATAGGACCCAGTCACTAATGCTTGGGGTGCGAGTCCTCTAAAATAGGCAACATGGGGTATAAACGATTGACTGACCTGACTTTATCTCCATGTTGTGGTCATGATTAGCCATTGTGCAAAAATATGTGACCTTAAACACCAATAAATAAATAAATATATATTTTTGCTGCTCAATTGCCCCTCCACACATATTTTCATCAGGTTTGCGCTGTCTCTGTATATAAATGCGTAAATGTAGTTGTATGTTGTATTGATGAGAATAACTCGTGGCCAAATGTGTAATATATTGTGTTCATATTCCATAGTATTGTATATATGTTAGAAAAGCTACAAAAAAAATCAAAAGGACGATCTGAGGAAAATTAAATATTTCATAGTGTATCATAGTGCTGTTCTTTTTTTGGTTTGGTTCCGTTTTTGCCAGCCGCACTTGGTGCCGTTTTTGCCAATTTGGTGCCGTTTTCACCAGACACACTTGGTGCCATTTTTGCCAGTTGGTGCCGTTTTTGCCAACGATAGTTGGTGACGTTTTTGCATGGTGTCGTTTTCGCCTCCACCTGCCCTCATGACACAAATTTTCCCAATGGCATGGGCCTCAGGCTCTTTCCCAAACAGGACAGAAGAATCCCTGTACTGGTAGGTCTGTGTGTAAAGTGAAGCTGATTTCTAGCTGTGACAACAACTCAATATGGGTTAATGTTTCAGCCTGTTGGTCAGTCTATGACCAGCAAGCTTTTAAATTTAACAACTTATAAAATGCTAGGTGGAATGACATCCTATTTTGTAGGCAAGTGAATCTTATTGATGTCTAGTGCCATATTCAATGCAGGTGTTTATTCAGAGTATTTTTTATCAGAGTTATTGCTTTTTATGGACATGAAATTTATTTCATTTTAGGTACTAACTAGGGGGCGTGGTGGCTCAGTTGGTAGAGGTGCAGGCTGCAAGCCGAGAGGTCCTCGGTTCGAATCCCACCTGCGGCAACCGCGTTGTGTCCTTGGGCAAGACACTTCACCCCAATTGCCTAAATGGGGGCACGATGACGCTGTGTACTGAGGCGTACTGCACGTCGATGGTGCGCATGTCTTCAACCAATCTAACCCTGCCTGTGCTGCGGTGCAGAGTTCAGAGTTACGATGTTGGAGAGCTGACAGCTGCTCGTCGTTGCTCGGTGGTTCTCTCCGGGTACTCCGGCTTCCTCCACCCGTAAAACTGTCACGGTCACGATTAGCCATCGTGCATAAGTATGTGACCTTAAACACCAATAAATAAATAGGTACTAACTCTTTGAGGACATGGTGGCTCTGTAGGTAGAGGTGCAGGCTGCAAGCTCTGAGGTCCTTGGTTCGAATCCCACCTGCGGCAACCACGTTGTGTCTTTGGGCAAGACACTTCGCCCCCATTGCCCACGTGGGGGCATGGTGGCGTTGTGTACTAAGGTGAACTGCACGTTGATGGTGCACCTGTCTTCAACCAATGCTAACCCTGCTTGTGTGGAGTTCCTATGTTGGGGACCTGACAGTTGCTCGCCATGACTGGGTGGTTCTCTCTGGGTACTCCAGCTTCCTCCACCCATAAAATTGTTGAGGTCATGATTAGTCATTGTGCAGAAATATGTGACCTTAAACACCAATAAATTAAAAAATAAATAAATAAATAAATAGGTATGAAATCATAATTTTTTGCATTTGTGAGTACAGTGTGATCCATTATACCTTGCATTCCCCACATATATAAAAAAATGACAGATCAGATTCAAAAGATTGATTGGCATTGCTGGATAAAAAGTGAACATACACTAGGAATTTTAACCAATTCAGTCTTGTTTGACAGAGCTCGGTGAGCTCTGTCAGACAAGACTGAATTGGGTAAATTCATAGCTGAATTATGGGTACAAAATTATTTTAAGGGGGAATTCCTAATTGAACAAGGGTAAATGGGTTGATAATCGAGTATGGCACACTTGCACGACATTCTTTCAGCTTATTTTTGAATGAACATATCAAAACACCACAACCTCGATAAGGCCAGCCATTTTGACTTTCCAAACACGACAACAAAAGCGCCGTCATCGGTTACTTCAAAGAAATTATTCTGTGGCGGCATCAAAGTAATCATAAAGCATGATCTTCGTGCTTTATGATTACTTTGATGTCGCTGCAGAATAATTGATACGATGCCATGCTTGTCTTTGTGATCTTGCAGACTGGGTCGATTTAAATGCGAATTTCTCGTGTCTGATAGTGATATGTCACCCTATTGTTGACTTGTCCTGGTACCGATTTTGGCAGTACCGGCTCTGTCCCATCCCGGTGCCGGTTATGTTGGTACCGCCGCTATTTTGACATGCCTGCATCAGTGTACCGGGGTTTGATAAATAAAATTAAATAATTACAGTTTTCAGGCAGGTATGAGTGCTCTGAAGTAATCTCGCAATGTGGATAGGCCAGTATGTTTGATTTATACATTTTTGTTATAACTGGTATAAATATAAAATATTCTTTGTGATGAGTTTATAATAGATTCCCTCAGGAGTATTTTGAGCTTTATATCCAAATTGTAACATTTTAAAGCTGCTTTCATTTATTATGCTGTGATAATAGTTATATCAGTAACTTTACATCTCAAAAGCTTTTATTTGATCTCCTCCTCCCAACTGATATTATCTTGAACCCCAGGGGATATTTTAGACAGGTGAAATAACAGTTTTTGAAGTACGTTTTTAAAAATTTGCATGAAAAACACTAAATTTAAATTTTTTGCCTCAATTTTTTTAGGCAAGCAGTAGGCGAGCGAATAAATCACTCTCCTGAAAATGCTAGGCCTGTTATAGATTCTGAAGTGTCCTCAAAGGTCTGGAGAAGTGCTTGTTTGCTAATCAGGTTCTGGTTTACAGGTAAAATAGGAAGTGGTAACCAAGGCCTAGGCTGGAAGTCCTCTAAAGTGGGCAGCATAGTCATAAATGATTGCCTAAACTTGACTTCATACCCATCTTGCAGTCCTGAAATTGCCATAGATGCTGACAGTAACTTAAACACAAATAAGAATTTTAATTTTTTTCCTGGGAAACATTTCTTATGACTCCATCATTGCAGCAACTCCTATAAACTTGTTTCTTTGAGGAGTCATAAGATCTGTGTTGGGGGTAAAAATACAAAAAAAAAAATGTAAATGGTAATCTTGGTGAATAGCACTGAAAGGATATGTCTGTTATGGGGGTGTGGTGGCTCAGCAGGTAGAGGTGCCGGCTGCGAGCCGAGAGGCCCTCAGTTCAAATCCCACCTGCAGCAACCGTGTTGTGTCCTTGCATAAGACACCCCACCCCCATTGCCAACGTAGGTGCACAGTGGCGTTGTGTACTAAGGCATACTGCATGTCAATGGTACACCTGTCTTCAACTAATGCTAACCCTGCTTGTGTGGAGTTAGTATGTTGGGGAGCTAACAGTTGCTCGCTGTAGGCTCGCTGGTTCTCTCGGGTACTCCGGCTTCCTCCACCTGTAAAATTTGTGGTCGTGATGAGCCATTATGCAGAAATACGTGACCTTAAACAACAACAATAAATAAATAATAGTGTTATAGTACGTAAATGATTAAATAAATAATGTGATACACATTATTTTTTGCTTTCCCTGTGGGAACCCCAGTTTACTGGGGTAATAAAGTTCTGGTTTACTGGTAAAATAGGTCTCGATAACCTACCTGGTAAAAAATAGGACCTGGTAGCCAATGCCTGGGTGGAAGTCCTCTATTTAAAGTGGGCAGTATAGGTATAAAAACCTCTCTTTATAGCTATTGTGCAGTCATGAAATAGCCATTGATGCTGACAGTGACCTTAAAACCAATAAATGGGATCATGGTGGCTCAGTGGTTACGACATTAGACTTCAAACTGGCAATGACAGATCCACAGTTCTATCCCACCAGGGGTAACTGCGTTGTGTCCTTGGCCAAGGCACTTAATCCCAATTGCACGGTGGCACTATGTACTAAGGTGTACTGCATATTGATAGTGTACTTGTCTTCACCCAATGCTAACCCAGCTTGTGCAGAGCTAGGACGTTGGGGAGTCTGTCAGTTGCTCGCCACTGCTCAATGGTTCTCTCTGGGAACTCAGGCTTTCTCCTGTTCGACACGTGGTGACTCTGGCTGTCAAAAGTGTTGTTGAACTCCAATAAATAAAAAAAAATAAATAAATAAATAAATAAATAAATAAATAAATAAATAAATAAATAAATAAATGTTTTACCTTGTAAACATTTCTTTCTTATGACCTCCCTAATGCAACATCCCCTATAATGTTGTTTCATTGAGATGTCACAAGTTATGTGTTGGGGCAAAAGTTTGAAAAAATAACAAAATTTGAATGGCAGACTTTATGAATAACATCAGTAGACTTTATAAATTTACCCTCTGTGAACCTCAATCTGAATCAAGGTCTCGGGTCTCAATAGAAAGAGGTACCCAGAGGATATATTGGGAACTCTAGCCCACGGTATGGGATAGCATCAGCAAATACAACCTCTAGGGACCTCATTCTGCAAATGACAGATTGCTTATTTCCAGGCTTGGTTGCGATACCTTGGCAGTAGTTTCTAGTGAAGTCTTGGTAGCCAAGACTTCATTATACACCACTGCAATATCAATGTGTTACATTATTATGAGAAACAAAAAAAGTAAGTAAAATTCTCCAGACCTTTGAGGACACTTCAGAATCTATAACAGGCCTAGCATTTTCAGGAGAGCGATTTATTCGCTCGCCTACTGCTCGCCTTAAAAAAATTGAGGATGGCGAAAAATAGACCTCCTAGCTATAGAAAATAATGATTACCACAACAGCCTATTCCTAAAACCCATAGGTTTTCAGATCTCTGCTATGTTAGCGATCTCTGCAAGATGGCCACACTGCCCCTCCCACACCTCTGGGCCTTGCCAAGGCCCGGAGGTGTGGGAGGAGCAGTGTAGCTGTCTCACAGACTACCTTGTTAGCAGCATCAAATAAAATGTACGAAGCCCACTAGGCAGAATTCGTTAATAGTACACCTTCATTTTGCCGCTTTTGTAAGCTTGAGGAGAGCTAAACACTCCCCAAGGCCATGTGAGGAGAGTGATTTTTAGCCCTCCTGCATTTTTAAGAATGCCAGGCCTGCTATAACCCAAATCAAATAAACATTTTTCAAGAATCAAAGTTGATTCTCATTGTTTTCCCAATGAAAATTATTTGCGAGAATCGTTTCTGATTTTTACCTGGTTTTTAAGCTTTGCAAATCTCATTTCAGTTGCACTTGTTCTTGATATACTTGTTAGAGCTGAAACGGTTAAAGAGTTTTCTTGATTGATTAATCACATGGATTAACCTTGGTTTACCAATTAAACACTTGTCCTTATAGGTTGCTGAATAATTGCCGTTCCGTTGCTGATTTGCAGCATTAACCCTTTTCCCATTGTAACAGATAAAACCAGCCAGTGCTATATACAAACATCTCCATTCTGATTTTATTATGTTTTCATTTTTTGTCTCAAAAACATAGCTTATGACCCCTCATTGGAACAAGCTCATTGAGCTTATTGCAATGAGGGGTCATAAGCTGTTTTTGAGAACAAAATTTTTTTTATTACTAACTCCTGCTCGTGTGAAGTTAGTACATTGGGAGGTCTGACAGTTGCTCGGTGGTTCTCTCTGGGTAGTGCTGCTTCCTCCACCCATAAAACTGTCTGATACGAAGTGACCCTGGCTGTCAAAAGTGTCATTAAACCCCGATAAATCAATAAATTTTAGTAATTCAACAATTTATTTTACAAGTACCGTCTGCTATCCGCATTGGGCAAAGGGTTAAAAATGACCATTTCTAACTACTGATACAGTATAGTGATCATGGAAGTGAACAAGCATGTCAGCACGTAACTTCCATGCTTCACTCAGGCTCATCTAATTGATACGAGTCAGTGTGACAATGTTTGCCTGTTTTGAAGCAAGTTTGTTCCTTTTTTAACCCATATAATACAGTAGTTCAAAGTAATGGTTAATTAATCAGTTACTTTTTTGATCAATCACGAGATTGATCATTGGTTAATCAATTAATCAGTTAACCATTTCAGCTCTAATAGCTGTGGATATCACTTGTCACACAAACATACATTGGCATGTGCATGTACACAAGAGGTATTCAGAGGATAATTTGGGGACTCTAGCCCACTGTATGGGATAGCATCAGCAAATACACCCTCTAGGGACCTCATTCTGCAAATGACAGATTGCATATTTCCAGGCTTGGTTACGATACCTTGGCAGTTGTTTTTGCTTGCAATCATCCTGCAACAGTAATTTTTTCAAATATTCATTTTGGCCAAGTTACATCCCTTGATAAATTAGGCCTTCAGTTAACTATTGGCCTCACATGTAGAATTTATTGCAGCAGTTGGTTGATGCTGACCTGAACGAGATGTAGCTAATGATGTTGAAGCTTATATTGATTGAAGTACCAATTTCCTTGAAGTCATCTGGTTAAATTAATTTCTACAATTATTGTTTTGCACTAGTTTATGAACCGTTTGCATAAGATAAAATGTCTTGCGTGTTTGTAGAAACAGACTGTAGTGACACGTTTAGCAAACATCATGCATTCAGTAACCTAATAACTTGAATTCAAACATCACAAGCAATGATAGATTAAACGTTTTATTAATAAGTTGCATGCAGAAAGCAATGTCGTTCTAACTAACAGTGTTAACAAGTGGAAATGTCCAATAATATTTAAGACATGTTAATGGGATTGTGACAAAACATGTTCTTTAACCCTATACTTACACCATGATATAGCTTTAGATGCTAGGGAGTGCAGTGGCTCAGTGGTTACAGCATTGAATTTCAAACTAAAAGGTCTATTGTTCGATCCCCACCAGGGGTTATGCATTGTGTCCTTGGGTGTTGTGTACTAAGGCGTACTGCATGTTGCTGGTGCACTTGTATTCATTCGATGCTAGCCTTGCTTGTGTGGAGTTAGTATGTTTCCGACACAGGTGATCCTGGCTGTCGAAAGTGTCTTTAAACCCCAACAAATAAATAACTAGTTAGTGTATTGGGGAGTCTGACAATTGCTTGCCATTGCTTGGTTGTTCTCTCTGTGTACTCCAGCTTCCTCCACCCGTAGAACTATCCAACATGAGGTGACCCTGGCTGTCGAAAGTGTCATTTGACCACAATAAATAAATAAACAAACAAATAAATAAATAGTCTTAGATGCTGGGGTGACATTATGCTTGTTCCTTTGAGTTTTCACATGATATTGTTCAGTGGAAATATTTTGAAAAATTTGAAAAAAAATAATTAATCCTTTGAGACTTTAATTATCCTGACGTTCAAACATTACTGGGAATTCAGTTTCTTCAGCGTTTTTCAAAATGCGATGTCAAATGTCAGAAAGTACAAGTAACAAGATATTTTTCACATTTGTGATTATCTGCTTGAGGACTAGATTATTTTTGGTAGTATGAATTTGTTATTCAAAACTTGTTTTATAACAAATTATTGGAGAGTACCCAAGGGTATATAAACAAAATATTGTTTGTGTTTGACCAAATATGAAATATAAGCAAGGAAAGTGGTCGCTTTTGCTCTGGTATCCTCATTTTTTGAAAGCCCTGATAGTGGCTTCAACCAGTTAAGAAGTCTTGACAGCAGGATTGATTATATTAGTATTTTAAGCTGCGATAACATTTGGCTCAACGGTTGTCACTGAGCACTATTTGGGAAAAAGTAGGAATTGAGGTTAAAACTTTAAAAAATTGAAAAATAATAACAAAACAAATAATCACAAAGTATCAATGGTTTGTGTGTGGGAGATTTTGCGGGGACATCATATGTATCTTACAGACACAGCTCATGTATGAGTAACAAATCACCGTTTGCTGTTCAACCTCCTGTGTCCATGTGCTGGGTCATGCTTCTGTCTAGTTGGTTTGTCATATTAAGTTTCAAAACCAAATCTCAAACTGAAATGACTTATACGTATCAGTTGAAGACTGAATTTGAAAGACTTTTTCTTCTGAATATGATGCCCAAAGTCAAAAAAGGTTGGAATTATGCTACTTTCACCTGTTGGTCATAATGAAGATAAAAAATAATTTTTGAGAACAGTAAACACTTACAATGACACTTTTCAATGTGACTTTGACTTCATCATACTGGTTACCTTGTGCCCAAGTATGGATTTTGATTGTGTGGGACATTTGGTCTGTTGAACAAGATCACTTTGGTTTTTTGGCTCACCAACGTTAGTTGTGTGAGCCTATGGCATAGCCCTCATGTCGGCATTGGCGTTGGCGTCGGCGTCTCCGTCTCCGTCTCCGTCCGCTCTCAAATATTTTGAACTTTTGTGTACAGGTTTTGATTTTTTGGCTTTTTAAAAATTTTTTTAGCTTCTGCATATTGCTGTGGTGGTTCACTATAACATTTAACTCTTTTCCAGGGTATTTTGTCTTAATTTTAACCCTTTGAAGCAAATTTTAGACTTATTTTGATGTTTGCGTGCAGGTTTTGATGGTTTTTTTTTCTTTCTTCCAAGTGGAGATTTACCTTGCAGCATATGTCCGTCCTTTCTATTGTATGTAAACATGCATCTTAGGGCTATGTTTGTATTATTTAACCCTTTTCCTGCTGAATTACTTCAATTTTGGACTTTTATGTACAGCTTTTGGACTTGGGCTTACAGCTTCTTACTTTTATGTACAGGTTGTGATAAAAAAAAAACTATTTCAAGTGAGGTTGACCTCACTGCATATTGCAGTGGTGGTTATTATAACATTGATATCTTTCCAGTGCATTTTTAAAAATTTTTTTTACTCTTTGAATAGATTTTTAGACTTATTTTGACGTTTGGGTGCAGGTTTTCATGGTTTTTTTTTTTTCCTTTCTTCCACGTGTAGAGTTTCTGCATATTGCTACGGTGGTTCACTATAACATTTAATTCTTTTCCAGGGTATTTTGTCTTAATTTTAACCCTTTGAATCAAATTTTAGAAATATTTTGATGTTTGCGTGCAGGTTTTGATGTTTTTTTAGCTCAACTTGACAAAGTCAAGCTGAGCTATTGCCATCACTTCTCGTCCGTCGGCGTACGTACGTACGTACGTACGTTAGTATGTTAGTACGTTAGTACGTACGTCCACAATTTCCTTTGGCACACCTCACAGGTCGCATTTATGATCAGATGACTTTGAAACTTGGCATGCTTGTTTGGGGTGACCTCTAGATGGGAGCTATCGATTTTCTTCAATTTCTGTCAAAAAATGTTGCCGCGGCCAACGTTCTTAGAACTTAGTTTAGTCAAACCACAATATTTCCCTTTGGCACACCCTACAGGGCACATTTATGATTTGATTGCTTTGAAACCTGGTATGCTTATTTAGGGTGACCTCTAGATGGAAGCTATCGATTTTCTTCAATTTCCGGCAAAAAATGTTGCCACAGCCAACGTTCGTAGAACTTAGTTTAGTCAGACCTCAATATTTCCCTTTGGCACACCCTACAGGGCACATTTATGATCAGATTGCTTTGAAACCTGGTATGCTTGTTTGGTGAGACCTCTAGATGGGTGCTATCGATTTTCGTCAATTTCTGTCAAAAAATGTTGCCGCGGCCAACGTTCTTAGAACTTAGTTTAGTCAGAAGACTCAATATTTCCCTTTGGCACACCCTACAGGGTACATTTATGATCGGATTGCTTTAAAACCTGGCATGCTTGTTTGGGGTGACCTCTAGATGGGAGCTATCGATTTTCTTCAATTTCCGTCAAAAAATGTTGCCGCGGCCAACGTTTTTAGAACTCAGTTTAGTCAGACCACAATATTTAACTTTGACACATCCTACAGGGCACATTTATGATTTGATTGCTTTGAAACCTGGTATGCTTATTTAGGGTGACCTCTAGATGGGAGCTATCGATTTTCTTCAATTTCCGGCAAAAAATGTTGCCACGGCCAATGTTCGTAGAACTTAGTTTAGTCAGACCTCAATATTTCCCTTTGGCACACCCTACAGGGCACATTTATGATCAGATTGCTTTGAAACCTGGTATGCTTGTTTGGGGAGACCTCTAGATGGGAGCTATCGATTTTCTTCAATTTCCGTCAAAAAATGTTGCCGCGGCCAACGTTCTTAGAACTTAGTTTAGTCAGAAGACTCAATATTTCCCTTTGGCACACCCTACAGGGCACATTTATGATCGAATTGCTTTGAAACCTTTCATGCTTGTTTGGGGTGACCTCTAGATGGGAGCTATCGA
Source organism: Pictodentalium vernedei (assembly GCA_031216915.1). Lineage (NCBI taxonomy): Eukaryota > Metazoa > Mollusca > Scaphopoda > Dentaliida > Dentaliidae > Pictodentalium > Pictodentalium vernedei. The sequence continues at coordinate 249,201,830 of CM062294.1, read as the reverse complement.
TTTTCTTCAATTTCCATCAAAAAATGTTGCCGCAGCCAACATTCTTAGAACTTAGTTTAGTCAGACCACAATATTTCCCTTTGGCTCACCCTGCAGGGCACATTTATGATTAGATTGCTTTGAAACCTGGTATGCTTATTTACGGTGACCTCTAGATGGGAGCTATCGATTTTCTTCCATTTCCGTCAAAAAATGTTGCCACGGCCAACGTTCTTAGAATTTAGTCTAGTCAGACCACAATATTTCCCTTTTATACACCCTACAGGGTACATTTATGATTGAATTGCTTTGAAACCTCGCATGCTTGTTTGGGAGGCCTCTAGATGGGAGCTATCGATTTTCTTCGGTTTCTGTCAAAAAATGTTGCCACTGGCAAAAAAAAATGACATTGGTACCAATGATCTTCAATTTTGCCATTTCATTTATAACTTACCAAGTTAAATTTTGTCAAGTTGAGCTACAGTGTCATTGACACTTTCATTTTTTCCTTTCTTCCAAGTGGAGATTCACCTTGCAGCATATGTCCATGCTTTCTATTGTATGTAAACATGCATCTTAGGGCTATGTTTGTATTATTTAACCCTTTTCTTGCTGAATTACTTCAATTTTGGACTTTTATGTACAGCTTTTGGACTTAGGCTTACAGCTTCTTACTTTTATGTACATGTTGTGATAAAAAAAAACAATTTCAAGTGAGGTTGACCCCCACTGCATATTGCAGTGGTGGTTATTATAACATTGATATCTTTCCAGTGCATTTTTAAATTTTTTTTAACCCTTTGAATAGATTTTTAGACTTATTTTGACGTTTGGTGCAGGTTTTCATGGGTGTTTTTTTCCTTTCTTCCAAGTGTAGATTTACCTTGTAGCATATGTCCATGCTTTCTATTGTATGTAAACATGCATCTTAGGGATACATTGTATTTTTTAACCCTTTTCCTGCTTAATTACTTCAATTTTGGACTTCTTTTGTTTACAGGTTTGGATTTTTGTGCTTTTAAAAAAAATTTTTCTTCTTTGCATATTGCTGTGTGGGTTCACGATAACATTTAACTCTTTTCCAGGGTATTTCGTCTTAATTTTAACCCTTTGAATCAAATTTTGGACTTATTTTGACGTTTGTGTGCAGGTTTTGATGTTTTTTTACTTTTATGTGCAGGTTTTGAGGTTTGTCTTTCTTCTCTTCCAAGTGGCGACTTACCTTGTAGCATATTGCCATGGTTCCTATTTTATGTTAGGATGCTTCTTGGGGCTATTATTATTAGCTCACCTGACTGAAAGTCAGGGTGAGCTATTCTGATCACTTTTCGTCCGTCGTCCGGCGTCCAGCGTCCGTCGTGAAGGTGGTGTTTGGGCCTTTTTCTCCCAAACCACTGGCCGCATATTAATGAAATTTCATGTGATTAGGGGTTATATAAGGGCATTTTGATTTTTTGTCAAATTAGGTTTCGGCTCATATTGAGTAGAGGGATGGGGCAAAAATGCTCCAATTCTTAAAAAATCTTCTTCTCAAGAACCAGCAATAGCAGAGACTTGATATTTGGTATGCAGCTTCCTTTTGAGGTGTGGACTCAAGTTTGTTCAAAAGAGAAGTTGGAGGGGCTATATTTGATGATGTTAAAGGAGGGGCAAAAATTTTGGCCCCGCCCCAAATTTCTATTTTCCAAACTGCGAGGCCGATTTGAACCAAATTTTACGTGAGTGCTTATTGGGTCATAAGTACCTAATTTATGGAGAAATTTTTTTTCCCATAGCCCCGTGGGAACCACAGGAGCTAAAAATAGAAAAAAATGAAAACGCCTATATCTCCAAAACTACACGGCACTGAGAATTCTTATTTGTTGTGAAGCTTCCTTAGGACCAACAGAATGGAATGGTAAAAAAAAAAATTGCCATCGGTTTTATGATGGGGTAGTTTTTGGGGACTTTGAAAAAGTGCTGAGTCATCATTTTTTAACACTGTGGGTAATGGGAAAAACATAAGACTACTTTTCTCCGAAAGCACTGCTCCAAAAGCTTTAAAATTTAACATATAATATCTTTGGAAGATTGTTTCACATGTTATTGAAATGAATTGCCTGGGTCGATATTTGGGCTCTCTATGGGAGCCCAAATGTTTAAATTAGTGCAGTATGAGGAGTATTTTTTAAAAGTCTTCTTCTTCAGATCTAGCAATAAGAATGTTTTGATATTTGGTATGCAGCATCCTTAGGGGAGTGAGATTCAAATATTTTGGACCAAAATCCTGAAATTTTTTTTTTTTGTTTTTTATGCGTTTCTGTCAATTTTAAGACCAAAAAAAAAAAAAAAAAATTTTTCCCTGAAAATTTGGGGTCCGGGTGGGACTTAGAAAATTTTGGACCAAAATCCGAAAAAAAATTTTTTTTTTGTTTTTTATGCGTTTTGGTCAATTTTAAGAGAAAATTTATTTATTTTTTTTCCCCTGAAAATTTGGGGTCTGGGGGGCACTTAGAAAATTTTGGACCAAAATCCGAAAATTTTTTTTTTTGTTTTTTCTGCGTTTTGGTCAATTTTAAGACAAAAAAAAAAATTTTCCCCTGAAAATTTGGGGTCCGGGTGGGACTTGGAAAATTTTGGACCAAAATCCGAAAAAATTTTTTTTTTTTTTCTTTATGCGTTTTGGTCAATTTTAAGAGAAAAAATGTTGTTTTTTTTTCCCCTGAAAATTTGGGGTCCGGGTGGGACTTAGAAAATTTTGGACCAAAATCCGAAAACATTTTTTTTTGTTTTTTCTGCGTTTTGGTCAATTTTAAGACAAAAAAAAAAATTTTCCCCTGAAAATTTGGGGTCCGGGTGGGACTTAGAAAATTTTGGACCAAAATCCGAAAAAATTTTTTTTTTTTGTTTTTCATGCGTTTTGGTCAATTTTAAGAGAAAAAAACCCATTTTTTTTCCCCTGTAAATTTGGGGTCCGGGTGGGACTTAGAAAATTTTGGACCAAAATCCGAACAATTTTTTTTTTGTTTTTTCTGCGTTGTGGTCAATTGTAAGACAAAAAAAAAATTTTCCCCTGAAAATTTGGGGTCCGGGTGGGACTTGGAAAATTTTGGACCAAAATCCTGAAAAATTTTTTATTGTTTTTTATGCGTTTCTGTCAGTTTTAAGACAAAAAAAAAATTATTTTTTTACACCGAAAATTTGGGGTCCGGGTGGGACTTAGAAAATTTTGGACCAAAATCCAGAAATTAGTTTTATCGTTTTTTATGCGTTTTAAGAAGAAGAAAAAAAATTTAGGCTGAAAGTATTTTGTTTGGGAAAAAAATCTGTTTTTTATGCGTTTATCTCAATTTGGGGACGTAAAAGTGCAGAAACTGAAAATAGAAGGAAAATCCTGTGTATTGTGTGGGCACAATCGCTTCATCTAGTTGGTATATGCTTTTCTTAGGAGGGGCATATGCAGCTTATTCAAGTCAAGTCCCTGGTTTGATATTTAGACTACCATGTCAGGTGAGCGCCCTCAGGCCCCCTGGGGCCTCTTGTATTATTTAACCCTTTAGCTGCTTATTTACTTTAATTTTGGACTTTTGTGTGCAGGTTTTGTACTTTTGTGTGCAGGTTTTGATATTTTTTTTTAAGTGGAGTTTTACCTCACTGGCATATTGCCATGGTGGTTACTGTAACATTTTCAGGGTATTTTTCTAAATTTTAACCCTTTGAAACAAATGTGATACTTTTATGTGCAGGTTTTGAGGTTTGTCTTTCTTTTCCTCCAAGTAGATATTTTTCAAGTAGACTTTCACCTTACTGGCATATTGCCATTGTGGTTACTGTTACAGGGTATTTTTCTCAATTTTAACCCCTTGAAACAAATGTGATACTTTTTTTTACTTTTATGTGCAGGTTTTGAGGTTTGTCTTTCTTTTCTTCCAAGTGGTGACTTACCTTGTAGCATATTACCATGGTTCCTATTTTATGTTAGGATGCTTCTTGGGCTATTTTTATATTATTTAACCCTTTAGCTGCTTATTTACTTTAATTTTGGACTTTTCTGTGCAGGTTTTGTACTTTTGTGTGCAGGTTTTGATATTTTTTTAAAGTGGAGTTTTATCTCACTGGCATATTGCCACACTGGTTATTGTAATATTTTCAGGGTATTTTTTCTAAATTTTAACCCTTTGAAACAAATGTGATACTTTTTTTACTTTTATGTGCAGGTTTTGAGGTTTGTCTTTCTTTTTTTCAAAGTGGAGACTTACCTTGTAGCATATTGCCATGGTTCCTATTTTATGTTAGCATGCTTCTTAGGGGTTATTATTATATTATTTAACCCTTTAGCTGCTTATTTTCTTTAATTTTGGACTTTTGTGTGCAAGTTTTGAACTTTTTTTTTTTACTCCAGCCATCCCTTTACATTGGCCACCTGTTGGTGAGCCACGAGGTACTGATACCCCCTCTAGTTAATACTAGCCTGTTGAACAAGATCAGTTTGACTTTTTAATACTACTCTGTTGAACAAGTTCACTTTGACATTTTAATACCAGTTTGTTGGGGGGGGGGGGGGGGGGTGCGCGGTGGCGTTGCGGTGACCGGTTCTTCTCAGATCACCAAAGTTAAGCAACGTCGAGCCCAGTTAGTCCTTGGATGGGTGATCGTCTGAGCAATTGAATAGGACCCCCACATTGTGTCCTTGGGCAAGGCACTTCACCCAATTGTCCACATGATGCAGTGTACTAAGGCATACTGCGCGTCGACAGTACACATGTCTTCAACCAATCTAACCCTGCTTGTGCTGCAGTGCGGATTTAAGATGTTGGGGAGCTGGTAGCTGCTCGTTGTTGCTCGGTGGTTCTCTCTGGGTACTCTGGCTTCCTCCATCTGTAAAACTGTCACCAACACGATATGACCTTGGCTGTTAAAGTGTCCTTAAACCCTAATAAATAAATAAATACCAGTTTGTTGAACAAGTTCACTTTGACTTTTTAATACTAGTCTGTTGAACAAGTTCACTTTGATGTTTTAATACTAAACTGTTGAGCAAGTTCACTTTGACTTTTTAATACTAGTCTGTTGAACAAGTTCACTTTGATGTTTTAATACTAATCTGTTGAACAAGTTCACTTTGATTTTTTAAATCTAGCCTGTTGAACAAGTTCAGTTTGACTTTTGAATACTAAGCTGTTGAACAAGTTCACTTTGACTTTTTAACACTAGTTTGTTGAACAAATTCACTTTGATTTTTTAATACTAGCCTGTTGAACAAGTTCAGTTTGACTTTTTAACACTAGTTTGGTGAACAAATTCACTTTGGTTTTTTAATACTAGCCTGTTGAACAAGTTTAGTTTGACTTTTTAATACTACTCTGTTGAACAAGTTCACTTTGATGTTTTAATACTAATCTGTTGAAAAAGTTCACTTTGACATTTTAATACTAGTTTGTTGAACAAGTTCACTTTGATTTTTTAATAATAGCCTTTTGAATAAGGTCAGTTTGACTTTTTAATACCACTCTGTTGAACAAGTTCGCGGATGTTTTAATACTAATCTCTTGAACAAATTCACTTGGACATTTTAATACTAGTTTGTTGAACAAGTTCACTTGGACTTTTTAACACTAGTTTGTTGAACAAGTTCACATTGATTTTTTAATACTAGCCCGTTGAACAAGTTCAGTTTTACTTTTTAATACTACTCTGTTGAACAAGTTCACTTTGGTTTTTAATACTAACCGTTGAACAAATCAGGCCCGTCGGAACGAAATTTATATTGGGGGGGCTGATATTGCTAATTTGGGTGAACTGGCTGATACTAAATGGGTATGGGGTATCCAGATGCCAAAGGCATCTGGCGCGAGTGCTGAAGGCACAAGATTTTTGAGGGGGGGAGGGGGGGAGGGGAGGGGGGGTTACTCCCCCAGAAAATTTTTTGAAAAGGGCAATCAAAGGAAGCATTTGGTAACTTTTGAAGCAAAAACCTCTTGATTTTTTTAAATGGCAAAAGTTGTTTTTTTAACAAAATGTTTCAAAAATCCCAATAGAACCCCATAACATTTGGGGACGGTTCTCACACCGGGCTCACCTGCAGGCCGTGGCCGTATTCCGTCATGCTAAAAAACAGTCAGGCCTTATGGTGGATTCATTAGTTTTATCATTACGCCAACAGTTGTCGTGGTCTTCTGAGCTGCCAAAGGAATTGCTCAAAACGTTTGCACATCAACATATGCAGGTGCATGTTATACATTCAGTGATACGTTCATAATTCTAATCCAGGGGCGTAGTAACCTAATTTTATTGGGGGGGAGGGGTAGGACCTATATTCCCATGACGCGACGCATCATGTGAGTGGCGAGTGGGGGTGAACACGAGAGGGGATATCCTCCGTCTCGTTGGTGGGGGGGGGGTCCGGGAAAATTTTCGAATTTAAGATGTAAAAACATGCATTCTGGTTGATTCTGAGCAAATAAATCATATATTCCTATGACGCAAAGCGTCATCCGAACCGCGAAAAGGCGAGTGGGGGTGAGCACGAGAGGGGGTACCTCCCCGTCTCGTTGGCAGGTGTCCGGGGTGCCTCTCCCGGGAAATGTTTTTAATTTAAGATGTACAAATATGCATTCTGAGTGATTCTGAGCAAATACATCGTCAATAAGGAAATACGTCAGCTCTCTGATCAATTCAGCGTGATTTCCGAGCAGAATGACAGGAATAGTGAACATGCAATGAATTACCCTGTGGTTGGTTGGGGTTTAACATCGCTTTCCACAATTAGGCGAAAACACGACTGTCAGTTTTATTGGTGGAAGAAAGCCCACATGGAACCCACTCAATCCAGTAATCATTAACAGTAATGTCGGGATATGGTAACCAGTGAGCATCCCGTGTGGAGAAACCACCAACCCAGCCCAGTAAAGCCTACTTTTTTACTTTTGACAAATTTGTGGGGGTGGGGGAAATATCTCCCTTACCTAGCCCCCACCCCCTAATAACCCCCCCCCCCCCCCCCCTCCACCCCCCCACCACCACCAACCGGTTCCTACGCCACTGTTCTAATCTGAGTTCAATAAGGTAATGTCCAGTTTTATTCAGATTACATCGGTTGCTCCCATCATGGATAAACTAACAACAAAATATGAGCAAATTATTGGGGGGGCTGCAGCCCCCCCGGTTCCGACGGGCCTGCAAATTTAGTTTGACATTTTAATTCTAGTTTGTTGGACAAGTTTACTTTAGCTTTTTAATACTACTCTGTTGAACAAGTTCAGTTTGACCTTTTAATACTTGATCATACTGGTTACCTAGAACTGTAATGCAGATTTTTCTTTGGTACCCATTCTGTGGAACATTTGGTCAGTTGTGCGCAAATTGAGATGGATTATGAAGCACCATGCTAAATTCAGACAAAAACAGCATGTCTAACTGGACCATGCCATCATATGAATCATGTTGTGATACAGAAAGATTTAGTGCATTTGAATGGAATTATGTTGCCAGTACTGTACTGCAAAACCAATCAGTCAGGGCCTGTCAGGGATATTCTCTGCATTACTTTTGTTAATCATATTAAAAAAAAAATTTCATAATCAGCTCACCGATTTTAACTGGAATTCAAATTGATTATGTGTTTCGAATTCAATTGTTTCAGAAAGTCAAATATTCGCAGAGGACCCTAATTCTGCATGACATATGTCAAAACTTGAGCCAACACTGCCCTCAGAACAGTTGCTCAGAACATCTAATTTTGTTTTAAAACGTTTCAATTTAGGGAAACCATGGTTGCACCAATTGATTTCCAACTCATGCAGACTCAATTGACGGTGGTTTTCCACCTGACATAGAAGTAACACCTTGGGCTATCACTGTCCACAAAAAGTAAAACATTAAATTTCATCCTTAAAGGTTATGCCCCTGAGTGTTAATAAAGAATTTCTCATTCCATGAAAAGATAAGGGAGATAAGAGAGTAAATGGAAATTCTAGTGATGTATTTTCTATGTAATCTCTCAAGTGTTGTTCTGAACATTATAGCCCTTAATGGATGTTGTGTTATCAGAGGACTTGAATACTGACAGACTATAATGGACCCTTGTCCTTTATAAAAGAATTTATCCCATTAGTTTTTGTTGTAATTATATTCAAACTGTTCATGAAGTTCTTGGAATTGTGTTCTTAAAAATGTTTCCATAAATCTGACCAGGAGTAGGTGAGTAACCATTTCCCCGAGAACAGTAAGGCCCACTTGAATCTTTGCACTTTGATGTCAAAATACCCAAATTTTAAGTAGCAAATATTTATTGTAATACAACTAGGAATTTATCCAATTCAGCTCTGTTTGACAGAACTCCAAGAACTCTGTCAGACAAGATTGAATTGGCTGAATATTCCCAGTTGCATTATGGGAAAAATCTCAAGTTGAAATTCTGATATTTTGACATGAGAGTGCAGAGGGTGGATCATATAATGATTGATAGAATACCATAGTTCACTCCTCACTAAACACAACTTGCAGACAACACAAACAAAATTCCTCTATACAACAAAGCATTTTCAATTTTTGACTTAAAGACACATTTCATCCCCCTCCTCCTCATTGGAACAAACTCACTGAGTAGTGTTCAACTGATTACCAAAAATGGCTGTTGACTGATTACCGGTTATTTGAGCTCACACTCTGCCAATTCCGATGCTGATTTGTAATACTGTGCACTACTAGATGAGTTGAGGCTCAAAAGAACTACATAAAATTAAACATATTTCACAGTGTTAAACATCATTGAATCAGGTCGTCGTAAAATGACCAGATGCGCACACTTGGGCAGTATACGTGGCTCTCAGAACCATGTGTACTGCCCAAGTGCACGCGACTGGTCATTTTACTGTGACCTGAGTCAATGGAGTGCAACCTTCACTTTTTCCAGTATGAACTGGCGATTGCCGCAAGTACGCTCAATTGTAAGCTTTACATGTTGTTTAACTTGTTCATCCCAAAAAGGGGTGTCTGAAGAAATTAAGAATAAACATTGTGGTTGTTTCCCAACTTTATTGAATGGTATCATTGATATCATTTTACATCAACAATTGAACAGTTGCAGAAGAAAATAAAATGTGGTTATTGGATCATCACAATAAAATGCTTGGCAACAATCGGTTGAACCAAAGTTCCAGGAGCTGTTTGCTGTTGTCATCCGATTGCCCACAAGCGGCCGATTGGGATGGCCGATTCCGATCATCGGTTGAACTATCATTGAGCTCATAAAGGTTTATATTATTCCAAATATAAGGTGGTAAAAGCAATGCCCAAAATAGTGTAAACCTGATAAAATACTGTCTTTGATTTGCTTCGGTTGAAAGTATTTAAATTTTTTTTAGCAGATGAAGTGTTTTTAGCTCACCTGACTTTCAGTCAGAAGAGCTATAGTGATCACTCACCGTCCGTCATCTGGCGTCCTTCGTCCATCTTCCGTGAACATGGTGTTTGCGTCTTCTCCACCCAAACCGCTGAACCAATTTAATTGATATTTGAGATAATACTTTGTTATGACATCGCAATTTGATTTTGTTCAAATCAAGTTGCCTCGCCCCTTGGTAGGGCCACACCCAAAAAGTGTCCTGAAATCTTAAAAAATCTTCTTCTCATGAACCAGCGGTAGCAGAGACTTGATATTTGGTGTGCAGCTGCCTTTCGAGTTGTAGACTCAGATTTGTTCAAGAGAAGTTTGATGGCCTATATTTGGCGTCGTTATGGTAGGGGCAAAATTTTTGGCCCCACCCAAAATTTCTATTTTCCGAACAGAGAAGCTGATTTGAACCAAATTTTATGTGAGGGCTTATTGGGTCATAAGTACCTAATTTATGCCGAATTTTTTTTTCTCGTAGCCCCGTGGAAACCGCAGAAACTAAAAATAGAAAAAAATTAAAACGCCCATATCTCCAAAACTACACGGCACTGAGAATTTTTATTTGGTGTGAAGTTTCCTTAGGGCCAACAGAATGGATTGGTAAAAAAAAATTGACATCTGTTTTATCAAAGGGTACAGTTTAGGGACTTTTGAAAAAGTGCTGAGTCAGCACTTTTTAACTCTGTAGACAATGGGAAAAACATTAAAAAATCTTCTTCTCCAGCTCCAGCAGGCAGAATCTTTTTATATTTGGTATGCTACATTGTAGGGTGGATCTGATTCAAGTTTGTTCAAATCGGCCCCCCTGGATTCATATTTAGGCTCACTATAGAAGCTCGAATTCGCACTTAGTGCATTTCAGGCAAATTTCTTTGAAAATTCTCTTCTCAAGATCCAGCAGGCAGAATCTTTTGATATTTGGTATGCAACATTGTGGGGTGGATCTGATTCAAGTTTGTTCCAATCGGCCCCCTGGATTCATATTTGGGCTCACTACAGAAGCTCGAATTTGGACTTAGTGCATTTCAGGCAAATTTCTTTGAAAATCCTCTTCTCAAGATCCAGCAGGCAGAATCTTTTGATATTTGGTATGCAACATTGTGGGGTGGATCTGATTCAAGTTTGTTCCAATCGGCCCCCTGGATTCATATTTGGGCTCACTACAGAAGCTCGAATTTGGACTTAGTGCATTTCAGGCAAATTTCTTTGAAAATCCTCTTCTCAAGATCCAGCAAGCAGAATCTTTTGATATTGGGTATGCAGCATGCTTAGGGGAGGGGGGGGGGGAGGGGAGTGAGATTCAAGTTTGTTCAAGCCAAGTCCCTGGGTTCATATTTGGGCTCACTGTGGTAGCCCGAATTATAAGTTCAAAATGAGGAATTTTCTTTAAAAATCTTCTTCAGATCCAGCAGTCAGAATGTTTTGATATGTGGTGTGTAGTATCCTTGGTGGGGGGGAGGGGGGATTCAAGTTTGTTAAAGCCAAGTCCCTGTGGGAGCCCGAATTATAACTTAGTCAATATGAGGAATTTTTCTTTAAAAATCTTCATCAGATTCAGCAGTCAGAATTTTTGATATTTGGCATGCAGCAACCTTAGGGGGTGAGATTTAAGTTTGTTCAAGCCAAGTCCCTTGGTTCATATTTGGGCTCACTATGGGAGCCTGAATGACAACTTAGTTCAAAATGAGGAATTTTCTTTAAAAATCTTTTTCAGATCCAGCAGTCGGAATGTTTTGATATTTGGTGTGCAGCATCCTTGGGGGGGGGGGGGGGGGGGGGGGGGGGGATTCAAGTTTGGTAAAGCCAAGTCCCTGGGTTGATATATGGGCTCTCTGTGGGAGCCCAAATTATAACTTAGTTCAATATGAGGAATATTCTTTAAAAATCATTTTTTTTAGATCCACTGGTCAGAATCTTTGGATATTTAGTATAAGCTTTTCTTAGGAGTAGCAGATGCAACTTGTTGAAATCAATTCTCTGGGTTGATATCTAGGCTACCATGTCAAGTGAGTGCCCTCAGGCCCCCTGGGACCTCTTGTTTTGTTTGTTTTTATGTTGTGCAATGTTGTTACTTTCAAATATAAAAATCAACAATCTCCCATGAAAATGATATTTTTATGCAATTTTGGTCATTTAACTCTTCACCTAACATGAAAGGCAGATGACACTTGCAGATATAATTCTTGAATAACAAAAGTTTTCCATATTTCCGTCAAAAAAATAGTTTATGACCGCTGATTGGAACAATCTCATTCCAATGAGGGGTCAAAAGTAATGTTTTTGAGACAAAAAAGGAAAAAATAATGAAAATTGAATGATGATTTTTGTTGAATAGCACTGGCCAGTTTGGGTTAACCCTTTACCTAACACGAAAGGCAGACGACACTTGCAAATAAAATTCTTGAATAACAAAATTTTTTCATTCTTTACATCCAAAACATAGCTTATGACCCCTCATTGGAATGAGGTCATTCCAATCAGGGGTCATAAGCTATGTTTTTAACACAAAAAATGAAAAAAATAGTGAAAATTGAATGGCAGTTTTTGTGAAAAGAGCTGGCTGGTTGTGGCCGTTAGGTTGGATAAAGGGTTAAGGGTTAAAACCCTTAAAAAAGATGTGCCAAAATAAAGCCTTCTAAAGTCCTGGAAACCATCCCAGTGTGGTGTTATAAACTATGTACTGATGGCAAATATTTTAAAAAAGTACATCAATTTGGATGGCATTTTGGAGAATTGCGCTATGATCTGGATATAGCTTAATTTCATAATTTGTATCGAAGTATAATTAATACTCTGGTATTTGACAATTATATAATATATTTGTCAGACACAAAAGGATTCATTATACCTCAGTACAAGGTTCACCTCTCACTTACATACAGATATGGTGTTAATCTCTGTTAACCCCATATCTCATGTAATTGCCATATCTGGCCAGTGCTATTCACAAGAATTGGCATTAAAATTTTTCCAATTGTTGCCACCAAGACCTAACTTATGGCCCCTCAATGCAACAAGCACATATTTTGCCTTGACAACATAATTCATGAGCCTCATTGATATGAGATTGCTATGTTTTTGAGACAAAGAATGATAATATCACTTATTCAAAAACAGTTTTCTGTGTTGTTTGCTATTCGTATAGGTAATGGACTAACCTTTTACCCAACATACACGATATCAAATTTTATTATTTTAACATTTTTTTTTAGTCTTTTTCCAAAAATTTCTACAAAACCATATCAAACCCCTCAATAGAATAAGCTTGACATACATATTCCAATAGTGGGTCACATGATATGGTTTGGTTGAAATCTTTTGACAAATTTGTTTTTTTCAACTGCTGAATTTTTAAATTCTTCAGACGGATGCAGGCAATTCGTTTGGTAAAGGGTTATCAGCTTGTTAAATACTTAAAAAGCGCTTGCTATTTTTGGTTACTGTTGAGCTTTGGACTGAAACCAAAAATGTTGCATTTGATTTTCGCTTCCTGAAAAAACTTGTACGTTATTTGCCCACAATATACTTCTTAAGTTTCTACAGGACAGACAGTACAGTGATGCAGACCGGACTGGACCACCCAAGATGGTCCAGCCCACTGTCAAGGTGGTCCAGTCCAATATGATCCAAGTCATTCCAGTCCGGTACCCATGCCTGGACTGGTCCAAAGTGGTCCAGTCCATTCATATGTTCATGATTTGCCTGTTGCCCGTTTTCTCAAAGTTGTTAACCTACATATTAAAATATAAAATTGACTGCTTTGCAAAGAGTGCATATACAATGTTTGATGAGGGCAGACTGCAGTAGCCCATGCAGTAAGTTATCAACCTCCGGCTCTTCCATAGTTTTGTTCGATTCACATTCTTCAAGTCCTTCCTGGGGAACCTTGGCCATATTGAACAATAGAACTGTTTATATTTTTTATCGATTGGTTTCAGTCAAATTCGCAGCAATGATTACGATGGCGATGTCGGAATATCGACAGAATAATTCTGAATGTGATAAATATACAACTGTTCTCTGGAACTGTGTGCTAATCAGATACTTATGATTTCTGTGACAGATAAAAAAATCTTTCAATCATCATTCTATTCTTTGATCTTTGAAAAGGCTTGTGTGACTCATGCAGTCACCCCGGTATCTGTTTTGGCACACTTCTGGCATTGCAACAATGTCGCGAGTGACGAGAAGTCTGAAGTAGGCAACATCAAAGCATGCAGCCACAAGTCAACATCAAAAGCATGCAGCTGCCCACAAAGCCGTGTTCAACTGAATCGCTGACAAAGGCAGCATGGGGATTGTGAAATTTTTTATGCGATTGCGATGTTTTCATGGCATCATATATTTGACTATTAACTGCTTGAACCCATTAATACATCGTTGCTAATTGTCTGTTTGGATATATATGCATACAATAAATTTGCGATAGTTGACTTGACGTAAATAATGGACCAGGCCGGGAAATACTGGACTGGGAGTGTAAACCGGTCCAAACTGGTCCAGTGGCACCTTGTCTGGACCGGACTGCAGTCCATGGGTGGACTCCAGACTGGACCGGTCTAGGGTGCTCCAGTCCACATCACTAAGACTGTGTGATTTGGTACCTTGTTCTCGGTGGGTGGAATGTGCCCATTCTTTATTTGCTTGACCATTAGGAATGAAGATCCAGTAAGCAATTAACAGTTTATGGACCACCAAGTAGCCTACTTGAAAGTCATTAAACAGAAATTTGCTAATTTAGTCCTCAAGCTCCTGGTGGTCAAGCAAGGGTATGCACATACTTTCAACAGCCAGGATTATGTTTCAGAATTTGTTAGCTAAAGTGTTATCTTGTAAAACAGAAATACATAAAAGGATTGAGTAATCAACAAGTTAAAACTAAATGTGAAGTTGCATTTAACCCTTTGCATGCTGCTGGCAAATATTCATGCCCAGCACAGAGTTTCTCTTGTCACCTATATAAGTATAATTTGGGCATATTTAAACATATTTTCCCCTGTAAAATGAATAGTTGAATAGATTTTTTCACCAATGATTTCTTGTTATATTTAGATTAATTTTTCATCAACACTAGTAATGGCTGCTTTACAGCAGCCATGACTAGATTTGATGAAAAAATATCTAGAAAATACTCAGCAGGTTAAGAGTTAAGAGATTATCTTTATTGTTGACTCTGAATACAATTCTTAATCAGTGAAGTTGAAATAAACTTAAGATATCATATGAACACGGTTTATTCTTTATTTTATACAGGCATAAAATTAACTCTAAGAAATGGGACGGAAAATCAACCTGACACATCTGACTGAGGATGAATGTGAAAAAATACTGCATGTATTGCAGAAAGACTTTGCATTACGCCAGAAGGAGGATGAGAGAATCGAGTAAGTAACTTCTTATTTTTAAATTTTTTTTTTTATTAGGGTTTAACGACACATTAACAGCCAGGGTCATATCATGTCGGCGACAGTTTTACAGGTGGAGGAAGCCGGAGTATCCGGGGAGAACCACCAAGCAATGACGAGCAGCTGTCAGCTCCCCAACATCGTAACTCTGAACTCTGCACCGCGGCACAGGCAGGGTTAGATTGGTTGAAGACATGCGCACCATCGACGTGCAGTATGCCTTAGTACACAGCGTCATCGTGCCCCCATGTAGGCAAGCGGGGTGAAGTGCCTTGCCCAAGGACACAATGTGGGAGTGCGAATCAGTCGCTGAAATGGTCACCCATCCAACTACTAACTGCGCTCGACGTTGCTTAACTTCGCTGATATCTGATGAGAACTGGTTACCATGAGGCCACCGCACCCCCTAGTAACTTCTTATGAACCTTACATGCTTATATTCCTGAATCCTTTTCCCAACCCACAGGATATCAAAATACATTATTTTAATCATTGTTTTTTTTACATTTTTCAAAGAGTTTCAACATAACCATATCATGTGACCCCTCATTGGAATGAGCTCGTTCCAATGAGGGGTCATATGATATTTTTTTGTTGAAATTGTTTGAGAATCTTTTTCAGCTGGTTAATTTATAAATTACGCAGGTGGAAGCAGGCAATTCTTCAGTTCATAAGGGTTAAGTTGTACAATAACATCTTCTGTGAAAGTGATCTATTCAGATAATATTGATCATATTGAGGGGGACTAGCCAGATTAGAGACATAGGTGACTATTTTTCATATGTGGAGAGAGCCATTTCTATTTTTGCTCCAATAATCGAGTTTGTCCAGTTGAATGCACATTCATCATGGTGAATATTCTGTTCTCAACCACCTGAAAATTAGAATGCAGTGAGCATACCAACGCTTCTTTTAATGAAAAATACATTGCACACAAAATCCTTCGAGATGTCCTACCTACCTACCTACCTACCTACCTACCTACCTACCTACCTACCTACCTACCCACCCACCCACCCACTGTATTATATGTAGATGAATCAGTTTTAATTTTGAAATGATTACAGAATTTCATGGTCGTATAACCAGTTACAAAAAATTCAGTGTGTCTAATTGGAGAAAATAATATCATTTATTTTCTGTTGCTTGGCACACTTTTTTTCCTTGTAGCTGTATAATTTTAAGATGTTCCTAATGTTGAGCCCACCTGCTTCCCCCTAGGCTATTTGTATGGTAAATATATCTTAAAACAATTTATAAAACAAATTAGGTGATTGGAAATCTACCCTGCTAGGATTAGGTGTTTCATTTCCTGTAAAATTGTGTAATGAGACACCCTATCTTCAACTGAAATCTTTCAAGTAAAAGACAACAGCTTTTCTTTATCTAAGGTCTGTCATTTAAATTGACCATAACAAATTCACAAGATGGTTGTTTTCCTGTCCAGGGTAACTGGGTAGAACTGTCAGTCTAGGCCAATCAAAGAGAGCTGGGTGGGATTATAGGTGGAGCATACATTGCCTGTCACCTGCAGATAGATGATGAAACCTCTTGGATACAAAAAAGACATTGGCAAGCTCGGCAGGGAAGAAAATGTTGGGCAGTCAATGAGTCAACAAATAAGTTATCAAGTCACACAGTTTTCAAGTTGCTTTATTGTTAAGTTAGAGTATTGAATATGTTGCCAGTCAATCAGTTAGCAGACAGCCATTTTTAGCAGCACCAGTTATTAGTTATACCATGTTATACCAAAGTAGACATAGGCTGATCCAAGAATGTACTTTACCATGTTTATGCAGCCGATTATGATGTAAATATTTGATGGACCATTAAATAAAGTTCATAAACTGAGCAAAGATGTAATTTACTACCTCTCGCAGCCAAGCCCGCTGAACAGCAGCCATGCCTTAGTGACCTGCAACCCCAGCAAGGTCATAATTGGTGGAGAATCCGTTAGATCCTGATGAACTGTCGAGTCACCAGATCCAGTTGTGATGCCATTCAGTGTGAAAATCAGGATTTAAGGAGAGAAATTGCAGTTCTCAGAAATGTGAACAATTCAATGATGGCGGGAGCCTCTGTTAATTTTAATACTTTCTCTGGATCAGAGCATGAGGACGCAGGACTTTGGCTACGCCAATTTCAAAGGTACTGTTTATTTAAAAATGTTAGCCCAGAAGAACAAGTGAATCTTTTTCCTCTGTTTTTACAAGGACCAGCACTATTGTGGTTTGACACCCAACCATCAGCATCCAAAGACACTCTAGCACACCTTACCTCAGCATTTGAAAAGCGATTTTTGCCAGGTGCTACTGATAAATGGGCCCAACTTGATAAATTCAGGGACAGACGTCAGGAATACGGTGAATCCATTGACAATTTCATTGATGATATTCAGCGTTTGGGATGGATTCTTGGCAAGTCACAAGACGATATTCTTGAGACCATCATAAGGGGCCTGCAGCCAGAGCTTAAGTCTTTTGTGTTAACAAAAGAGCCACACTCTGTTGATGATGTCAAGAAATGGGCCAAGATGGCCTCCTCTATCATCCAACCCCCCAGTGCAGATATCCTACGTGAACTGAGAAGCGACATCAACAAACTGACAATGGCCATGAACAATATGTCAACAGTCTCATCCACGAAACCATTGACACAACCAAGAGAGAGACCACCAGCACCAACTAACACTTTTTATCATTCAAGGAACCCCAGTAGACGATTGTATAACAAGCCGTGTCCAAGGTGTGGTGAGTACGATCACTTTAATCCTCAATGTAGGTTTCGAAATGAAAGATGTCATCGGTGTTTGCGTGTTGGTCATATTGCCAAATGTTGTCGCAATTCTCACACCATGTCCCAATAGGGGTATGCGCCTATCCCTCATTTTGGTAGAACAAAATCCAGCAAAGTAGGGGATAGGCCCAGACCTCCAAATGCCAAGAAGACCAAAAAATCCAAAAAATGCAGGACACAAACCAGTCTTAAATCACTTTGAGCCAAATATAAAAAAACCCAACATGACAAAAAATCTCAGGAACCAAGTTTTATTGAAGGACAAGACGTTTGGCTTTACTGTAAGAAAACTACCCCCAGGGTTGTCATCACAACCGTGCCAGCGCTGGGTTGGTCCTTATTACATTGTAAAAGCATTTCCAAATTTTGTTTATAAATTGACACATTCACAAACACATCAACTTGTGAAGTCCCTTGTCCATGCTGATAGACTAAAGCTGTACAAAAATCCAGCTACTCGTCCCACAAATCCACCACCCAGGTTGGAGGGGGTACCAGCTGACCGTAGTCCTGAAGAAATTAATGAGGAGTTGATCTCATATTTACCTTCAGGATCTGTTTCTCAAAATCTTGACCGAGAATTAATTTCTAGCCCTCCAGCCGATCAACAGTTTGCTTCTCAAACAGATGTACCTGCAACAGATTCTGAGTCAGAATCTGATGGGGCAGCTACAGGAAACTGGCGAGAAATACTTAAGCTATTCAGAGCATCCAGGCATAATGGCAAAAGGTGTTATTATGTTCAGTGGAAAGATGGTATGCCAAATTCTTGGGAATATGAGGACAATATACCACCTATTCTAATTAAAGAATTTCACATGAACAAAACACTGAAAGGTTCAAAACGTAAACGTAAAGTTCCAAACTAAATTTAAAAAAAAATAATACTCCTGTTGTCATAGTCACCGAACAGACTATAAGTTATGGTAAATCCTTACTTGATCTCAATAGGACTCTTGAATGCATCTGTAAGTCATGCTTCCTGTTGGATTTTTCCTCATCATTTTCTATGTAATTTCAAAATTTGTGCACAACCTTTTGGCTTTCTATATTTATTTATTTTTCTTCTCCTTTATATGACTGTGCTTGAATGGTGAGTAATTGTGTGTGCGAAAATGGTCCCTTAGAATTTGCTTGAGTTGTCCATTTTGGGTGGACTGTCTTTTTGATGTACTCCATGAGCTCCAGGGAGATTAACAAGTTGGATTTTGACACCATACCGATATTCAAAGATATACCTCTCTCCAGGCCATGAAGCTAGAATTAAGTTCAACCTGTGTACACGCAGGTACTTTTTTTTTTAGTAGTAAGATTGTACTGCCTTGTAATATATATGTAGAAATCAACCATAATTTTGTAGTGTTTAATATGATTCATTTGATTTAGATTTTTGAACTGTGGTCGCATGTGCGTTACATTTAAATAATCTCACTTAGATTAATCATATCAAATTGATGCTTTGCTCAACTGGAAGAGAAAAAAAAAAAAAAAAAAAAAAAATTTTGCATAAATCATTTAATCAAGTATAGTTTTGATTTAAAGCAAATTTCCACTTTAACCCATATTTGCCATAAATATCACTTTTCTTACAGGTACCTGTATAGTGTAAATAGGACAAAATGTATTTTAAATCTTTTTCTCCAAAGTACCTTTTTTTTTTTGCGATAGTTAAATTAATAGTTACAATTTTCACCATGTTGGGAGCTCAACATGTGATTTCTTTATGAAATTAATTCCCCAACTATTTATGAGCTCATCTAAACTTGTCCATTCATACGATTTATTTATTGCAAGCTAGTTATTATTAGTAGTGTGACACTTGGACCTTTTTTTTTTCTCTTCCAATAAATGATTGTTATACCGGCCAACACACAAACACCAGTATATGTCACAATCTTCCTCTTTTCTCTTTCATTCGGAACCTCTGTTGATGTTATATGATCGTACCTGACATTATCATGTTTATTGGTAGATTCTAGGTGAATATCATGCAGATAAACACTCTCAAGACTCGTCAGTGAATTATGTGTATATAATTTCTCTTACAATTAGCTAAAGAATAGTTTTTTTTTATTTTAAGGACAGTGTTTTGTTAGAAACTTGGGTTCAGGTAGTTTTATCAACCAATGTGTTTTCAGATATATATACTTTCAAGGGACTATGAAAGTGAAAAGACAGTGACATTTTAAACAAATGAACAACAAAACTAGTGTTTGAACAATATGGGTCTTTTCGAGTGACATAAATAGTTGTTCAGTTTATAACCTACAATAATAGTATTATGTTTTTTTTATCTTCATCACCATAGTTTTTCAGATGGTTGAAAAAAAAAAATCTTTTGGAACAGCACATAATTTAAGTGCAATGTATATACAGTTTGCCAAGTTTGACGGAGCAAACTTAAGTGCCCAGGGGGATAGTATAACCAGTTACAAAAAATTCAGTGTGTCTAGTTGGAGAAAATAATATCATTTATTTTCTGTTGCTTGGCACACTTTTTTTCCTTGTAGCTGTATAATTTTAAGATGTTCCTAATGTTGAGCCCACCTGCTTCCCCCTAGGCTATTTGTATGGTAAATATATCTTAAAACAATTTATAAAACAAATTAGGTGATTGGAAATCTACCCTGCTAGGATTAGGTGTTTCATTTCCTGTAAAATTGTGTAATGAGACACCCTATCTTCAACTGAAATCTTTCAAGTAAAAGACAACAGCTTTTCTTTATCTAAGGTCTGTCATTTAAATTGACCATAACAAATTCACAAGATGGTTGTTTTCCTGTCCAGGGTAACTGGGTAGAACTGTCAGTCTAGGCCAATCAAAGAGAGCTGGGTGGGATTATAGGTGGAGCATACATTGCCTGTCACCTGCAGATAGATGATGAAACCTCTTGGATACAAAAAAGACATTGGCAAGCTCGGCAGGGAAGAAAATGTTGGGCAGTCAATGAGTCAACAAATAAGTTATCAAGTCACACAGTTTTCAAGTTGCTTTATTGTTAAGTTAGAGTATTGAATATGTTGCCAGTCAATCAGTTAGCAGACAGCCATTTTTAGCAGCACCAGTTATTAGTTATACCATGTTATACCAAAGTAGACATAGGCTGATCCAAGAATGTACTTTACCATGTTTATGCAACCGATTATGATGTAAATATTTGATGGACCATTAAATAAAGTTCATAAACTGAGCAAAGATGTAATTTACTACCTCTCGCAGCCAAGCCCGCTGAACAGCAGCCATGCCTTAGTGACCTGCAACCCCAGCAAGGTCATAGTCGACTAGTTGGTGGCCATTAGTCATTGACGATTTCGGCCTATGTGTCTTACATTTCGGAACTTCGCCCAGCGTCTGGAGTAAGGAACAATACGGGAGGGAGCAAGCAAACTCCGGCCCGTGTTGTCCCTCTACCCCAACGCGAAAAGCATAACAAGAAAAGATCAAGGCAAAGCACTTCTCCCTCTTCTTTTCCTTCTACTTCTTTCTCTCAGAGTAAGCGCCTCAATTTGCAAACATCTCCGGTCCATATTGTGACTGAAGATACTCGCAAATTGAGTAACGCTGTCTCGCCTCGTCTTGTTCCTCTACCTCCTACTCCTCCTCAGCCTTTCTTCTCTGGTTCTCCTAGTGCTCTCACTAGAACTCCTCCTCCTCCCCCTTCTGTTTCTTCTTTTGCTTCTGTTTCCTCTCCTGCTTCTGTTTCCTCTTCTCCCTCTTCTCCTGCCTCTATTGTGGTTCAACCAGGTATATCGTACTCAGAGAAAGTCAAATCACTGAGCCGCAACTCGGGCCACTCATTTTATTCTAAATTCTCCCAGTTTCAGCATAAAAGCGGAGTTAATTTTGACAAAAGGAATTGGCGCCTCCCCGATGTTTGTAAAAACATCCTTATGATTGGAAGTTCAAATTTAGGACGCATTGATCGAAATCCCCATCCGGACATCCAGGTGTAGTGTTACCCCGGCGCCAAATTCAATCATCTGCGCTCTATGTTTAAAGGGCATAGGGGCCAGTCCAGTCCCCAAAAAATATTATTAAATATTGGCTTGAATTCTCGAAACGATAATTCTGATCTCGTAGTTAAGCAGTTGCGGAATATGCTTAGCGATATCAGAGTCAAGTTTAGATCAGCAAAAATTTATTTTGCTGAACTAAACTTTTCGCAAAAACTCCCTCAGGCTGCGAGGAGAACCCTGAGCATTATCAACGGAACCATTCGGAAAGTGAAGGACGTTAACGTTATACCAAAAATTGATGATGCGAAGTTTGATGTTGCTCAGGATTTAATCCATTGGACCACGAGAACCGCCAATATTATGTACGATCACTGGTTGAACCACCTAAATTTAAACTAAGTAAAGGCAAAGGTAGCAGCCGCCCAACAGATGTGGGATTAGGAACTAATATGGTTAACCTGTCTGGCACCAATAAGCTAACAACCCAAGAGAAATCTCTTTTAGATCGCGGTTTAACTTTTGTACCAGCACCAAAGCCAAAAACTGATAACCAAACAAATTTACCATCATACAACTGTAATTTTCTTAGGCAAATGAAATTAGCAGACTGCTTTAGAAACTTCAGCAGTCGGAAACTTCCTTTTACAGAATCATCTGGTTGGTCACCTCCAGATAGTGAAGTAGATCCCGAAATTATTGAGGCTAGCAAACGAATCATCCAAAAGGTGTTCAGCATGAACATACTCTCCGATAAAGACAATTTAACAGCTGGTGAATGGAGAGCCCTCACGAAACTTCGAAAAAATAAGAAATTAGTAATTAAACCAGCTGACAAAGGTGGGTCGGTAGTTGTTTTATCTCGGGATAATTATATAAAGGAAGCCATGAGACACCTCAGCAATACTAAACATTATAAGAAAATAGATTCACTTATTTGGCCTAGTAATATCGAAAAATTCAATAAGATCTTAAAATTTCTCCTCGACGAAGGTCACATTACCAAAAAACAATTGAAATATTTAACAGCTAAGCTCAGTGCTCAAACAAGACAATTTTATATCCTACCAAAGATCCACAAGGACCGTTCTTCATGGACGGATGACTTAACTCCACCCGGGAGGCCAATTGTATCAGATTGTAATTCAGAATCTTATGCGATCTCGGAATTAATTGATTATCATCTGAAACCTATAGCAAATAGACATCCGAGCTATCTAAAAAATACACAGGATTTCCTGTCAAAAATTTCGAAATTGAAAATATCAAAAAATGCAATTCTGGCTACTTTGGATATCGACAGTATGTATACGAACATTGATATTGATAAAGGTGTTAAATCAGTTAAAAATGCATTTGAAAAATATCCGGATGCGAAACGCCCAGATGAACAAATTTTGGATCTTTTAGAGCTGAGCTTAAAAGGTAATGACTTTCAATTCAATGGAGAATATTTTCTACAAATAATGGGTTGTCCTATGGGCAAAAGATTCAGTCCTAATTTTGCAAGCATTTATGTAACGGAATGGGAGGAAAATGCCTTAAGCAAATGTGCAAAGCATCCTCTCATATATCTCAGGTATTTAGATGGCATTTTTATTATTTGGGAACATTCAAAAGAAGATTTTGATGAATTTTTAGAAATTTTGAACAATCACGATCCAAATATTAAATTGAAAACTACTATCAGTGAAAATTCTGTTGATTTTCTCGATGTGACCGTGTATAAAGCCAAGCAATTTCAGGCGTCCGGTCATTTAGATTATAAAGTATATTTTAAACCAACTGATTCACATCAATTGTTGCACACAAAATCATTTCATCCTCAACATACATTTAAAGGTATCATCAAATCACAGCTCATTCGTTTCCACCGCAATTCAAGTGATAAGGTAAATTTCAGTGAGGCTTGTTCTACTCTATTTGGCACCCTCAGATCCAGAGGGTACTCGCTGCGCCTTTTGCGTAGCCTGAAATCCCAAACCCTGAAAAAGCTCGAAAGTCCAGCTGAAACTACCGATTTCGAACCACTGAAGATTGATCACAACAGACTGTTGCAAAATGGTAGTGGCGCGGTATTTAATTGCAAAAAGCCTCGTTGTAGACTGCATACTTTTATACCTGATCAGAAAGAGGAATTTTCCTCCGAACAAATGAAAAATCATTATCAGATCCTTAACCCCCTCCATTGTGATTCACCAAACATTATTTACCTTATCATTTGTAAGTGATGTCGGAAACAGTATGTTGGTCAAAGTCAAAATCCTTTCCGAGAACGTGCTACTAGACACAAACAGGATATAAAACATAATGCTGATACCCCAGTAGCACAACATTTTAACCTTCCTGGCCATTCTTTGGACGATTTTGAAATCCATCCTATTGAACAACCACCAATTAAAGACACATTAGAAGAAACGGATGAATTTAGAAAAAAACGTGAAGCTTTTTGGATCAATACGCTTCAAACCCTCTGGCCATTTGGTATGAACATATCAGAGGGCGAATGCGAAAGGAGGTCCATCATTCCTTT
The DNA here is from genome assembly GCA_031216915.1 of Pictodentalium vernedei. Taxonomy (NCBI): domain Eukaryota; kingdom Metazoa; phylum Mollusca; class Scaphopoda; order Dentaliida; family Dentaliidae; genus Pictodentalium; species Pictodentalium vernedei. The sequence continues at coordinate 249,177,790 of CM062294.1, read as the reverse complement.
CACTTTAACGTACAACAGAATGAATATCGAAATAGCAAAAATGTTAAAAGATGAATTCAATTTTACCAATGCTAAATTAAATGAACCTTTGAATCTTCGACCTGTCATCGTCTATAAGAAAAACAAAAGCTTGCGTAACATCCTTGTAAGGACTAAATTAGAGCCCATCAATGAATAACATCAATTTTTGCCTGTCAGTTTAACCAGTTCCTAAGCTCATCACTTAGTTTAAATCAATTTTTATATGTACTTTTTTGTCATGTTTGAAACCAATCATGGTTCAGTAAATGAAAACAATTTTTCGGCGGCATATTAAAAGAAAAAAACGTTTCAGTAGGAAATGTCTGTGCCAGTGCGATTTTTTAACCTCAACACACACACACACACACACACACACACACACACACACACACACACACACACACACACACACACACACACACACACACACACACACACACACACACACAGTCTTGTCTACCCTACATACCGAGGTACCCCATTGTTTGTCCTTTGTGTGGACTAACGGTTTCTACCTCGTTTTGCCGGTACAGTTCTGGGAAAACAACCGAGGTAAAGGGTTTCTTTTGTCTTTTGTACCTCGGTAAGGCGAAACACGCAAACTCTTTTGTCTAGTTACCTCGTCAAGTTGGTAAGACAAACCCACACACACACACACACACACACACACACATACATACATACATACATACATACATACATACATACATACACACATACATCCTGTATTATATGTAGATGAATCAGTTTTAATTTTGAAATGATTACAGAATTTCATGGTCGACTAGTTGGTGGCCATTAGTCATTGACTCGTGGACACCTATCACCACACCACAACACTATGGTGTATGTGTAGGGTTAGATTTTCTGCTTCTAACTTCATGGTTTATAACTCATTTTTAGGTTCAAATAATCTCTGCAATACACAGGAATCAACTGCTAAATGATTCTCGCATATTTTAAATGTACATTAATAATCAAACAGCCATTAAGCTGACATAATATACCAGAATAATTTGAGAATCTCAACTTGTTTCCAATTGAACTAGTGTCTGTGTCGTATAATTTTGAATGAGATATGTTCAGAATGTATCCGCCGACTATTGAGTGACCAGTACATCAACCCGAACTAATCAAATGATGCAGAATGACACCTCATAAACGTGAGAAGTTATCATTGACTATTCATGGGTTAGTATACTCAGTTCAAAAATAAGTTGAGGCTGTTGAAAATAGCACAGAATATCACCACGAATTATCCTATACATGTGAACATCATTTTGCAAAGTAAATTATGATTGAATAATGCTTGCTTGCCAGTAACAACTTGACTTTCACATATGGGCAATGATGTGTTGTTGGTAGAAGGAGGTGACTAATCCATGATGGACCATCTGTGATTTTGCTGTCGATTAATAAGAAAAATCTAGACGACTTTGATTAGTTGACTAAGCATTTTAACATTAAGCAGTTTACTATTTGTATAATGTTGAAACTACTGTCAAATCATGCCCCTTGTTCATTTGACTTGGGGGTTTGAGGATTGGATAGAGTTGATACTATACACCCAGTTATATTTGGAAGGCAGTATAGCCAAGAAACATCTATGGGTATCATTATATGGCACCAGAGAACATCAAAATTTAAAATTTTTGATGTGAGGAACCTGGTCAGGAAGTTTTGAGCCTTCAGAACTCTCGGTATCAGGTTCTGTCCTTTCTGAATGTGGATGATAAGGCTGTAAGTTAACCCTCTGAACTCTGTTGTCAAAATGGGTAAGTTTTTAGCAGCAAATGTTTCCCATAACGCACTTTGATATTTAACCAAATACATCCTGTTTGACAGAGCTCAGTGAGCTCTGCCAAACAAGATATATTTGGTTAAATTTGTAGTGAAAAAAAGAAAAACTGAGTGATTAGAGAAAATTTTGTTGCACTACTAAGTGCGAGTGGTTAATTTTTGTTGTTAGACAACTCTGTAAACTCTTAAATTCTGTATCCAATTATCAGAAGATTTCTTCCTGTAACACACTAAAATTTTGTTGCACTACTAGAGTGCGAGTGGTTAATTTTTGTTGTTAGACAACTCTGTAAACTCTTAAATTCTGTATCCAATTATCAGAAGATTTCTTCCTGTAACACACTGAGTTTTGCCTAATGAGGAGGGCTGTAACTTCTAGACATAATTGGATTTTGAGTAAATAATGGAAAAACATACAAAATGTAAAAACAGTGGATGTTGAAAAATTAGGTCTGTTGGTGAAAATTAACTATGTTAGGTTAGATTAACTATTAACTCTGCAACTTTGGAGAATGGAAGTTGGTATCTTTTTTTAACCCCTGAGGGTGTGGAGATTTATTTTGCAATACTTTGACACCTGTACCTTTTGCAGTTGTTTCTAGGCAGGTCCAAGACATGCCCAAACACAACTGCTGAAGCACCTTGAATGTAATTTACAAGCTTACTCAAAAGACTTACTGTTGGGGCTCCTGTTTTGTTGCAGATAAAAAGTGATGAAAAAAGTGATCAATTTCAGAATTAGGTCTTTAATGGTTAAAGTCAGAAAAAATGATAAATATGTTATGTTACAATTAATTTGAAAGAGCCTCTTAGGCTTTTGTCAAAAATTGTAACAAGGATGGTCTTTTGTTCCAAATTTGTCCAAACCACTGTCATTTATTGAACGCTGTTCTCAGTGAAAAGGGATTGACCCTATATGGGTGTCACTTGCTAGACAACATGGCATATGTTTTAGAATGTTGATCAGCAAGACGAACTGGGTAAAACACATGACATGACCTATTTTTAAAAATATTGTTTATCATGACCTACTTATGGCCTCTGATACACCTTCCCAAGTTTGGTAAACAAAAAGCCAAATAGAATAGGAATTATGGGCCTGAATTGTTTTTGGGGTGGATGAACATGACGCTGGGTGACATTGTCTATCTTCTAAAATGTAGGTCAGCATACACCACTTATAGTGTGTGATGCATGGGTTAATGGACATACAGAACCAGATACTAAGTCCCCTGCCCAGGATTGCGGAAGTGAGTAACAAATATTCATTATGGAATTAAGCCTTCACCCAACATGTTTTGATGACAGTTACAATTCTTTTCCTGAATAACTGAAAATTTTAAAGTTTTGCAACCAAAACAAAGCATTTGATACTTTATTGGAATGAGCTAAATAATTCATTCCATTGAGAGGTCATAAGCTTTGTTTATTAAACAAATATTTATTAAACAAAAACTTAAACAAAAACAAGATTCGGATAGCTTTTTTGAATGATAATTGTATAGTTAAACAAGACTAACCTGAGGGGTAAGGCACTGTTTAATTGTATAGTTAAACAAGACTTACCTGAAGTATAAGTCACTGTTTGACTGTAATTCTGTCTTCTTCTGTCATAGGGAGGGATAACACGAGATTATGTGAGTTCACCGAGAGGTCATACTTTAACGTAACGAGAGGACGGTAACATGCATGTACGTGTACATATACAATTAAGCCCTAATCTGATATCAGCTGGCATTATTGTAAGTGTAGGTTTTATATGTGTTTATATTGAGTTGTGGTTTGACACATAGTGCTAGTATGGATGACACGCATGGGTCGAGTAGGGAGGACATGTTATCCCTCCCTATGACAGAAGAAGACAGAATTACAGTCGTCATACAGTGCCTTACCCTTCACATAATCTCGTTTAACTATACAATTCTTTCTTCTCCCGTCTCTGTACGGGATTCCACAAGATGTTTAATGCAGTCCTCTAAGTTACTCAAATAAAAAGCCGTGGAAAAACTCAAGAAACACCTAACATAATTATATCAGTGTTTGAGAATAATTTTGTGTATAGTTTTGCATTTGCTGGTGCTATATATTATATCCTACCAAATTTTGTTTGAATGTGGATAATTAGGAGGATGCAAATTCTCCTCGCTTGGTGATAGGCTTTTTGTAAAACCTTGTGAAGGTGGTTTCTCGGAACCAGCCTACAGTAGACATTATAGTTGAAACCGGCACTAAATTGTGTGCCGCTGATTAGGAAGAGGCCGACCTTGTACTATGTGGTGTAAACAATGACATGTCCACTCCAGCCATTGCAAGTCCTGTTTTGATCCAACGTGCAATGGTTCATTTTGTAACTGGTTTGTGTGGCTGTACATAGCTTATGAACAGTTGTTCTATATCCTTTATCGACTGACAAGTATTCAGTAAATATTTTTGTAATGTGGTGTAAACACACAAATTCTTATCATCTGGAAAGTGATGAAGTTCTATGGGTCTGATGTGTTTACCCGGCCGAATTTGTTTAACTAAGTCTGTAATGTGTATCAAATAGTAAGTGTCAAACTGTATAATATTACTTATTTTCAATAAATGTAAGGTTTGAACCCTCTGTGTTGTTAATAAGGCCAAAAGAACAGCTAGCTCAATGGTTAACAATTTTAGTGATGTGCTGTCAGTAATAGTGATTGATTGTATCCAGTTCAAAACTGGGAAGGAAAATGCATCAATGGTAACTGCCACTGGGTCTGGCTGCCAGGCAGTATATTGCGCCACCTGATAATTTAGTCTGGATGCAAAAAGCTCAATCTCGCGGATGCCCCATATTAGAGTAAGTTTGTGAAAAACGAGGGGATCTAATTTCCATTCAGTATTATCATGATGAAGTTGACTTTGGTGATCCGCATCGACATTAAGAACACCTGGGATATGAGTCACCAATAGCCAGACATTTCTATTCAAAGCCCAGTACCATATTTTTTGAGCCAGATGATTACAAGTATGTTTGGTTCCACCCATGTTATTGATATATCCTTCTGTGGTTGTGTTGTCACTCTGAATTTGAATATGCTTGTTGGTGAACGTGTTGCAGAATGATTGCAAAGTTAGCCAAACTGCTAAAAAACTCTTTAACATTTATGTGGAGGCCTGTTTCGTCGTCTGATGACCTCTCTCCTGTTTTTTTGTGTTTCAAAAAACACCACCCCATGCAAGATTTGAAGCGTCTGATTGCAGAATGATCTCAGGGTTGCCATTGGAAATGGGTGAATTGGGTTTTGTTATATGGTCTATCCAGTATCTCAGGTCATCCTGGACTGCTGGAGAGATGCTCATTAAATGAATGAAATCACCACATGCTTGTTTTAGTGCATGAGTTTTAGCATTGTCTCAATTACGATAATAAAGTTTTCCGAACTGGAACCCTGGAAAACTTGCAACCATTTTGCCTACCAATTCAGCTACACTCTGAATTGTAGCCTTACCCTTGCGTAATAACTGGATGCATAATGTTTGAATGTCAGTAGCTTTCTCAGGTGTCAGTGAGACAGTCATTGCAGTGGAATCCAAAATGAACCCCAAGTATTGAAGTGTGTGTGAGGGGTCCAGATGAGATTTCTCAGGGTGAATTATAAACCCAGCTTGGAGGCTCAGATTAACATTGTCCCGAATGTTATTGCAATAATCTTAATCTTCACCCACCAGACATGAGTCGTCTGTATAAGATGCATTTAAATGACCAAGAGATCTAAGACGAGCATAAAACACATTAGAAATTTTTGTGAAAATACAAGGTCCTGAAGAGAGCCCATTTGAGAGAACGCAAAATTGGTATTTTGTTCCTTCCCAAAGAAATCTCAAAAATATTTGGTGACTGTCCTTTAAGGAATAATAGGCGTCTTTCCAATCGACAGATGCCATGTTACAGCCCGGTGTCATGAGACTGAGGGTAGATTGTAGACTTTGCATTTTGAAATGTTTCTTGTCAACATGTTCATTAAATTGTTTCAAGTTCAAAATGAGCCTGAATGACCCATCTTTTTTAGGTCGAACAAAGACAGTTGAAATATATTCTCCAATGCAATCGGACGTTGCTGATTTTATAACATCTTTTGCCAAAAGTATCTTAATCTCTTGAGAAATAATTTCATGTTCTTGAAGACTGAAGTTAATCGTGCGTGGTAGAGAGCACTGTGTCGGTTGGCCCAATGACTCAGTGTTAATGCCTATAATATTTTTCAATATCCAGTGGTCAGTTGTAATTTTCCGCCAGTTGTGGACATGGAACTTCAACTGACCATCCCTGAAATTATTCTTTAGCCCTGCAACTTGGATTTGAGACCATTGATAAATAAAGACCAAGAAAGAAAATTGGTGCTTACCTGTTCTGTTGTTTGTGTGTGTGTTGTCCGGTTGGTGGTTGAAGTCGTCATTGAGGCGGGAGAACTGGTACAGGTATGTGGCTTGCTTAATAGCTTTTGTCGCCTTTGTGGTAAGGCTTTTTAGCTCACCTGAGCGAAGCTCAAGGGGAGCTTTACTAATCACTTTCTGTCCGGCGTCCGTCGTCCGTCGTCCGGCGTCCGTCGTCCGGCGTCCGTCGTCCGCCGTCGTCCGTCCGGCGTTAACTTTACATTATCGACTTCTCCTCCTAAACCACTAGCCCAATTTTATTCAAATGTTGGCTAAATGTTTATTACCTAATGCCAATTCAGATTTGTTTAAATGAAGTTGCCCCTCCTCCTGTGTGGTGCCACGCCCCCAAGGGGCACCAAAATCTTTTTAAATCTTCTTCTCATGAACCAGCAGTAGCAGAGACTTGATATTTGGTGTGCAGCTTCCTTTTGAGGTGTAGACTCAGATTTGTTCAAGAGAAGTTTGTAGGGCTATACTTGGCATTGTTATGAGAGGGGCAAAATTTTTTGCCCCGCCCAAAATTTCTATTTTCCAAACCGAGAGGCTGATTTGAACCAAATTTTATGTGAGGGCTTATTGGGTCATGAGTACTTGATTTATGCAAAAAAAAATTTTCCCGCAGCCCCGTGGGAACCGCAGGAGCTAAAAATAGAAAAAATTTAAAACGCCCATATCTCCAAAACTGCACGGCACTGAGAATTTTTATTTGGTGTGCAGCTTCCTTAGGACCAACAGAAAGGATTGGTAAAAAAAAATTGCCATCGGTTTTATCATAGGGTACAGTTTCGGGACTTTGAAAAAGTGCTGAGTCAGCACTTTTTAACACTGTAGGCAATGGGAAAAACATTAAAAAATCTTCTTCTCCAGATCCAGCAGGCAGAATCTTTTGATATTTGGTATGCAACATTGTAGGGTGGATCTGATTCAAGTTTGTTCAAATCGGCCCCCTGGGTTCATATTTGGGCTCAGTATAGGAGCCCGATTTCGAACTTAGTGCATTTCAGGCAAATTTCTTAAAAAATCTTCTTCTCCAGATCCAGCAGGCAGAATCTTTTGATATTTGGTATGCAACATTGTGGGGTGGATCTGATTCAAGTTTGTTCAAATCGGCTCCCTGGGTTTATATTTGGGCTCAGTATAGGAGCCCAAATTTGAACTTACTGCATTTCAGGCAAATTTCTTTGAAAATCTTCTTCTCCAGATCCAGCAGGCAGAATCTTTTGATATTTGGTATGCAACATTGTGGGGTGGATCTGATTCAAGTTTGTTCAAATCGGCTCCCTAGATTCATATTTGGGCTCACTATAGGAGCTTGAATTCGAATTTAGTGCATTTCAGGCAAATTTCTTCAAAAATCTTCTTCTCCAGATCCAGCAGGCAGAATCTTTTGATATTTGGTATGCAATGTTGCGGGGTAGATCTGATTCAAGTTTGTTCAAATCGGCCCCCTGGATACATATTTGGGCTTACTATAGAAGCCCGATTTCGAACTTAGTGCATTTCAGGCAAATTTCTTAAAAAATCTTCTTCTCCAGATCCAGCAGGCAGAATCTTTTGATATTTGGTATGCAACATTGTGGGGTGGATCTGATTCAAGTTTGTTCAAATCGGCCCCCTGGGTTTATATTTGGGCTCAGTATAGGAGCCCAAATTTGAACTTACTGCATTTCAGGCAAATTTCTTTGAAAATCTTCTTCTCCAGATCCAGCAGGCAGAATCTTTTGATATTTGGTATGCAACATTGTGGGGTGGATCTGATTCAAGTTTGTTCAAATCGGCTCCCTAGATTCATATTTGGGCTCACTATAGGAGCTTGAATTCGAATTTAGTGCATTTCAGGCAAATTTCTTAAAAAATCTTCTTCTCCAGATCCAGCAGGCAGAATCTTTTCATATTTGGTAAGCAACATTGTGGGGTGGATCTGATTCAAGATTGTTCAAATCGGCCCCCTGGGTTAATATTTGGGCTCAGTATAGGAGCCCGATTTCGAACTTAGTGCATTTCAGGCAAATTTCTTAAAAAATCTTCTTCTCCAGATCCAGCAGGCAGAATCTTTTGATATTTGGTATGCAACATTGTAGGGTGGATCTGATTCAAGTTTGTTCAAATCGGCCCCCTGGGTTCATATTTGGGCTCAGTATAGGAGCCCGATTTCGAACTTAGTGCATTTAGGCAAATTTCTTAAAAAATCTTCTTCTCCAGATCCAGAAGGCAGAATCTTTTGATATTTGGTATGCAACATTGTGGGGTGGATCTGATTCAAGTGTGTTCAAATCGGCTTCCTAGATTCATATTTGGGCTCACTATAGAAGCTCGAATTGGAACTTAGTGCATTTCATGCAAATTTCTTAAAAAATCTTCTTCTCCAGATCCAGCAGGCAGAATATTTTCATATTTGGTAAGCAACATTGTGGGGTGGATCTGATTCAAGTTTGTTCAAATCGGCCCCCTGGGTTTATATTTGGGCTCAGTATAGGAGCCCAAATTTGAACTTAGTGCATTTCAAGCAAATTTATTAAAAAATCTTCTTCTCCAGATCCAGCAGGCAGAATCTTTTGATATTTGGTATGCAACATTGTGGGGTGGATCTGATTCAAGTTTGTTCAAATCGGCTTCCTAGATTCATATTTGGGCTCACTATAGAAGCTCGAATTCGAACTTAGTGCATTTCAGGCAAATTTCTTAAAAAATCATCTTCTCCAGATCCAGCAGGCAGAATCTTTTGATATTTGGTATGCAACATTGCAGGGTGGATCTGATTCAAGTTTGTTCAAATCGGCCCCCTGGATTCATATTTGGGCTCACTATAGAAGCTCGAATTCAAACTTAGTGCATTTCGGGCAAATTTCTTCAAAAATCTTCTTCTCCAGATCCAGCAGGCAGAATCTTTTGATATTTGGTATGCAACATTGCGGGGTGGATCTGATTCAAGTTTGTTCAAATCGGCCCCCTGGATTCATATTTGGGCTTAATATAGAAGCCCGAATTCGCACTTAGTGCATTTCAGGCAAATTTCTTAAAAAATCTTCTTCTCCAGATCCAGCAGGCAGAATCTTTTGATATTTGGTATGCAACATTGCGGGGTGGATCTGATTCAAGTTTGTTCAAATCGGCCCCCTGGATTCATATTTGGGCTTAATATAGAAGCCCGAATTCGCACTTAGTGCATTTCGGGCAAATTTATTAAAAAATCTTCTTCTCCAGATCCAGCAGGCAGAATCTTTTGATATTTGGTATGCAACATTGTGGGGTGGATCTGATTCAAGTTTGTTCAAATCGGCTTCCTAATTTCATATTTGGGCTCAGTATAGAAGCTCGAATTCGAACTTAGTGCATTTCAGGCAAATTTCTTAAAAAATCTTCTTCTCCAGATCCAGCTTCAGAATCTTTTCATATTTGGTAAGCAACATTGTGGGGTGGATCTGATTAAAGTTTGTTCAAATCGGCCCCCTGGGTTTATATTTGGGCTCCGTATAGGAGCCCAAATTTTAACTTAGTGCATTTCAGGCATATTTCTTAAAAAATCTTCTTCTCCAGATCCAGCAGGCAGAATCTTTTGATATTTGGTATGCAACATTGTAGGGTGGATCTGATTGTGATTCATGAACGTATTTATTTGTAAAGTTGATAGAATCTTAGACAAAATTTGCAGAAAAGATCTACTATAGAAGGGGTGGTATCCAGGGTGAACCGTTTACCCAAATCTAGCAGTACTAATGCATTATTCACACAAATCTTCGTTCAAATTTTATGACCCCTCATTGGAACACACGCATTCAGCTCATTCCAACAAAGGTCATATGCCATGTTTTCGAGACAAAGGAATAAAAATTTTAGTTATTCATGACATTTTTAGGCAACTGTTGTCTGTTATTCACATTGCTTCATGAAATTTCAGTACTTTTAGAAGTTACCTCAGTAATCAAGGGTTAATTCCCCTTAATTAAATGTCGCCTCTAAAAAACAACCACTTTGCATATCTTACCTTTTTACCAGCATAACTGCCAAAACTTGTCAGCATTCTTCGCAAAAATCGCTATTCAAATTTTAATTTTTGTCTCTTAAACATACATGTACTTATCGCTTGTAAATACCCCATTGGAATGAGCTTTTTGAGCTCATTCCAATGAGAGGTCGCACACCATGCTTTTTGAGTCAAAAAAGCAATTTTTTTAGTTATTCCAGAATTTCGTACGTCAAACACAGCTTTATGACTTCACATTAAAATGAGCTCTCTAAGCTTGTTCCAATCAACATTCACGCACTATGTCTTTCACACAAAAAATAAAATTTTCCATTTATTCAGGAACACTCTTACCCCCCCCCCCCCCCCCCCCACGCACACACACAAACACACACACACACACACAAACACAGACACACACATCTAAAAGTTCATCAGCAAAAAAACAGTTACTTCAATTTTTAAATGCATTATAGGAACAACTTGCCTAATCAAATTTAAATACTTTTGCATCATTCTGTATCTAGAACAAACCATTTACCATATCTTTACGCAAAATTCTCCAGCATCATTCACAAAAAAACACCATTATTTATATATTCACATTTCTGTCTCAAAAATATACCTGATCTTCCCATACCCCTATTGGAATAAGCTGTTTGAGCTTGTTCTAATGATGATAAAAAAAAATAAAATTTGTGAAAATTTTTGTTTTCTTGCATGTAAATATATACATTTAGCACATGGAAGATATCCACAGTTGGGGAGAGATGTCCAAGGCTATCTCTTCACATTCCTTGTTTGTGCTTCATGCTAAACCAGTTTGTCTGCAGAGATAAATTTGCTTTATTAAAAATCATTGGAGATTGGCCACACACCAATGATTTTAAATAAAACTAATTTTAGGTAACAGATGTTGAACTTCAAACAAAATCTATCACTCAACCAGTTAATGTTGATGAGACATGACATGGTGAAGGTGACCTAAAATACTTCTTAGAGTCACTTTGTCAGGTGAGCGATTAAGGCCACGTGGGGCCTCTTGTTTCAGTTGGTGTTGCGGCCGTCCTTCCAAAAAAAATGAGCTTTAACTTTGCCAGCGAATTTGCTGTTGCCCTTGAAATGGAAACTGCTGCCTTTGTGATGGCGGTTTGTGACATCACTACCAACTTTGTCTGTCTCATTAAAGTCTTTGATGGTCTTTGCCAGATCATCGCCAAACAACATCTGTGAGTCATTGTTGGCCACCAAACAAAGTGGAGCATACCGACTATTCAAATCTGGCTTGAACAATTCTTTTCTTCGCATAGACATGTCATGGTGTGCAGCTATGGACAGGCTGACAGAGTCCACCAACATTTTAATGTTGTTTTCAATGTCAAGTGGTGACTGTTGAGATTTCCCCTTCACGAAATTATTAAGAACTTGAAGAGTTGCTTAAGTTCCCTGTGTCAATTTTAACTGGTTCCTCTGAAGCTTCACGTCCCTGGAGCATGTTAATGATTTCACCTTGCTCCAAATTTCTCTATTAACTTTGGGAACCAGGAGATTGTTGACATTTTGAGGTCGGGTATACCGTTGTTGAACAGTTTTCAAACGGTCTTCACTGAGGCCTTTGTCAGTCAAACTGTTGGTAATTTTCACCAGTTGAGCATCCAGAGCTGGCCCAGCCTCCTCCTCAAACTCCAAACTCCGGAAGGTAGCTGTCTTGGTCGGCCAGTGATTCTGACTGGTGATCCGAACACCTGTCCTGGCGCCATTTTGTAATTTTGTTGGAGTGTAGGAGTTCGTCGATCTGCTCCTCCGTCAAGCTTTCTTCCCTGAATCTGATGCCGTAGACATATGCTCCTCATCATCTCCAAGCCGTGATGTTTTTGTCGAAGGCGGTCCCGTAATAGCATCAGACAATTATCAAACTTGGTTGCAAAAGTTTGTTGCATTCCCAAAATCACTTGAGTACGCTGCAACAAAATGGCGCTGTCCTGGAATTCCTTTGTCTGGAAAAACAGTGTGGTACCATTGCCACGGGGTGCGAATCCTTGTGCAGTTGTGCATCTGATACCTCGACCCTGCATTCCCGATCATCCACAGTCAGAGACAAGATGTTGTGTTCATCCGATTGCGGGTTGTTGAACAAATGATGAAGTCTGAAATTCTGATTGCAGATTCCTGGACAATGGCAAAATTCCTGATTGCAGGCCGACAGAGTCGGATGCCAAATTCTATTGTCTCACCAGTTCTCCGAAAAAATTCTGTCTTTCCATTGTATCTTCCACGTAGTGATGATCGTCCAAAGAATATAATTTGAATATTGTGGTGGAAAATAACTTTCGTTTGTATGAATAATAAGAGATTTAATGGATGACCTAACTCTTTTGTGTGCAGTGTGAAAGAAGGTGAACTAACACATGACCTCTCGGTGAACTCACACAATCTCGTGGAATCCCATACGGAGACGTATATGGCTGTACATACACAGAACAACACACATGTGTGAATGGGTTATTATCGAACACACATAGAGCATGTTTGTGTTGTTCTGTGTTTATTACATGTCTTCATGTCTATGAAAGCAATTATTACAAGGACACTCAGCAATTGTCCCTTGAGTTCCAATGTGTTCTATAGAACATAGAACACATTGGAACTCAGGGGACAAACTATCAACAAGAAAGAAAAAAAATGCATAAAAAGAACGCATTTTATCACCAACCAAATTTGGGAGGGGAAGCCATGTTACTGTGTTTAGATATCGCTAACGTTTCAAATAGTAATTGCGGTGCACATTTTGTAGAAAATCCCAGTGTAATTTTGCTTCTATTTAAAAATAGTCGGTCAATGATTTCCGTTCGGCACATATGTGCGGAATGGATTTTCATTTTCCACATGGTTTAGTTTTGCTTTAGAGGGGGATTTCATAGAACAGGTGTGTAATAAAAGTACAGTAGATAAATTAGGTGCAGATTAGTGTTTGTTGCTGTGATTATAAATCTCATTATTTATTAGCCCGATTGTTTACAGTGAGGGCTATAGTAATGACTTTTGTCCGTCCGTCCGTCCGTCTGTCCGTCTGTCCATCCGTCCGTCCATCTGTCATTACTACAGTGAGGGCTATAGTAATGACTTTTGTCCATCCGTCCGTCCATCCATCCGTCCGTCTGTCCATCTGTCTGTCGGTTAACATTTAGAGTTTTGGTTAAAGTTTGTGCTTAAAGTTCTTTACTGAAGGTTCAAGTGTTTTTTTTGTTTTTTTTTTCTTTTCCTGTTTAGTTGACATTTGGAGTATTGGTTAAAGTTTGGGGTTAAAGTTTTTAATTCAACCTTCAAGTACAGGCTATACCCGGTAGTTCTTGTCTGGTCATCACGAAATTTTATATGCAGGTTTTAGGTCATGACTACATGAGAGAGAACATCCCCTTTTGGTCGTGATCAGTCAACCGGTATGGCTGCCCAAACCCAAAACCCGAAAACCATTAGCACAGTCTACAGGTCGTATTTATGAAGGGATTTCATTGCAACTTCATAGAATGCCTCTGTATAATGCCTAGATGAGAACGTCCCCGTTTGGGAATGATCTGTCAACCGTGATGGCTGCCAAAGCCCGAAACCCAAAAACTTTTAGCACAGCCTGCAGGTCATGTTTAATATGGACGGATTTCATTGTAACTTGATACGATGACTCCGTATGATGTCTACATGAGAATTTCCCCATTTGGGCGTGATCTATCAACCGTCACGACTGCCTGAGCCCAAAATCCGAAAACCTTTAGTACAGTCTACAGGTCATATTTATGGAGGGATTTCATTGTAACTTGATAGGTTGACTTCATATAATGTCTACATGAGAAAGTCCCCTTTTGGACGTGAATGGGCAACTGTGATGGCTACTGGTGCCCAAAGCCTGAAAACCTTCAGCACAGTCTACAGGTCATATTTATGAAGGGATTTCATTGTAACTTCGTAGGATCAATCCACATGATGCCCAGATGAGAATGTCCCCTTTTGGTTCCGATCATTCAACCATGATGGCTGCCCGAGCCCGAAGCCCGAAAACCTTTAGCACAGTCTATTTGTCATATTTATGGAGGGATTTCATTGTAACTTGATAGGTTGACTTCACATAATGTCTAGATGAGAACGTCCCCTTTTGGGCAACTGTGACGGCAACAGGGGCCCGAAGCCCGAAAACCTTTAACACAGTCTACAGGTCATATTTATGGAGGGATTTCATTGTAACTTGATAGGTTGACTTCATATAATGTCTAGATGAGAACGTCCCCTTTTGAGTAACTGTGACGGCAACAGAGGCCCGAAGCCCGAAAACCTTTAGAATATTCCACAGGCCATAATTATGAAGGGATTTCATTGTAGCTTGGTAGGATGACTCCAAGTTTGTGGTTAAAAACCCAGACAAACACCACCACCCCCCTACCCCCACCACCCCCTCCCCCCCCCCCCCCCCCCCCCAATTAGGCCTTTTTTTTTCTTCTTTTCTCCAATATGCATTTTGAACTATTTACAGTCACTACATGCGGAACCTTTTTTTAAACTTACATACCCCCCCACCCCACCCCCCCCCCCCACCCCCCCCCCCCCCCCCCCCCCCCAATTAGGCATTTTATTTTTTTTATTTCCTTCAGTATTCATTTTGAACTATTTACAGTCACTACATGCAGAACCTTTTTTTTCCTTTTGTCAAAAATGCTTTTTTAAAGTTTTGGTTAAAGTTTGTGGTTAAAAATCCAGACAGAAATTATCACCCCATCCCCCCCCCCCCCCCCCCCCCCCCCCCCCCAATTAGGCATTTTTATTTGTCTTTCCTTGAATATGCATTTTGAACTATTTACAGTCACTACAGTCGAAACCTTTTTTTAAACTCACGTAACCCCCCTTCCCCCCCACCCCACACACACACACACCCACCGGGGGGCCAATTAGGCACTTTTTTCTTTCTTTTATCAAAAATGCTTTTTTACAGTTTTGGTTAAAGTTTGTGGTTAAAAACCCAGACAAACACCCCCACCCCCCTCCCACCCCCACCACCATGGTATCAGTTAAGTATTTTTTTTTTCTCTGCTCAAAATGCATTCTGAAGGATTTAGACTGACCACATGTGAAAAAAAAATGGACTCCCCTAACACACCCCCACCCCCACCCCTCACCCTCCACCCCCACCTCCTCCTCACCCAGGGACATTCATGCAATATTTTTTCTTTGGTACAAAATGCATTTTTAGCCTGACTGTTTATAGTCAGGGCTATAGTCATGACTTTCGTCCGTCCATCTATCGGTCCATCCATCTGTCTGTAAACAGTTGGTTTCCGACTGACAACTCCAGTTTGGATTATTTGATTTCAACCAAAGCACACACAAACGTGTCACTTGGGCAATTATTCCCAAAATGCATTTTGAAGGATTGGGAGTTATTACATGCTAAAAAGAAAATTTTAGCCTGACTGTTTATAGTCAGGGCTATAGTCGTGACTTTCGTCCGTCCATCTATCGGTCCATCCATCTGTCTGTAAACAGTTGGTTTCCGACTGACAACTCCAGTTTGGATTATTTGATTTCAACCAAAGCACACACAAACGTGTCACTTGGGCAATTATTCCCAAAATGCATTTTGAAGGATTGGGAGTTATTACATGCTAAAAAGAAAATTGACTCATATAGCCCAACATTGCTTTATGTACTGCATCTTTAATCCTTTACCTAACACAAGTTGAAGCCAACAGTACAAATTATTTTTCTGAAACATCCAATTTTTTCATTTTTTATTTACTTCTAACCATGGCTCATTACTCCTTATTGGAACAAGCTCATCAAGTTTGTTCCATTAATAGGTCATGAGGTATGTTTTGAAGTAGAGAAATGAAAAAATAAAATTGGAATAGCAAATTTTGTATATCACGAGTGCAGATATGGCAGATTCGTTAGGTAAACTGTTAAGAAAAAATGGCTCCGATTATTTTGCGTCTAAGCATTGCCATTCCTGGGACAGTTGGGCTGCATGCGTGACATCACTCTAGTTATTGTTAGTCTGTTGAGACAGGGTCAAGACTCGGGCAGCACTCAGCAGCCATGCTGGCATCTGTCCTGGGGTTGGAGAGCGGTAAACAAAGTCAAGATGAGCTAATCTCATCGCACTCCGTCCGTCTTCTGTCGCCAGTCGTCCATCAACACTATGTTTTTGGTCTTCTCCAAAACCACTGAGCCAATTTGAGTGTCAATTTGTGTGAGTGATGGTCCCGAAGGGGCATTGCATTTTTGTTCAACTCAACATGCACAGCCCCATAAGGAGGGGGTGGGGGAAAATGCTCCAAAATATTTAAAAAATCTTCTTCTCATGAGCCAGTGGGTACATTGACTTGATATTTGTTATGGAGCTTCCTTTTGAGGTGTAGAATTAAGTTTGTTCAAATGAAGTTTGTAAAGCAATGTTTGGCTTTGTAATGGGAGGGGTAAGATTTTTGGCCCTCCCAAAATTTCTATTTTCTGAACTGATGGTCCGATTTGAACCACATTTGGTATGTGGTATTATTGGGTCATAAGTACTTGACTTGTGCAAAAAAAAAAAAAAATTCCTGCATTCCTGCATCCCCAATGGGAACCCCAGGTGCTAAAAATAGAAATATTTTCAAACACCTATACTTCCCATACCACACAGAACAGAGAGCTGTTATTTGGTATGAATCATCCTTAGAATCAGTAGAATTGAATGGTAAAAAAATTGCCATCGGTTATGTTAAGGTGTTCTGTAGAGGGCATCGAAAAAATGCTGAATCTGAAAAAATTTTAAAAAATCTTTTCTCCAGAATCACTGGTCAGAATCTTCTGATATTTGATATACAGCTTTCATAGGAGGGGTGGGGTGGGGGGGGGGGGGGGGGGGGGGGGGGTCAGATACAAGTTTGTTAAAATAAAGCCCATTGGTTCATATTTGGGCTCAATACAGGAGCCCAAATTTTTAACTTAGGGCAATATGGGGAATATTCTTTAAAAATCTTCTTCTTCAGAACCACCAGTCAGAATCGTTGAATGTTTGGTATACATCATTGTTATGAGGGTCAGATTCAAGATTATTCAAACCAAGTGTCTAGATTAATATTTGGGCTTCCTATGGAAGGCCAAATTTTAAATTAGTTCAATATGGGGGATAATTTAAAAAATATCTTCTTCAGATCCACCAGTCAGAATGCTTTCATATTTGGCATATATATTTGAGCTCGCTATGGTAGCCCGAATTTTAACTTAGTGCAATATGAGGAAATTTCTTTAAAAATCTTCTTCAGATCCACTAGTCAGAATGCTTTCATATTTGGTATACAACATCTCTAGGGAAGGGTCAGATTCAAGTTTGTTCAAATCGGGTACTTAGGTTAATATTTGGGCTCGCTATGGTACAATCGTAATATAATAACCAGGTACAAGAACTTTTTTGTCTTGATAGAATTGTAATCTGTACTCGTCGAGTTGGTGACTGTTATCTTTGAATTGACACAGAATTACAATATAATAATAAAAGTAAATGTGACTCACAATTCCTTCTGTTGGAACTCTCATGCCTTTATGCATTACTCAGTTTATTTACATTAATATTACATCATAGCATGAACATGTGCTCTCATGCCGTGACTATTAATTGAAAGCCCCATAGAATGCAACTAATCCAAAACACGAAAGTTAAAATGGCGGGAATTCATTCTCTTTTAGATACATGAGAGGTTGACAAAAATTATGTATGTAAACAATGTTTGGCATTATTGTGTTCTGTTTGCTACACCAATATAATGGGAACGAGAATGTGCAGTTAAACTACTTATCATTTTGTTGCGATGTGCTCCAGTTGGATTGATAATAATCATTGATTGCATAATACTACATGCTTGTAAACGTATCAACCATCTTATGATATATTCACTCTGGCACTCCTAATATTACATTCGTTTTTTATTGCTGTCACGAAAAAATTGTCATGAAAAATTTGAATCCAGATTCGATTCTGATTCCAATCTTCCTTAAGATTTGATTCACTATTCGATTTTTGCCAAAAATTAGAATGTGGCATTCCAAATGGGGCATTATTCCTCTCAAGGAATGATATATATATATATGATGTCAATATTATTGCGTGTCAGTTTGCATGGTGGGACTCTTCATTATTTATAACTTTCATGGAATAAATCGTTGCATCAAAATTCCAATTAGGATTATTAAAATAAATTTCTTGTTTCTCATGCAATTTTCCCTCAATTTCATATTGAGGGATGGAGACTTTTGTTTTTGTTTTCTTAATCTTACTCCTTACAGTATTCTCTGAGAAATGCATTGTTTTCAGCATTGAAAGTTTCCCATACTGCAGTTGAAAATTTTAACCAATTATATCTTGTTTGACAAATCTGTGTGAACTCTTTCAAACAAGATATAGTTAAAAACCTTATCTTGAGGACATGATTCCTTCTTGGGTAACTTTTCCAAAAAAACCCCCAACATTTTTTACTCCAAACATACTATCTTCCTGACGAGAAAAAGTGTTCTTGGTGGAGATTTAGTTAAGTGAGGGTGGTTAGCCTCACATATTGAGTCATGGTACGTGGTAATTCCCACTTTTGGTGTAATTTTCTTTTCATTGTAGGCAGCATAGTAGGAAATAGGAAAAATGAATGCAGCAATGATTATTTAATTTACACTGCAAACTCTTCACAGCAACACAAATAAAATGTGTTCTGAAATGTTACAAATTTGAAGCTCATACTTTTAATACCCATCAGAATGTGGTTTATTCTGATCACCAGTGGTATTTTTTACTGTTAAAGCAATGAGTGTTTCTGTAATATTTTGAAGTTCTGTCGATTCTGTGGTCTTGATTATGGTTTTCCTTATGTCAAACTCTATAGCATTTCACAACCATGCAGTTATTCTTTTTCAACTTCAGCAGCTTGGTTCAAAATTCATCATTAAAATGGTAATGGCTGCTAATGTGCACTTTTTTTGAAAGTTGATTTCACAACAGTCTATACTATTTTCTGTTTCTAAGAAAATTAGGACTCAAAATAAGCGGTGTCACGTTGCTTTTTGCTATACAATACTTGCAAAAAGCTACTCATTGTTCAATTATGTATAGCATTTTACGATATAAGATAATCAACTGCAGCCTAATAGGCTGCAGTTGATTATCTTGTATCGTAAAATGTAAATGAAAATTTGCAAACAAATTTGAAAACTAGTTCACTGATGCTTTACTTCTGATTGTGGAACATTCCAGGCATAACTCAGATTAACTCTCCATCAAGCATCATTAGCAACTTCATATGTAAGATGAATTCTATTGGTTTAAATTCTTCCTGTTTTTACAACATTTTGCATAAAATGTACATTAAGCCCATCAAATTAAAAATCCCAACTTCCGTTTTGAGAACTCTATTGAACAACCAAGACGCTATTTGAAAATATCCAAGTCCATGCAACCCTTAAAGGCAGTTTTGTTGAAAAAAACATAGTAAATGTTTCATGTGTTGCAGATCATTTGGAAATGCCCAGAAATGAATGGAAACTATTCGATCTACATAGAAGAATTCAATACAAAACAGCATAACATAACTCTGGTATACAAAAATAGCTATGTAATTTTTACAAAATGCTATTCATTTTTTTGGAAATTTGTAGCTTTTTGCTACATAAAGAAAAAAAGTTATTTTGAGCACTGAAGAAAATACTTCCATTTGATAACTTACAGACTGACTTAGAAATTGAAAAAAATATTTATAATTACTGGGACTTACACCTAAACTGAGGTTCTCGACACACTGTTACAGGCCTACAGTAGAAGTCAAAATAAATGGTAGGATAACTGCTATAAACTATGTATTTTTCTCTTCCCACACTGATAAGACCAGAATCTGACATGATTTTCTGGAAAGCTCTCACTGAGAGCTTTCAGAAAATGATAATTGATTCTGATCTTATCGGTGCAGAAGCAGCAGTATACTTAGTTTATTGTGGTTATGGTACAACTTATTTTGACCTGTACTGTATGTCCATGTGTTGAATCCTCTGAGTGCCAAGGCCCAAAGATATGTGATGAAAACAATGTCTGTCTCTCTGATTTGAGGACCATCCTTTTCCACACTCAGTCTCTGCATAAAATTTGCTACTTCTTCTTTGATTGATACTGATACATATAGGATATCTAGTGTTTTTGAGTGGATACCGAAAATTATCTCACTTATGACCGAGACAAATGGTTATTTTCGCTCGCACTCCCACTCAAAAACACTAGATTTACTTTTCATTATAAGTTTTTAGCACAAATTGATCATTTCCAGTGATAATTTGACTTGTATTCACCTTGAAGTGATGCTTTGAAAGCCGCCATTTTGATTGACAACATAAAAGTGAAAATTTCATATCTTCACAGAGGGGATACGATTTCTATCCTTCCGCAGTTTCTTCAATAATCTATAGTTTAACGTATAATAAACTTGGCGAATTCTTGCTATTAGGAACTTTCCCTAGTCAAACACTAGCATTTCAAAGTTATATCTGGATGTGACAAGTTTTTAATTAGAACACCGTCAGCTATAACCAGCTAATTGAGAACTACTTGCTATACTGAGTGCTTGATCTTTGCATCAATAATTCATTACTGCAGATTGATACACAAATGATCTGCCCAGTAGTTTTTTGATCAAGTCATTATAAACTGGGTGGTAATTTTACAAAGAACGAACCTTTGTAACCTGCACATGTTTAATTTGAACAGTGCAAGCTTATTAATTAAAGCTCAATATTTTTTTTCTATTTTTATCCTGTTTATAAATAAAACAATCCTCTTCATCATGCACTGCTAAGTATCTTTTGGTGGCTGGTTTCATAGTGACATTAGGTTTCATGACTTTAATGACATATTTTGACACACTTTCATGTTCCCAAAAGATGCCAAATGTGTGGTTGTCCCCCCCCCCCCCCCAACACACACACCCCTTATTGAAAGCCATAGGTAACTGGCAAGTCTTTCAGGTTATGATATTTTGAGTAACAAGGTAAAATGTTCAGACTGTCAACTTATGGTTGAATCAGGGATAAAAAGTTCAAATATTTTCAGGTATACCATGCTTTTTATCAAATATGGTAATGCAAAAAGAATTATAAAAAATCGCACTGATGTGTAACTATTTAATCCTTTGAGCAAATGAAATGGCAGATGACACCTAACTTATAATTTTTAATTTTTGTTTCAAAATGATAGCTTGTGACCATCATTGACACTAGCTCAATGAGCTTGTTCCAATAAGGCGCCTTAAGCTCTCTTTGTAGGATGAAAATAATATTTGATTTTGGAAAAAATTGGTGGTCAGTTTTTGGCCATTTTATTCAGAAAAGGGTTCAAAAGGATTTTGTGTTGTTTGGATATGCATTTGTAATAATAAACCTACAGGAGTAAGCACAAGGAGAGGTCAAGAACATTGACAAATAGGAGACGAATATATCTGCATTTTTTTTTTTCATCTTCCACCAACGAACCAAACCATGGGTGGCCTGGTGAGTAGATGTTTGCCCTATTGTGCTCATATTAAACCAATCGAAAGACCAAATTTAAATAAAAAACATGACATAAAGAGGTTTTTACATTGTGTCGAAGATAGAAAACTGTTTAACTCATTACGCAACCTGAATAGCAGACAACATTTGCCAAAATATTTCTTGAATAACTGAATATTTTCATTTTTCGCCTCAAAAACATAACTTTTGACCTCTCATTAAATTATTGTATTCAATATTCAGCACGTAATGAGGAGTCATAAGCTGTGTTTTTGAGACTAAAATTGAAAAAATAATTAAATTTGAAAGGGAAATGTTATGAATAATGCTGTCCCATATTGGCCATTATGTTGAAAGGATTATGAATTCAAGATTATGTTGTAAATTGATGGTTCTTCTTGTCTGCACTATATATGTTCCATTTTTGCTTGTTTTTCAGTTCTATAGAAGAATACAGTGGTGTCAAAAATGAAAAAGAAAAAACAAAAGTTCTATCCAAAGAGACAGAATTCAACAATAAAACGTGCATCCGTTGCTTGAAACCATTTGGTCTGATTTTTAATCGAAAACAGAAGTGCATGGATTGTTCATATAATGTCTGTAAATTTTGCTCAGAATATGATACATACAATAAAAGTTATGTTTGCTCAACATGCCTCAAACAAAGGTGAGTCACTTAAATATCAATAATGTCAAAAATATGTGAACACTTTCAAACTTGTATCAGAGTTCATTGTGGTTCTTGAAAACCTTGAAAAATATGTTTTCAAGGCCTTGAAAGAACATAAAATTTGCCTTTTGGCCTCAAAAGTCCTTTGATTTTTAAGATTACTTCAAAGTTTTAATTTCTGTTGCACAGCATTGAATGCTGTGCAAAAGAAAATAAAACTTTGAAAGAATCTTAAAAATCAAGGTCTTTGCCAGATAAAATTGGTGGCTTCAGTGTTCCCTGAGATATTTTGCCCAGCCCAATTTTTCATTACAGAGTTATGGGCCTTAAGTTTTACAAACTCTGAACTTATCAGCATTCTAACTTGAACAAAGGTTTGAGATTTGACAACTGGCATGTGATTGATAACCGAGTTATGGACAAGCAACACTCTCCAATTGCCACCACAACTTGATACCTGCATCGCCGATGCATACTTCTTGTTGATTGATGATTTGAAACAGTCTTTTATTAAAATGATGTCTGTATTCTTACTCACAAGTTTATGCAAAAGCGAAAGGAAACTAGCAATGGAATAGGCTAAAAAATCGTCTAAAATGACTGTGAAAATTGTTTGAAAGGTTCCTTGAATTTGACCTCACCTTTTAGACAATGAATCCCCATTTATATACGTTTTGTCATTGAAAAACTAAGCAGTCACTGGGATGGTGACACATTGATCAGCTAATTGGTGAAGATGAATAGTAATAATTTAACCCTTTAAAAACACAGACGATATCAAAATTTATTATTTTAAATAGCATTTTTTTAAATTTTTCAACAAAACCATATCATGTAACAAGCTCGTTCCAAAGAGGGGTCTCATGATATGGTTTTGTTGAAATTTTTTGCAAAATAATATTTTTTCAGCTGCTGAATTTGCATATTACGTGGGCAGATGTGGCCGATTCATTGGGTAAAGGGTTACCCATACAACCCTGAATGAGATGCTGAGGAATTAGCCACTTTCAGTTTCCGGAATAATTTTGATATCTAACCTTGTTTTTTCCGAAAATACACATTTCTTGTTCATCAATTTTGTCAAGCTCTCAGGTCACCAGTATAATCTGATGCTGTTATGGGCAGTTTGTTTTCACATTTTTCATGGAGTGTGCATTTAGACTACCGTTGGTTTAATATGATGTAGCTTTATGCACAAAGACATAGAGATATTCTTTTGTGTTTGAAAGTACTTGAAAATGTGCCTGAAATCCCAAAGTCCTTGAAAATATTTGAAAATGTTTATGGTTAGCCAGAACTCTAATGCCTTTCTAGGAACAAATTTAGTAGTACATGTACCAACAAAGAATGAATCATCCCTTGAATGGAACAAGGTGCCATTGCCTTGTTCCATTCTAGGATGAAATGTGAGAGAAATATTTTAGTGGTTATCCTGTAACTTATTTCAGCAGGTACTGTTCGTTTAATCTAATTTTATAATTCATATATAGATGGCCCTTTAAAGTCCTTGAGTTTGGTGCAGTGTAGTCTTTGAAAATCCTTGATTTGACCCCAGTCTTCAGTCTTATGATTTTGTGATGAGTTGTTGCTCATGCGTACCATGGAACCTGCAATTTTTACTTTCTGTGAGTAGACAACAGCACACCTCAGTTCCACCTAGTGAGAGATTATTGTTCTATTGAGGGGTCAAATGATATTGTTGTGTTCACTTTTTTTTAATAACTGGCAGAAAAAAATTAAAATAAATTTTTATGTGTTTTCTGTAAAGAGTTAAAATCTGGTCATGGGGAAATAGGCCAAATAGTACAATGCATGCATGAAAATATGAACAATACACCATGAATTATAAGCTGTAGCATTCCAAGACTTTAAACTTGATCAAACTTCACTTTCCAAGAATTGGTATGCAAATAGCCTAACTTGACAAACTTCAAAGGCCAGTTATGCTGCTGACTGTCTTTTCACTCATGCATTCCATGGAGAATTATCTGATTGACTTACGATTACCCTAATGAAGTTGCATTCATCTATTAAACTGAACTCAAATAAATTTGATTACTGCAGAGAAAAACTTATTCGAAAAATTGGTTAATGTTATTAGAATACCTACTTACTGTGCACCAGTGGAGTGAATGGTGTGCAGATGTCCGTTGATGTTTTTTTTTAAAACATTTTCTTGATGCTGGGACTCAACAATAGCATGCTTCACTTCAAATTGTAGCAAGCGTTATACAATGTGCCTCTCATTTTCATAATAGAAAGACTGTTTGAACCCCAGAAGCCCTTTGAATGTTCTTGAAATTGGGAGGTACCATGATATCACATCTAAGATTCAGTATTCTTGAATTTCCTTTTCAGTATATGAATTTCTACAGTATTGAAGGGGAGGAACATGGAAAGAGAAGTTTGACTGGGTCGTGACACAGTCACGATCCAGTCAAAATTCTCTCTCCTCTTTTGTGATTACAATACCGTACTCTTTTGAAAAAGTAAAACCTTATTGATTTTCATGTACGTCATTAAAATGTCACTAAAAGAGTACTAGTTTTTGCTTCCGGAAATAACATTACATCTGTTTTTTGTTAATTTGACATCCCATTGATCATAATATCTGCTGATATCTTAGATGTTACTGTTATTAAAAATTCATGAATAACTTGAATGTCAAAACTCGACTTGTGGATCTATGATCCTCTCATTAGATTTTCTGATTCTCATTTTGTTTTTAGTGGAGGGAGTCATATCTTTAAGGTCAATGTATATCAGTTGAATGCTGTTTTGTCAATTTTTGGGGAAGTTGTTGCCGTTTGAGTTTTGGACTACAGTGGAAGCCTGGTACCCGAATAGCCACTTTGGAAATTATTCAGTTAACCCTTTACCCAACATAGCTTCGAAAACCAAAAATCACCATTCAATTTTCAGTATTTTTAGCTCAACTTTGGCGAAGCCAAATTTGAGCTTATGCCATGGCCCGTCGTCCGTCGTCCATCTGTCCGTCAACAATTGGATACGGCTCGGGCTAGAGGCCGTATTTATGAACCGATCTTTACGAAACTTCTTGGGTACCTTTGTTATGACCGTGGAACGAGAACGAGTGTTTTTGGGTTTGGTCCGAAATTCAAGATGGCTGCCAGCCGCCATTTTGTACCGACGATGCAGAAATCTGTTTTTTGTACAGAACTTCCATATGAAAGCTATGATTTGAATAATTTTTTGTATGAATGTTTAGTACCATGGGATACATCACATATAATACAGGTTTTTTTCTCGTGCGTAAATTATGCAAATTAGATTAACTTTGATGTTTTTTGGTGTTACTTTCAGCACTGTAAGTGCAAATGCCAATACGGCTCGGGCTAGAGGCCGTATTTATGAACCGATCTTTACGAAATTCCTTGGGTACCTTTGTTATCACCGTGGGACGAGAACAAGTGTTTTGGGGTCCGGTCCGAAATTCAAGATGGCCGATGGCAGCCATTTTGTACAAAATTTGGTGCAATCAGATTTTTGCACAGAACTTCCATATGAAAGCGCTGATTTGAATAATTTTTTGTGTGAATGTTTAGTACCATGGGATACATCACATATAATACGGGTTTTTTTCTCGTGCAGAAATTATGCAAATTAGATGAACTTTGATTTTTTCAGTGCTACTTACACACAGTAAGTACACATGTCAATATGGCTCGGGCTAGAGTCTGTATTTATGAACCGATCTTCACGAAACGTCTGGGTACCTTTGTTATCACCTTGGGACGAGTGTTTCTGGGTGCGGTCCAAAATTCAAGATGGCTGCCAGTGGCCATTTTGTACCAAAATCAGGTCTAATCATTTTTTTGTACACAACTTCTATATACGGCTCAGGCTAGAGGCCGTATTTATGAACCGATCTTTACGAAACTTCTTGGGTACCTTTGTTGTCACCGGGGATGAGAATGAGTGTTTTTGGGTGTGGTCCAAAATTCAAGATGGCCACCAGCAGCCATTTTGTACCAAAATTAGTGCAATCAGTCTTTTGTGCAGAACTTCTGTATGAAAGTTCTGATTTGAATATATTTTTGTATGAATGTTTAGTAACATGGAATACATCACATATAGTACGGGTTTTTTTCTCGTGCAGAAATTATGCAAATTAGATGAACTTTGATTTATTCATTGCTACTTATACACTAAGTGCACATGTCAATATGGCTCGGGCTAGAGGCTGTATTTATGAACCGATCTTCACAAAACTTCTTGGGTACCTTTGTTATCTCCTTGGGACGAGAACGAGTGTTTCTGGGTGCAGTCCAGAATTCAAGATGGCTGCCAGTGGCCATTTTGTACCAAAATTAGGTCCAATCAGTTTTTTGTCACAACTTCTACACAGCTCATATTTGTGAACTGATCTTCACGAAACTTCTTGGGTACCTTTGTTTTCACCTTGGGACAGGAATGAGTGTGTTTTGGGGTGCCTTTGTTATCACTGTGCTATGAGAACAAATATTTTGAGGTTCAGTCAGACCCACTCTGGGACTCAAAGATTTCTTTTCTAGTTTAGCATCTGACTGTCACCCACCTTTACAATACTTTACCTATACATTTGTTACAGGCAACGGTCAGTATTTATGTACAGACCGTTACAATACTTTATATGTTCCTTTGTTATCAGGTCATTACCTAGATGTTTGTCATTGCTGTGTCACATACTATACATGTACATGTCTTTGTCTTGACAAGTTGAGCTACAGTGTCATTGACACTTTCATTTTTCATTTTTTATACCCCCGCTTCGAAGAAGTGGGGGCTATATAGGAATCGCCCTGTACGTCCGTACGTCCGTCCGTACATCCGTACGTACGTCCGTCCGTACGTTTTTCTGACCGGACAAATTCTTGTGTGTGCAACTCCTCCTACATTAATGAACCGATTTTGATGAAACCTTTCAAACATCATCTCTACTAAGTGAACATGTGCATATTCCAAACTTTTTGATCTGCGACAATTTTAACCAGGTTATCTCTCTTGAACTTTGATTTAATATGGGTTTCTATATGAAATTCTTGTGTGTGCAACTCCTCCTACATTTATCAATCAATTTAGACAAAACTTTTCAGACATCATCACTACTAAGTGAACATGCACATATTCCAAGATTTTTGATCTGCGACAATTTTAACCAGGTTATCTCCCTTTGACTTAGATTTATTGTTTCTTTCCATCCGAACAAATTCTTGTGTGCGCAACTCCTTCTACATTAATGAACCGATTTTGATGAAACCTTTCAAACATCATCTCTGCTAAGTGAACATGTGCATATTCCAAACTTTTTGATCTGCGACAATTTTAACCAGGTTATCTCTCTTGAGCTTTGAGTTAATATGGGTTTCTGCATGAAATTCTTGTGTGCGCAACTCTTCCTACATTTATCAATCAATTTGGACGAAAGAAAAATTATCTTTATGTATACATTTCCTTATGGCCTTCGCCTACATGATCAGAAGTGCATTCCTCTAAAAACCCAAAGCGGGGGTATTAATCACCTTCAGTGATAGTTCTAGTTGTCTCAGAAACATAGCTTATGACCCCCTCATTGGAACGAGCTCATTGAGCTCATTCCAATGAGGGCTCATAAGCTGTTTTTAAGACAAAAAAATGAAAATATTTAGTTATTCAAGAATTTTGGCAGTCTAGAAAATCAAGGAGTGCAAAACAGTTGCACTCCTCAGATTGCTTTGGAGTGTAATTGCACCTGGAATGTTCAATGCATATACTGGTATGCAATTTTGGTTATATTCACTTCAAGGTATTACTATTATGACTGAAAAATTGTTCTACATTCAGCTACATAGTGGAAAAATTGACACACACATCTTCTCATTATTCAAAATGTTGCATTCAGTTCTTATGTGACTGTCTTCTACTCTCAAAAGGTATCGAAATGCGACACAGAATGGGTCATGAATTATTGTAAATCAATGCAACATTGACAAATCGTCCACTGAGTTCCAATGAGTTCCTACTGGCACATAGAACACTTTGGAACTCAGGGGACAAAATGATAACAGATTTTAAAGGCAGTCTCAAACATGTCTGGCATTCCAGAAAATCAAGGGGTGCAAAGAATTGCCCTCCTCAATTTTTGCTAGGCGTGCAGCACTCCTAAAGAATGCCAGGCCTGGCATTGCCATGATGTGCTAAGGCATATTGCATTTTTATGGAACATGTCTTGTCATCTGAATCATTTCCATTGGCAAGACACTTAATCCCGATTTCCAAAGTGGGTGCATGGTAGCACTGTGTACTGAAGCGAACAGCATGTCAATGGTACACATGTCTTCAACCAGTATTAACGTTGCTTGTGCCAAGATCAGTATGCAAAATTTGACGAGAACGTTTGTTTCATTCGCCTTGTGAACGGATGACCGGTTAGCCAAAAGTTTCATCTTGAAAAAGTCTGAGTAACTTTACTGGTAGAGTGCTAAATTTTTTCTCTGCCTCAAGATTTGTTCACACATTATTGTCTTGTTACAATTTATGGGAGCGTGCCTATAGGCACTCACCCATAAATTGTAACAATGCAAATCGATGAAGATGAAGTAATTTTACTTCCAAGATAATAAGAAGGACATCCACAGAATATGAAGTCTTCAACTTAAGGTACCTGCAGTTCAGAATAAAGTGCAAATATGAGCTTCTAGCACTCTACCAGTTAACTAGCCTATCTTGTGTCTAGATAGATTTTTAGAATTTTGTCTTGAGAGGCTATATATATTTCAATTCCATGCAATATATGAATACTTGTTAATGATAAAAAAACCATCTTCCAAGAATTTTTACATAGCCGAGCGTCCAGTTAGCCATCTCCAAACCATGTGAACGGTCAGTCGGTTAGAGTCATTTTTGTTGGTTCTCTCTGCACGCTGGCTTCCTCCATCTGTAAAACTGTCCATCATGATTGATATAACCCTGACTGTTAAAAGTGACATTAAAATGCAAACAATAGTACACCATACCTTCAACCACTGGAAATCAAAAGCAATCTAACAACAATCTTTCATTATAATTGATTATTAAATTTAACCCTTCACCTAATGTGACATCCATAATCAGCAAACACTGTTCACAAAACCTGCCATTCAAACACCATTATTTCTTCCCCATTTTTGCTTCAAAAACATGGCTTTGACACCTCATTGGAATGAGCTCTCATGATCTATGTTTTCGTGGCAAAAAATTAAAATTAGAATTTTTAGCTACATAAACAAAAAAATTTTCTTGTGTTGTCTGTTATTCATGGTAGGTAAAGGGTAAAAAATATGACATTTACAGTTTGCTGCAACTAGGTGGTTCTCCCCAGTTGCTCAGAATTCATCCACCAGCAAAACTGATCAGGAAAAGAAATCTTCTGAGTTCTGACTTTCATATTTCCAGATAGCAATTCGGCTTAAGTGTATTGTGATAAACAGTCTTGGACATAACATGTCAATCCCCATCTGAATGGCATCATGTACAAGGTTGACCCTGTGTAACATGGGGAATGCTTGATTAGCTTGTTTTGGGGCATAGGCACAAGTTATGATCTGGAAGAGAAAAATAATGAAATTTAAATGGTAATTTTAATTGGTAGTGTGCTAAATTATTTTTCAAAGTTGTTTTGTAATTTGAGTATGTTTTTCAGATACCATGCTCCAACTAAAAGGAGCCTCAGACTAGCAAGATTTTATTCATTATTGATTGCTTTAGAATTGTTTTATCACAAATTATTGGAGTGTGCCATTTGGCACTCTCCAATAAATTGTAAGAAAATTATTTTATATAAACATTTTTAGCCTTTGCTGTGCCAACAAATTAAAACAGACTGTGTAAAGCCACTAATGTGGCTTTCAGCACCTTTCAGTAGAGCCCTGATAGTGGCTTCTTGCAACAAACCAGATAATATTTTAAGCCAGTCATATTTCATAGAGGAACTAAGTAAAGGATCAAACTCACTTAACCCTTTACCCAAAGTAACTGCTAAAAACGGCCAGCGCTATTTACAAAAAATCACCATTCAATTTTAATTAAGCTTTCCCAAACCCAGTTTGGGAAAGACTATTGTTATTCTTCTTTTTAAAAATTTTTAGGCTTTCCCAAACCCAGTTTGGGAAAGACTATTGTTATTCTTCTTTTTCAAATTTTTCTTCTCTATTTTTTTTTTTTTTTTTTTTTTTTCCTCCCTGAATTTTGTCTGTTGAACTGCTCGAAAACAAGTTGTACGATTTTGACCAAATTTGGCACACTTATGTAATGTGACAAAATCTAGTGAAATGCGGTATCGTCATATCTGTGAAAACGCGTATTTTCAAAATATTCTGCCAAAACCTTCAAAATTTCACCATTTTTCGAATGTCTCAAAGTTGTTTACAGTTATTTCGCTCATATTTTCCACACATTTACAGCATAATATGATACACCACAATCACCACTCAAATCTTTCAACATTAACTCCCACTGGCCAAAAATGACATGAATATAGATTTTTTCTTCAAAATTGACCAACTTCAAGGGCAAATTTCTCTAATAACAAGGTTGTTGTAACACTTATTTTGGTTTGGATAGATGCAACAATGATTGCGGAAGAAAGTTACTGTTTCCTTTTTAATTTCAGATTTAACCCCCAAGCGCAATGAGGGTGAGAATAAGAGTACCGTTTGAAAATGCCAAAATTAGCCAACTTTGGTTGCTTTTTCCATCATTTTGGAAAGGGGTTAATTTCAAACACTTTTGGTGTACGTATTCACAATTGACTACCGAGCATATTTGCTGTTGTAAGTTCGGTTGTAAAGTTTAACCCTATCCCATTCTGGTTGCATAAAAGTAGGTACTGTCCAAAAAAACTCCAATTTTTTCAGAATTTGGTAAGTTTAGGTGACGATTTACTCCATTTTTAATTGTTTGAGCTCTATAACTGCTTGCAGCAGTCAAAGTATGACAAATTTTGTTCTATATGTTATTATTAAAAGTTTAACCCTTAGCAGATTTGAGACTTCCCATAAGGGTACTGTCGGAATATTTGTTATTTTCGCCAACTTCAAGGGCAATTTTTACTAATTACAAGGTAGTTGTAATAATTATTTTGGTATGGCTAGATGCAACTATGATTGTGGAAGAAAGTTACTGTTTACTTCTTAATCTCAGATTTAACCCTCTAGCACAATGTGGCCGAGAATAAGAGTACCATTTGAAAATGCCAAAATTAGCCATTTTTGGTTGCCTTTTCTATCATTTTGGAAAGGGTTAATTTCGAACACTTTTCATGTACGTATTCACAATTGACTATTGAGCATATTTGCTGTTGTTAGTTTGGTTGTAAAGTTTAATCGTATCCCATTCTGGTTACATAAAAGTAGGTACCGTCCAATAAAATTCCATTTTTTTCAGAATTTGGTAAATTTAGGTGGCGATTTACTCCATTTTTAATTTCTTGATCTCTGAATGTTTTCTATAGCTGCTTGCAGCAGTTAAAGTATGACAAATTTTGTTCTATATGTTATTATTAAAAGTTTAACCCTTGGCAGATTTGAGACTTCCCATAAGGGTACTGTCAGAATAATTGTTATTTTCGCCAACATTTACATGCACTTTCTCAGCACTGGAGCCATATTGTCTGAAAACCTTTTCCATGAGAGGATTGGGCCTTCATCCAAGAACAATTTTTCTGTTATATATTTTATTCAAAGTTTTAACTTTCACCCTGTTTTCGGGCCTTGAATTGAGTGCCCTAAAATTCTTCATAAAATTGGCTAATTTGGAGCGCACTTTTCTTCCATTTTCGAAAGGAATATCGAAAAATGATTTACATGTTCGTATTTACAATTGCCTACCGAGCATATTTGCAGTTGTAAGTTGGGTTGTAAAGTTTAACCCTATGCTCCTTCTGTTTGCATAAAGATAGGTGCAGTAAAAAAAACCTCTCGTTTTCAGAATTTGGTAAGTTTAAGTGACGATTTACTCCATTCCTAATTAATTGAGCGCTGAACATTTTCTATGGCGGTATGCAGCAGTCATAATATGACAACATTTGTTTTATATGTCATTATTAAAAGTTTAACCGTTGGCAGATTCGAAACTGCCCATATGTGTATGGTCGGAATAATTTTAATTTTCATAAAATCACTGAATATTGATAAGCGTGCAGTGGTAGTTTGGAATAGTCTGAAAATGCTTTCGAAATTCGGATTCACAGTTCAATTCCAAGAATATTTTCTGTTATGATGTTGCTGTAAAGTTTAACGCAATCCCTGTCTCAGATGCATAATGGTAGATGCCGTCGAGAAAAACTCATTTTTTCAGAATTTCGTAGGTTTAAGTGACAGTTTACTCCATTCCTAATTCATTGAGCGCTGAATGTTTTCTATGCCTGCATGCAGCAAGCATAGCATGACAACTCCTGTTTTATACATCATTATCAAAAGTTTAACCCTTGGCATATTTAGGAGTTCCCATGTGGGTATAGTCGGAATAATTGTTATTTTCGTAAAATCAATCCCTGAATATATTGGTAACCGTGCGGTGGCCTGTCAGTGGTGCTACATGAAGCCACAAATAGTTAAGGTTGAGAAAAGTTCATCAAATAGACAAATATAATACCTAACTCAGCCGGTGACAGGTAAATAATGAATGGAAAAGTCGTTGAGTTGAGAATAAAGTAAGGACGAATCGTGCCCTCGGTTTCCACCTGATCCACGGTATTTCCATGCGGTCTCGGCACTTGACAAAGATACTAAACTGTCGGGCAGGGAGAGTAGGAAACATTCTGAGAATTTCAGGTTGTTGCCTTGCATGATCGGGACATAATTGGAATATATCCGACATTGTATCTGTCGGATATATTCCAATTATGTCCCGATCACTTCACCCTGACTGTCCGCATGGGGGCACCATGACGCCGTGTACTAAGGCATACTGCACGTTGGTGGTGCGCATGTCTTCAATCAATCTAACCCTGCCTGTGCTACAGTGCGGAGGCACCATGTTGGGGAGCTGACAGCTGCTCGTCATTGCTCGGTGGTTCTCTCTGGGTACTCCGGCCTCCTCCACCCATACAACTGCCACCGACATAATATGACCGTGGCTGTTAATGTGTCGTTAAAACCTAATAAATAAATTAAGTACCAGTTTAGTAAGATTGGTATACCTTTTCAATCTCAGATTTAACCCTCAAGAACAATGAGAGTAAGAATAAGTGTACCATTTGGAAATACCCATATTATCCAACTTTGGTTACTCTCTACTATCATTTTGGAATGGGTTAATTTGAGACACTTTGCTTTGCTATATGCAGAGATGTTTAATCAATAAATCTGGCTTTAGTTATGTTCTGGGACTTAATGAAACATGTGCTTTGGCCACTTAAAAATAGCACTGTCTGCAAAAAATGACTTTGAGTGAATACTCGGTTGTCCAAAAACAAAAAAGGAAAGAGCTCTTTGAGCTTTTCATAACTGCTTTCAAAAATCAATGGGGAACAAATTTTGTGTTATATGTTTTGGTGTTGGCCATACAAATATGAATAGCACCAGGAAAGAAAGCACATTTTCTCAGTGGTAGACTGTTTGACTTCTATGATAGAGGTCCCAAGTTTAATCCCTATCTGGGACGACCCACGTAATGTCGTTGGGCAAGGCACTTTATCCCTGTTGCCAACATGGGGGCAAGATGATGCCATGTACTAAGGCGTACTGCATGTCAATGGTGCACATGTCTTCAACAGCTGGTACCCTGCTTCAGCGGAGCTTGAACATAATTAGAATGTTGAGCTGACAGTTTCTCGTCGATGCTCGGTGGTTCTCTCTGGGTCCTCCGACTTCCCCCACCCGTAAAACTGTCACAATCACGATTAGCCATTGTGGATAAGTATGTGACCGCAAACACCAATAAATAAATACCGTCAGGGAAACCCTCTGTGAAATCCTTTTGTTAATAAATAGCAAAGTAGTAATGTAATGCAAGAAATATTAACAAGCTGTTCAACATCCCTTTAATCAACTCATTTTGACTTGAACTGTACCCATCACTGTGTATACTAGCTCTCTAGATGGTTTAAACCATATCAAATAAACAACTAATTTGTGCATGACAGTAATATATTTCATTGTATCTGAAACAGATATGTTGGAAAAATTGTGAAATCATGGAGTAGGAAGCTTACCCTCGTTTGTTGACAAATCCCACACATTCACAAACAGACAGAATGATAGAGAATAAATTAATTATTGATATTTAAGGTCACTTTCAGCATCTACAGCTATATCATGACCATAATTTTGGTATTTATTCAAGCCCAGGTATTCGTTGCATAGGCGTACAGGGCTATTTTTCAGGGAGGGGGGATAAACCCTTTTAGCCCGAAAAAGTTGAATCCCAAGCCCGAAAAAGTTGCATCACAGGAGGAAATGCTAAATGTGGGTATGGGAGGGAGGATGAGGGTCTCCCTCCCATTGAGTACCTGGAGAGAACCACCGAGCAATGGCAAGCGACTCAGACTCCCCAACATACTAACTCCACAAAAGCAGTTAGCATTGGTTGAATACAAGTGCACCCTCAAAGTACCCTAAGTACACATCGCCATCATGCCCCCCCCCCCTCCCCCCCCCCCACATGGGAAATTAAATTGGGATGAAGTGTCTTGCTCAAGGACACAATGTGGTTGCAGGCGGGATTCGAACCGAGGACTTCTTGGATTGCAACAGTCATCTCTACCTTCTGAGCCACCGTGCTCCCGTAATGTGCAGTATTAGAGCTCTTTATGTGTACTTGTGTGATTATAAATGAATAATATTAACGTGGATACGGTTCCACTGAATAAACTTGTACAGTGTAATGGTCAGTTTATTTGCTACTTCTAAGTGTTGAGACAGGAAAACAACATTTTGTGTGGAAAACAAAATGTTTTGAGGTCATTTCTGGCAACTAAATTGTCCGAAATTTTCTGGCATATTGGCTGAAAAATCCGCTCCATACTGACTCAGGGGTGGGGTGGGGCACAGTCCTTCATGAAACCCAGCCCGTACGCCCATAATTCATATGTACTAATTTTTTTCAAAGCAGAAAGGACATCGCTTGTTTTGCTTTCTATGAAAATATTCTGTAATTATTGAAGAGCAAATTTTGTGTTAAATGTTTTGATGTCCTGCTGTATCTCAAATATCTGTTTTCGCTGTATAAAAACTAGTAGCATCACAAAAACTTTGATTTCCTCTAAATTTTCTGTTTTCAAAACTGATCGATAGTTTTGTGAACAATACAGTTTGCCTTTTCACATTAAAAAGTTGGGAAAGCCCGTAATTTGTCCAACAAATTACAATTCTCTAGTTCTTCTCTATTTTTTTTTTTTTCCTCCCTGAATTTTGTCTGTTGAACTGCTCGAAAACTAGTTGTACGATTTTGACCAAATTTGGCACACTTATGTAATGTCATAAAATCTAGTGAAATGCGGTTTCGTCATATCTTTGAAAACGCGTATTTTCAAAATATTCTGCCAAAATCTTCAAAATTTCACCATTTTTCGAATGTCTCAAAATTGTTTACAGTTATTTCGCTCAAATTTTTCCACACATTTAGAGCATAATATGATACACCACAATCACCACTCAAATCTTTCAACATTAACCCCCACTGGCCAAAAATGACATGAATATTGATTTTTTCTTCAAAATTGACCAACTTCAAGGGCAAATTTCTCTAATAACAAGGTTGTTGTAACAATTATTTTGGGTTGGATAGATGCAACAATGCGGAATAAAGTTACTGTTTACTTTTTAATCTCAGATTTAACCCTCAAGCACAATGAGGGCAAGGATAAGAGTACCGTTTGAAAGTGCCAAAATTAGCCAACTTTGGTTGCTTTTTCTATCATTTTGGAAAGGGTTAATTTCAAACACTTTTCATGTATGTATTCACAATTGACTACCGAGCATATTTGCCGTTGTAAGTTTGGTTGTAAAGTTTAACCCTATCCCATTCTGGTTGCATAAAAGTAGGTACCGTCCCAAAAAACTCCAATTTTTTAAGAATTTGATAAGTTTAGGTGGCGATTTACTCCATTTTTAATTGCTTGAGCTCTGAATGTTTTCTGTAGCTGCTTGCATCAGTCAAAGTATGACAAATTTTGTTCTGTATATTATTAAAAGTTTAACCCTTGGCAGATTTGAGACTTCCCATAAGGGTACAGTCGGAATAATTGTTATTTTCACCAACGTTTACATGCACTTTCTCAGCACTGGAGCCATAATAATATCGAAAAATGATTTACATGTCCGTATTTAAAATTGCCTACCGAGCATATTTGCTGTTGTAAGTCCAGTTGTAAAGTTTAACCCTATGCTCGTTCTGTTTGCATAAAGATAGGTGCAGTCTAAAAAAAACTATCGTTTTTCAAAATTTGGTAAGTTTAAGTGATGATTTACTCCATTCCTAATTGATTGAGCGCTGAACGTTTTCTATGGCTGTATGCAGCAGTCATAGTATGACAACTTTTGTTTTATATGTCATTATTAAAAGTTTAACCGTTGGCAGATTCGAGACTGCCCATATGGGTACGGTCGGAATAATTGATATTTTCATAAAATCACTGAATATTGATAAGCGTGCAGTGGTAGTTTGGAATAGAATATCCGAAAATGCTTTTGAAATTCGGATTCACAGTTCAATTCCAAGAATATATTCTATTATAAGGTTGCTGTAAAGTTTAACTCCATCCCTGTCTCAAATGCATAAAAATTGGTGCCGTCGAAAAAAAACTCTCATTTTTTTCAGAATTCCGTAGGTTTAAGTGACAGTTTACTCCATTCCTAATTCATTGAGCGCTGAATGTTTTCTATTCCTGCATGCAGCAAGCATAGCATGACAACTTCTGTTTTATACATCATTATCAAAAGTTTAACCCTTGGCATATTTAGGAGTTCCCATGTGGGTATAGTCGGAATAATTGTTATTTTCGTAAAATCAATCCCTGAATATATTGGTAACCGTGCAGTGGCCTGTCGGGTGCTACATGAAGCCGCAAATAGTTAAGGTTGAGAAAAGTTCATCAAATAGACAAATATAATACCTAACTCAGCCGGTGACAGGTAAATAATGAATAGAAAAGTCGTGAATTGAGAATAAAGTAGGGACGAATCGTGTCCTCGGTTTCCACCTGATCCACGATATTTCCACGCGCGGCACTTGACAAAGATACTAAACTGTCGAGCAGGGACAGTAGAAAACATTCTGAGAATTTCAAGTTCCCGCCTTGCATGGTCGGGACATAATTGGAGTATATCCGACATTGTAACTGTTCAATTTGAATGTTAAATTAGCCAGATGACGGCTTTTTCTCCACCGAATAATCCCACCTGCGGCAACCGCGTTGTGTCCTTGGGCAAGATACTTCATCTCCACTGCCTGTGTGGGGACACAGTGGCTTTGTGTACTAAGGCGTACTGCACGTCGATGGTTCACTTGTCTTCAACCAATGCTAACCCTGCTTCTGTGGAGTTCGTATGTTGGGGAGCTGACAGTTGCTTGCCGTTGCTCGGTGGTTCCCTCCGCGTACCCCGGCTTCCTCCACCCGTAAAACTGTTGCGGTCATGATTAGCCAGTGTGCATAAATATGTGACCATAACCACCAATAAATAAATAAATAAATTCTCCACCGGATCGAGTTGTTAGTGTCTGCCGGGATGGTCTAAAATAAGCAGTTTAACTCAAAACATTCTGTCCCATATGAATGTGCGAATATTTAAAGCTGGACAGTTCATCAAATAGACAGAAATAATGCCAAACTCGATCGGTGATAGGTAAATAGTGAATGGAAATGGCATTGCATTGGGAATAGAGTAGGTACGAATCGTCCCCGCAGAATCCACGCGATCCACGTTGTTCCCACGCGCTCACACCACTTGACAAAGATACTGTTCTGTCGAGCAGGGATAGTAGAACAACTTCTGAAGATTTCGTGCATCTGCCTTCACTGGTCTAGACGCCGTGTACTAAGGCATACTGCACGTCGATGGTGCGCATGTCTTCAACCAATCTAACCCTGCCTGTGCTACAGTGGGGAGGCACTATGTTGGGGAGCTGGCAGCTGCTCGTCACTGCTCGGTGGTTCTCTCTGAGTACTGTGGCTTGCACCACCCATACATCTGTCACCGACATAATATGACCTTGGCTGTTAATGTGTCATTAAACCCTAATAAATAAATAAATAAATAAATAAATAAATAAAT
This sequence comes from Pictodentalium vernedei, assembly GCA_031216915.1. Classification (NCBI taxonomy): domain Eukaryota; kingdom Metazoa; phylum Mollusca; class Scaphopoda; order Dentaliida; family Dentaliidae; genus Pictodentalium; species Pictodentalium vernedei. The sequence continues at coordinate 249,139,158 of CM062294.1, read as the reverse complement.
AAATAAATAAATAAATAAATAAATAAATAAATCCAGTACCAGTTTTGCTCGTACAAATATTAGTACCGTCAGACAAAATTCATTTTCTGATTAATTTCGTACTTTTCCGTACTCACCTTCCCTGAGTAAGATTGGTATATCTTTTCAATCTCAGATTTAACCACCAAGCACAATGAGAGCGAGAATAAGAGTACCATTTGGAAATACCTAAATTATCCAACTTTGGTTACTCTCTACTATCATTTTAGAATGGGTTAATTTGAGACACTTTGCTTTGCTATATGCAGAGATGTTTAATCAATAAATCCGGCTTTAGTTATGTTCTGGGACTTAATGAAACATGTGCTTTGGTCACTTAAAAAATAGCACTGTCTGCAAAAAATGACTGAGTGAATACTCACTTGTCCAAAAACAAAAAGGAAAGAGCTTTTGAGCTTTCCATAACTGCTTTCAAAAATCAATGGGGAACAAATTTTGTGTTATATGTTTTGGTGTTCCGTGTTATCCAACACCAGTTTGGCCGTACAAATATGAATACCACCAGGAAAGAAAGCACATTTTCTCAGTGATAGACTGTTTGACTTTTATGATAGAGGTCCCGAGTTTGATCCCTGTCTGGGACGACCCACGTAATGTCCTTGGGCAAGGCACTTTATCCCGGTTGCCAACATGGGGGCACAATGATGCCATGTACTAAGGCGTTCTGCATGTCAGTGGTGCACATGTCTTCAACCGCTGGTACCCTGCTTCAGCGGAGTTTGAACATAATTAGAATGTTGGGCTGACAGTTGCTCATCGATGCTCGGTGGTTCTCTCTGGGGCCCCAACTTCCCCCACCCATAAAACTGTCACGGTCACGATTAGCCATTGTGGATAAGTATGTGACCGTAAACACCAATAAATAAATACCGTCAGGGAAACCCTCTGTGAAATCCTTCTGTCAATAAATAGCAAAGTAGTAATGTAATGCAAGAAATATTAACAAGCTGTTCAACATCCCTTTAATCAACTCATTTTGACTTGAACTGTACCCATCACTGTGTATACTAGCTCTCTAGATGGTTTAAACCATATCAAATAAACAACTAATTTGTGTGTGACAGTAACTCATATTACATGTATTTCATGTATTATCTGAAACAGATATGTTGGAAAAATTGTGAAATCATGGAGTAGGAAGCTTACCCTCGTTTGTTGACAAAATCCACACATTCACAACCAGATAGAATGATAGAGAATAAATTAATTATTGATATTTAAGGTCACTTTCAGCATCTTCAGCTATATCATGACCATAATATAGGTATTTATTTAAGTCCAGGTATTCATTGCATAGGCGTACAGGGCTATTTTTCAGGGGGTGGGGTGAACCCTTTTAGCCCGAAAAAGTTGAATCTCAGGAGGAAATGTCAAATGTGGGTATGGGAGGGGGGGGTGCTCTTTCTCCCCCCCCCCCCCCCCCCCATTGAGTACCTGGAGAAAACCACCGAGCAATGGCAAGCGGCTCAGACTCCCCGACATACTAACTCCACAAAAGGAGGGTTAGCATTGGTTAAAGACAAGTGCGCTCTCAAAGTACCCTTAGTACACATCGCCATCATACCTACAACCCCCTCCCCCACCCCCACCCCCGCCCCCACGTGGGAAATTAAATTGGGATGAAGTGTCATGCTCAAGGAAACAATGTGGTTGCCACAGGTGGGATTCAAACAGAGGACTTCTTGGATTGCAACAATCATCTCTACCTTCCATAATATGTGGTAATAGAACTCATTATATGTATTTGTTTGATTATAAATGAATAATATTAACGTGGATAAGGTTCCACTGAATCAACTTGTACAGTATAATGGTCAGTTTACTTGCAACTTCTAAGTGATGAGATTGGAAAACAACATTTTGTGTGGAAAACCAAAATGTTTTGTGGTCATTTCTGGCAACTAAATTGTCCGAAATTTTCTGGCATAGTGGCTAAAAAATCGGCTCCATACTGACTCAGGAGTGGGTTGGGGCACAGTCATCCATGAAACCCCGGCCCGTACGCCCATAATTCATATGTACTTATTTTTTTCAAAGCAGAAAGGACATCGCTTGTTTTGCTTTCTATGAAAATATTCTGTAATTATTGAAGAGCAAATTTTGTGTTAAATGTTTTGGTGTCCTGCTGTATCTCAAATATCTGTTTTGGCTGCATAAAAACTAGTAGCATCACAAAAACTTTGATTTCCACTAAATTTTCTGTTTTCAAAACTGATCGATAGTTTTGTGTACAATACAGTTTGCCTTTTCACATTAAAAAGTTGGGAAAGCCCGTAATTTGTCCAACAAATTACAATTCTCTAGTTATTTTTTTAAATTTTTGCCTCAAAAGCATAGCTTATGACCCTCATTGGAATGAGCTTGATGAGATCATTCCAACAAAGGATCATAAGTTATGTTTTTGAGACAAAAATTAAAATATTTAGTTATTCAATAATTTTGTTTGTAAGTGTCTTCTGCCTTTCATGTTAGTTAAGGGGTTAAGATGTGTAACGCATAAAAAAGTATAATAACTTGGTAGCATCTGAAAATATTCAAGTGGCAGGAATTCAGCATATGACAAAAGAAAATCATTGGAAAAAATATGTATTGTTAGTTTTACATTGTTACGTCAAGCTTCTTTTGTGTTCTTGAAATACATTGTACTGATATTCGATACGTGGCTGTCCCCTGTGTAGAGAGAGACACACAACCTGTGCAGACTAAAGTCATAGTATTAACTCCTTGTGTGTCTCTGGCAATTATTCCTGGATTTTGTTTACCACTGAAATAAGTATAATTTGGGCATATTTACTCAAACTGTAAATTGTACTGGAAATTGAACAGATTTTTTCTCCAAAGATTTCCAGAGTTAAATTTGGATGAATTTTTCATCAAATCTATTCATGGATGCTGTGAGGCAGCCATGACTAGATTTGATGAAAAATATCTTGAAAATACTCAGCGGGTTAAGAGTTAAAGAACAGCAAAAGCATCAAGGTACTGCTGTGGAGGTCATCACACGCACATGTATCATTGGGCCAGGTACATAGCCAGGATATCAAACTTAGTCAACAATAATATCTAGAGGGCTAGTTCAGCGTAGGGGGTAGCTGCTAGGTTCAGATCACGCTGGACTACTGGGGTGGGGGGGGGGAGGGGAGGGAGGGGTCATACAGAATAGGATGCTCAGCATCATCCGAGCCACGTAGCGATGAGACAGGGTGAGCAGAAGAGGGGGACTCTCCCTCTAACTGGCAGGGAGGGAAAAATTTTGAAATTTGACACAGACCCCCCCCCCCAGCCACAATTTCCTTGACTCTGAGTCCATTTGTGTCCATAATTTATAAGTTGTGAAAGGCATTAACCCCCCACCTCCACAACCCAACACCACCCCCACCCCCACCACCCCCGTTAAGTTACATATCAATGGGCATGATTGAGTGTTGGACGTCATGTTTAGGTCAGATTACTATTTACTATGGAGCACCACTGATTTGTTTGAATTGCCAGATTTCAAGAACATGGTAACATATGCGATACTTGGAAAACATTCAACATTTCTACCCTTGGCATTAATTAAACACTCTGCTCATGTAAGCATTCCAGTCAAGATATCTTGTTTGAAAATACTACACTCAACAACTGAAGGATAATCATTAATTTTTATTTTTCATGAAAGTAAATCACCATAATAAAGGAAAAGTTGTGCTCTTGAAAGCAATACATGAGACTGAAGTTGAACTTAGCTGATTGAGTGCTGAAAGCCCACATTTAGGCTTTATTTTGAAGTGTAAGAACGCTAACTTAAATGTTTCATATTTTATGGATGTGCTTCATATTATCTTTGAAGTGAAATTATTTAGCCTGTTTGACTTTGCCATGTAACAATTTATGGGAGAGTGCCTATAGGCACTCTCCCATAAATTATTACAAGGCAAAGACATGTGAACAAATTTTGACAACCAAAAATAATTTAGCACTCTGTTTATTTATTTATTGATTGGAATTTAATGACACTTTTGACAGCCAAGGTCACCTCATGTCAGACAGTTTTACGGGTGGATAAGCCAGAGTACCCAGAGAGAACCACTGAGCAATGGCAAGCAATTGTCAGACTCTTCAACGTACTAACTCATACAAGCAGGTTCAGCATTGGTTGAAGACAGGTGTACCATCGATGTGCATTATGCCTTAGTGGAGATGATTGAACCGTGGACCTCTTGGTTTGAAGTTCAATGCCATAACCACTGGGCCACCATGCTCCCTACTCTACCTGTTGAGCAACAATGGATTAGAACACATCAATATTTTTATACTGTAACCAATGACCCAGACTTAGCTGGTGCTAACTCTTAAATATTCAGGGCCAAACACAAATTTTGCCCCCCCCCAATCCCCAAAATTTGCATCCAAATCAAAAAATCTAATGTCCTATATGGTCCTCCATACTTTTACCTACTGTGCATGCGCGGTGTCAAGGAAGTACCGAAATTGGCGCAAAAGCCTCATTCTTTGTTTGGCCCTTCTGTCAGTAACATCTCACTGACTTCTGTGCTTATAATCTCAGTTAAAATGATGCCAGGCACAAAATCATGATGGAAATGGTGGATCTAAGGATGAAATAAGAAGATGAGAGGAAGAAACAGTGGTTGGATGTGTTCAGGGCTGTAACTTATAATTTTTATACAAAATTATTTCATATTTCCTAATTTCGGGGCATGGGCCTGATGTTTTCGTTCTTGCTTTGAAATCTCCACTGTTTGTTAAGTGTTTCCTTTCTCCCTTTCCTTGAAACCCCCATAGCTAATCTCCCATGCTTTTTTTTTTTAAATTTTTTTATTGAAATTTCTTGGGAGTTTAGCTTAGTTACAGAATGTTTATTCTGTTATCCCCATGGTTACGTCCTCACCCTTGGGGTGTTTTGGCGTTTTTGGTCATGCATCTACCATCTGATGTATTGCAGTTTCTTCTGAGGATTCTGTTTTACATCGGATAGTTTTTAAAATTGGTTACTGACTTCGGGCCGTGTTTTTCAGTGCCTGGAGTCTTGTTTCCGGTTTTTATTGACTTTTGTTTACGTTGACAATGGTTACTTTCTGTTAGTAATTCCTTGTCTTCTGTTTGTTTTTTTAAGTAGTCAGATACATTAATATTCTCCGTAGGTGTAACATTAATTTTTAGAATTGTTTTAAAAGTTTTGTCCACACTTAGGCTTTTTTGGGATCCATTTGGGCTCATCATTCCCTTTGGGAACTTGGGCTCATGTCAAAATTTTTTCTAAATTTTTTTTTTTTAATTATTTTTCGAAAATATGTTATGGATTGTATTATTATTATGTATCTTTGTATTTTTGAGGGTTAGTGCAAGTACTATGGCTGTATAATATTTATCCCCGTATTTTAAAAAATGCGGGGATATTGTCATGATCTCCGTCCATACGTCCGTACGCTGTAACTTTCTACAGTTGTTCAATAGGGTCTGTGCAACCCAAAAATACAACTTTTAAATTTTTGTGCCACCAGGTGGCTTCTGTGGAGCCACTTAAAAATTGCGTTATTTTTTCACTTTTTTGCTGAATAGTCCCAACCTATGCAATTTGGAGTTCTAAAATTACACTAGGGTGTTGCTAAATGATCTGTAGATATGTAGGAAGGTTTCAGATTTTTTGGGTGCCACGTGGCTGTGCCACCGTAGCCACTTTTGTGTTTTCTTAGACCGTTTCCGTCAAAAGGCTCGTAGGATATGTAATTCGAAATGCTAAATCCATGCTCAGATGTTGCAGTAGGGTCTATAGATGCGCACGAAGGTTTCGGATTTTTCGGGTGCCACGTGGCTGTGCCACCGTAGCCACTTTTGTGTTTTCTTAGACCGTTTCCGGCAAAAGGCTTGTAGGATATGTAATTCGAAATGCTAAATCCATGCTCAGAAGTTGCAGTAGGGGCTATAGATGCACAGGAAGGTTTCGGATTTTTCGGGTGCCACGTGGCTGTGCCACCATAGCCACTTTTGTGTTTTCTTGAACCGTTTCCGGCAAAAGGCTCGTAGGGTATGTAATTCGAAATGCTAAAACCATGCTCATATGTTGCAGTAGGGTCTATAGATGCACACGAAGTTTTCAGATTTTTCGGGTGCCACGTGGCTGTGCCACTGTAGCCACTTTCGTGTTTTCTTAGATCGTTTCCGGCGAAAGGCTCGTAGGGAATGTAATTCAAAATGCTAAAACCATGCTCATATCTTGCAGTAGGGACTATAGAAATTACACTAGGGTGTTGCTAAATGATCTGTAGATATGTAGGAAGGTTTCAGATTTTTTGGGTGCCACGTGGCTGTGCCACCGTAGCCACTTTTGTGTTTTCTTAGACCGTTTCCGTCAAAAGGCTTGTAGGATATGTAATTCGAAATGCTAAATCCATGCTCAGAAGTTGCAGTAGGGGCTATAGATGCACAGGAAGGTTTCGGATTTTTCGGGTGCCACGTGGCTGTGCCACCATAGCCACTTTTGTGTTTTCTTGAACCGTTTCCGGCAAAAGGCTCGTAGGGTATGTAATTCGAAATGCTAAAACCATGCTCATATGTTGCAGTAGGGTCTATAGATGCACACGAAGTTTTCAGATTTTTCGGGTGCCACGTGGCTGTGCCACTGTAGCCACTTTCGTGTTTTCTTAGATCGTTTCCGGCGAAAGGCTCGTAGGGAATGTAATTCAAAATGCTAAAACCATGCTCATATCTTGCAGTAGGGACTATAGATGCGCACAAAGGTTTTGGATTTTTCGGGTGCCACGTGGCTGTGCCACCGTAGCCACTTTTGTGTTTTCTTAGACCGTTTCTGGCAAAAGGCTCGTAGGATATGTAATTCGAAATGCTAAATCCATGCTCAGATGTTGCAGTAGGGGCTATAGATGCGCGGGAAGGTTTTGGATTTTTTGGGTGCCACGTGGCTGTGCCACCGTAGCCACTTTTGTGTTTTCTTGAACCGTTTCCGGCGAAAGGCTCGTAGGGTATGTAATTCGAAATGCTAAAACCATGCTCATATGTTGCAGTAGGGTCTATAGATGCACACAAAGGTTTCGGATTTTTCGGGTGCCACATGGCTGTGCCACCGTAGCCACTTTCGTGTTTTCTTAGATCCTTTCCGGCGAAAGGCTCCTAGGGAATGTAATTCGAAATGCTCAAACCATGCTATTATGTTGCAGTAGGGACTATAGATGTGCACAAAGGTTTCGGATTTTTCGGGTGCCACGTGGCTGTGCCACTTTAGCCACTTTTATGTTTTCTTAGACCGTTTCCGCGGAAAGTCTCGTAGGGTATGTAATTCGAAATGCTAAAACTATTCTCAGATGTTGCAGTATGGTCTATAGATGCGTACGAAGGTTTTGGACTTTTTGGGTGCCACGTGGCTGTGCCACCGTTGCCACTTTTGTGTTTTCTTAGATCCGGTGAAAGGCTCGTAGGGTATGTAATTCGAAATGCTAAATCCATGCTCAGATGTTGCAGTATGGTCTATAGATGTGTACGAAGGTTTCGGATTTTTTGGGTGCCACGTGGCTGTGCCACCGTTGCCACTTTTGTGTTTTCTTAGACCGTTTTCGGCGAAAGGCTCCTAGGGTATGTAATTCGAAATGCTAAAACCATACTCAAATGTTGCAGTGGGGTCTGTAGATGCGCACTAAGGTTTCAGATTTTTCAGCTGCCATGTGGCTGTGCCACCATTGCCACTTTCGTGTTTTCTTAGACCGTTTCCGGCGAAAGGCTCCAAGGGTATGTAATTCGAAATGCTAAAAGCACGCTCAGATGTTGCAGTAGGGTCTGTAGATGCGCACAAAGGTTTCGGATTTTTCAGGTGCCACGTGGCTGTGCCACTGTTGCAACTTTTGTGTTTTCTTAGACCGTTTCCAGCAAAAGGCTCCTAGGATATGTAATTCGAAACGCTAAAACCATGCTCAAATGTTGCAGTGGGGTCTGTAGATGCGCACGAAGGTTTCCAATTTTTCTGGTGGCACGTGGCTGTGCCACCGTTGCCACTTTTGTGTTTTCATAGACCGTTTCCGGCGAAAGGCTCCTAGGGTATGTAATTCGAAATGCTAAAACCATGCTCAAATGTTGCGGTGGGGTCTGTAGATGTGCACGAAGGTTTTGGATTTTTCAGGTGCCACGTGGCTGTGCCACCGTTGCCACTTTTGTGTTTTCTTAGACCGTTTCCGGCGAAAGGCTCCTAGGGTATGTAATTCGAAATGCTAAAACCATGCTCAAATGTTTCAGTGGGGTCTGTAGATGTGCACGAAGGTTTCAGATTTTTCAGCTGCCTAGTGGCTGTGCTGTTGCCACTTTCATGTTTTCTTAGACCGTTTCCGGCGAAAGGCTCCTAGGGTATGTAATTCGAAATCCTAAAACCATGCTCAAATGTTGCAGTAGGGTCTGTAGATGCGCATGAAGGTTTTGGATTTTTGGGGTGCCACGTGGCTGTGCTACCGTTGCCTCTTTCATGTTCTCTTAGACCATTTCCGGCGAAAGGCTCCTACAGTATGTATTTCGAAATGGTAAAACCATGCTCAAATGTTGCAGTAGGGTCTGTAGATGTGCACAAAGATTTCAGATTTTTCAGGTGCCACATGGCTGTGCCACCATTGCCACTTTCGTGTTTTCTTAGACCGTTTCCGGCGAAAGGCTCCTAGAGTATGTAATTTGAAACGCTAAAACCATGCTGAGATGTTGCAGTAGAGTCTGTAAATGCGTAGGAAGGTTTTGGATTTTTTGGGTGCTAAGTGGCTGTGTCACCGTTGCCACTTTTGTGTTTTCTTAGACCGTTTCCGGCGAAAGGCTCCTAGGGTATGTAATTCGAAATGCTAAACGCATGCTTAAATGTTGCAGTAAGGTCTGTAGATGCGTACAAAGGTTTCAGATTTTTCAGATGCCACGTGGCGGTGCCACCGTTTTTCTTTCGTGTTTTCTTTGATCATTTCCGGCGAAAAGCTCCCAGAGTATGTAATTTGAAATGCTAAAACTATGCTCAAAAGTTGCAGTAGGGTCTGTAGATGTGCACGAAGGTTTCGGATTTTTGGGGTGTCACCATTGCCACTTTCATGTTTTCTTAGACCGTTTCCGGCGAAATGCTCCCAGGGTACATGTATGTAATTCGAAACGCTAAAACCATGCCCAAATGTTGCAGTGGAGTCTGTAGGTGCTCACGAAGCTGTGTCACCTGTGCCACTCAATATGATTTTAGTGTGTCATATAATACATTTCATCTTTGTATCAAGCATTCATACAAAGTCAAGGATGCAAATGCGGGGATACACTATAGTGTGCTTTGCACACAAGTGACTCCATCTAGTTTTTAATTATGAAAGAATTTAATTCAAATTGTAAATCGAGGAAGTCTTCCTCGGATTCTCATGCTCATTGTGTTTGCTGTAGCCACTGTACTCGCACTAACTCTTGTACAGTTTGTGCCAATTGGGATGACAAACATTGGAGATGTGTGTCATGGCACATTGTTAGTGGCGAGATGTCGATGCCGGTCCTCTCAACAGGGTCACTCTAGTTTTTCTGTTTCTTTTTCAGAGGAACAAGAACAGGGTGATGTTTCCGTGATGTCTTCCGGAAGTGTGCTGCCATCATCGCAAATTAATGAAGAGCTAGCGGCAAAAGTGCTCAATGAAATCAGACAAGTGCCTAGGTCCCAAAAGAGATTTACGGTCTTGTTGCCAGCTAGCTCGACCGGTGGATCTGTCACTCGTCAAGTGAGTGGTGTGTCGCCGTATATGTCCGTTGCGGTCCAGGAGAGGAAAAAGGGTGTTACGAGCACTATAATCTTGGATCACCCACACCCTGCGACGACGGAACGGAGGATGGATCAGAGGAAGCCTGTCAGTCCGGTAGCAAGCTCGTTCAGGTCTATCTGGACCATGAGCAAGAGAGGCCCCTCTCTCTTACAACAGCATCTGGGGCAGATGTTGTTGTGCATAACGTTCGTCAGTTGGAGCATACGTCCACTCCTTCTGCTCGGGATGCTCCGTCGCATAGGCAGCCGGCATCAGCTAGTCTATTGGCTTCCTCTTCTACACGCCAGCACACACGACTTGGCTTTGTGACCTCAGATATCCAGCCTTCTTCACCGACAAAGGATTCCATGTTGTCTAGGTCACACCATCCAGTAGCCAAGGACATGAGGCCTCACCAGTCGGGACGTTCGCATAAAAGGATTATACCGTCCCAGGAGCTTCCAGCGGCTAACCAATGTAAGACCGCAGCTGCACAGGCCTCCATGACGGACTTGCTATCACAGATAGCACAACTCGTCGCAGCATCCCAGCAACCTTCGGAACATCCTTCAGCAGTTTCAGATCGGGAACTGTCGTATGAAGATGGGTCGGTCCGTTCCTATACAGCGTCAGCGTTACTATGCAGCGTCAAACAGGAACGACCGAGATTCGCATCTGGTCCAGTCGGATGGTGAAAGGGAAACTACGGAGCTGGATTTTTCCCTTCTGGAACAACATAAGGTGCCGATGGACTTTATCCATCAACACCTTCCAGACGTTATTCCATCGGACTAGAGTGCTGCGATACCGGATAAGAGACTGATAGCGTCATTGGATAGTGACTAATAAGTACCCTGAGCCTATTATTATTATTAGGGTTCTTCCATCCTCAGATGGCCATAGGCCTTTGCTGTGTCCAGTTAGAGCTATGCATATTTACAAACGCAGATCTGCGTTTATCAGAAAGGGGCGAAAACGGTTCTTTCTGTCTCTGCTTCCTAATAGAAAGGACTTTACGGTCCATTCTATTTCTGGGTGGATTCAGTTGGCTATTCATACTGCTTATGAAAGATTATCTTCAAGTCTACATCTTGGGCTTATTCTAACAGTATTGCTATTACGGATCTGATGAAGGCTGCATACTGGTCTCAGCCTCTACTTTCACTAATTTTTACCTGAGAAATATTGAGTCTATTTCTGGCGACCTTAGATGTTTAGGTCCCTTATCTGTTGCTCAGAATGTCGTCCACTAAACGGTTGCAACTATAGTTATGTAGACTTTCTGTTCCAGCAGTGACTCTGTCCTGCTGCCCTCTTCGTTCTGTGGTGATTGACCCAGAGCAAGGGAAGGTGGGGGGGGGATGGTGTTCCCTTATATCACCGGCATTATAGTGAAAAGCAAGGGAATACCTCCTCCTGAGTCAGTAATTCCAAGTCGGTGCTGGGATGGTTTTAAAGTGTAAAGCTAATGTCTATCTCATTTATGTAATATTTTTAAAGGTAGCTTTATGTGAAACATTTGTATATGTCACGTGTCATACAAGCGTTAATATACAATCCTCGGACACTTTTAAATGAGTATAAAGAGTCTCATTTTCTGGACTATCTTTATTTGTTGGCTTTCCTTTAAGAAATTAGTATAATGGGTTATACTGTATGTTAAAAGAGATCATTGATGTTATTGTGCTCAATTACTGACTGGTAATGTGTCTTTCTTATTTTTAATAAACAAGAAAGATATATGTAAATCCTTTTTCTCCTTGAGAGGATAATTCTTTATATGTAATTGAGCCTATTGGATTTTCCTTTATGTCCTAGGTCCCCCCCCCCCCCCCCCCCCCCCAGCCTTTTTTCTATTCAACTAAGTCTGGGTCATTGGTTACAGTATAAAAATATGAAAAAATTAATAGTAATTTATATATTTTTTATTCTTACCAATGACCCAGACGGGGATGGCCCTCCCATGAGTTGGGAACTCATACCTCCCCGCTGATTATATAACATTTAGCAGGCACTGGTTGTAAGAATGAGGCTTTGGTGCCAATTTTGGTACTTCCTTGACACTGTGCATGCGCAGTAGGTAAAAGTATGGAGGACCATATAGGACATTAGATTTTTTGATTTGGATGGCAATTTCGGGGATTGGGGGGGGGGGGGTGCAAAATTTGTGTTTGGCCCTGAATATTTAAGAGCACCAGCTAAGTCTGGGTCATTGGTAAGTATAAAAAATATATACATTACTATAAATTTTTTCATTTTTTAAACAACAATGGGTAAGAATCATTTAATAGTAAATATCCGGTTTATGGAATGGGTATTTTACTGTCCAAATTTTCCTCAATGTTCTTTTAAAAAGTGCTTGGGTCGAAGTCATCTAAATTAGGCAACGGGGTATAAACGATTGACTAAACTTGACTTTACATGTTGCAGTCAGAATTAATTAGCCATTGTGCAGAAGTATCTAACATTAAACACCAATAAATAAATAAAAAAATAAATATTCTCCAATATAGACTAGAGGTTTGGAACCACCCTATTCATTCTTACCATACTTTGCAAGGGAGTAGAATATTGAGTATTTTTTGTGATTTTTCTCAAAACCAAACCATTTAAGATATTTTGTGTTTGATAAAACACTTCTCTGTTGGAAGTGTGGCCAGGAAAAAGTTTTACTAAATTTTGGCTGCCTATTGAATATTGGCTGAAAATGCTCGTTTGTAAAACTGCAAGTGGCTGTGTGAAATTGTCTCATTTCTAAACTGTTGAGATGAAATCTATTAGGTCTCTAGTGTAACAGCGTAACAAGATTGCATGTTTCTTTTCCATTTAGTTATGCAAATGCTTAAGAATTGATGAACTGTGGGTAACAAACATTATTCATCAAGAGAATATCATTGAACATCAAGGAATCTCTTGTGGATTCCCTTCAGCTTCTGGGCTTCAAAACAGTTTAGACATAAGTTATCTCTGCCAACATGTATGGAATATGGAGATTTAATACCTGGATGTCGTTTTTTAAACACCGAGCTGCAGATGAGGTGTTTAAATGAGACATACAGGTATTAAATCTCCATATACCATACATGTTGGCGGAGATAACGTTTTTGTCACATTTGAAACAAAATAGAAACAGAGTGGAAACAAATCTGTAGACACATCTCGCACGCTCCACAATCGGTTGAACCAAACACATGAATAATTGTTTTGTTTTTACAAACACAAAAGACAACAGATAGAGTTACATCCCTTTCCCTTGGACATGCGTAAACATATCGGCTATTTTGTTTTAGATTTGCTCTTATTTCATTTTTCTCGAGTTGTTTGATTTAATTATTCGACTGTTTAATTTATAACAGCAAACTATGATCAAATTGTCGGAAATCTGATGATACTTGTGACTATTTTCAGGTTTTTTCGTTCGATTTTTATATCGAGGCAAGCAAAAGCGAAAGGCTTTCATTTACACTATATAATTCAGAGATGATCAGCTATGACACGTAGCGAAATTTCCACCAATGAAGCACCGGGATAATCCCGGTGCTTCATTGGTGGAAATTTTGCTAGGTGTCATAGCGGATCATCTCTGAACTATATACATGGAAAAAATGATAACCCGTGGACTTTGACCTGTCCATGATGGCCCAACTGTATGACAATTCACAGATCTCGAAAGCATCTGTGGCAAGCACAGGGGGCGTCAGCTGTCTTAGGGAATTTGAATATTGAAAAAAGGGGTCTTCCCACAGGAACATTTTAAAACAGTGCTATCAAACAAGGTGATAAGACACAACTTTTTGACGAACTGTTTGTAGTTCCAGGCGAACAATTTTTTGGTTATCTTTTTTTCATTTAAGTAACCACCAGAGGAATGTTAAAATCGTTCCTCTCAAATTTTATGACCTGAAACACTCAGTAATTTTTTACACTACAAGTTGTGGACAATACATCCATTATATTTTCCACAATAACTCGAAAAATTATTCTTGTCTTCCCAGCTATAGCTCGTGACCTTTCATTGATATGTGTTCAGTGAGCTTGATCGAATAAATCATAAGCACTGATTTGGAAGGAAAAAAAAAATGAATGACAGTTTGTGCAAGGTAACCACATTTCTTTAACAACCTGTGGGTGTTCTTGAATTCACAATCAAATTATAATGATCCAGAAACAACTTGAAAATACCCTTACGGCTTAGGTACTCCTTGATGGGGGCAGAGTCTTATAGGGTTTAATAACAATGTAATGTTTTCTGGTTGTGCAGAAAGTTAAAGTAAGACAGAAGTACTGCAACATTCTTGTTATACCCCCACTCTCGAAGAGAATGAGGGTATACTGGATTGCATGGATCTGTCCATCCATCCATGTGTCTGTCTGTCCATCTGTCTGGGTGCACATTCAGTACCTTAAGTGGTTGGAGTTGTGGCCTAACACAAAAGATTTCCATTGTCTAAGTACCGTGTATTGTTTCCTTAAGTGGTAATCCCTTTGTCCCTATGTGGTAGGGGGTTGGGTTTGCAAAAATAATACCACATCAGGGCCAAATTTAAGAAAGGGTGTCCATACATCCATCCAACCGTCCATCGATCCATCCATCCATCCATCCATCCATCCATCCATCCATCCGTCCATCCGTCCGTCCGTCCGTCCGTCCGTCCGTCATGTACGTCCGTCCGTCCGTCCGTCCGTCCGTCCGTCCATCCATCCATCCGTCCGTCCATCTGTCCGTCCGTCCGTCTGTCCATCCATCCATCCATCCATCCATCCATCCATCCATCCATCCATCCATCCATCCATCCATCCATCCACAGCAATATCTTATCAGTGAGTGGATGGATTTCAGTGAAATGTGGTATGGGGGATCCTTATGACAAACCACTCCTGCACATGTTACAAAAAAGTTGCCCACATTTTTAGCTCACCTGACTAAAAGTCAGGGTGAGCTTTCTGGTCACTTTTCGTCCGTCCTCCATCGTCTGTCGTCCGTCGTCTGTCATCCGTCGTCTGTCATCCGTCGTTCGGCGTGAAGGTGGTGTTTGGGCCTTTTTCTCCCAAACCACTGGCTGCATATTAATGAAATTTCATGTGAGTAGGGGTTATATAAGGGCATTTTGATTTTTTGTCAAATTAGGTTTTGGCTCATATTGAGCAGAGGGATGGGGCAAAAATGCTCCAATTCTTAAAAAATCTTCTTCTCAAGAACCAGCAATAGCGGAGACTTGATATTTGGTATGCAGCTTCCTTTTGAGGTGTAGACTTAAGTTTGTGCAAGAGAAGTTCGAGGGACTATATTTGACGATGTTAAAGGAGGGGCAAAAATTTTTCCAAAACCGCGCGGCTGATTTGAACCAGATTTTACGTGAGTGCTTATTGGGTCATAAGTACCTAATTTATGCAGAATTCTTTTTTCCCATAGCCCCGTGCGAACCACAGGAGCTAAAAATAAAAAAAAATTAAAACGCCCATATCTCCAAAACTGCATGGCAATGAGAATTTTTATTTGGTGTGAAGCTTCCTTGGGACCAACAGAAAGGATTGGTAAAAAAAAAATGCCATCAGTTTTATCATAGGGTACAGTTTCAGGACTTTGAAAAAGTGCTGAGTCAGCATTTTTTACCACTGTAGGCAATGGGAAAAACATTAAAAAATCTTCTCCAGGTCCAGCAGGCAGAATCTTTTGATATTTGGTATGCAACATTGTAGGGTGGATCTGATTCAAGTTTGTTCAAATTGGCCCCCTGGGTTCATATTTGGACTCAGTATAGGAGCCCGATTTCGAACTTAGTGCATTTCAGGCAAATTTCTTAAAAAATCTTCTTCTCCAGATCCAGCAGACAGAAACTTTTGATATTTGGTATGCAACATTGTGGGGTGGATCTGATTCAAGTTTGTTCAAATCGGCCCCCTGGATTCATATTTGGGCTCACTATAGAAGCTCGAATTGGAACTTAGTGCATTTTAGGCAAATTTCTTTAAAAATCTTCTTCTCCAGATCCAGCAGGCAGAATCTTTTGATATTTCGTATGCAACATTGTGGGATGGATCTGATTTAAGTTTGTTCAAATCGGCCCCCTGGATTCATATTTGGGCTCACTATAGAAGCCTGAATTCGAACTTAGTGCATTTGAGGCAAATGTCTTAAAAAATCTTCTCCAGACCCAGCAGGCAGAATCTTTTGATATTTAGTATGCAACATTGTGGGGTGGATCTGATTCAAGTTTGTTCAAATCGGCACTCTGGGTTCATATTTGGGCTCACTATAGAAGCTCGAATTCGAACTTAGTGCATTTCAGGCAAATTTCTTTAAAAATCTTCTCCAGATCCAGCAGGCAGAATCTTTTGATATTTGGGATGCAACATTGTGGGGTGGATCTGATTCAAGTTTGTTCAAATCGGCCCCCTGGGTTCATATTTGGGCTCACTATAGAAGCTTGAATTGGAACTTAGTGCATTTCAGGCAAATTTCTTTAAAAATCTTCTCCAGATCCAGCTGGCAGAATCTTTTGATATTTGGTATGCAAAATTGTGGGGTGGATCTGATTCAAGTTGTTCAAATCGGACCCCTGGGTTCATATTTGGGCTCACTATAGAAACTCGAATTGGAACTTAGTTCATTTCAGGCAAATTTCTTTAAAAATCTTCTTCTCCAGATCCAGCAGGCAGAATCTTTTGATATTTAGTATGCAACATTGTGGGGTGGATCTGATTCAAGTTTGTTCAAATCGGCACTCTGGGTTCATATTTGGGCTCACTATAGAAGCTCGAATTCGAACTTAGTGCATTTCAGGCAAATTTCTTTAAAAATCTTCTCCAGATCCAGCAGGCAGAATCTTTTGATATTTGGGATGCAACATTGTGGGGTGGATCTGATTCAAGTTTGTTCAAATCGGCCCCCTGGGTTCATATTTGGGCTCACTATAGAAGCTTGAATTGGAACTTAGTGCATTTCAGGCAAATTTCTTTAAAAATCTTCTCCAGATCCAGCTGGCAGAATCTTTTGATATTTGGTATGCAAAATTGTGGGGTGGATCTGATTCAAGTTGTTCAAATCGGACCCCTGGATTCATATTTGGGCTCACTATAGAAGCCCGAATTTGAACTTAGTGCATTTTAGGCAAATTTCTTAAAAAATCTTCTTCTCCAGATCCAGCAGGCAGAATCTTTTAATATTTAGTATGCAACATTGTGGGGTGGAGCATGAATTGTAACTTAGTTCGAAATGAGGAATTTTCTTAAAAAATCTTCTTCTTCAGATCCAGCAGTCGGAATGTTTTGATATGTGGTGTGTAGCATCCTTAGAGGGGAGATTCAACTTTGTTGAAGCCAAGTCCCTGGGTCCATATTTGGGCTCCCTGTGGGAGCCCGAATTATAACTTGGTCAATATGAGGAATTTTTCTTTAAAAATCTTCTTCAGATTCAGCAGTCGGAATGTTTTGATATTTGGCTGAGATTCAAGTTTGTTCAAGCCAAGTACCTTGGTTCACATTTGGGCTCAGTATGGGAGCCCGAATGACAACTTAGTTCAAAATGAGGAATTTTCTTTAAAAATCTTCTTCAGATCCAGCAGATGAATGCTTTTGATATTTTTATGCGGCATCCTTAGGGGGTAAGATTCAAGTTTGTTCAAGCCATGTCCCTAGGTCCATATTTGGGCTCATTGTGGGAGCTTGAATTGTAACTTAGTTCAAAATGAGGAATTTTCTTTAAAAATCTTCTTCTTCAGAACAAGCAGTTGCAATGTTTTGATATTTGGTGTGCAGCATCCTTAGGGGGGTGAGATTCAAGTTTGTTAAAGCCAAGTCCCTGGGTTCATATATGGGCTCCCTGTGAGAGCCCGAATTATAACTTAGTTCAATATGAGGAATATTCTTTAAAAATCTTCTCTTTTTTTTAAATCCACTGGTCAGAATCTTTGGATATTTGGTAGGAGGCTTTACTTAGGAGGAGCAGATGCAACTTGTTGAAATCAATTCTCTGGGTTGATATTTAGGCTACCATGTCAGGTGAGCGCCCTCAGGCCCCCTGGGGCCTCTTGTTACAATAGAGTTACAGTCATTACTTTGTTGTTAATTCATTTATGCTTCATTGGTCCAGCGCTGCATTGTATAAATTAACTTCAGCAATAGCCCTTGTTTAAACCTTTATTCCAAAAGGCAGCTTTTGAATACACAATGATATCAGTGTAGTTTTCATTGATAAAAATTGCATCTGAAGTATTAAATTAAAACTAAATTATTTTATTATTTCTTTTCAACCTACTCACATTTGTTTACAATTGGCTGTAACGTAAGGGCAAGCCCTACTTCGGAACTAACTCAAGCTTTTAAGAAACTTTTCCAAACAAGTTGGAAAAGTAATAGAGTGCAAAAGCACGAAAAAGATCGAAAAAGGGTCGAGTGAGACCCGCGCTCGAAATTACAGGTACTCTCTCTGCACTCCTCTTGTGTTTACTGAGTGCATGCGCAACAACCTTTTATTTCCGCCATTGTTCTGGTCAGAAATTTTTGTGACTCGTGCTATTTTTTAGCTGTTATCTTCGTGAACAACTTATTTGTATGTGCTATCTTAATCTGATTATGTGCAAGTGGATTGTATCCTTTTCAAGCTTCTAAATTATTACTATTTGATGATATTTTTGATAATGTTTGCTTGCTTTTTCACACATAGTCTTGTTTTTCCCCCACGTGTGAACACAACCATTGTTCTGTTTTCCGTCGGCGGGAAGCTTGATTTCATATATCGTATTCATATTATGCCTAATGATGACTCTCATTCCACATGTGTCAATTGCAACAATTGTACTCAGGCTCAATCATGTGGTATTTGTGGGGTTTAGTCCTCAAAATTCTGGGCTTCTGTTAACAAGGTGGTTCTGTCTAGAGCTAGAACCCCTCATTCTCGGGGTAAGGGTAGCCGTGCCTTATCAGATATTTATGTGAGTGCACGAAGTGACTCTGTCACACAGGATGCTGATCTGTCTTTTTCTGTGGCGAGTTCTTCTGCAACTGTTGACAGTGCTAGTGCAGTGATACCTGACGTGGAGACCATGGTCTCTTTGTCTTCTAATATCACTCTTGAGGCATCTGTTTTCGTAGAGAGCTTCTCCGAGGTCAGCTCGGTGACACTCTCCAATTTGCCTCCTACGCCGTCAACAGTTGCTGAGGAAGTTGTTACTACAGATCCTATTCTGTATGATGGTGGCTCTTCCATCTCCTCTGGGGATGGTATACAGTCTCGAAGGTCCGAGACTGTATCTGCTGGTGTGTCTATGAGCTCTCAGCCTCCCCTGGCTTCACGGCAAAGCTGTGCGGGTTTGCTGTCTGCTCCGTCTTATCTGGCTTGGTTTGCTCCTAGTCGGTTGAGCCGTTCGGTCGCTTTGGCAGCGATTCCTCGCCCCTCGAGCGAATCGTTTATTGTTCCTCCTTCCCCTGCTAGTCGACTAGCAGGATGGGGTTGGGTCATTGGCCTCCAGGGCCTGCTGTTCGGCACAGGTCAGTGACAGCCCCGGTTAGCTGTCACTCTTGGAACCTTCCTCTGGTGATTTCTCAATGTGTTCCGAGTCTGGCTGTTGATCGATGCTTGCCGTCGGTCTCAGAGGATGGGTAGTTGGGGCCGTCTGCAGAGGCCAATGGTAGGATCCTGTCATTCTTGTGACAATCCTCCGGTGTCTTCTCACCGTGTCCCAGGTCCAGCTACCGATCGATGTACGCTGTCAGTCTCTTTAGAGGATTTGCAGGCAGGGCCTTTTGTTCCGCAGAGGTCAGTGATTGCCCCTGGGCATCACAATCGGGACTATCCTCTGGTGTCTTCTCACCGTCTCCCTATTCTGTGTGTCTATTGACGTTCGTCGGTCCTTTCTGAGGATTTGGGTTCTTCTACCAGAAGAGTCCATTGGGAGGACAATCCGTCGGGCGATGCTGCTGCAACGGATTCTCAGGGTGACCTGCGTCAGGCCATTTTGGCGCTCACCCGGTTGCTTTCTAGCAACCCTCAAGTTGGCCTCCCTGCACCTCCTGAGGCACAACCTCCTTTGGTTGGTCACCGAGATGTCTCGCCTGGCCCCTTGGATACTGCACAGTATTCATAGGAGGTTTCTTCTGGTCCGCCCGAGTTGGGCTACGTCTCTTCTGCAACAGAGGATGACGATTTTCTTGAAGGTGATGGGCCCCCCTCGTCAGTCTTGGGGCAGGCTTTGGATTTTGTCTTTGGCTTATTGCCGGACATTCAACCTTCAGACCAACCATCTGTGACCATCCGGCAGTGGTCCTCTGTGGAGTGCCGTAACCCTGTTGAACCTTCTAGCTCTGGGGCTTTGCGTCCTCTGCAATAGGCTCAGGTTTTTGAGTCCTTCCAGGGCTTGGATGCCAAAATGCATTCTAAGGCCCTCAAGGGTTCTTTCTTTTCCGATCATGTTCTGACGGTAATCGCCAGCGATCTCGGATCTCGGATGGGGTGTGACGTTGGATCCTCTTGGTCTTTGCCTTCACGGGTCATGGGACCAGGATCTAGCAGCTCTTCATGTCAACCAGAAGCAGCTTCTTGCTCTTCTTCTGTTTTTCCGACAGTGGATCCTCTGCTTTTCGAATTGTCAGGTCCTTCTGTGGTCTGACAACTCTACGGTGGTTGTTTACATTCGGAACCAGAGCGGAATGTACAATGTTCCCATGTACGATTTGGTTCGGAGTGGTGGTTTGTCACATTCCCGGTTGTCTGAATGTCCTAGCCGACTCCTTGTCCCGAGGGGGCAGGTTCTTTTCCACCGAGTGGATGCTTCACATGGCAGTGTTCCAGTCTCTTTGCGATCTCTGGTGACGTCCCCACATCAATCTCTTTGCGACTCGTTGGAACCATCAGGTGGACACATTCGTGTCCCTGTGTCCAGATGCTCTGGCTTTCGCCGTGGACACTCTGGCCCTCCTTTGGGACGGTCTTGTTGGCTACGCCTTCCTGCCGGTTCCAATTCTGCCTCAAGTTCTAGCCCAGATATGAACCTGCAGTTGTCGAATCCTTTCGATCACACCCCTGTCGCCTCGGTGGGTGTGGATCAATCTGCTCCGCTCTGTGTTAGCGGCGGTTCCGGCATGTCTCCCTCTATGTCGCGACTTTCTTTGCCAAAGTCTCCTGAGGAGGTTTCAGGTCTACCCAACTTCATTGTGCCTTCGTGCATGTCTTTTATCGGGTCCTGTCTCCTCCGTAGTGTTTTTTAGAGACGAGCAGTGGAGTTGCTTTTCTTGTTCAAGGAGGCACTCACTCCACTGGTTTAGCCTCTGTGGCTAAGTAGAAGGTTCTTCTGTCGATGGTGTGCGATCACTCTGTTGCTTCTGTCACTCCTTCGATCACACCGATTGTGGAGTTTCTGGTATATGTTTGTGTCTGGGGGTCTCCAGCAATGAGAACAAGTCCATGCTTCGGAGACCTTTTTCATATGTGGTACCGCATCGTTTCGGCACTCATCCTTGCCTCTCCAAGCTTGTTCAGCACTTTTCCTTGAAAAGGCCTAGGACTTTGCAGTTTACTCCAAGATGGACACTTTCTTGGGTGCTGCGCTACTTGGGGTGGGGTGGGGGGAGGGCGGCGTTCTCACCTTTATCCCGGGTGGATATGCGTTTTCTCACATGCCAGATCTCTCTTGAATCCATTTCTCAATGGATTTGTCTTGCTATTCATACAGCTTCCGCTCGTCTAGCTACTGGCGATTGTATTACCAATTGTTTTTCTGCCACGAGGTGCGTGCAATGTCTTCCTCTCGGGGCTTATACTAACTCTGTCATGTTGTCGGATGTTATGCTGGCAGCCTACTGGAGAAATGCTACCTTCTCCACTTATCTGTGACAGTTGCAGGAGCAGGCAAAGGACCTTTGTTCTACGGGCCCTCTTTCTTCTGCTCAGGCTGTTGTCTATCCCAGCCATTCAGCTTCTTACAAGGTCAGTTCCAGCTCCGTTCTGTTACTACTCTTTCTGTCTGTGCATCTCACATCACCATACGCCTCATCTCTCATTGTCTTTTACTAATGTTTGTGATGCAATGGTTTGATAGGACTTGGGATCTCTTTCTCTGTCCACGGTTCCAGTGCAATTGAGTTATGTGTGGGTTGGTTAAGTGATTCCCTCCATCCTATTGTCTGTTCAGCCTGTAGTAAACAGTTGTAAGGTAGGTTGATAAGAAATATAAAATTTATAGTAAATTTGCTTTCTTATTATACCTACCGCAATTGTTTACATGGAGGCCCTCTTGTCTTCTTATTCGGGCAAGAATCCTTTCTCCCGCTGACCACATAACTCCTCTGTTGGCGGACTCAAAAGAATGGTTTGATGACTGCTTGCGCACTGGTTTACGGAAGTTGTGGAATTGTAGTAAGAGAAGAGCGACCCCTATTAGGTGCGCTGCGATGGTGCTCGACCCAGTTTTGGCTTATTTTTTCCGAGTTAGGGTTTTCCACTGTAGTGCAAGCCTATAGTAAACAATTGTGGTAGGTATAATAAGAAAGGAAATTTACTATTAAATTTATATTTCTTATTATACGTACCGCAGTTGTTTACATGAGGCCCTTCCGTCTTCTTATTCGGGTAAGAATCCCTCCTCCCCGCTAATCACATAACTCCTATGTTGGTGGATTCAAAAGAATGGCTTGATGACTGCCTTGCGCACTGGTTAACGGAAGTCGTGGAATTGTACTCAGAGAAGAGCGTCCCCTACAGGGTGTGCGCTGATGGCGCTCGACCCAGTTTTGGCTTATTTTTTCATGGTGTTTTTTACACCACTTTTCTTTCCCAAATCTCTTGGGAAAGATTAAAATAGAGAGTATTATATCCGAGTTAGGGTCTTCCACTGTAGTGCAAGTCTGTAGTAAACAATTGCGGTTGGTATAATAAGAAAGGAAATTTACTATAAAATTTATATTTCCGCCTGCAAATTGAATGGATTTTTTCACCAATGATTTCTTGAGTTAAATTTGGGTGAATTTTTCATCAAATCTAGTCATGGCTTTATAACCGCAGTCGTGACCAGATTTCATGAAAAATATCTTAAAAATACTCAGCAGGTTAAGAGTTAAACTGAATATTGATGATGCACTTGCCTTCAATCGCTACTAACCAAGCCAGAAAATAAACAGACTATCATCTGCAAAATGAGGTCCCCAGAGGGTGAATTTAGTGATGCTACCCTGCATAGCAGGGTAGCATCACTAAATTTACCCTCTGTGAACCTCAATCTGAATCAGGGACTCAAAACTAAACAGAAGGAGGTACCCAGAGGATAAATTGGCCCACTGTATGGGATAGCATGATCAAATTCACCCTCTGGGGACCTCATTCTGCAAATGTCAGACTGCTTATTTTCAGGCCTTCTACTGTGCCGGTAGTATGTTAGAGAGTCTAACAGATCCCCAGCAGCTCTGTGGTACTCTAGTTTCCTCCAACCATAAAACTGTCTGACATGATGTGACCCCTGGCTGTTGCAAGCAAGCGTTGTTCAACCCCAATAAACAAAGTAATAACTAACCACAGACAAGTAGGGTTAGCATCGGTTCTCAGAGATGACCTCTCAAATCTTTATCGAATTGTATGCCAACATCTTGTTTTGGATGTATTTTTTTCAAGATGGATCATTCATCTTCATTTATCTTATACCTGTTGAAGATATAGCCCATGTGTTATAGATTATCTATAACACATACCCCTATGTCATATAGATTGGAGAACGGACTATATAGTCTTTTTCTATATTATAATATAATGATGACATTCGCAAAATTGTTTATAAATCGTGTCAAATCTGGTGAAATTGATTATCAAACATATTTTTGTCATAAATCATAAGAATTGAGGCGTAAGTATATTTTCTGTAATTGTTTTCCCAGTTGCAGGGCCACTTTCTAAGGGGAACTATACTCTATCATTCACTTGAATTTGTAGCCTTGTTATGCACCAACAGCTTTTCTGGGCACATCACATGTATTCATGCCCAACAAGAGAAAGCAGTCGACTCCACTCCAGATGAGTCGACATTTTGACACGAAATCATCCCCAAAACCCTTTTAAAAATGCAGAAAAGAACAAAAATGGTCGGTATAAGATAAATACAACAATACCATAGTGTGTTTTGATATGTTTGATATCTCAACTCGTTGAAAGTGAGTTTTTTTCGCTCGGCAAGCCTCGCGAAAAAAACTCACTTTCAACTCGTTGAGATATCAAACATATCAAAACACACTATGGTATTATCGTATATATATCATACATGGTTGGTAATTTCTATCCTACAAATACTTTTTATAAATTGAGTCTTTCTCATCATGGGAATTCGGAAAGTGAAGCAGTGCTTGTTTACTGTGGTAGCTGTTTTATCATTTTTGATTGAGCCTTTCCTCCAATATCTCCTGTAGTAACCTGGGAATGAATCAGTGCTTATTTACTGTGGTAGACAAGCTCTGTTTTACTGGTAAAACAGGACCCAGTCATTAATGCTTGGGGTGGAAGTCCTC
The DNA here is from genome assembly GCA_031216915.1 of Pictodentalium vernedei. Classification (NCBI taxonomy): domain Eukaryota; kingdom Metazoa; phylum Mollusca; class Scaphopoda; order Dentaliida; family Dentaliidae; genus Pictodentalium; species Pictodentalium vernedei. The sequence goes on along the minus strand of CM062294.1, from coordinate 249,114,892 downwards.
TAAAATGGGCAACATGGGTATAAATGATTGACTAACCTTGCCTTCATCTCCATATTGCAGTCACAATTAGTTATTGTGCAGAAATAATTGACCTTAAACACTAATAAATAAATAGTAATAAGTCTTTTTACATAAGCATTTTATTTTACATTTTCATCTATCAGTTTAAATTTATTACTCTCCCCACCTGCCATACAAATTATTTACATGTTGATTTTTGTTAAAATAAAATTTGCTGGCCATTTTAACAGATTTGTTATGTTTTGGGTTGAATATGATATTTGTAATTTTGTTTGCAATATTTTACATTGAATCTCCAACCCAGTTAATTAGCATCATCTGTCGGGAGTGTGGGGGCAAAAGTTTAAAAGTAAATTTTCCTTGGCATTAAAACTGCTGATGCAAATAATAAAAATATCACCATAGCTGCAGTTAACCCTTTTCTCAACATAATGCCCAAAACCAGCCAGCGCTATTCTAAAAAATCTCCAATTAATTTTGATTATTTTTTCATTTTTTTGTCTGAAAAACATAGGTTATGACCCCTTGTTGGAATGAGCTCATGGAGCTCGTTCCAACAAGGGGTCACAACCTATGTTTTCGAGACCAAAAATGAAAAAAATAGTTATTCAAGAATTTTTTTTGCAAGTGTCGTCTGCTTTTCATGTTAGATAAAGGGGTTAAGTAAACATTCATCTTTGGTTTGGGTATTAAAGTATTACCTCAGCCTAAGGCTCAGTATCGTTATAGTGGTATGGTGTCAGACATAAAGCAATGGCCCTTTAATGAATTAATAAACTTCACTTGTGTTTGTCTTGGTCCTGCCCATACTTTTTTTGATTGCTGAATAATAACAGACCAGTGAGCCTCCTCTGTGATTGGCAGTTGGCACAGTGAAGAATTAGTGGTGGTCAAAACTGCATTTTTCAACTGACATAGTGGTCAGATATGAAAAAGTGTCAGATTCACTCAACCAATCCTGACTGACTACTGAGGGCTTTCCCCTGGTTCATTCATCCCCATTTGGTAATCTCTAGGTATTCCTTTTGTGATTGTGTTGCAGATGCTATGTTAAAAGCATTGGCAACTCAATCACAAAATGAAAAGCTGAATCTAAAATGCTGATTCAAAACTGCTGAAGCAAAAAGTTTTTTTTGCCGAGGCACAGTCATTTTACCTTGGCAATTGTTTTACTGAAGGAAATTTGATCGGTTGGCAGGCCTGTTGAGTAATATAACAAAAAATAAAAAAAGGAGCTATAGTTTGTCTTTATTAACTTTTGTGAGTTATGTCCTTTGTCCAGTATGCAAATTTTCAAAAATAACTCTAACCGACTGACCGTTCATGTGGTTTGGAGATGGCTAACCAAACCCTCCGCTACATACAATTTCTTGGGAAACTGCCTTTTTATCATTACAAGTATTGATATATTGCATGGAATTAAAATATATATAGCCTCTCAAGGTAAAAGTCTAAAAATCTATCAAGACAAGAAAGGCTGATTAACTGTAGAGTGCTAGAAGCCCATATTTGGGCTTTATTCTGAACTGCAGGTACTTAAATCTAAAGGCTTCATATTTTGTGGATGTCCTTCATATTATCTTGGAGGTAAAATTACTTCATCTCCATTGATTTGCATTGTTACAATTTATGGATAGTGCCTATGAGAGAGTGCCTATAGGCACTCTCCCATTAATTGTAATGACAAAAAAGTGTGAACAAATCTTGAGGCTGAGAAAAAATTTAGCACTCTTCCAGTTAAGTTACTCTGACTTTACCATTCAAGATGCAACTTTTGGCTAAACGGTCATCCGTTTGCGTAGATTTAAATTTGTGTAACCACCTTGTGAATGAAACGAGGCTTCTTGTCAAAGCTTTTTGCACACTGTTTGTCATTAGTTGTGTTTAGTAAGGGTTACATGCCAATCATGTTACTAGTATGAATAATAGAAGCAAACTTTAAATGTCAACTGAACAGATAAAGCAGAAATTAATGCAAATTACTGCTTAACATTTTCAGAGATATGTTATGATAAGTCAATTTGACTTGCATATAATATGGCTGCAGCTGGAGCCAAAACAAACAGAAGATGAAACATTAAAAAAAATATTGAAAGCACCATTGCCTAGTTTTACTAATTCTTCTTGTGCCACTTTGTTGTACAGTGGAAGCCTGTTAATTGAATAGCCACATAGTCAATCCAAATTATTCAATTAACAGGAGTATTCAGTTAACAGGGATTCTGTCACTTTCCTGTATTCTAGAGATAAGCTTAGCATTTATTCTGTTACTGGGTATATTTTGTTTGACAGAGCTCCCCAAGCTCTGTCAAACAAGATATAATAGATTAAATGCCTGTGTTGGATTTACTGAGGCCAAATTGGTCTATAAACAAAGGAAAACTGGTGAGAGTCAGGGTAATTTCTTGACAGGTTGCAGGATTTTTTATTCAATTAACAGGGGTTTACTCTATAACCAACATTCAATTAACAGGTCAGATTTGTGCTGGAGGTATGGTAAATGGTTTTGTATTAGGAAATTATATTGAATTAAGAGGGTTATTCATTAAGAGATATCCAAGTAAGTGGGCGCCACTGTATTTGATTCAAGTTCCCAATTGAGTTCCTGAATTTGTTGTCTGCTTATCATTGTTTTCACATTTTTAGCTGTGACAAGCAGCTCTATATTTGCAGTGGAAGTCAGTCTGTGGGTCTGTCTGTCAGTCCATGACCAATGGGTTTTTAAACTCAATAACTTATAAAATACTTGGTGGAATGACATCAAACTTGGTATCTAAGTGTATCTTATTGATGTCTAGCCTCATGTTCAGTGCAGGTGTCATTCATATTTTTGTCAGTAAGAGTTATTGCACTTTATGTACTTGCAATTTATTTATTTTTATCATCAAACTCAATAACTGTTAAAATACTTGGTGCAATGACATCATATTTAGTATGTGTACCTTATTAATGTCTAGTCTCATGTTCAATGTATATGTTATTCAAAATATTCTTGTCAGAATTATTTCCATTTATGGTCTTGGAATTTGTTTCATTTTTGCCATCAGTTGCATCTTATGTGCGATCTTGCAGTTTTTTAAAACTCTTTACATAACATAATGGTCATGCCATGCTAGTGCTGTTCTTGAAAATCACCACTTAAATTTTATCATTTATTATTTTTTCAGTTTTTGCCTCCAAAGGGAAATTGTGCTGTTAACTTGTACAAGTCTTTAAAATAATAATGCATAGATTTAATTTAAAATAATATAGTGTCATCTAACCATGGTTTTAGTGAAGTAATGTCTGTCTGTTCAGGATGTTCCAGTGAGAAGCTGTAACCTTTGAGGAAAAGTATTAATATTTTTAGTTATTCAAGAAATGTTTGCTCTATCCAAATATTACTCAGATAATAACTGAATTACCCATTTTTCCAGACCTTTTTGACCCCATTTCATCCAATATTAGCATTTAATGAATTATATCTTATTTATGCAGCCATCATGGATTGGAAAACCAAACTTGCAATGAGCAATTAATAAGAACTAATGTATGTGTTTTAGGACTACACTGTAAATTACTAATGTAGATTTTATTGTTTGATATATGTATCATAAGTACAGTGTAGCCAATAAAGGAGTAGTAGAATAATTATAATTACTGCTCTATGGGGAGTTTCATTTTGGAAAATGTTGCCTACGTTGTGGGCGTTATGAAAAAACGCTCACACAATCTAAACGGTACCCATTCTGAGGACACTTGACAAGCTATATCAAATTTACAAAGGTGTTGGTTGGGGAGGCGGGTGGATTTTTGATTGGAAATTCACCACCTGACCCAGTCGTTTCGATGCAATTCACAGACTGACTGGTCACAAATACACAGCGAGAAATCAAACACAAAATGTCCGGAGTGCTGTCATAATTAACTCATGCAAAGCAAACCAATCGGAGATAACTGAGGTCATTGAAATAACTCCAGGATAACAAAAAGACAGATTTGGGATAATTAACCCTGAACTAACCATATAAATGTAATGTGATTGCTGCCTAAAAACTACCATAATTCTTCTGGTATTGTATTTGACAGAGCTCCATAAGCATAAAGATATGTTACAATAAATGTTAATTTTATCACTTCAATATAGGAAAGTGACAAAAATTCCTGTACAAATGCTGTTCAGAAATTGCTAATTAAGCTCTGTCAAACAAGGCTGAATTGGTTAAATTTCGAGTTGCATTATGGGAAAAAAATGTTAAATGAATACTTTTCTCTGGCAAAATGGTTTTTCAGTTAACAGGCTTCCACTGTATGGAATATAGTACTTTCCTGGTACAAAGGTGTTCACAAATTGCTCATTAAACTCTGTCTAACAAGACTGAATTGGATATGTCCTAGTTGCATTATGGGAAAAATTGGCTGCTTGAAATTTTAACATCATTGTGCAGAGGGTTAATCACTTCAACCTTTGATGATGAAGGGGGGGGGGGGGGGGGGGGTAAGGGCCACAGTGTTCACCTGCATGTGTCTTTTACAGGCATCATTCAGTGATTTGATATGAGCATGTGTGGATCGTAGCTCTTTGAAATATGGTTATGGTCTCAGTGTCTTCTCACTAGACCAGTTCCCTTTAGACCAACTCATACTAGGCCAATTCCCACTAGACCAATTCCCTTTAGACCAACTCCTACTAGGCCAATTCCCAAAAGACCAATTGCCCTTAGACTAACTGTTTACTGTTATTGATCAAGGTTTGATTAAGGATAATTAGGAAAACATTTATTTACTGAAAAGCACTTTATTTGATAAAAAAAATATTTATATGCATAACATACAAAAAATATATGTTTACATCTTTTCAGCACAGCTCAATACATATAACATTTGAAAGTTTGTGATTACTGTTATCTTTAAACCACTGTTGGCCACACATTCACTAAAATCACATATTACACAAAGGATTGTGTTTGTTTTGTTATGAAAATCAGTCCAACATCTGTTAACCACAAAGCACTCAAAAGAATCACATCCTTTGAAAGTGTGCGATTACTATAACAGTTCTCATGAAAAATCATCCCAACATCAATAACATTAAATACATTTATAAATATTTATAAATATTTCAAATTATTGATATAAAATTATTTTAGAAGTAGAGCATATCAATTGGTCTAAGGGGAATTGGTCTTTTGGGAACTGGCCTAGTGGTAGTTGGTCTAAAGGGATTTGGTCTAGTGGGAATGAACCGTGGTCTCAAAACTGAAAATAGATCAATCTATATCAGATTTTGCTACAGTTGTCTATTAACGTAGCTATTAATAATAACGCTTTGGCTGGCCCGCTGATTTGTCACGGTTCTCGGGTGAGAAGGCCTTGGTTACCCCTGTGCTCCAAATTGCTTCCCTATTCCCACGCTTCTTCTCTCCTCCCAACACTCAGAGATGAACTGCTTGTTGACATCCCTTGCCCCATTCTTCCCAATCTCTCCAATTAGCATATTAACCCCCTCCTTTGGGTCACTCACTAACCACATGTTCTTCATTCTCCCATCCCACTTCCCCATTATACTCCCAGTGAATCTTATTCTTTTAGACTTGTATTTTGGGCATTCTAGAAGAAAGTGTTCCAGGGTCTCCACCACACCTACATTACATATCTGGCACTCCTTTTCACTGTTTTTCCCCCCTCAGCTTCAGGGATCGCAACCTCAGCTTGAACAACAGTGACCCCCCAAAGGCACCATCAAGGTACTCTTCAAAACCAGGCTTCTATTTATCACGCAGGCCACCCAAAGACCTCTTTGATTTGACCCCTCTCTCCAATTAAGGTTGCCATTCTCCATGACTCTGACGATTTTTTTCCCCTGGATGGCCCCTACATCTAGGTCTGGGATCATCAGTGAGTAGTTCTCTATTAGTTCCCTCACTTGGACCATCCACCCTTTCTTGGTATTTGAGTTGAAAATACTCTGGAACATTACTTTACACCATCAGCTGTCTGGGAGATTTTCCAGATAATTAAGATAACTAAGTTTCAATAAGTCTATCCTGTTCTTGATCCTCATTTATCCAAGCTCACCCCTGATTGCTTCTAGTGCTGCGGCATTACTCGATCCTGTTATCCATCAGCCTGCATTGTTCTGCAGGGTTTCCAGGCTCTTTACTGGCATTTGATTTAGGGGTACCACTTCCGTACCATTTGTTATACTTGGCAGACCCACCATTTCCCAAATGGTTTTCCCCACAAAAACCTTATTGAAACAGTTTCTCCCTACAAGTTTCATTTGGTTAAGGAGTCGCCTCCCCTTCAGAATCAATTGATTTGTGTGGTTTTGGTAGATGCCTCTTCCTGTGATGTTTATATTTATCCACAGATACTCGTAGTCACCTGTCTCCCTACACTAAGAAGTTTGCTGCCACCTTCCAGAATACAGAACTCCCCCACTCTCCTCTTTCGAGTAGGGTCCACTTTACGGCCCATGGGTATAACTTTGCTTTCATTTAGTTTGAGTTTCCATTTGTTCCCATATTTTCCAACAATTCCCATCATTTTTATTAGCCCCTCTTCGCTTTCTGACACTAGCACCATATCATCTGCAAAAAATAGTTCTGGGATCTTCAAGGCCTCAACTACCACCCCCTCGTCGCTACGCAGGTGTTCTTCTCCTAAACCTTTGATGTAAAATGCAAAAAGAATTGGTGAAAGGATACACCCCTGTTTTAGGCCTATCTCCCTAGGCACATGTTTTGTTGTTAGGTTAACCTGTCTAAGTTCACTCTGTACATCTTCATATAATGCTTTCAGGATTCCAACAAACTCACCTTCCAAGCCCAGAGCTTCAAGCTTTCACCACATACCCTCCCTCCATATTCTATCGTATGCCTTTTTAACATCCAAAAAGGCCATAAATAATCTAATCTCCCATACAGGACTTTACAGAAAACTTTTCCAACGTTTCTACTGACAAAGATTCCTCGATAATTATCCAAAACGTCTTTTGCCCCCTTTTTGTGAATAAATGTCACTTTGCTTTCTCTCCACATTTTTGGGACCTCTTGTTTTTCTATGGCCAAATTGAATAGGGCAGTTAGGCTTTCACAGAGTTCCTCTCTCCCTATTATGTGAGCATATTCCTTTCTTATCAACCTACTCACATTTGTTTACTACAGGCTTGCACTACAGTGGAAGTCCCTAATTCGGATAAAATACTCTCTATTTTTGTCTTTCCCAAGCAATTTGGGAAAGAAAAGTGGTGCAAAAGCACCAAGAAAAAATAAGCCCAAACTGGGTCGAGAGCAACCGGCGCAGACCCAGTATGGGCCGCTCTCTCCCAAGTACAACTCCACGACTTCCGTTGCCAGTGCACATATACGTCGCTAAAGTCTCCTTCTTTTTGTCATCTGCCTTGTGTCGAGATGTTCTGCACACTTATCAGTGTTTATCCAACTCGTTGATTGATGTTTTCTGATTCATAGTGTATCCGAGTATCCTTTGTATTCTCAGGAACAGTTTTTATTATATTCTCTTACATATTATATATCCATAATGTATTTTATATGTTCTCTCTCAAGCCGCGCGCGAATTTCGTGTGCCATGCGATTCGGACTTAAATTATTTTTCACAATTATTGTCAATGCTTAAATTGCTAATTTTTCTAATTGTGTTAGAGTTGGGTGTCAGCTGGGTACCGCTTCTGCTGTTTTTCTTCTCTCCTTTGAGAGTAGTCATCCTGTTGTGTGGTTCCCGGTCGACCGTCTGGGGTCTTATTTTCTGTCACCTTACTCTCTTCTTTGGGGGTGTTCTTCTGTTATCTGATTTCACCTTCTTTGCTCCTCTCACCTCTATCATGCCCAGGACAATTCCTTGTGGGCAATGTCTGCTGCCAAAGCATGTGGACGATTCACATTCTTCTTGTTCCTCCTGTAATGGGTGTTTGGCCGAGCAGCCATGTGGTGTCTGTGGATCTTGGTCATCCACTTTCTGGGCGTCAGTTAACCATGTCATTCTCGTGGCCGTGCCTCCCACTTACACGGGAAAGGAGAACACGGTCGTTCGGGGGCTCCCGAGCTGACCTTGTCTGGTGAGAGTTATTCCTCCTCCGTGGGGGATGTGCAGTCTTTTCCTGTAGTGGACACTGCGGGAGCCGTAGAGTGTTCTGGTGAAGAGGTGCCTGGTTCCGGGACTATGGTCCCCCTCCATTCGACATCTGAGGCTGTCACTAGGGTTGTGACTCCTCCTTCGGAGCCGAGCAGGTGTGCTCTCTCCACTATTCCACCAGCCTCAACGACTCCCGACGTATCTACTACTACTGCTGGTCTGTCTGCTTCATCATCAGTTTCAGCCGGCCTCGGCTTTTCGCTACAGGGGACTGCAGGAATGTCTGGTACTGTAGACGTGGGATATCAGCCTCAGCCTTCCCTGATTTCAACTCGGCGAAGTTGGAAGGGGCTGCTGGCCGAACCCACCACTGTGGTCTCTACGCCGTCGAGCACCACAGTTGTGTCTTTGGATTCTGATGTTTTTAGTGGAGACACTATGAACTCCGTGGCGTTTCCGTCCACTCATTCTGGCCACACGACCAGTTTTGGGGGACCAACGCCTTTTGTGCAGCCTGGACCTTCTGCCCCGCAGAGGTCCTCGGTGACTCTCATGAGTTCTCGCTATATTGATCCTCAGGGTGCCTCGTACCCCTATACACTTCTGCCTTCAGATGTTTCGGCTGCCGCCCGTCATCCCACGTCGGGTGTTTTGGAGGATCGTGACCCTTCGCTGGTTAAGAGGGTCAGAGGTGAAGCCACTTTGCCGGTTCGCTCCCCTGTCGAATCGGCCAGTTTGGGCAGTGAGCTTAGGGAGGCCTTCTTCTTACTCACTCAGGTTCTGTCAAAGAGCCTTCCTGTTGCTTCCAGCGAGGCAGCGAGTGGTTTCCAGGCGCCTCCTATGGCACTGCCTCCCGGGATTGGAAACAGGCCGGTTTCTGATCCCCCTGGTGTCCCGACACCATGGGAGGCGTCGGCTGGTTTGCCCACGATGGGCTATGTGTCTTCCGACTCTGGGGAGGAGTCCAACATGCTTGATGTCGAGGGCCAGCAGTCTTCGGACTTGGGGGCAGCTCTTGACTTTGTGTTTGGGTTTCTACCTGATCTCAAACCAGCTAACCAGCCGACAGTGTCAGCCAGGCCGCGATCATCGGTCGTGCGCCTACAGCCTATGGAGCAACGTGCTTCTGGGCGCCTTCGACCATGCCAGTCGGTACAGGTGGTTGAAGCATTTTCAGCATTGGACTCCAAGCTGAGTTCCAAGGCTCAGAAGACTCCATTCTTCACCAGGGTTGACACCTTTTTGCCTCCTGAGCGTTATCGTTCCTACGATTCCGCCAATCCGTCGGTCTGCCAGACTTTGACGGTTCTGGATCAGGACTCCACTTCCCTCGGGCTTTCCAAGCCCAAGTCTGCCGTCATTCCAATGATGACTCTGGAGTCCACGTTGGGCTTATCTAGAGAGGTGCTTCGCATGCTTTCTCTCTCAGATCACGTCGTCTCAGCTTTAGCTGCTTATCTGCCTCCAGATAAGTTTGATGAGGTACAGGCTCCTTTGCGTGTGCTGTCCAAGGCACTCATGCATCTTACTCACATGCATGCCTGTAACATGGCTAATCTGGAATTAGTTCGAAGGGATGCTGTGCTGGACACGGTATGATCCCTTCCCGAGGAGCAGCTCGCTGCTCTTCGATCTGCTTCTCTGGCAGGTCCGCAATTTTTCCATGGTTCCGTGTCGACGGTCCGGTATGACGTCCTACGTCATTCCAAAGATCAGCTGCTGTTTTGTCAGCTTGATCAGCCTTCTAGGGGAGGCAGGGGCCGTTCCAAGCCTAACAAGTACCCGTCTACTTCTTCTGCGAAGCAAAAGGCTGGTCCTTCTGCCGCCGCTTCTACTTCTTACTCAAGGGGTAAGGGTAAAGGTCGGCAGAATCAAGGGAAGTCTCAGGATTCTTCATTTAGTAGAGGAGGTGGTTTCTCCTCTCGCGGGCCTCGTCGGGGCTCGAAATGAAGGTCCTCACCTCGACTCGTCCCTGGTTGGAGGAAGGATAGCAGGGTTCGCAGACCATTGGGCCACCATCACATCCGATCCGTGGGTGTTAGATATTGTTCGGTCCGGATTACGAATATTCTTCCGACGGCACCCCACTCTGTCCAGGGTGCCTCTTCCAACCACACTTCCTTCAGACGTTTTACGTCGGGAACTTTTGTCCACGGAGATTGGCAATCTCCTGGCAAAGGGGGAGATCGAGGTCGTCAAGAACATTCAGTCAGTGGGTTTCTATTCCCGTCTGTTCTTGGTGCCGAAGAAGGACGGCCGACTCCAACCGGTTATCGATCTGAGTATCCTGAACCAGTCTATCATTGCTCCCAAGTTCAGCATGGAGACTTTCAGGTCGGTCTGCCATTCAATTCACCAGGGAGATTTCGCTGCCAGCATCGACCTGCGAGATGCTTACTTCCACGTTCCGATGCATCGGGTGTCACGGAAGTATCTCAGGTTCGCTTTTCTGGGGCGAGTTTACCAGTTCAAGGCCATGCCTTTCGGCCTCAACCTGGCTCCTTGGGCCTTCACCAGACTGATGTCACATGTGATAGCGTTCCATCGCACACAGTCCAGGGTGACTACTTTGGCATATCTGGACGATATCCTCCAGAAGTATTCCAATGCTGCCTTACTGGAGTCGGATGTCGCCACTCTATTGGGCTTGCTCACATCGCTAGGATTCAGAGTCAACGAGGAGAAGTCGGACATGGTACCTTCTCAGTCGTTTTGTCATCTGGGGATGGCTTTCCAAACCCAATTCAATTTGATCGCGGTTCAGTTACGGATCTCATTCCTCTTGGTCGGCTGCGTGTCAGACCTCTCCAACACTTTCTGCTCAGTCGTTGGAGACCGAATGTTGATTCTCTGGATCTGGTGCTTCCGTTTCCGGAATCTCTTTATCCTCACCTTCTTCCCTGGACAAATGTTCAGTGGATTACGCAGGGTGTTCCATTGTACTTACCCACATCCGATCGCGTTCTGACGGCAGATGCCAGCGATCTCGGATGGGGTGTGACGTTGGATCCTCTCGGTCTTTCCTTACACGGCATGTGGGACCTAGATCAAGCAGCTCTACACATCAACCAGAAGGAGCTTCTTGCTCTTCTTCTGAGTTTCAGGCAGTGGATCCCTCACCTGTAGAATCGCCAGGTCCTTCTGCTGTCCGACAATTCGACAGTGGTTGCTTACATTCGGAACCAGGGCGGCACGCACTCAGTTCCGATGTACGAATTGGCTCGGGATCTTCTACTGCTTGCTCAGGATGTTCACGCCGGAGTGGTTGTTCATCACATTCCCGGTCGACTGAACGTCCTAGCCAGCTCCCTGTCCCGACAGGGCAGGGTTATTTCCACCGTGTGGATGCTCCACAGGGCAGTGTTCCAGTCGCTTTGCGATCTCTGGGGACGTCCCCACATCGTTCTCTTTGCGACTCGTTGGAACCATCAGGTGGACATTTTCGTGTCCCCATGTCCAGATCCTCTGGCTTTTGCCATGGACGCTCTGTCACTCGATTGGAATGGTCTAGTCGGCTACGCCTTCCCTCCAGTTCTGATTCTGCCTCAGGGTCTAGCCAAAATTCGAACCTGCAGTTGTCGAATCATTCTGATCGCTTCCCTGTCACCTCAGCGGGTGTGGAGGATCAATCAGCTCCGCTCGCTGATGGCGGCGGTTCCGGCTCGTTTCCCGCTACGTTGCGACCTTCTTTGTCAAGGTCACCCAAGGAGGTTTCACGGTGACCTGACTTCATTGTGCCTTCACGCATATATTTTTTCAGGTCCTGTCTCCTCTGTAGAGGTTTTTCGAGATGAGCAGTGGAGTGCATTTCTTCTTCAAGGAGGCACTCCACTGGTTTAGCTTATGCAGCTAAATGGAAGGTCTTCAGTCGATAGTGTGCTGATCACTCTGTTGATTATGCCAATCCTTCAATTTCACAGATTGCGGAGTTTCTGGTATATCTGTTTGATTCTCGGGGTCTCCAGCCTGTTACCATCAAGGGTTACAGGTCCATGCTTTCAGAGACTTTTTATTATGCGGGGAAGCGTCGTATCGGCACTAATCCTTACCTCTCCAAGCTTGTTCGGCACTTTTCTTTGAAAAGGCCTCGGACTTTGCAGCTGACCCCATGATGAAATCTTTTGTGGGTGCTGCTTTGCTTTGGGGGGGGGGGGGGGGGGGGTGGGGGGTGCTGTTCAAACCTTTATCACAGGTGGATATGCTTTTTCTCACATATAAGACGGCGTTTCTGATGGCGTTTGCTTCTGCCAGACGGGTTAGTGAGCTTCACGCCCTCTCGGTTGACCCGGCCCTTTTTAGGAGCTCTCCCAACAGTGTTACTTTTACCACTGATTGCTCTTTTCAGGCCAAGAATCAGTTACCAGATACTACTCCTCCTCCTATCTGTATCAGGGCTCTTCCTTCTGTTGAGGGTAATCGTCCTTTGCTCTGTCCGGTCCGTGCTATTCGCATTTATCTCGATCGGACACGTTTCATACAGAAAGGCAGGAAACGGTTTTTATGTGTACCCATACTATGTATGGTACACATAATGCCAGCACCGGGGTGACCATCCGTCGTTCGTCCATCCGCCTGTCCGTCTGTCCATCCATCCGTCTATCCGTACGGCGTCCATATCCATTTCTCTGGCATTCGATAACTAGAAAAATATTGCTTGGATTGTCAAGTTACTTTATATTTGTGTTCAGGTTACTGATGTGCCGAGCTGTATAGTTTTTGGTGTAAATCGGATAATTTGATCCCGAGATATTAACCCTTTATCCTTCAAATTGAAAATTCCTCCAATCCCTTTGGCATTCGATAACTTGAAAAATATTACTTGGATTGTCAAGTTACTTTATATTTGTGTTCAGGTTACTGATGTGCCAAGCTGTATAGTTTTTGGTGTAAATCTGTTATTTTGATTTTGATCCTGAGATATTAACCCTTTATCCTTCAAATTGAAAATTTCTACAATCCCTTCGGCTTTCGATAACTTGAAAAATATTGCTTGGATTGTCAAGTTACTTTATATTTGTGTTCAGGTTACTGATGTACCGAGCTATATAGTTTTTGGTGTAAATCTGATAATTTAATCCTGAGATATTAACCCTTTATCCTTCAAATTGAAAATTCCTCCTATCCCTTTGGCATTCGATAACTTGAAAAATATTGCTTGGATTGTCAAGTTACTTTATAATTGTGTTCAGGTTACTGATGTGCCGAGCTGTATAGTTTTTGGTGTAAATCTGATAATTTAATCCTGAGATATTAACCCTTTATCCTTCAAATTGAAAATTCCTCCAATCCCTTTGGCATTCGATAACTTGAAAAATATTACTTGGATTGTCAAGTTACTTTATATTTGTGTTCAGGTTACTGATGTGCCAAGCTGTATAGTTTTTGGTGTAAATCTGTTATTTTGATTTTGATCCTGAGATATTAACCCTTTATCCTTCAAATTGAAAATTTCTACAATCCCTTCGGCTTTCGATAACTTGAAAAATATTGCTTGGATTGTCAAGTTACTTTATATTTGTGTTCAGGTTACTGATGTACCGAGCTATATAGTTTTTGGTGTAAAGCTGATAATTTAATCCTGAGATATTAACCCTTTATCCTTCAAATTGAAAATTCCTCCTATCCCTTTGGCATTCGATAACTTGAAAAATATTGCTTGGATTGTCAAGTTACTTTATAATTGTGTTCAGGTTACTGATGTGCCGAGCTGTATAGTTTTTGGTGTAAATCTGATAATTTAATCCTGAGATATTAACCCTTTATCCTTCAAATTGAAAATTCCTCCAATCCCTTTGGCATTCGATAACTTGAAAAATATTGCTTGGATTGTCTAGTTACTTTATATTTGTGTTCAGGTTACTGATGTGCCGAGCTGTATAGTTTTTGGTGTAAATCTGATGATTTGATCTCGAGATATTAACCCTTTATCCTTCAAATTGAAAATTCCTCCAATCCCTTTGGCATGTGATAACTTGAAAAATATTGCTTGGATTGTCAAGTTACTTTATATTTGTGTTCAGGTTACTGATGTGCCGAGCTGTATAGTTTTTGGTGTAAATCTGATAATTTAATTCTGAGATATTAACCCTTTATCCTTCAAATTGAAAATTCCTCCAATCCCTTTGGCATTCGATAACTTGAAAAATATTGCTTGGATTGTCAAGTTACTTTATATTTGTGTTCAGGTTACTGATGTACCGAGCTGTATAGTTTTTGGTGTAAATCTGTTATTTTAATCCTGAGATATTAACCCTTTATCCTTCAAATTGAAAATTCCTCCAATCCCTTTGGCATTTGATAACTTGAAAAATATTGCTTGGATTGTCAAGTTACTTTATAATTGTGTTCAGGTTACTGATGTGCTGAGCTGTATAGTTTTTGGTGTTAATCTGATAATTTGATCCGCAGATATTAACCCTTTATCCTTCAAATTGAAAATTCCTCCAATCCCTTTGGCATTCGATAACTTGAAAAATATTGCTTGGATTGTCAAGTTACTTTATATTTGTGTTCAGGTTACTGATGTACCGAGCTGTATAGTTTTTGGTGTAAATCTGTTATTTTAATCCTGAGATATTAGCCCTTTATCCTTCAAATTGAAAATTCCTCCAATCCCTTTGGCATTTGATAACTTGAAAAATATTGCTTGGATTTTCAAGTTACTTTATAATTGTGTTCAGGTTACTGATGTGCTGAGCTGTATAGTTTTTGGTGTTAATCTGATAATTTGATCCGCAGATATTAACCCTTTATCCTTCAAATTGAAAATTCCTCCAATCCCTTTGGCATTTGATAACTTGTAAAATATTGCTTGGATTGTCAAGTTACTTTATAATTGTGTTCAGGTTACTGATGTGCTGAGCTGTATAGTTTTTGGTGTAAATCTGATAATTTGATCCTGAGATATTAACCCTTTATCCTTCAAATTGAAAATTCCTCCAATCCCTTTGGCTTGAGATAACTCAAAAAATATCAATCCGATTGTCATGTTACTTTATATATTTATTCAGGTTACTGATGTGCTGTGCTGTATAGTTTTTTTATGTAAATCTGATAATATGATCCAGAGATATTAACCCTTTATCCATCAAATTAGACACTCCTCCAATCCATTTCTATATGTACCCATACCTTGTATGGTGTACATAATGTTGGCATCCGTGGTGGCCCTCCGTCATACAGCTTTCTACTAGTTGTGCGTATGGGTACACATCTGACGATTTCATCGGCCTATTTTTTCTGTCTCTTATTCCGGGTTGACAGAAGATCTCTCCTCAATCCATTTCTCGATGGATTTGTCTTGCTATTCGTCCGGCTTACGGTCGTTTAGCAGCTGGCGATTGTATTACCAATCGTATTTCTGCCCACGAGGTGCAGGTATTCTAACTCCGTCAAGTTGTCGGATGTTATGCAGGCAGCCTACTGGAGAAATGCCTCTACTTTCTCCACCTTCTATCTGCGCCAGTTGCAGGAGCAGTCGGAGGACCTTTTTGCCTTGGGTCCTCTTTCTTCTGCTCAGGCTGTTGTCTGTCCTAGCCATTAGGCTTCTTGAAGGTCAGTTTCAGCCTTGCACTGTTACTGCCCTTTTCTGTCTGTGTGTCACACAGGCCCATATGTCTCCTTTCATTGTCCTTTACCAATGATTGCGACGTTATGGTTGATAAGCCTCGGGACCTGTTCCTTCTGCTTCACGGTTCCAGTGCACTGGGGTTATGTGTGGGTTGGTTATGCGATTCCCTCCCGCCTATTGTCTATTCAGCCTGTAGTAAACAATTGTGAGTAGGTTGATAAGAAATCTAAATTTTATAATAAATTTCCTTTCTTATTATACCTACCACAATTGTTTACATGGAGGCCCTCCCGTCTTCTTTACGGGTAAAGAATCCTTCCTTCCCACTGATCACATAACTCTAACGTTTGACGGATTCAAAAAGAATGAGTCTTTAGCGACATATATGCGCACTGGCAATGGAAGTCGTGGAGTTGTACTTGGGAGAGAGCGTCCCGTACTGGGTCTGCGCCGGTTGCTCTCGACCCAGTTTTGGCTTATTTTTTCTTGGTGCTTTTGCACCACTTTTCTTTCCCAAATTGCTTGGGAAAGACAAAAATAGAGAGTATTTTATCCGAGTTAGGGACTTCCACTGTAGTGCAAGCCTGTAGTAAACAATTGTGGTAGATATAATAAGAAAGGAAATTTACTATAAAATTTAGATTTCCATTAAATAGGTTCAGCCCATGATGTAAGTGAATCACTGTCGGTTACTGAGTGTCTTCATTCACAATTTGAAAGCAGTTTTGCAGTTTAGATTGTTGAATGTGATACATTAGTTAAACTGGAACATATCAGTGATGAGTTGAGATATGGCCTTGGAAACATTTATTTATTTATTGGTGTTTAACCCTTTACCTAACACAGTATTTTTAAAAAATAATTAAATTTCACATTTTTTGAAAATGAATTACACAATTTTTCAATAAAATCATACAAATATGGATATTGTTAGAACCAGCTCAACAAGCTGTTTCTAATGATATCCCTATTTGTATGGTTTTATTGAGAAACTTCTGACATATATTAGGCTGTGGTAGGTTTAATCTGGTTAATTTTCTGGCTGTTTTTGGCTGCTATGTTAGGTAAAGGGTTAACTCCTTACATGCTGCAGGCGTATATTCCTGCCCAAGACAGTATTTCTCTTGCCACTGAAATAATTATAATTTGGGCATTTTTAAGCAAATTTCACCTCTGTAACTTGTATGGAGTTTTTCACCAATGATTCCTTAAATGTGGATGAATTTTTCATCAAATCTTGTCTTGGAGGCTTCACAGCCTCCAGCAGTCATGACTGGATTTGATGAAAAAAATTTAGAAAATACTCTGCAGGTTAAGAGTTAAGGTCACACATTTCTACACAATGGCAAATTGTGACTGCAACTTGAGATAAAGTCCAGTTAAATCAATCGTTCATACCCATGTTTCCCCTTTTTGGAGGACTTTCATCCAAAGCATTGGTGACTGGGTCCTATTTTTCCAGTAAAATAGAGCTTGTTTACCACAGTACTGGTTTTGGTGATTCTTGCACCTGTTCCTGTTTCTGAACTATTATCCTTACAGGGAAATATTCCAACTACATCATCAAGGCATGTCTTCATCAAAGGCATGCCTTGATGATGTAGTTGGAATATTCGATCAGCCTGAATTGAGCAAATATTTACTGCATCCCTCTCGCCTAGTTAATCATCTTCAAGATGCCCCTGATTCGATTTTCAAGGTTCAATTTGATTTCAAATAACAGATCCGATTTGATTTGCGATTTGATTCAAATCAAAATGTGCGATTTGCAGGGCCTTAGTTGTAATGTTCTTTAACCCTTTACCTAACGTGAAAAGCAGATGACACTTGCAAAAAAAATTCTTGAATAACCTGGAATAACTGATTTTTTTCATTTTTTGTCTCAAAAACATAGGTTATGACCTTTCATTGGAACGAACTCATTCCAAAGAGGGGTCATAACCTATGTTTTTGAGACAAAAAATAAAAATTAATTTTTGAGAATAGCACTGGCCGGTTTTGGCCGTTACATTTGGTAAAGGGTTAAATAATAATAAAAATCAAAACTAAGCATTTGCTTATATACTGGAGTTTCAAAATACACAATTTGTATACGTGCCTCAAATAAACATACAAAATACCTCTTTTTGGCTCACCAACTTATTCAAAGTAGTGAGCTGTTATGATGGGTATGGCGGCATCCTTGTACACGTGGGTCGAACATGTTCAGTTTTATAAAAGTTTGTGTTTAGGTAATTTTCTCATAGTCCTGTGCCCCTAGGGCTTTGATAGTTCATATGTGGGTAGCAGGGGACCTTCCCAACGGTATTCTTTCCCAAAACAAGTTTTTATACCAACACTTTCGAAGAAAATGGGGGTATACTGGATTACATGCGTCCGTGTGTCCGTCTGTGCATCTGTTTGTCCGTGTGTGAGTCTGTCCGAGAATATACATAACTTTCATAACTTAAATAAATTATTATTTTCTATAATATTTGTTGGTCATAGGTATGCCCACAATGCCCTCACTAGTTATTTTTTTTTTTTTTTATTACTTGTTGACTTATACCCCATTCTCATGAGCAGATTTGATCCCTGACTATCCTTGATCGGGGATTAAAAGTTTAACCCCCAACTGGTTTTTTGGTCATGTGAACGCGTTTAATACCCGATCAAACAGGAATTTAAATAATCCACCCCATAGGGTAGTACCTTTTACGGATAATCGGGAATCAACTCTCAAAGCCTCGTCATGTAAATGGTGCCTCCTTAATAATTGGTGATTAAAAAGCATCTCGAGTTGTCATCGTTGCAGTAACAACGTGTCGCATTGCGTTTCCGGAAACTTTTGGCACTATTTGACATACTAGAACACACTGTGGCAAATTCCTGCTGTTTTTTTCGGAATTTCTCCATTGTGCTACTCGAAAATGCTAAAAGCAACTAGAAAAATGGTTAAAAGAGGTGCTTCAAGGATAGATACTGATGTAGAGGTGTTACTTGATCTATGGCTAGATCGAGACGTTGAAGCAATACTTGATAACCCAAAATTATGTCGAACGGGGATATACAGCAACATTGTCACACGTCTAGAAGAAGGCGGCATCCATAAGACAGAAGAACAGATCCGTATTAAAATGAAGAATCTTCGGAAGATGTACCGGGATTGTCGGGCCAAGCTAGCGACAAGCAGTGGAAGTGGAAAGACATGCAAGTTTTTTGACAGACTTGATGCCATTCTGGGTGATCGCCCTGCATTGTCTCCCTTGAAAGTAGTAGACTCAGGCAAAAGAAAGCGAACCACGGAGGCTGAGTCGGATAATGATGACCACGCCAGTAATATCAGTGGTGTGGAACCCATTTTCGATCAGTTAGGAGACCCAGAACCGCAAGGTAATTTAGAAGCCGATACATTGCCACAAGACTCGGAGGAAGCTGTTGAGACGAGCCAGGTGAGAAGAAATATTAGGTCGTCTTCATATAAACTCCCCACCAAGCCGCCGAAAAAGTCGAAACTTGAGGTCGCACTGGGTACAGTCATAGACAAATTCACTTCTTCCAACGAAAAGATCGAGGATAGAGCTGCCGAACTGGAAGCCAAGAGATTGGAAGTAGAGATAAAGAAAACCGAAGTCTGGAAAGTATGCATCGAGTCAGAGGAGAGGCTGAAGAAGAAGGAGCATGATCACCAGTTGCGCATGATGGAGATGATTCTACGCATGGTGCCATCCCGTGGTGGACAACCTGATTACAATTTCGCTCCGCGCCAAATGCCTGCATCTACCAGTGCTACTTTACCCCCGTTCAATGCCAGCGGAAGCTACGTCGAACAGGACAGGAGGTCTTTGTACCAAATGTAGTGTACTCATGCTGTTTTTACACTGATAACCTTGTCGCCATGACCTGTGAGACTCTCCGTCAATCATTTGAGATCTTGAGACACACTTTATTAGTTCACTTTTGCATTTTTTTCTTTTTCAAGTATAATGAGTGTCGGCTACCTCATTTCAAATTCGAAGCCAGTAAATTATTTCAGTAAATCGAAATATCATTCAGTATTATTTATCATCCTTAGTGATAGAGCTGTAGGTTTCTGAATTTCTAGTTCAGTTTCTGTTTCTGTTTTTCAGGTGGTATAAAGCCTCGGTTCGGTTCGGTTTTTGTTTTTTTATGAGGCCAAATAAAATTCAATAAAACTCATTCTTATGTCCCGAATCATAACTGAATGGCAGTGAAATTAAGTGAAACTCAATGAATGCTCCGATTAAGCTGTAATATGTGACGAATCGGGAAGGCCAATATAATAATTACCGGAATATACGAAAATTTTATTGTACTCTGCCATTTTTCCAGGTCTGACGGCTGCACACAACTTGACAAAAGCTGCAAACACAACTAAACTGACATAAAACATTGGAAATTCACAGAATGTAACTTTCCCAGAGTAGTGAGAGATCCCAGACACTGCCAGTAGCAGTGTCTGGGGACTCACTACTCTGGGAAGGCTACATTCTGTGGATTTCTGCAGCCAGAGGGTATTTTAATAAAAAATTTAAAAACCTTTTTAGATTACTTGAGGTTGACAGTTTCGGTTTCGGTTTTTAAAAAAAAAACCTAAACCTCGGTTCCGTTTCGGTTTACCTACAGCCATACTTAGTGAAATTGTCCCAATAAGTTTTGAAGGGTTAAAAAATGATTTTTGTCACCAGGAGGTCTATACTTTGGTTCCAAACAAAATACCGCGTATCTATTTTTTGCAGAATGTTTTGCACAATTTCAGTATCCAACACCTTATAAAAAGTACCAAAGATACCATGATCGACCGCTTGCATTCCTTTACCCTTTCCCCACCAGTTGCAACTATGGTCGTCATGTTTTAAACTCAGCATCGTGCAGCAAATTAACCAATAAAGTTTTCTGCCTGTAGGCTGCATATTTCAAATTTTAAATTGTTCGCCCCTTTTCTCTGCAAATGAACATTCTCCAGCAGTAGGCATCTGCATGGATGAATCGAACCCACTCAAAAACTTTGTAGTAAAAAGACAAGCCATTAGTTCAGCCTACATCAGAGAAGATCTGTCATAATTGAATGCAACAGCCCCTGAGGACTGTTTGATTTAATTGTAACAAATCTTCCCTCTGAATCTACAGTTCTTCTCTCAACTATGTGACAATTGTAACAGTATCATGTTGAAATGGTTAACACATGTACGTTGTTTGTACTCAGATGTCGCCGAAGCTACAGCACCCCCCTCTGCCACCCCGTCCTCAAACACACACACACACACATGCACCACCCCACACACAGTTGGCTCATGTCAGTGAAGCATATGTCATACACATACTTGCATTTATTTTTAAATCAAATAATCATCTTTAACTTCAATGTACAACGTCCAAATGTTTCACCAATATGTTTGATCAGCGAGGACGCGTCTCTACCTGGAAGCAAATAGGATGAAATCATACCCAATTGAAGCGAACATCGTTGAAAAATATATGAGCAAGTAGGTCTCAAGCAATCTTCGCATCTTGGGATGGAGCTCCAACTTCAACTGATCCTTCGGTCTCCTTGCATAATAGATCTCCTGTTTTGGGTATCTGGGGCCAGCCCCTCGTCGAAAACATCGTTCATGGTCTCACAAAAGTTGTGAAGAATGCAACATGCCGCAATTACATCACACGCAAAAGTAACATGAATGTCCAACCTTTTCATCAATACCCTCCACCTGGCCTTCAGGCGTCCCAAAACAATTTTCAATCGTCATCCTGGCCCTGCTTAGACAGTAGTTAAAAACAGTTTCGACATCTGACACTGCGCTGCATCCTGCATATGGCTTCATCAGCCATTTCCGTAGAGGATAAGCGGGGTCCCCAATGAGAGTAACAGGGAACGTTGCTTCACTGTCACCGTTTGGCAACTTTATTGCTTTATCTGTAGGAAAAAGGATGTCGCTCTCCCCGCGGTCATATATATTCGAATTCGCCAGGACTCGTGTATCATGAACTTTACCGGGCCAACCAACATTAATCTCACAGAAGAGGTACTTGTCGTCGCACACTGCTTGGAGGATCAGGGAATATTTCCCCTTCCTATTGACATAATCACCATGATTATTTTCGGGTTCGATGATTTTGACATGACAGCCATCGATAGACCCACCACAATTTTGATACCTGAAACTGTGCCTATATCCTTTCACCATGGGTTCAAGTTCTCCACCTTCTGGAAAATAGATGTATGTATCTTGTAACCATTCACAAATAGTCTCACATACCTTATGAATGACCAAACACACTGCAGGAGTGGACACTCCAAATAGCTTTCCCACAGGTCTATTCACAATTGGAAGCCACCCAACAGAGAGTTATAGCAACCTGCTTGTCAACCAGGATCAGCTCTCTGACACAACGATCGGAGGGCCGAATAAAACTGTCCAATTCTTGACAGAGTTTCTCGAAAGATGTCTTCTTCATCCTGAAATTTTTATTCCATTGGTGGTCAGTATATGTTTGTTTAACTATGTTGTCAAACCCGTTCCCGGCACGTTCCCTTTTCCAGCAAGACCTGAATTGCATGGTACCTGCAATTACCCCCAGAGACAAGGCGTAGGGCAGAGCCCTTCTTCTATAACGATTTACTCAATCCATCGTCAATAGCAGAATAACCGACTGGGCAGTTCACCCGTTGATTTAAAACGCATGTGAACGCAGATTATTTCCACAAATATAATCGGGTATTAAAATTCAATACCAGATTAAAAATAATACCCGACTATTTCTCGCCATGTGAATTGCCCTTTAGAAATTGTAGGAAATAGACATTATTTGTCTGTTCAGCCTGTATCTCAGGTATGGGTTATCGGATTTCAGTGAAATATGGCATGCAGTTTGCCTATGACAAAGGCTTCTGCCTCATTGCATAAAACTTCCAAACACCAAACAATTTACCATACCTTTTGACTTAGAAATTGTTGGAAATTGTTGAAAACTTTCGAAGAAAATAGGGTGGGGGTGGGGGGGGGGTGGGGGTATACTGGATTAGGGTTATCAGATTTCAGTGAAATATGGCATGCAGTTTACCTATGACAAAGGCTTCAGCCTCATTGCATAAAACTTCAAACACCAAACAATTTACTTTACGTTTTGACCTAGAAATTGTTGGAAATTGTTGAAAACGTTCAGAGAAAATGGGGGGGGGGGGGTATAGTGGATTGCATCCGTCCATCTGTGCTTCCGTTCGTCAGTCTGTACGAGAATATTCATAAATAATATTTGTTGGTCATAGGTATGCCCACACTAGGCGATACACCACGTGGGGGTATGCACCGGACGACAGTCCAGCTCTTGTTTTTGCAATTTTAACAAAATTTTGCAGTAAAAACTTGCATTTTTTTAAGTTGTATGAATTTGCATTTCGGTCATATTGTGTGCATGTTATGTTCCTTTAACAAACCTCTTTGGTGTTTATTTGTCCTGTTATGATCTTCAGAGGAAACTAATACCTCATTACTACAAAATTTAAGAATATTTGTATCTTTTTTTACCTCATTTCTATAAAATTTAAGAATATTTTTATATTTTTTTTACAATTTTTAATGTTTTTTCGCCGAAAATTTTACAGCCCAGTGTTGTAAGAGTTTGATAAGTGTTTGGGATGCTCCACCTCAGTGAATAACGCTCATAGTGTGTTTTTTTTTTCAATTTCAATTAAATTTTTCAATGAAACTTAGCCTTTTTGAAGTTGTAAGAGTTTGCATTTAGGTCAGATTGTATGTATGTTATGTTACTTTAGCAAAGCTATTTCATGTGTATTTGTCTTCTTATGACCTTCAGGTGCAACTAACACCTCATTACTACAAAAGTTAAGTATAGTTTTACATTTTTTTTCACAAATTTTAAATGTTTTTTTGGACTGTGAAAATTTCATGGTCCAGTGTTGTAAAAGTTTGTGTTAAGGTTAACAGTTATTTATATTTTTGCAAGTCAAGCTTTTCAATTTGATTTAAGGTCAGCATTTATATATTGTACTTCTACCTAATTTCACAGAATAAGAGTTTTTCTTTAGATCAAGTACTGTGTAGATTTTGGCAGCCTGTCTTCTGATTACCCATTTCACATTGCTCGAACTGTATCAAGCATGAATGTAGGACAGCAGACAGGATTAGACATCCCTCTTGTTGAGCTTGATGCCTATTTATTGTAAGATAAAATGTGTTTTTATGGAACTGCAACAGTCAACAGCATGCATATGAAGTATCATCATGGTGGAAGAATAAGGGTGGAACCATTTCCTCCAGCCTTTCCTTATCTTCACTAATAGGCTCATCTATGGGATTGCATGCTGCATTGTTAATGATATGTGGTTTCTATAATAAATAGGTTCAGCTCATCATCTATGTAAAGAATTGTTGACAATCAGGTGATCAAGTCTAAGGGCTAAAGGCCGCTGAGCTATGCAGACTGTAATACTTGAACTTGTGGCACTTATTCATGAGGCCAAGGCTCTCTTTGTTGTGATTTTGTTAAGAAGTAATTGTACATCTCAATTGAAGAAGGAAATCTTTGGTTCAGAGATGATGGTAAAAACTTCAGTCCAAAATCTAATCAGATGTTTTCATGGTTACAAGTGTATAAGTAGAAAGATTGTGATGTATTGATGACTTCCAATGTGGTGTTATAGATCTGGCATTCCCACATTAGTATCAGATCAAACTGTGTTGAATTTAGCTGAAAACTTTTCTTGAAATTTCCATTGAAAACATAATTCTATTGGTACAGAAATTCAGAAAGGATTAAATCACATGCTGTACCTTTTAAGAGAAGTTAGATGCATGCAAAAAAAAATTAATGGAAGAATAAATTTAATCATTAATCTTTCAGGAAAAACATAATTGATTTCTGTTTTTAGGGAAATCAAAGGTAAATCTTGTGAGTGGTTTTATACAACAGTTGGTAAAAAGTTTCACCGATTTGGCAGTGCTAAAGTGGTACAGTCATTGTACAAACGAAAAGCAGAGTGTAAGTATGTTATTAAAATATAAAACTGGCATAGAGCCCTGTAAATATTGGGGATTCGATTTGTTTTGAATCTGTCTGCTAATCAAAATTTAATTTTTTAAGGAATCCGGATTGGCAGAATAAAATTAATGTATTTTATGCTGTTTTTAATGGAAGTAGCTCTCCAAATTGCAGATAATTGTCATTTATTTATGACACTTTTGTTACAATGAGACCTTTTAATTAGAGCTGGGTGGTATACTTTATATACTGTGTAATATTGGTATCAAGCCAATATTGATTTATCATACCATTAAAATCTCAAAATACAAAAATTTTGGTGTTGAAAAATGCTCCTGTCGTAAGCTAAGAATAGTTATTTAATAATTAATTGTTGTTTTTGTTTGGGTTATGTGATATAAACCGAAAATTCTCGGCACAAGCTTCGTAACTCGCATAGTGAGTTATGATTAAGCTTGTGATGAGAATTTTAGGTTTATATCGCATAACCTGAACAGAAACAACAGTTAATTCTTATAATTTAAAAGATAGATACTGGGGAAGATAAATAAAGTGTATAATCAATGTTTATTTAAACAAAAATAATTTATGTTTTTTTCTGTAGACACGGCAGCCCCTGAAAATATGGGTCAGGTCAATCAGATCACAGAACGTTCATTCACTTGTCAGCTTCAACACTGCATTTTTAGATTATAACGTGATTGGCGGCAGTCATCAAACATACTCAATTGTTCATCTGCCAATCGTTTAAATCGCCAGTTTTGTTTATTTGAAAGCGATATAAAGTCATTATTTGTGTCTACATGTAATCAAATTATTTCCACTGGATCTCCAATGCTGAACATTCCATATTCGTCCCCCATGATGATGATTTTCTTCGTAACAATTGGGAAAATTGTCAGTCGCTGGTTTGTTTGCTTTTTTATTATTTACCAGTTACCATACTTGAATGCAGATGATAACATCAGTGGACGGAGACACTGAGATAGATGGGTCACATAAAAACTTGAAAAAGTTATATGTTAAATTATTGGGTCTCTTAGTTTGGTTTTCTCAATTATGATGCATTAATTTTATTGTTTATTAAAAATTAAATAATATTTGTTACTTGCCGAGTTGACAATTCATGCATATTCAGCTGACAAGGTGGGTGGTGCTTACTTAATAACTTCTGTACAAATTTCCTAATAATTTCAGTTATAGAGGCATGGTTAAAAACATTCTCCTGTGCGCCCATTCGAGTTATACAATTTTGACAAATGTCACCTGGTACAGAATGAACCAATCATATGTTGGGAGAGTAAAACTGATTAAATTATTATTTATTAAGTATTCTTATATAGCATTTTATCCCCACTGTTAAGTAGGCTCAAAGCGATTTACACAATTGCTGTATTACCTTTTGAGTATTACAAGCAGGTGCTCAGCACACTTCGATTATTGTGGGATAACCTCTGATGTGTCAACTTCCAGGCCTCGTTCTTCACGAATACTACTAAAAATACTTTAGCCTGCATAGAGTTTGTCTCTCTCCGCACAGGGGACAGCCATTTTACATCCCAACCCAATATGATAGTTCAGCATGACAGCATCATAACTGATACTGCCAGAGACTGTTTGGACACTTCACGAACTTTCCCTAGCCGGGGATCGATCCCAGGCCTCTGAAAGTGAAATCAGCACACTTATCCACTCGTCCACCACTCTCTAAAAAAAGCAGGCAGTTCAGACAACAGAACATGAACCAAAAATGACTGAGAAGTGCATATGGACTACTTTTTGCACAGACACTTGTCACCGGTGATTTGATGTAATAAAAATGCTGAGAAAAAATACCCAAAGGGTATTTTCTGTCAGAATTTTTATTAGCTCACCTGACTGAAAGTCAGTGTGAGCTATTGCCATCACTTGGCGTCTGTCGTCCATCGTCTGTGTTCCGGCGTCCGGCGTCCACCCTCGTCATCCGTCATACGTTAGCTTTTACAAAACAATCTTCTCCTCACAAACCAATGGCCCAAATTGAAGCATATATGGGCCACATCATCTTGGGGGTATTCTGTTATAGTTTTGTTCAAATGGGGTCTCCGAGCTTTTTGAGCGTGGTCTTATGCCCAAATATGATGAAATTCTTTTAAAATCTTCTTTTCATGAACCACAAGTGGGAATGCTTTGATATTTGGTATGAAACTTCCTCTGGTATTCAAGATTAAAAGTTGTTCAAAGAAAGTTGATAGGTCCATATTTGGGCTCTCCAGGGGATGGGCTCACTTTTGAGCTCCCCTGAAAATTTCTATTTCAAGAACCAATGGAGCAATTTGAACCAAATTTTATATGTGGCATTAGTTGACCCTAAGTACTACATTCATGCCCCCAAAAATTTTTTGTGGTTCCCCATGGGAACCCCTGGAGCTAAAAATAGAACAAAAATGAAAAGTCCAATATTTCCCAAACTGCACGGACTAGAGATTTTGTATTTAGTATGCCGCTTTCTTCTGAGCAGTTGAAACAATTGGACAAAAAAATTGCTGGCGAATCTGTCATATGGTCTGTTTTTGGTGTTATGAAAATATGATGACTCAGCATTTTTTAACACTGAAGTCAATGGAAAAAGATTACATGTTTACCTTTTTAAAAATATCTTCTCCTCACAAACCAATGGCCCAAATTGAAACATATATGGGCCATATCATCTTGGGGATATTCTGTCTTAGTTTTGTTCAAATGGGGTCTCTGCCCTTTTTGGGCTTGGCTTATGCCCAAATATCGGTAAATTCATTAAAAATCATCTTCTCATGAACCACAAGTGGGAATGCTTTGATATTTGGTATGAAACTTCCTCTGATGTTCAAGATTAAAAGTTGTTGAAAGAAAGTTGATAGGTCCATATTTGGGCTCTCTTGGGGATGGGCTCACTTTTGAGCTCCTCTGAAAATTTCTATTTCAAGAACCAATGGTGTGATTTGAACCAAATTTTATATGTGGCATTAGTTGACCCTAAGTACTACATTCATGCCACCAAAATTTTTGGCGGTTCTCCGTGGGAACACCTGACGCTAAAAATAGAAAAAAATGAAATGTCCAATATTTCCCAAACTGCATGGACTAGAGATTTTGTATTTGGTATGAAGCTTTCTTCTGAGCAGTTGAAACAATTGGACAAAAAAGTTGCTGCGAATCTGTCATATGGTTCATTCAGATTACATTTTCTCTATACCCATAACCCTTACAGTTTAGGATAACTTGGTCCAGGTGAGCATTTTAGGCTCTCTTGAGCCTCTAGTTTCATCAAATGGTCAGTAGTGAGTCACTGTGTTATTTCCAGTTTTTTGACAATACATTCATTATTTGTTAAATTCGCCATGTCTTATTGTCATCTTTATGTGTTGTTTGAGTATGAGCATTCTGAGTTTCTGATGATTATAGAAAAGTTACCTACAGCAAAATATTGCAAATTAATGTTTGGTATTTACATTTTAGTAATAGGACTCACTAAATTATGATTGAAAACTGTTTTTGTAAACCGTTTACCGTGAATCGTGGAGTACCACAAGGCAGTTGTCTTGGCCCTGACTGTTTTTTGGCCTATCTCACTAACCCCTTTATATGATGCTGTGAAGAAATTCTTACCAAAACATTCATGGCTATGATAATAAACCTGGTGAAATTAAAACAGAGTTTCTCATCCTCAGCTCTTCCCATCAGCTTAAAAGAGTCAAAATTAATAAATTGGAATTTGGTATTGCAACTATTCAGGCAGTACACAATGTTAAAAATTTGGGTCTTTACGTTGATAAAAACATTTTTTTTAAAGTTGATGTGGTAGATCTATATATGTTACTTCTGTCTTATCATTGTTCAGTTTAAGACAGTTTTAGTGTCTTCCATGCTTTGATGTCTGAAATGCAAATGTAAGACACTGTTCTAATCTCAGTAGTTTCAAAAAACTGCTAAAGACTTATCTTTTAGAACTGATATCCAAAATTGGTTAATGTTTGTATCCATTTTGTCCTCATTTTACTCTTCTTAGATGAAATATTCATATTATTTCAGGTTGTGCTTATTGTGTACTTTTCTCCTGTATAAGCAGTTATTTGTATTCTTGAGTGAAACTTGAGCTCTGTCCTCCAGTAGTTTGTTTACATTTCACATACTCCATAAAGAACAAAATATAACATTTGCATTTTGCACTGTTGGATCAATAAAATTCTCTTATTTTCAAAATATCGACATCATTGATTTATTTGAGACTGTATTTTGAGGTTGTAGCTCTGCGAAACAATGCATTGTTTTTAACATCATAATCTGAGGTCTTCTATCTTTGTTTCTTGTTCTGTTTAGGCATCTGATTTTGAATTGAGTGATAAATGTTATCTTAAAGTCATCCCCAATTTATATTGAAATTTATGAAACTCCTCTTGTAATTTAGGCCTGGACTTCGCCAAAGGCTTTTTGGACCTAATTTACCGGATTTGTTTTTAGCTGTGACAAGCAATGTTGGTCAGTCTATCAGTCTGTCAGTCTGTTTGTAAGTTGGTCTGTGACCAGTGAGTTTTTAAACCCAATAACTTTTAAAATACTTTGATATGCAAGTGTATCTTATTGATGTCTAGCCCCATTTTAAATGCAAGAGTTATATAGTATTTTTGTCCCTGTTATTGCCCTTTATAAACTGGGAATATGTTTCATTTTTCCCATCCATCGGAGCTTAAGTGTAATCTCTCATTTTTTTAATTTCAGCTGTAAATTGGGGACTGATTGATGAACCTCTAAATTTTGTTATAGGAATCTACTACTCCTCATATTGAAGTTACATATAGTTCAGAGTGAAAGCAATGAAAACTCCTTTGACATTATAAAGGGCAATACACCAAACTAAAGTCTGATTACATAATTGATGATAATCACACGAACATAAATGGAAACTAACTTTGTAGGAATGATCACTTGATAATAATCTTCCTGACAAGTCGGTATAAATAACAATTGGTAATTATTTTATCTTTTCAAAATTAGCTTAACTCCTAAAGTTCGGGGGAATTTTGTACATTTTTACTACGTAATGATAATTTACTTCCTGTGACTTTATATTTGTTTCAAGGGCACATTTGCTTAGAAACAGCTGAGATGGCACCAGTACTTAGAATATAACATGCAAGTTGACTCAGATACTAGATGTTGGTACATCTGTCCTATGGTAATAAAAACTGACAAAAGTCAGAGTTATATCTATTGGGGGTTAACAGAATTGATGTTGATGAATGCAAATTTTTCTGAAGCACTTTAACAAAATTATTTTTCAAAGGTGATTTGTAATGTTAGTATGTTTTCAAAGGTACCAACCATGCTACAAGCAAAAGGAGTCTCAGTTTAGTAAGATTCTGTTCATAAACAATTGTTTTGTTACAATTTATTGGAGAGTGCTTCTGGACTTTCTCCAATAAATTGTGATAAACAATTCTGTTTCAACATTTTTTTGCGTTTTCAACTGCAGAGCCTTTTTCAGCAGGGTTTCTAGACTCAACCAGTTAATATTATAGGCACAATATGTTCACTGAGCTGTTGACCATTTGTTAGCTGCCAATAGCATGATTCACACTGAACATGAGAGGAGTGTCCCCTCTTGTTTTGATGGAGAGAGGGATGGAGTTCAGGTTCTCCACAAGAGAAGTTTTGACACATTCAGTTCTTCCCAAGCCTGCTGCCACTCCCTACCACATGCAGGAAATCAAAATAAGTTGAGCGGTAAACACCTGCCTAACATATTAACTTCCATCCACCTCGAACACATGATCTCCGAGTGAAGGAATCAATGTCTCAAAGACTGGAATTGTTAGTATATAAATTAAAATAATAATTTGAGTCCCCGGAATTGTCATAAAATTGCCATCGCTAGTTCATTTTATGATGGTAAACTCATACATGGGATGGCTCTTATAATTCTGTCATTTGGGTGATTCCCAATAATTGACAATCGGTAATAAATGCATTGTCTTCAAATTGAACATGTGATTGACTGACTGATCAGTTGTTCAATTAAATCACAAATGGACGTTTCTTACTCACACATTTCATTAGACACAGAGTATTGAAGATTTCTACATTCCATAACTCAATATGACTTGTCTCTGGGGCATGCGGAATCATAACCAATAAAGATTTAGTTGAATTTCATTAGAATGTTTTTCAACTCAGTGTGACAAAGAGCTTCAATTTTATGGGTTAAAGTTTTTGATACATTTATGGAAATATATTGAATGAATTGATGGTTACACATAACGAATTGGGGATCGCAATTTTTGAAGAGAGCATGACTTAGCTTGTATGCATGCTCATTCTGGTTCTTTCTTGACCAATAGAACCTCTGGATTGCTCAGTGACATATATTTAGCATGGACCTCCCTGCACTTTTATCGACAGATGCATTTGATCGGTTCTATTTATGAACCACGTGACGTCAAAGTGGAGAAGCCAGTAATATTACCATCATTTGATGGAATGTTCATAACAGTCATTGAAGGATTTTACAAAAGATAATAAATAAAATATTAATGGATTTGAATATTTTTCATTCTTATACAAACTGATATTCCAACTAAGGTTGGGTAACACCACAAATTATTTTATATTTATTACTTTCCAAAGTGTGATTTACTGGGATTTCCGGGTTTGATTATAAACGATAACTTCACAAATGAATTATGCAATCAACAATTGGGTCATGTATCCGTATGCGCAAACGAAGACGCTCTGCTGTGGTTGTAATGGGGAGTTCACTGTTTTTTGTTTTTTTTAACCCTTTACCTAACATGAAAAGCAGACAACACTTGCACAAAAATTCTTGAATAACTATTATTTTCATTTTTTGTCTCAAAAACATAGGTTATGACCCCTCATTGAAATGAGCTCAACAAGCCTATGTTTTAGAGACAAAAAATGAAAAAATAATGAAAATTAATTGGCGATTTTTGAGAATAGCGCTGACCGGTTTTGACCATTACGTTAGGTAAAGAGTTAATATGATATAATTATCGTTAATAATGAAAGGTAATAAACAGAGTAATCGCTTGACTGGACTGGTTACGTGAAATAATTCATTCGAGGCGAGGGACTATATTGTAAAACACTTGTGCGTATTCGCGCACTCGTGTTTGTACAACGTCACTCACCTCTCATGAATTATTTCATGTAACCAGTCCAGTCAAGCGATTACTCTCTATATCATTTATGATCAAGACATATTTTATGCAGGCTGAAATAATTGGATTTGTCAAAATAAAGTATCCATAACAAGCAAAATATTATTTCAATGGCAAAAATATGTGACTGTTAAAGTGCTTGGCGACTGCATTTGCAGAGGCATTGACGAAGGCTCTTGATAATTTCGGACTGAAATGATTTTTTGATAGTGGGTATTTCCTCAGGCCAATAAAAATGGCTCCCCCTAAAGTGTAAATGGCTTAGATTGGTATAACTAAGGTGGGCGATTTACAGCTTGCCTGGGGTGATTTAAAGTGATCGATTGTGGCTCCCCAAGGATTTGAAATAGCAAGGACTGTTTATTCCAATAAAAAGTGATTGAAAATTTATAAAGTCTATATCACTTTACATAAAACATGTGTAGAGACAACAGCTGCCAAAATATAATTCTTGAATAACTTGCAGTTTTCATTTTTTACTTCAAAAACATACCTTATGACCCGGCATTTGTTATTGTTTACATTTCTTTGCCTCAAATACATAGCTTTTGAACCTCGTTGAAATGAGTACCACGAGCTTGTCCCATTGAATGTCATAAGGTAAAATTTTGTGGCAAAGATTGAAAACAATAATAAAATCGGAATGGCAATTTTTTTTAATAGGGCTGGACGAATATGGCTGTTATATCAGATAAATAGATACAGTGGAACCCTGTTAATTGAATAGCCACTTTGCCAGTGAAAATTATTAAATTAACAGGAGTATTCAATTAACAGGGATTGCAACACTTTCCTGTTTTCTGGAGATAAACTTAGCATTTATTCTATTATATCTTGTTTGACAGAGCTCCATGAGCTCTGTCAAACAAGATATAATAGATTAAATACCTGTATTGCATGTACTGAGGCCAAATAGGTCTATGCACAAAGGAAAACTGGGGATAGTCAGGGTAATTTCTTGACAGGTTACCAGATTTTTTATTCCGTTAACAGGAGTTTACTCTATAACCTATATTCAATTAACAGGTCAAATTTGTACTGGAGGTATTGTAAATGGTTTTGTGTTGGGAAATTATATTCAGTTAACAGGGTTATTCAGTTAAGAGATATCCAATTAAGTGGACTCCACTGTATCATCGAAAAGGGTTTCCCACTTATTTGTTAATTTATTTATTGGGGATTTAATGACTTTTTCTACAGCCAGGGTCACCTCATGATGGACAGTTTTACGGGTGAAGTATAGTGCTGAAACAGTTAGCTGGGCATAACTGGTTGGAAAAGCTGTCAACCAGATAACTGCTATACCTATAGTTTACAGGATAGAATCGGAAAAATAAATAGTATTTGACTACAAGACGTTAAAATTCTGTTACTGCAAACATTGTCAAAGCTACCAAACTTTTGTCGATTTACAGTGATGTGTACTAGATCTAACATGAAAGGGTTAAGGTGTTGCAATGTTCAATGAACAGTTATTTTGATTGCTTGGGCTGTCAAGTCGCAGATAAATGTTTGTAACAAACTGCCAACAGTTGAGTGCACTGCAGGTTGTTTTCTGCATAAGCAGCAGTGAGCAAGTGCCTGTCAATGTAATAATCTTCTACAGACAAATCTGACATTCTTCTCTTTGATAAGGTGTTGTTAATTGTAAATTATAATGCTGAAAAAATCCCTGCGGCTTCCAAAATAAATTGACTGTTTGGTACTTTACCAGCATGTTTCGAAAAAACATGTTTTAATTTTATTGAACTGTTTAAAAGTATGAATGTTTGTCATGAAAAAGACCTATTTTAAAATCTTGTATTTTAAAATTTGTTTTTCAATGGTCAGTGCCAGACAACCAGGGGCTCTCGGACAATGGGACATATAATAATTTCTTAACACACCCCTTTGATGACTTGTAACATATTCCCGCCAGAATTTCATTGCAAGGAATAGGTAAATGTAAACGTGGAACTGTTTGTGACATTTGTCTTAGCAGAGAACAGAAAAAGATACTCAAAAAATTAGGAGTACATATTCACCCTATGATCACATCAAATTGAAGCCTCTCAAGGTAAGAGGCTTTTTGCTAATACAGTTAACTATGCCTAACTACAATTTACACACTGATTGGAAAATTCATACCTAATATCATTGACAATCGGCTCTCACCTCAAATGCATGCCCATGGGAACAAATCACACATGCAAACTTTGTTTCAGGTGCACAGCATGCCTTGTGCCTGTGATTTTTAAATGGCAAGGCCTGGTTTTGTGACTGGGCAATGCAGGGTGACCACAGTTACGATGTATCATCACTATTATGTGAGATCATTGCAGTCGTATAAATTGTTAATGATTGTTTGCACATCAGCGATTTCCATTGGCACTCGATGGTGTTCATTTGTTTATGTTTTGCGGAAGTCAAGTTGCAGTGTTTTGCGGAAGTCAAGTTGCAGTGTTTTTAACTGTTTCTCTCCATTCCTTACTGATTTTGCATCGAAGACAATGCAATAATGCCAGCAGTTGAAATTAACGGGTACCGGTATCTGGTTGAAATCTGGTCATGCTTGATGGCTAGCCAGTTACAAAAATGGGCCAACTGTTTCAGCACTAGTGGAGGAAGCCGGAAAGAACCAACCAAGCAACAGCGAGCAACTGTCAGACTCCCCAACGTACTAAGTCCAGAACAAGCAGGGTTAGCATTGGTTGAAGACAAGTGTACCATCAAAGTGCGGTACGCCTTAGTTCACAGCGCCGCCGTGCCTCCACAGGTCACAATCAAGATTAAGTGCCTTACCTAAGCACACAGCACAGTTGCCGCTGGCGGGGATTGAACCATGGACCTTTCAGTTTGAAGTTATCAATTCCGTAACCACTGAGCCACCTCGCTCCTGGTTTCCCACTTGCATGTTCCTGATGGAGTTCTTTTAAATAAGCTGTGATAGAAAACAGGCTCAGATTATCACTAGAATACAGAAAAGTGACCAAATCCCTGTTAATTGAATAATTTCCTCTGGCAAAGTGGCTATTCAGTTAACATGGATCCACTGCAGTAACGAGCTGTTTTCTTAATAAAATTACCCAAACTAGAGCTGGGCGGTTTAGATTTTTCAGATTCGGTTTCGGTTCCAGTTTGGTTGTGTGAAAAACCTCAGTTTCGGTTTTCTATGTGTTAAGAACAGATAGTAAATAACACTTCAGACTCCTTGGAAAAAATCAGAAATAATTGGTATGACACCACTCACCACAAAAAGCCATGTCTCTAAGTATCACCATTGGGTTCAGCCTAACTTCCCTTTGGTCATTCTTAGGGGTGCTAGGGGACCAGTTGCTTAGCCTATTGAGTCTGAAAAAAACACAAATTAGGTAATAAAGTTCATCTAATCTGTGTTATTTCGCCTTTTGCAGGGTAGACTAAGTGACAAGAGTCCATAGTGGTTGGTAGTCCAGTTCCCTCCAGTAAGATAGTTTGATCAGTTTATGCACAAACACAGTAAAACAGTTTGTCCAGTTTTTGCTGGGTCTTACGGTTCGGTTCTCCGGGTTTGCCGTAAAAACTGGAACCAAACCTTAAAAGCAAAAAAATGCCCAGCCCTAACCCAAACTATCGACACTGCTGTGAATCAGCATTATCCTAAATGAAAGTGTGAATAATTCAATCAAATCACAACTTGAAAAATAATTCAGCTCTGTCTGTGTCCATTGAACACTAAAGTCTCTTTGTTGATAGTACCGATACACACTGAAAATTGTTTTTAGGGTGTGGGGAGGAGGAAGGGATTACAATTTCTGCATGTCTTCCCAAACCCTTACTCTGTCAAATCTGCAAATGTATCCAAGCCAAGCCTGAATAAAAGCAATCTGTCATTTGCAGAATGAGGTCCACAGAGGGAGAATGTGCTGATACTATCCCATACAGTGGGCCAGTGTATCCTCTGAGTACCTCTTTTTGTTTACGTTTGAAACCTTGATTCAGATTGAAGTTCACAGAGGGTAAATGTTTAGTGATGCTACCCTGCTGTGCAGGGTAGCATCACCAAATCCACCCTCTGGGGACCTCATTTTGCAGATGTCAGTCAGCTTATTTTCAGGCCTGATCCTAGCAGGCTCACAGGTCAGCATTTTGTTTTAATGGGAAAATACCCCTTCCTCCCATGATCTTTGTGAGTATTCTCAGCTACAACCCAGTTCCCTCCTCATGAAAGTCCTACTAAACAGCATTGGCAAGCTCTGTTTTTCTTGCCCACAATAATAATGTTTCTTATCAACCTACCCACAATTGTTTACTTCAGGCTTGCACTACAGTGGAAGTCCCTAACTCAGATAATATACTCTCTATTTTTGTCTTTCCCAAGCAATTTTGGAAAGAAAAGTGGTGCAAAAGCACCAAGAAAAAATAAGCCAAAACTGGGTCGAGTGCAACCGGCGCAGACCCAGTACGGGACACTTTCTTCCAAGTACAACTCCACGACTTCCGTTGCCAGAGCGCATATGCGTCGCTAATGACTCATTCTTTTTTTATCCAAGACACATGAAGGATGAGTCTCCGCCATATGCATTATGAAACAGTGATAATTCAACTCGTCGATAATGGTTTTCCTGTGACTGGAATTATGGATCTGAAGATCGTATAATAACAGGACTGTGTTTTATATATTCTCGTTAATATTTTCAACCACATTCTCATTGTATATTATTTACTATTCCGTTTTCGCGAATGTTTTTTCGACATTGTTTCAACGCGGTTCGACAATGAAATTTTTCGGTTGATAAATTTAATTGTTATTGGAGTTAGGTGTCAATCCGGAACTGTCTGGACAGGATTTCTTCACTCTGTTGGGGGGCAGAATTTCTGTTTTTTCGGTCCCTGTCGGCCGTCTGGGTTGTGTCGTGTACCCACCGTTTTTTTTCTGCCACCTTCTCTCGTAGTTGAGGGTGTTCTTCTACTTTCTGTATCTGTTGAGTTCACCCTTTTCTTCTACTGCTCTCACCTCTGTTTTTCTGGTTCGGTTCCTTTAGGGCAATTCCTTTTGCCCTCGCCTTGGTGCATTCTGGTGGCTGTTTCTTCTGCACCCGCGGTTGGTGTGGAACGTTGTCGTTTCGGGGCCCTCCCGACTCGACCACGTCTGGTGTGAGTTCTACCCCCTCTGTGGGGGGATGTGCAGCTCCTGCCACACCCGTGGGGGGAGAACACAGTCATTTCGGGGGGCCTCCTGACTCGACCACATCTGGTGAGAGTTATTCCCCTTCCGTGGGGGATGTGCAGGTTTTTTTACTGTGGTGGATACTGCGGGAGCTGTTGGATTTCTGGTGAAGAGATGCCTGGTTCCGGGACTATACGCCCTCTCCAGTCGACATCTGAGGCTGTCACTAGGGTTGTGACTCCTCCTTTGGAGGCCGAGCTAGGTGGCTCTCTCCTCTTTTCCGCCAGTTCCAACAGCTCCCGTCGTATCTGCTGCTACTGCTGTTCCATCTACAACGTCATCAGGCACCGTTTTTAGCCGGCCTCGGCTTATCCCTGCAAGGATCTGCAGGGATGTCTTAGTGTGGTTGTGGGGTATCGGCCTTAGCCTTCCCCGACTTCAACTTGGCAAAATCGGAAGCGGCTGCCGACTGAACCCCCTACTGTGTCCTCTCAGCCGTTGAGCACAGTAGTTCTATACCTGCAGTGGTCTGCAGCGGTGTCTGGGAGTGTAGACGTGGGGGTATCGGCCTCAGCCTTCCCTGACTTCAACTTGGCGAAGTTGGAAGTGGCTGCCGGCCAGACCCTCTACTGTGGTCTCTGCGCCGTCGAGTACCACAGTTTTGTCAATTGCGTTTTTCCGTCCACTCATTCTGGTCACACGGCCAGTTTTGCGGGACCAACGCCTTCTGTGCAGCCTGGACCTTCTGCCCCGCAGAGGTCCGCGGCAACTCTCCCGAGTTCTCGCTATGTTGATCCTCAGGGTGTGTCGTACCCCTATACACGTCTGCCCTCAGATGTTTCGGCTGTCACTCGTCACCCCGCTTCGGGTGTATTGGAGGATCGTGACCCTTCGCTGGTTAAGAGAGTCAGGTGTGAAGCCACTTTGCTGGTTCGTTCCCATGTCAAACCGGCTGGTACGGGCAGTGAGCTTAGGGAGGCCCTCTCCTTACTCACTCTGGTTCTGTACAAGAGCCTTCCCGTTGCTTCCAGCGAGGCAGCGAGTGGTTTCCAGGTGCCCCCTATGACGCCGCTTCCCAGGATTGGAAACAGGCCGCTTTCTGATCCCCCTGGTGCCTACACCATGGGAGGCATCGGCTGGTTTGCCCTTGATGGGCTATGTGTCTTCCGACTCAGGGGAGGAGTCAGACATCCTTGATGTCAAGAGCCAGCAGGCTTCTGACTTGGGGGCAGCTCTTGACTTTGTGTTTGGGTTCCTTCCGGATCTCAAACCATCAAACCAACCGACAGTGTCAGCCAGGCCGCGATCATCGGTCGCGCGCCTACAGCCTGTGGAGCAACCTGCTTCTGGGCGTCTTCGACCGTGCCAGTCAGTACAGGTGGTTGAAGCATTTTCAGCATTGGACTCTAAGCTGAGTTCCAAGGCTATGAAGGCTCCGTTCTCCACCAGGGATGACACCTTTTTGCGTTATCATTACTACGATTTCGCCAATCCGTCAGTCTGCCAGACTTTGATGGTTTTGGATCAGGACTCCAATTCCCTCGGGCTTTCCAAGCCCAAGTCGGCCGTCTCTCCTATGACAACTCTGGAGTACATGTTGGGCTTATCGAGAGAAATGCTGGGTATGCTTTCTCTCTCCAATCACATCGTATCTGCCTCCAGATAGGTTTGACGATGTACAGGCTCCTTAGCGTGTGCTGTCCAAGGCGCTCACACACATGTCTGTGACATGGCAATTTTGGAACTAGTTCGAAGGGACTCTGTGCTGGACACAGGCCGATCCCTTCCTGGGGGGCAGTGCGCTGCTCTTCGATCTGCTTCTTTGGCAGGTCCGCTACTGTTCCATGGGTTCCATGTCGACGGGCCGGAATGACATCCTACATCATTCCAAAGATCAGCTGCTGCTGCGTCGGCTTGATCAGCCTTCTAGGGGAGGCAGGGACTGTTCAAAGCCAAACAAGTACCCTTCTGCCTCCTCTGCGAAGCAAAGGGCTGATCCTTCTGCCACCGCTTCTACTTCTTACTCACGGGGTAAGGGTAAGCGCCGGCAGGCTAGAGGGAAGTCTCAGGATTCTTCATTCAGTAGAGGAGGTGGTTTCTCCTCCCGCGGGTCTCTTCGGGGCTCGAACTGAAAGTCCTCACCTCGATTCGTCCAGGTTGGAGGAAGGATAGCAGAGTTCGCAGACCGTTGGGCCACCATCACATCCGATCCTTGGGTGTTAGATGTTGTTTGGTCTGGGCTGCGAATATCCTTCCAAAGGCACCCCACTCTGTCAAGAGTGCCTCTTCCAACCACAGTTCCTTCAGATGTTTTACGTCGGGAGCTTTTGTCCATGGAGATAGACAATCTCCTGGCCAAGGGGGTGATCGAGGTCGTCAAGAACATTCAGTCAGTGGGGTTTTATTCCCACCTGTTCTTGGTGCCGAAGAAGGGCGGCCGACTCCGACCGGTTATCGATCTGAGTATCCTGAACCAGTCTATCATTGCTCCTAAGTTCAGCATGGAGACTTTCAGGTCGGCCCGCCGTTCCATTCACCAGGGAGATTTCGCTTCCAGCATCGACCTGCGAGATGCTTACTTTCACGTTCCGATTCATCGGGTGTCGCGGAAGTATCTCGCTGTTCCATTCACCAGGGAGATTTTGCTTCCAGCATCGACCTGCGAGATGCTTACTTTCATGTTCCGATTCATCGGGTGTCGCGGAAGTATCTCTTTGCTTTTCTGGGGTGTGTTTACCAGTTGAAGGCCATGCCTTTCGGCCTCAACCTGGCTCCTTGGGCCTTCACCCGACTGATGTTGCATGTGATAGCCTTCCATCGCACACAGTCCAGGGTGACTACTTTGGCATATCTAGACGATATCCTCCAGAGGCATTCCAATGTTGCCTTATTGGAGTTGGATGTCGACACTCTGTTGAGCTTGCTCACGTTGCCAGGATTCAAAGTCAACGAGGAGAAGTCGGATCTGGTCCCTTCTCGGTCGTTTTGTCATCTGGGGATGGCCTTCCGCACTCAGTTCAATACAGTGGCGGTTCCCCAGGCCAGGCTGTGATTCTCTCAGCTTTTGCTCTGACTCTGTTCCCAGTCCACATTCGCGACAGCACAGGGTATTCTCCGGCTGCTCAGTCTCTGCGGTTCGGTGACGGATCTCATTCCTCTAGGTCGGCTGCATGTCAGACCTCTCCAACACTTTCTGCTCAGTCGTTGGAGGCTGAATGTCGATTCTCTGGATCTGGTGCTTCAGTTACCAGAATCTCTTATCCTCACCTTCTCCACTGGACGAATGTTCAGTGGATCATGCAGGGTGTCCCATTGGACTTACCCACATCCGATCGCGTTCTGATGGCAGATGTCAGCGATCTTGGATGGGGTGCGACGTTCGATCCTCTAGGTCTTTCCCTTCACGGGATGTGGGACCAGGATCGGGCATCTCTACACATCAACCAGAAGGAGCTTCTTGCTCTTCTTCTGAGTTTCAGACAGTGAATCCCTCACCTGTCGAATCGTCAGGTCCTTCTGTTGTTCGACAATTCGACAGTGGTTGCTTACATTCGGAACCAGGGTGGCACGCACTCAGTTCCAATGTACGAATTGGCTCGGGATCTTCTACTGCTCACTCAGGATGTCAATGCAGGGGTGGTTGTTCGTCACATTTCCGGTCGTCTGAACGTCCTAGCCGGCTCACTGTTCCGACGGGGCAGGTTCTTTTCCACCGAGTGGATGCTCCACATGGCGGTGTTCCATCGATCTCTTTGTGACTCGTTGGAACCATCAGGTGGACACTTTCGTGTCCCCATGTCCAGATGCTCTGGCTTTCGCCATGGACACTCTGGCCCTCTTTTGGGATGGTCTTGTCGGCTACGCCTTCCTGCCGGTTCCGTTTCCGCCTCAGGTTCTCGCCCAGATATGAACCTGCAGTCGTCGAATCCTTTCGATCACACCCTGTCGCCTCGGTGGGTGTGGATCAATCTGCTCTGCTCTCTGTCAGCGGCAGTTCCGGCATGTCTCCCTCTACATCACGACTTTCTTTGCCAAAGTCACCCGAGGAGGTTTCAAGTTGACCCGACTTCATTGTGCCTTCGCACATGTCTTTTATCGGGTCCTGTCTCCTCCGTAGTGGTTTTGTCGAGACAAACAGTGGCGTTGCTTTTCTTCTTCAAGGAGGCACTCACTCCACTGGTTTAGCCTCTGTGGCTAAGTAGAAGGTTCTTCTGTCGATGGTGTGCAATCATTCTGTTGCTTCTGTCACTCCTTCGATCACACCGCTTGCGGAGTTTCTGGTATATGTTTGTTTCTGGGGGTCTCCAGCAATGGGTACAAGTCCATGCTTCGGAGACCTTTTCATATGTGGTACCACATTGTTTCGACATTCATCCTTGCCTCTCCAAGCTTGTTCAGCTCTTTTCCT
Source organism: Pictodentalium vernedei (assembly GCA_031216915.1). Lineage (NCBI taxonomy): Eukaryota > Metazoa > Mollusca > Scaphopoda > Dentaliida > Dentaliidae > Pictodentalium > Pictodentalium vernedei. Next base: position 249,073,493 of record CM062294.1, on the reverse strand, counting down.
TGAAAAGGCCTTGGACTTTGCAGTTTACTCCAAGATGGACACTTTCTTGGGTGCTGCTCTGCTTGGGGGTGGGGGGGGGGGGGCGTTCGCGCCTTTATTCTGGATGGATATGCATTTTCTCACATGCCAGATCTCTCCTGCATCCATTTCTCGATGGATTTGTCTTGCTATTCGTGCAGCTTCCGCTCGTCTAGCTACTGGTGATTGTATTACCAATTCTTTTTTCTGCCTCAAGGTGCGTGCATTATCTTCCTCTCGGGGCTTTTACTTACTCCGTCATGTTGTCGGATGTTATACTGGCAGCCTACTGGAGAAATGCTACCTTCTCCATTTATCTGCGATAGTTGCAAGAGCCGACAGAAGACCTTTGTCCTACGGGCTCTCTTTCTTCGGCTCAGGCTGTTGTCTATCCCAGCCATTCAGCTTTTTACAGGGTCAGTTCCAGCTCCATGCTGTTACTGCCCTTTCTGTCTGTGCGTCGCACAGAACCATACGCCTCATCTTTCATTGTCTTTTACTAATGTTTGTGATGCTATGGTTGATAAGCCTTGGGACCTCTTCCGTCTGTTCACAGTTCCAGTGCACTTAGGTTATGTGTAGGGTTGTTTATGCGATTCCCTCCAGCCTATTGTCTATTCAGCCTGTAGTAAACAATTGTGAGTAGGTTGATAAGAAATTTTAAATTTTATAGTAAATTTCCTTTCTTATTATACCTACCATAATTGTTTACATGGAGACCTTCCCATCGTCTTATATGGGTAAGAATGCCCTCCTCCCCGCTGATCACATAACTCTAATGTTCGCGGATTCAAAAAGAATGAGTCATTAGCGACGCATATGCACACTGGCAACGGAAGTCGTGGAGTTGTACTTGGAAGAGAGCATCTCGTACTGGGTCTGCGCCGGTTGCACTCGACCCAGTTTTGGCTTATTTTTTCTTTGTGCTTTTGCACCACTTTTCTTTCCCAAATTGCTTGGGAAAGACAAAAAGAGAGAGTATATTATCCGAGTTAGGGACTTCCACTGTAGTGCAAGCCTGTGGTAAGCAATTGTGGTAGGTATAATAAGAAAGGAAATTTACTATAAAATTTAAATTTCCACAGGGTTTTAATACTCTTGAATTTGAAAAAAATGCAATCATTGAAAAGTCTTTAATTGAAAGTATGAGCCTGGAAATGTCTAAATGTCAGGAATTAGTTGTACCAAATCATTGTGTGTTCTGTATGTTTGTGTTAGTGGCCTTGAAAATCTTGAATCCTGTTTTTTTTCTACCTTTGAAACATCTTGAATTTGCATTGGAAAGGGACTTGTAGGGTCTATGAACACACACACTCACACCCCCCCCCCCCCCCCCCCCCCCCTCCCACTCACTGCAAAAAGTGCAGAAACTCTGAATAATTTTCATCTCCATATGCATATTTGCAAGGTCTTCCATGCATTATACTCAAGAAATCCCTGTTAATGTACAGTACTAATATTCATATTGTCAGGAGTGTTATCAAGTTTCCACACTTACTGTCCAGAATAATTAATATTTTATTCACCGTTTTGCATAAGAAATAGCAGGATGACAACCTGTTTGTCTGTACCATTTCCTTTCAAGGGAATTATAGAACTGTCAGTATTAACCCTTTGTTATTAAAGTCAAGTTGTTTTCTCTTTATGATGAACTCCCTTCCCCAGTTTTGAGAAATAAGAAGATGGTGGTGGTGGTGGTGAGGGGGTGGAGGGTGGTGTGGGTGGGGGGGGGGGGGGGGCGGGGTTGTAGTACCGTTTGTACTTTTAACCCCATTAGTTCCTTACTTGTCCTGTCCAACCCACTTGTTTTCAGTACTTGATACTGCAATCGGGCAAATCCATTCTGTATTTGTGGGGAGGTTCTGTCATAATTTAATTCAACAGCCCCATTTGGGCTGTTGGATTAAATTAGCACTGATCTTCCTTAACTATTGGCTGACCAGTTATGTTTTTTGTTAACCAACCATTAATTTCTTCTATGCCAAAACAAATGCATACTATTTGAATGGGTTAAGCATGCAACACTCATACTTCAAGCACAGGCAGCCTGTATGGGAAGATTGGTTGTGGAGGTTAGAGCATGGCGGTTTTTCGGTTTGGTTTTGGTTTTTGACACAAACCAAAACACTGAACCGACGGGCACCAGAAAAATGGTCACAGGGTTTTTGCACACTTTGACGTTAAACTTTGAAATTTACAACAAACTCCTCGTAATCTCATTTTGAAAATGACAGCGAACGGGCAAATCCAAAAGCAATTTTTTCTGTATATGTCCGTGTATAAGTCGCTCCCATGTATAGGTCGCACCCAATATTTTTAGCCAAAATACCTCCCCTGCAACTATTATCTTTGTATAAGTTACACCCCAAGTCCTGACTGTGAGCATACCCAGTACACAAGAACTACTTTGGCCAGTGAGTGTGTGGCTTTTACTGCACGGAATTAGATTAGTGTCGTAATACGTGAACATTTTTTATTATTATTATTTTGGTCATACTTATCTCATATGAAATGCATGAAATAAAATGATAATAAAAATTATATAGTGTTATTTACATTGACCATTTATTCCCCATGTGATACTCGATGCTGTAAATCCATTATATTTTGCACATAACGACATGAGAGATCATACTCAATACTTCAAAAGGAGGTGAAATGTCCAGTGAGGGATCGAGGAACCGTAGGCTTGAGCTTGGGGTGAGTATGGGAGAGTGTGCCCCCACCCATTGGTTTGGGATCTGGGGGCCCCAGGCAAAAATTTCATATTTGGATGCCATGGGAGTGATATCTGAGTGTTTCTACAATGCCTGGCGTGGTCTTCAAAGGTGCCCAGATTGTGTCAAATAGGAATTTGAAGTTTGGTTTGGGGGTGGGTGGGTGGGGGCGGGACATGGGAAACATGGGGGGGGGGGGGAGGGGGGCCTATGGCGATGCCACTGATTTATAGCATTTACCAAACAGAACATATACAACAAGAACATAAACAAAATCTATCCCAAATTCATTTTAACAATTCATCAGCTGAGTGCTAGTGAAGTGTGCTATGTCCCAGGACTGCCAATAGCACTTTTCACAATTTAGATAGCTCTCAGGTGACATTTATATGGTCTTTTCTAGTAAGATGATAGTGATTTAGATTAATTGAAGGGCCTGGAAATAATACCAAAAAACTGAACTGAAACCAAGGTTTTAAAAAAAATAAAACCGAAACCGAACCTGAAAAATCAAACCTCCATGCACAAGTGGGGGTTGTGTTTGGGATTGATTTTTTGTTCAATATGGTGTATGACAGGACATGTTACAATTGAAATAACTTCAGCTTCCATGTAATAACTTGTGCTTGATTGTGCATACAACACTTCCAGAAGTTAGAATTTCAGTTTCAAGTAATAATTTTATTTTTTCTGGTCATTCAGCACTCAAAGTCCATAAAGTAGACAGCGTGTAGGACAAAAGGTCTCCTGGGTGAAAGCTCTCCGGACAAAACATCCCCTGAAAATAAGATGGGATCCGGACAAAAGCTCCCTATGACAAAAGATCACCAGGGTTTTTTTTAGGGTAGGACAAAGATCCCCTGCAAAAAAAAGCTCCCCAGGACAAAAGATTCCAGGTCGAAAATATTTTCGATGGTGAGACAAAAGATCCCCTCAAAAAAAAAGATCCCCGGCAAAAAAAGGTACCTGCATTAAAACCAACATTGCTGATTTTTTTCTCTGAACCAATTTCAGTGTTTTGTGTAACTCGTTTAACAAAAAAAAAAGATACCAGACAAAAGGTCCCCTGCAAAAAAAAGCTCCCCAGGAAAAAAGAGATTTTAATGTTTTTGGCAAATTGTTTAACAAAAAAACCCAACAAAGATGCCATTTTAATGTTTTGGGTAACTTGTTTAACAGAAAAAAACCCAAAGTGATGAGTGAATGATTAATCACATATGTAAACAAATATTTTCTAATCAGAATGGCTTTAGTTGCAACCAGTCTCTACCAAGAGGCTCGAGGTGAGCTGCGACAGAAGCACATGAAAAAAGCAGCCAAAGAAATGCAACAACGTGTAGATTATGATGAAGGAACCAAATCTGTAGGACAATTGCTGTGGGGTGTGGCATAACATAAGATTGTTATAATAGGTTACTGATTGTGTCAGAAAATTGTAATTTATTATTTCCAAATTTTCATTTTTTTTTACATTTTCTTCTCAAAGTAAAATATATGTGCATAAAAACCAAGTTTCAATATGAAATGACTGATCAAGGGACCTTTTGCCCTAGGGAGCTTCTTGGGGATCTTTTGTTCCAGGGAGCTTCTTGGCGATCTTTTGTCCCAGGGAGCTTTTTGGGGATCTTCTGTCCAGGGATCTTTTGTCCACTCCTGGGGATCTTTTGTCCTTGGGAGCTTTTAGTGGGGATCTTTTGTCTGGGGATCATTTGTCCTGGGGTGCTTTTTTCCTGCACCTGAAAAAGATACCCTGGACAGAAATTTCCCTGCATTTGAGTTCCGCTCTACAGTTTCGCACTATTGCACAGGGGTGAAATTCTAAACATAGGGCATATGTTGAAACTAAGGCCATGTAAAATAGAGATATATTTTTAGTATCAGATATATGATTACATTAGGCTTTTTGTTGGACAAGAGAATTTGAAGTTTTGGTCCCAAAGTTGAAAGTAGGGGTAAATTACCAGATGAATTATGGGAAAGAGTGGCTTCGAAAAATTGGCTATTTTTTAAAATGTAATTTTTACACGGGTTTGTTACCAGACAGGTAACTAAAAAATGAGACGGAAACATATAAATTTTTGGGGGCATTTTAGAACCAGAGGATGCACTGCTCCAGGGGTGGGTAGGTGGATTTGGTGGGAAAATTCTGCTTTTGAGGCTGCTAGGTGGCTGAAAATGACTGGTTTCGGCATTTTTTCATGCAATTTTTCAGGTTGAAGTCTTGCCTTTGACAATAAATTATTCCACCCACATTCAGATTGTTTATTTCTCCTTAGACAGTGTTATATGTTTTTTGTGGATTTGGGAAATGTAATACATGTTATGAGTTAAATAACTAAGCTACAGAATATTTGCATTTGAAGAGAGTGTATGGCATGTCATATTTGGAAATGCCTGGAAAACTGTGGAGTGGAACCTTGGACAAATGATTCCCAGACTAAAGACCCCCTGTCAGCTATCCCAGACAGAAGATGCCCCAAAACTCAAATTTTCAGTTCACTTGGTTGAATGCAGACATTTTTTTTCTTTTTGTAGCAAATGTGAAAACATTAAGAAATAATTGAAGAACCCACTTCAGAATAGGTATATACTGAAGTGGATCATTTAGTTATTTTCTGCCTAATTAAAAGGAATATCCTTGTCTTAAAACATGTAATTAACACACGCCTTTTTATATTTTTGTAACAATATGTGAAATGTGAATCAATTAAATTCACAATCAAAAGAGCTTCAGCACTATAATTAATCCCAGCCTTGTCAATCACCCCATATCTAATTTTATTGACAAAAAAGGAAAAATTAATAGATGCAACTTTGTCAATTAAATCATAGAAATATGGCTGTTTTTATATCTCCACATTGGACTTTGGAATGTAGTGATCCCTGGAATTCAGACCCATCAATATTTAACCCTATTCGCATGTGTAAAAACACTTGTGGTTGTGAGTCTTCAACTTTTTCAACTACCCAAGAACAAAGCAACAGCAACCAGATACCGACCTGAGATAGTTTCTCAATCCATAAGTCAACCATAAATGACAGACTGTACTTGTCTGAAAAACAAACTAGTCTGAGACTGACTAAACTTTCCTATGACCGCTTTTAAAATACCTAAAAAACCAACTCAAAATTATTATTATTATACACTTAAAAGTTTAATAAAACAGGACTATTCTGCCCTGTAGTTATCCTGTCCTGTAGTTATCCCTACATGCATTTGGCCATGATGCCATAAATAACTATTCAGTGAAGGCATATTTGTCTTTGTCACCCAATTAATAGACAAGATTGTTGTTATATATATGAGCCAGAATACAATATTGATGAAAAGGTGTGTGTGTGGGGGGGGGGGGGGTTGTCTTGGGATGCTTTTTTTAGAGGGAATAATTTTCTGGGTCCTGAGAAGACAAGTTGATTATATAAGAAGTACATGAGTGAGACTGCTTTCTGAATTTCAGTTTCAGGTAATAACTTTAATTTCAGACTTTATAATCAGACTACCTCTAATTAATATATATCTGGGGTAGAATTTAATGGGCAGTAGGTCAAAGGTTATTGTTACTGAAATTTAAATTAAAAATTTACATTAGTTTTTGGTAAAACCTTTACTTTCCAAGAACAGGACCAAGTCTTATTAGGCATATTGCCTAGTAGAAGTGGATGACTGGCATTGCTTTGGGAGACAATAAAAGGTCAAAGGCACTGTGAATAGATTTTCAGTTTAAAAGCATCAAATTTCTTTTCCATCTCTATATTCAAATTAGCTACTCAACTTCTCACAAAGGGATTTGGGAGATTGGTTTGGTTGCTTGGCTGGGTTGGCAAGGGGTTTAACTGTACAAGTCCATGCTCATTTTAGCTCACCTGACTGAAAGTCAGTAGGTATTGCTATCACTTAGCATCTGGCGCCTGGTGCCTGTTGTCCAGCATATGTTATGTCCATTAACTTTTGAAACTTGTCTTCTTCAAAACCACTGGGCCAAATTCAAACATATATTGCTCAAACCGTCGTGGCAGTATACCCTTTCTACTTTGTTCAAATGAAGCCACTGCCATCTTCAGGCTGTGGTTAGTGCCCCAAAAGCCTAAAAATCTTTAAAAATCTTCTTCTCCTCAACCACCAGAGAGAATGCCTTGATATTTGGTATGGAACTTCCTTTGGTGGTGAAGATTAAAGTTTGTTGAAGGTAAGTTTGTAGGTCAATATTTGGGCTCTCTGTGAGGGCTTGGCCATTTTGGTCTCCACCTAAAATTTGTATTTCAAGAACCGATGGGCTGATTTGAACCAAATTTGGCATGTAGTATAATTGTGTCATAAGTACTTGATTGATGCCTGAAAGTGTTTTTTTCAAAGCCCCATGGAAGCCTCAGGAGCTAAAAATTCAAACACCATATTTCAAAAATTGCACAGACCAGAATATTTTTGGTATGCAGCATCCTTAGGTCCAGTGGAATCAGTTGGATGAAAAAAAATTGCTGTGGTTTTTGTGTTGGGATCGCCGTATGGGGTGCCCATTTTAACATGGTTGGCAGTGGGAAAATGCTGAGTCATCATCTTTCTAGTACTCCATCAACTAATTTGAAACTTGTCTTCTTCTTTAAAACAAACCATTAGGCCAAATTCATTCATATATGGCACAGTCCATCTTTGGAGTATACCCTTTCTACTTTGTTCAAATGAAGCTGAAGTCATCTTTGGGCTGGGATTAATGCCCAAAAAGCGTAAACATCTTCAAAGATTTTCTTCTCTTGAACCACCACAGAGAATACTTTGATATTTGGAACTTCCTTTGTTGGTGAAGATTAAAGTTTGTTCAAGGAATGTTGGTAAGTCAATATTTGGGCACTCTGTGGGTGCATGCCCATTTTGGGGTCTTCCCCAAATTTGTATTTAAAAAACCGATGGGCTGATTTTAACCAAATTTGGCATGTAGTATAATTGGGTCATGAGTACTTGATTGATCCTGACAATTTTTTTACAGCCATGTGGGAACCCCAGGAGCTTAAAATAGAAAAAAATTCAAACATGCATATTTCAAAAATTGCACTGACCAGAATATTGTTTTTTTTGGTATGCAGCTTCTAAAGACCACTCCAGTTGGATGAACCAAAAAAAACTATTGGTTTTGTCATGGGGTGCCGTATGGGAAGGCCCATTTTAGTACTGCTAGCAATGGAAAAATGATGAGTAATCATCAACCTTGTGCTCCATCTACTGAGGATTCTTCTTCAGAACCTTTGGGCCAAATCTAAACTAATTTGGTACAAAACATCTTGGCGAAGTATACTATTCTGAGTTTTTTTCCCCAAAAGTTACTACTTCCCTTGGGGCAGGGGGTTAATGCCCAAAAAGCCTAACAATTTTTAAGAATGTTCTTTTCATGAACTACCATCTAAGATGCTTTGATATTTGGTTTGAAACTTCTTTTGGTGGTGGAGATTGACATTTGTTCCAGTCAGGTTAGCAGGTCAATATTTGGGCTCTCTGTGGTAGCATGCCCATTTTGGGCTCCACCCCAAATTTCTATTTAATGATCCGATGGGCTGATTTGAACCTAATTTGGCATGTAGTATAAGTGGGTCATAACTACTTGATTTATGTCAGAAAATTGTTATTTACTCACCATGCGAACCCCAAGAGTTAAAAATAGAAAAAACTCAAATGCCCATATTTTAAAAACTGCACAAACTGGAATTTTTACAGTTTCCCATATTGAAAAATGAACTTTTTCAAATTCAATTGACATTCTGTACAGATCTGCTATCCGCAACTCCTCTTAAACCATTGAACAGATTTCATTGAAACTTTCAGGCATTCTTTTACATACATTGTAGATGCGGGCCTCCTATTTTCTTTTCAGATATTTTCATATTTACAGTTCCCCATATTCAAAAATGGTCTTTGTCAATTCAGGTTTTAGTAGGAGGGGTATAGATCTGCTATCCGCTACTCCTCTTAAACCATTGAACAAACTCCATTGGAACTCTCAGACCTTTTACATACATTGAAGATGTGCACCTCCTATTTTTCTTTCAGATATTTTAATATTTCGATGTCCATCCGTCCATCCATCCGTTATGCTTTAGGGATGTACACATCTCCCATCTGCAACTCCTCTTAAACCAGTGAACGGATTCCATTGAAACTCTCAGACCTTCTTTTATTGAAGATGTGCACCTCCTATTTTCTTTTCAGATATTTTAATTTCTACAGTTTCCCATATTGAAAAATGAACTTTGTCAAATTCAATTGACATTCTGTTCACATCTGGTATCCACAACTCCTCTTAAACCATTGAACAGATTTCATTGAAACTTTCAGACATTCTTTTACATACACTGAAGATGTGCACCTCCTATTTTCTCTTCAGATATTTTCATATTTACAGTTCCCCATATTCAAAAATGGTCTTTGTCAATTCAGGTTGTAGTAGGGAGGGGTACAGATCTGCTATCTGCTACTCTTAAACCATTGAACAAACTCCATTGGAAGTCTCAGACATTCTTTTACATACACTGCAGATGTGCTACTCTTATTTTTCTTTCAGATATTTTCATATTCCGACATTCGTCCATCCATCCATCCATTATGCTATAGGGGTGTTACGCTTTGGGGGGGGGGGGGGGGGGGGGGCAGTACACATCTGCTATCTGCAACTCCTCCTAAACCAGTGAATAGATTTCATTGAAACTCTCAGACCTTCTTTTACATACATTGAAGATGTGCACGTCCTATTTTGTTTTCAGATATTTTCATTTTTACAGTTTCGCATATCAAGCTTTGGGGTGGGTGTGTGTGTGTGTGTGTGGGGGGGGGGGGGGGGGTATCGGTGTTTGTGCTCTCTACATTAAACACACTTTTGCTTTGTAAAATGTTTCTTGGTGGGAGTGGGTGGTATCATTTAGTGAGCAGTGCTCACAGTTTTTCTAGTTTTCGAAGGAGCTAAGTAGGTCAAAATTTGGGCTCCCATTTTGGGGCCCACTCATAATTTCTTATTCCAGAACCAATGGGCTGATTTGAACCAAATTTGTCATGTAGTATAACTGGGTCATAAGTACTTGATTTATGCCTGAAAAATTATTGGGTGGGGGTGGGATAGAGTGAACCACAGAAGTTAAAAACAAACAAAAATTTTGTACAGACACTTTTTTGAGCCTTCACAGAACAGAGCTTTGTTTTTGTCTAGGAAGCTTTCCTAGGACCAGCAGAAATGAATGACCAAAAAAATTACCTTTGTATCATAGCAAATCAAAAAATTGCTCTTGCTATCCATCACTTACTGACACACTCATCTCTTTTAACAACTTGAGCCAGGTGAGCATTGTAGGCTCACTTGAGCCTCTGGTGTTTTTTTTTCTAAAAACATCATTTGAATACTCGGAACATGTTCATCAAGCTCATTTCACGATTCATAAGCCATGGATCATTAACCCTTTAAGGCCTAATTCCAGCTTGGATCACTTTTTTACTGCTGCAACAAAGCGGGTGCCCCAACATGTTGCTTTCAGGTAAAGTTGTAAGTTATATTCCAAGTAACTCGGCAGTTGTTTCTAGGCTAGTCTTGGCTGCCTTAAAAGGCAGTCAAGACTATCCTAGAAACAACTGCAAAGTCACAGGGTGCTAAAGTGTAACAAACATGTTTGAAAAAATGAATGTTGAAACCCCGTTAAACCCCAATAAAAAATTAAATTGATAATTAAATGGGATAAGCTCATTGAGCTTGTTCCAATAAAATCAAATTTTTACTTGTGCAGGAAAAGTTATTGCAGGTTTTGTCTTCCAGATATCTTTGGTAAAGGGTTGAGAGTAGATGTGGTAATTTGAATTAAATTTGCGATGATTGAGTGAATTATTTGTTTGTTACCCTCATTTTATGACACTGACACACTATCGTGATGTATCCTTACATATGAAGGCAGTTGATTAGCTTTGTATGGGCAGTAATTACAATTTCCTGGGATCGTGACAGTACATTTGATGAAACACCCTGTCACAATCGAATTAATTACTTTGATTGTGTGGTTCGTTTCTATGGAAATATGATCTGAAATTATAGTTTCCCAACAGATCAGTCAGTACTGTCAAGTTGCTGTAAAATACTCTTTGTTCAAATTGTTGTGTGTATTGGGTCTCAGGAAATTGCGATATAATTCCTTTCAGCCGGTGACCAACTAACATTCTTAACTCTTAGCCCGCTCAGTATTTTCAAAACATTTTTCATCAAATCTAGTCATGACTGCAATGAAGCAGCCATGACTAGATTTGGTGAAAGATTCATCTAAATTTATCCAAAGAAATCATTGGTCGAAAAGTTCATTCAATTTACAGGGGAGAAATTTGGTTTAATGTGCCCAACTTTTACTAATTTCAGTGGCAAGGGATTTTGTTTCTTAGGCAGGAATTAAAGTATAAATGACAAAAATCATTCCCAATGAACTGGAAGTCCTTTCTGTTCAGGCCTAGTGGTTTTGTGTTATTCTTAGAATGAAATGCCACAATATTTATATTTTTCTTTGTGCTTTTCTACACTATTATGGTGATAAAGGGTAGCATAAATGACCTAAATAATACAGTAGCACAGAGATGGTGTGGCTATTCTGCTTAAAGTCTATAGCCCCTAAAGTGTCCCATTTGTGAGTAATATTGTCTGATCGCTCCTATATATCGAGTTGAAAATATCTTTGTTTCGCCCACATATTGTTTACAGCAAGTGTTGCATGATATGAGATGCTGTTTTCTCATCATCATTTGCCAGGAACTGTAGTTGTAGTTCCATCTTTAATTATTTTATCCCATGTTATGGATCTTGTGGTACGCCATCTTGTTAATATTGCTGATGAACTTTAAATCTTGTCATCATTGTCTCTCATTTGTTCGTGTTGCCTATTCACAGAATCGAAGAATCTATGACACTTAAATCTTGAGCTAAAGCTCATATCACCCATCGAACTGGTAGCCATGGAGGTATTTGTCATAACTCGACCAGCAGGTTGAATTTGAAAATCAAAATATAAAGGACTCTCTGAGAGTGTAAGGGAACCCACAGGAAAATATGGACCACTCTAGCAAGAGTGCAAGAGGTTCTCTAGCACTCCATTGTGTTGTCTTTATTTTAAAAAATTTAACAGCATCATTTCCAAACTATTTTAGTCTGATCAAAACAAGCCAGACGTAGCTCAAACCTGGAGTGACTCAGTGACACAGAGCTTTTTCCTGTAAGAGTATTTAATTAACAAATTCCTAGTTACAAAAAAACATTGTGAGCCCAATTCAAGAATAGGTCACTTAAGTAACATGGTTAACTGCTCAGTTCCACATGGAAACATGATTAAGTTAAGCAGTTCTTATTTACTGCAGTAAACAAGTTCTGCTTCACATTTAGAGCCTGGTAACCAATGCACAGGGTAGATTGCATTAAGCAATTGGTATAAAGTTTGGTTTAAACTTGACTTTCTACTTGTGTTGCCGTGATGATATAGTCACAGATTCTGAAAGTTACCTAAAATACAAATAAATAAATAAATAAATAAATAAATAAATAAATAAATAAATAAATAAATAAATAAATAAATAAAATAAATATGTGTTTCTCAGGCCATTTTTCAGAAAATTGCATGTGGGCGGGCAGTTTTTCATTTTATTTTTGTAATTATTTTAAAATTGCTTGTGGGTGGGCAGGTTTTAATTTCGTTTGTTTTATGTTTTAGACCTCATAGTCTACAAAATAACATGGATGGCGGTGTATTTCATCCCTTGAGTCCCTTGTTACACTCAAGGGACAAATTTATCAGTTTTATTAACTTGGGTAAAATATCAAACATAAACCATCTAATTTTTACCTTTTTAAGTTTACATTGGTTTTAAATAGAGAGCATATAGCAGCCAAAATGACCATGCCGGAGGGCTTGAGAAACAGATTTTTAACTTTTTTAGTCCTTAATAAATAAATAAATAAATAAATAAATAAATAAATAAATAAATAAATAAATGTTTCATTGCAAAGAGTTAGCTTCAACCCAGCTAGCAAACATATTTGCATGAAAATGTATGTGACTGTGGATGCAGAGCTCCAGATGAGGTTAAAGCTCTGCACACTGATGTCAAAATACCAAAATTTCAGCTAGCAAATTTTTCTCATAGTTCATCAAGAACTTAACCAATGCAATCCTGAACTCTCAAGAGCTCTTTCAAACAAGATTGAATTTGTTAAATTCTACACAATTGTACCAGTAGATTGAGATTTCATAAAAGAAATATTGCAAAATCCAGACTAAATCAAGATGAAGAAATAAAAATTGCATCTTTGATGCAATGTTTTCATGTTTTTTCAACAGGTGAGATTTTACAGAGTTGTGGCTGAATATTGATTTTGACCAGACTGTGAAATGTTCCGTTTGCTTTTGTTCTCACAGTACTGTAAATGGCAATGTGTATTGATTTTGTAGGCCTGAATCTATCCCCATGATACTGTCTGTCTGAAATTTTTGTTGTGTCAGAAAAATTGTTCACCCTCTGAACAATATTTTCTCAAAAAAACTCTAATTGGAAAAAAAGGGTCATTTACCAAAAACCACAATTTTCATTATGCAAAAATACCCCTGTGTTTCATTTCATATGTCCTTTGTATGAAAGTGCTTGTTTCTAGAGTCTAACATATTAAGTATATAAGAATTAAATATTGGTGATTTCATTGTACCGATGCCAAGCCTTTGTTCTTTCAATATTTGTCATTGATGTCCAGTTTCCAGTTCAAAAGTCTTTAAAAGTTTTGAAATAGTAATAGATTTTTTTTTCCGAGATAGGTGTTCGAACCCTGAACAAGCTGTTAACTGAAAATAGAATATGTTTTCATTTTTGGAATTTACTTTAAAAAAAATTCCACAATTCGGTATAACTATTTCCATTAGTTGTTTGAATCCTGCACCCTATGTAACATGTAGCCTGCTAACCCTGTGCATTTTTACGGAAATAGTCAGTAGTCAGTAGTGTATATCATCTCTATTTCATGAAGTGTGTGATTTGGCAGTTACTAATTTTTAATAACCAGAAAGTGTGACTAATCCTGCGACAGGGTTAGTCACACTTTCTGGTTATAAAAAGTTTTCAATATACATTGAGTATTTAACCCTGTGCACTGTACAGCCTTAGTGTAAATCTCATCTGTAGGAACTCTAAATTTACCCAACGTAATTGCCAAAACCGGCTCATAATATTCTCAAGAAGCATTTAAACTCAGCTTTTGAGTTGACTTCTCATTGAAATGGATAGTGGAAAGATTTTTTTATTGAATTCCAAAAATGGAAACATATTTTATTTTCAATTAATACAAATGTAACTTGTTTCAGATAGCATAAATGTTCACTTTATCTGTAGAATACATGAAAATCACTAAATACCTAATACAGTGGAGCCCACTTAATTGGATATCTTTTAATTGTATATCCCTGTTAATTGAATATAATTTTCAAACACAAAACCATTTACCATACCTTCAGTACAAATTTGATCTGTTAATTGCATATGGGTTGTAGAGTAAACTCCTGTTAATTGTATATAAATTTTTGTAATATGTCGAAAAAAATTACTGTGACACGCACCAAATTCCCCTTATTTATCAACCTTTTTGGCCCCACTACATCCAATACAGGCATTTAATCCATTATATCTTGTTTTACAGAGCTCTATGAGCTCTGTCAAACAAGATATAATAGAATAAATGCTCAGTTTACTTCCAGAACACAGGAAACTGACCAAATCCCTGTTAATTGTATACTCCTGTTAATTGAATAATTTTCACTGGCAAAATGGATATTCAATTAAGAGGATTCTACTGTACCCCTGTTAATTGAATATTTTCACTGGCAAAGTGCCTCCAATTCAGTTAACAGGGTTTCACTGTACAGTGGAGCCCTGTTAATTGAATAGCCACTTTGTCAATGAAAATTATTCAGTTAACACAAGTATTGACTCAGTAATCAATTAACAGGGATTTTGTCACTTTCATGTATTCTAGAGATAAACTTCGTGTTTATTCTATTATATCTTGCTTGGCAGAGCTCCATGAACTCTCTAAAACAAGATATAATAGATTAAATGCCTGTATTGGATGTACTAAGGCCAAATGGGTCTATAAACAAAGGAAAACTGCGGAGAGTCAGGGTAATTTCTCGACAGGTAACAAGATTTCTTATTCAATTAACAGGAGTTTTCTCTATAACTTATATTCAATTAGCAGGTCAAATTTGTACTGGGGGTATGGTAAATGGTTTTGTGTTGGGAAATTATATTCAATTGACAGGGTTATTTTGTTAAGAGATATCCAATTAACCGGGTTTCACTGTATTACCTGTAGTTCTTCAAAAAAAATTTTTTCAAGTGTCATCTTCTAATGAGTCAAACAGATATCCATCACTAAAGTAATTAATAAACTTGAATAGCTTTTAACTCTTAGTGTCAGGCTTTTAAATCCCCCAACAGGTACACTGTTGACTCTTAACCCACTGAGTATTTTAAGATATTTTTCATCATATCTAGTGATGTCTGCTATGTAGCAGCCATGACTAGATTTGATGAAAAATCATCTAAATTTAACTTGAGAAATCATTGGTGAAAAAACCCTTCAGTTTACAGGCTTGAAATTCGATTAAATATCCCCAAGTTATACATATTTCAGTGACAAGAGAAATCCTTCCTGGGCAGAAATATCTGCCACTAGCATTCAAGTAGTTAAGACTCCGACCAGTTTTGACTTCTTTTTTAAGCTAGAGGCTTACTTTTCTTTCTTGAATACAAGTAATTTCCTTTCTAAGAATGCAACCCAATTACTTTTTCATTTTAATGATTGGACAACATTTATGATATACAAAAAAATTCCTAATAAAAGTATTTAAAATGACTGATTCCACTATGATTAATGAGCTATTATAATGATAAAAATCTTTGGGGAATGTTATATTTCCATACTTATTCAGATTATAATTTCCTGGAATAATTTATTAACAATATTGATTAACTAACTGTAAAGTCAGTAAAATGCATTGAAATTTCATTACAATGAATATGTTTAAAAAATCCTCATGGATCTACAATTAATCTAATTGTAAAAGCCCAGTGACCTTCTTTTTTCGTTGTCTAGACGGCTAACAGCAACAGTAGTAAAAAATTCTTCCACCAGAAAAATCTGAAAAGATAATTTAAGTACTCCATACAATCTGCATGATTAACCTCTCTGGACTAGAAGAGACTATCAGGTCACAGTTAAGAAGTCTGGTCCCATGATAAGTGAAGGTTCCATACTTAGTAGTGATGTGTGTGTGTGTGGGGGGGGGGGGGGGGGGGGGTTTACTGGTGTGGTCAGTTCTTCCATCTAGATGGAGTCGGTTTCCGCTCACTAATTGAAGTTCTGCTTGGCTAATTGAAACCAAACTTAATATGTGGCTTGGGTATGGAGGAGCAAAACCCCTGTTTATTTTTGGGGTCAATTGCCAAAGGTCAAGGTCAAATTGACTTTTAACTTACAATTTTTCAGGGGTTTCCATCGTCAAATTTCTCAAGTTTCACTGAGTTGACCCAAACTATTTCTTTTAGGGTTGTTGTGCCAATGGCCAAGGTCACAGTGACCATTGACTTGAAAATTTTTCAAGTTTCTGCTCTCCAATAGGTCTAGATCATAGTCTCCTTAAATCGAAATTTGTTTCTGCTCCATTACTTTAGATATTGGTGAAGTTGCTTGCTGTATTAGTAATTTTTTGTGGTGGTGGTGAGAGGGGGGGGGGGATTAGCTACCCCTGGAAGCTAGTTTTAGTTGTATTAGAACTGTGATTTTTATAAAGATAACAACATTTCAGTGAGTTAAGAAGAAAGTGAATCTAAAATTACAGGTTCTGTTTTGATTGATGTTTTGCAGTAGCAGAATGGGAGTGTTCCATTTTGTATCAGTTGGCCCATCACCATTCATCATATCATCATTGTTCAAGTGTAATAATGTTAGTGACATTACATCTGCTGTAGATGGCAACTTTTTCTGTTTTAAACCATTGAGAACAAATTGTTTTCCTTATTATGGGAATGAAGCAGAAATACACCTCATCAGTCTTATCAGTATAGTAGGTGGCTAATTATGGGATAAATATACAGGCCTTACTGTTTGTCATGATTCACAAGAATTGATTTTGGCTCGTACAGACACATTGCAAAAATCAATTTTTAGTTTTAAAATAATTTATAATTTGACGAACTGTTATATCATTGCTAGTGCAACCAGTAACTTTCTTATCAACCTACTCACAATTGTTTACTACAGGCTTGCACTACAGTGGAAGTCCCTAACTCGGATAAAATACTCTCTATTTTTGTCTTTCCCAAGCAAGTTGGGAAAGAAAAGTGGTGCAAAAGCACCAATAAAAAAATAAGCCAAAACTGGGTCGAGTGCAACCGGCGCAGACCCAGTACGGGACGCTCTCTCCCAAGTACAACTCCACGACTTCCGTTGCCAGTGCGCATACCGTCTCTAAAGACTCATTCTTTTTAAAATCCGCTTCGTGTCGAGATGTTTTTGCACGCTTATCAGTGTTCCACCAACTCGATGTTTGATGATTCCTGATTCATTATACCGCAGTGTATCCTTTGTATTCTCAGGAACAGTGTTTTATATTCTCTTTTTTCTTTTATATGTCCATCATGTATATTTATTTGCTCTCTCTCGAGTCGCGCGCGAATTTCGCGGGCCACGCGGTTCGGACTTAGATTATTTCACAATTATTGTTAATGCTTTTTTTGCAAACTTTTTTAATTGTGTTAGAGTTAGGTGTCAGCGGGGTACCACTCCTACAGTGTTTCTTCTTTCTGTTGAGAGTAGTCTTCCTGTTGGGTGGTTCCCGGTCGGCCGTCTGGGGTCTTTGTTTCTGTCACCTTTCTCTCTTTGGGGGTGTTCTGTTTTCTGATCTCACCTTCTCTGCTCCTCTCACCTCTTTCATGCCTAGGACAATTCCTTGTGGGCAGTGTCTGCTGCCTAAGCATGTGGACGATGTACATTCGTCGTGTTCCTCCTGTAATGGGTGTTCGGCCGAGCGGCCGTGTGGTGTCTGTGGAACATGGTCTTCCACCTTTTGGGCGTCTGTAAATCGTGTCGTTCGTTCTCGTGGCCGTGCCTCCCGCTCCCGCGGGAAAGGAGAACGTGGTCGTTCGGGGCCTCCCGAACCGACTCTGTCTGGTGAGAGTTATTCCTCCTCCGTGGGGGATGTGCAGTCTTTTCCTGTGGTGGATACTGCGGGAGCCGTTGAGTGTTCTGGTGTAGAGATGCCTGGTTCCGGGACTACGGTCCCCCTCCAGTCGACATCTGAGGCTGTCACTAGGGTTGTGACTCCTCCTTCGGAGCCGAGCCGGTGTGCTCTCTCCATTATTTCACCAGCCTCAACGACTCTCGACGTATCTACTACTGCTGCTGGTCCGTCTGCTTCGTTGTCTGTTTCAGCCGGCCTCGGCTTTTCGCTGCAGGGGACTGCAGAACTGTCCGATACTGTAGACGTGGGATATCGGCCCCAGCCTTCCCTGACTTCAACTCGGCGAAGTCGGAAGGGGCTGCCGGCCGAGCCCATCGCTGTGGTCTCGTCGCCGTCGAGTACCACAGTTGTGTCTTTGGATTCGGATGTTCATAGTGGAAACACTATGAACTCCGGGGCGTTTCCGTCCGCTCACTCTGGTCACACGACCAGTTTTGGGGGACCAACGCCTTTTGTGCAGCCTGGACCTTCTGCCCCGCAGAGGTCCGCGGTGACTCTCATGAGTTCTCGCAATATTGATCCTCGGGGTGCATCGTACCCCTATACACGTCTGCCTTCAGATGTTTCGGCTGCCGCCCGTCGTCCCGCGTCGGGTGTTTTGGAGGATCGTGACCCTTCGCTGGTTAAGAGGGTCAGAGGTGAAGCCACTTTGCCGGTTCGCTCCCCTGTCGAACCGGTCGGTACAGGCAGTGAGCTTAGGGAGGCCCTCTCCTTACTCACTCAGGTTCTCTCAAAGAGCCTTCCTGTTGCTTCCAGCGAGGCTATGGGTGGTTTCCAGGCGCCTCCTATGGCGCCGCCTCCCGGGATTGGAAACAGGCCGGTTTCCGATTCCTCTGGTGTCCCGACACCATGGGAGGCGTCAGCTGGTTTGCCCACTATGGGCTATGTGTCTTCCGACTCTGGGGAGGAGTCCGACATGCTTGAGGTCGAGGGCCAGCAGTCTTCGGACTTGGGGGCGGCTCTTGACTTTGTGTTTGGGTTTCTGCCTGAGCTCAAACCTGCTAACCAGCCGACAGTGTCAGCCTGGCCGCGATCTTCGGTCGCGCGCCAACAGCCTATGGAGCAACCTGCTTCTGGGCGCCTTCGACCGTGCCAGTCGGTACAGGTGGTTGAAGCTTTTTCAGCATTGGATGCCAAGCTGAATTCCAAGGCTTTGAAGACTTCGTTCTTCACCAGGGTTGACACCTTTTTGCCTCCTGTGCGTTATCGTTCCTACGATTCCGCCAATCCGTCAGTCTGCCAGACTTTGACGGTTCTGGATCAGGACTCCACTTCCCTCGGGCTTTCCAAGCCCAAGTCTGCCGTCATTCCAATGACGACTCTGGAGTCCACGTTGGGCTTATCTAGAGAGATGCTTGGCATGCTTTCTCTCTCAGATCACGTCGTCTCAGCTTTGGCTGCTTATCTGCCTCCAGATAAGTTTGACGAGGTACAGGTTCCTTTGCGTGTGCTGTCCAAGGCGCTTATGCACCTTACTCACACGCATGCCTGTAACACGGCCAATTTGGAATTAGTTCGAAGGGACGCTGTGCTGGACACAGGACGATCCCTTCCCGAGGAGCAGCGTGCTACTCTTCGATCTGCTTCTTTGGCAGGTCCGCAACTTTTCCATGGTTCCGTGTCGACGGTCCGGGATGACGTCCTACGTCATTCCAAAGATCAGCTGCTGTTTCGTCAGCTTGATCAGCCTTCTCGGGGAGGCAAGGGCCGTTCCAAGCCTAACAAGTACCCTTCTGCTTCCTCTGTGAAGCAAAAGGCTGGTCCTTCTGCCGCCGCCTCTGCTTCTTACTCACGGGGTAAAGGTAGGGGTCGGCAGAATCGAGGGAAGTCTCAGGATTCTTCATTTAACAGAGGAGGTGGTTTCTCCTCTCGCGGGCCTCGTCGGGGCTCGAAATGAAGGTCCTCACCTCGACTCGTCCCAGGTTGGAGGAAGGATAGCAGAGTTTGCAGACCATTGGACCACCATCACATCCGATCCATGGGTGTTAGATGTTGTTCGGTCTGGGCTGCGCATATCCTTCCGACGGCACCCCACTCTGTCAAGGGTGCCTCTTCCAACCACAGTTCCTTCAGACGTTTTACGTCGGGAACTTTTGTCCACGGAGATTGCCAATCTCCTGGCAAAGGGGGCGATCGAGGTCGTCAAGAACGTTCAGTCAGTGGGTTTCTATTCCCGCCTGTTCTTGGTGCCGAAGAAGGACGGCCGACTCCGACCGGTTATCGATCTGAGCATCCTGAACCAGTCTATCATTGCTCCCAAGTTCAGCATGGAGACTTTCAGGTCGGTCCGCCATTCAATTCACCAGGGAGATTTCGCCGCCAGCATAGACCTGCGAGACGCTTACTTCCACGTTCCGATGCATCGGGCGTCACGGAAGTATCTCAGGTTCGCTTTTCTGGGGCGAGTTTACCAGTTCAAGGCCATGCCGTTCGGCCTCAACCTGGCTCCTTGGGCGTTCACCAGACTGATGTCGCATGTGATAGCGTTCCATCGCACACAGTCCAGGGTGACTACTTCGGCATATCTGGACGATATCCTCCAGAGGCATTCCAATGCTGCCTTACTGGAATCGGATGTCGCCACTCTGTTGAGCTTGCTCACGTCGCTAGGATTCAGAGTCAACGAGGAGAAGTCGGACCTGGTCCCTTCTCAGTCGTTTTGTCATCTGGGGATGTCTTTCCAAACCAAATTCAATTTGGTGGCTGTTCCCCAGGCCAAGGCTGTGATTCTCTCAGCTTTTGCTCTGACTCTGTCCCAGTCCAGGTCCGCGACCGCTCGGAGTTTTCTCCGGCTGATCGGTCTCTGCGGTTCGGTGACGGATCTCATTCCTCTAGGTCGGCTGCGTGTCAGATCTCTCCAACACTTTCTGCTCAGTCGTTGGAGACCGAATGTAGATTCTCTGGATCAGGTGCTTCCGTTTCCGGACTCTCTGTATCCTCACCTTCTTCCCTGGACAGATGTTCAGTGGATTACGCAGGGTGTTCCGCTGGACTTACCCACGTCCGATCGCGTCCTGACGGCAGATGCCAGCGATCTCGGATGGGGTGCGACGTTGGATCCTCTCGGTCTTTCCCTACACGGGATGTGGGACCAGGATCAAGCAGCTCTACACATCAACCAGAAGGAGCTTCTTGCTCTTCTTCTGAGTTTCAGGCAGTGGATCCCTCACTTGTCGAATCGCCAGGTCCTTCTACTATCCGACAATTCGACAGTGGTTGCTTACATTCGGAACCAGGGCGGCACGCCCTCGCTTCCGATGTACGAGTTAGCTCGGGATCTTTTACTGCTCGCTCAGGAGGTTCACGCCGGGGTGGTTGTTCGTCACATTCCCGGTCGTCTGAACGTCCTAGCCGACTCCCTGTCCCGACAGGGCAGGGTTATTTCCACCGAGTGGATGTTTCACAGGGCAGTGTTCCAGTCGCTTTGCGATCTCTGGGGACGTCCCCACATCGATCTCTTTGCGACTCGTTGGAACCATCAGGTGGACACTTTCGTGTCCCCGTGTCCAGATCCTCTGGCTTTTGCCGTGGACGCTCTGTCACTCGATTGGAACGGTCTAGTCGGCTACGCCTTCCCGCCGGTTCCGATTCTTCCTCAGGTTCTCGCCAAAATTCGAACCTGCAGTTGTCGAATCATTCTGATCGCTCCCCTGTCGCCTCAGCGGGTGTGGATCCATCAGCTCCGCTCGCTGATGGCGGCGGTTCCGGCACGTCTCCCGCTACGTCGCGACCTTCTTTGTCAAGGTCGCCCGAGGAGGTTTCACGTCGACCCGACTTCATTGTGCCTTCACGCATATCTTTTGTCAGGTCCTGTCTCCTCCGTAGAGGTTTTTCGAGACGAGCAGTGGAGTGCATTTCTTCTCCAAGGAGGCACTCCACTGGTTTAGCTTATGCAGCTAAATGGAAGGTCTTCTGTCGATGGTGTGCTGATCACTCTGTTGATTATGCCAATCCTTCGATTTCACAGATTGCGGAGTTTCTGGTATATCTGTTTGATTCTCGGGGTCTCCAGCCTGTTACCATCAAGGGTTACAGGTCTATGCTTTCAGAGACTTTTTCTTATGTGGGGAAGCGTCGTATCGGCACTAATCCTTACCTCTCCAAGCTTGTTCGGCACTTTTCTTTGAAAAGGCCTCGGACTTTGCAGCTTACTCCACGATGGAATCTTTCGTGGGTGCTGCTTTGCTTGGGGGGGGCGCCGTTCGAACCTTTATCCCAGGTGGATATGCGATTTCTCACATACAAGACGGCTTTTCTGATGGCATTTGCTTCGGCCAGACGGGTTAGTGAGCTTCACGCCCTCTCGGTTGACCCGGCCTTTTTTAGGAGTTCTCCCAACAGTGTTACTTTTACCACTGATTGCTCCTTTTTGGCTAAGAATCAGTTACCAGATACTACTCCTCCTCCTATCTGTATCAGGGCTCTTCCCTCTGTTGAGGGTACTCGCCCATTGCTCTGTCCGGTCCGTGCTATTCGCATTTATCTTGATCGGACACGCTTCATACGGAAGGGCAGAAAACGGTTTTTTCTGTCTCTCATTCCGGGTCGACAGAAGATCTCTCCTCAATCCATTTCTCGATGGATTTGTCTTGCTATTCGTACGGCTTATAGTCGTTTAGCAGCTGGCGATTGTATTACCAATCGTATTTCTGCCCACGAGGTGCGGGCACTGTCTACCTCTTGGGCTTATTCTAACTCCGTCAAGTTGTCGGATGTTATGCAGGCAGCCTACTGGAGAAATGCTTCTACTTTCTCCACCTTTTATTTACGCCAGTTGCAGGAGCAGTCGGAGGACCTTTTTGCCTTGGGTCCTCTTTCTTCTGCTCAGGCTGTTGTCTGCCATAGCCATTAGGCTTCTTGAAGGTCAGTTTCAGCCTTGTGCTGTTACTGCCCTTTTTTCTGTCTGTGTGTCACACAGGCTCATATGTCTCTTTTCATTGTCCTTTACCAATGATTGCGACATTATGGTTGATAAGCCTCGGGACCTCTTCCTTCTGCTTCACGGTTCCAGTGCACTAGGGTTATGTGGGGGTTGGTTATGCGATTCCCTCCAGCCTTTTGTCTATTCAGCCTGTAGTAAACAATTGTGAGTAGGTTGATAAGAAATCTAAATTTTATAGTAAATTTCCTTTCTTATTATACCTACCACAATTGTTTACATGGAGGCCCTCCCGTCTTCTTTACGGGTAAAGAATCTTTCCTCCCCGCTGATCACATAACTCTAACGTTTACGGATTCAAAAAGAATGAGTCTTTAGAGACGGTATGCGCACTGGCAACGGAAGTCGTGGAGTTGTACTTGGGAGAGAGCGTCCCGTACTGGGTCTGCGCCGGTTGCACTCGACCCAGTTTTGGCTTATTTTTTTATTGGTGCTTTTGCACCACTTTTCTTTCCCAACTTGCTTGGGAAAGACAAAAATAGAGAGTATTTTATCCGAGTTAGGGACTTCCACTGTAGTGCAAGCCTGTAGTAAACAATTGTGGTAGGTATAATAAGAAAGGAAATTTACTATAAAATTTAGATATTCCATATCAAACAACAAACCTCATATTTATATATTTACTAGAGTTTAACCCTTAACCCTTTGAACCCTAGCTGCCATTTTTCCAGCCTGGAACATGATATGTCATGACGTCATTATATAGGATGGTTGTTCAGTAAATGTGTGGGGTAGACCAATCAATATTTTCAACGTGCAGCCCTGAGGCTGCACGTTGAAAATATTGCTGGGTCTACCCCAAATAATGAGTATGTACTCTTCTAATTGCTGCCATTGAACTGGCATAGAAGATACCACTAGAGTTCAAAGGGTAAAGGGCCTAGTTTCAGGTTTGGTGAGTTTTCTTGTCTTTCATGCAGAAAATGTTCCCAACGTGCAGGCTTTTAGTGGTTCTTGCTGATGGAAGTTACAGTACCCTGGCTTGACAAGTGGTTTCTATTTAAGACTTGTCTTCCTTTTTGGGCAGTCAAGACTTCACTAGACATCACTGCTAAGTCAAGGAATTTTCGAACATTTTGCAAAAATCCAAGTTGATTCTCATTGTTTTATTTGTGAGAATCAATCATGAATTTTAAGCTCTGATAAAGTTGTGAAATATAATTGAAAAAGTAAAGTGAAATTATTAGGCTCCACTTTTCTGCACTCATTTTATCTGGATGTGCTGATGTATTATTTTGCTGACCTTAATGCAAGTTCTGACAACTGAAAATGACCAAAGATTTACCTTGAAAAAAAAAGATTTCCAGCAAAGGATGCAGAATCTAAGGGTTAAACAATGTTTATTTATTTATTGGAGTTTAACAACACTTTCAACAGCCAGGGTAACCTCATATCGGACAGTTTCATGAGTGGAGGAAGCCGGAGTACCCAGAGAGAACCATCAAGCAATTGTCAGTCTCCCCAACATACTAACTCCACACAAGCAGGGTTAGCATTGGTTGAAGACAGGTGCACCATCAACGCTGTATGCCTCAGAACATAGCATCACTATGCCCTCAACGTGGTCAATCGGGATTAAGTGCTTTGCCCCTAGACGCAATGCAGTTATCCATGGTTATCCCTGGTGGGGATTGAATTGTGGACCTTTCGGTTTGAAGTTACAATGCCATAACCACTGAACCACCACACTCCCTAAACAATGTTGCGATAGTCCTAAGTAATGCATAAGTGCCATTTAAAAACTTGCAGTCATGGAATTTAAAATTAACTGAGCTCAGCATAAATGCTAACAACATGTACAACAGCTCAGCTAAACAGAAATTCTTACACCTAGAAATGAAGTCATTTTGGGCAGGAAAATGTTTAAAAAGTTGACAAAAAACATCCATATCTACACAAGAGGGTTAATAAAAGTAATCATGACTCAAAACAACATCAGAAAGCATTAAATGAAATACAGTGGAAGAACATGGAGCAACAATGCTGACCTAAACACAGATTCTGACAACTGAAAATGAAAGATTTACTCCTCACAAAAAGTAATTTCCCTGCAAAATATAGATAGTTAAGGGTTAATTCTTAACCTGCTGAGTTTTTTGTCAAATCTAGTTATGGCTGCTGTGAAGCAGTCATGACTATATTTGATGAAAAATTCATGAAATTATGAAACAAAAAAACACTGGCCAAAGAGTTGGTTGATCCAGTACAATGGAGGAATTTTTGTTAAATGTCCACAAATTTTACATATTTTAGTGGCAAAGGATTTCCTGTCATGGGCAGGAATATCGGCCAACAGCATGCTAGGAGTTAAACAGTGTTGTGATAGTTCTATGATATTGATTTGATATTCTGTATCCCAGACAGTATCCTGAACAGTATAGGTTGGAATGAGCACACCTTGTTAGGGTGTATTGCTGCATACTACTTTTCTTGTTATGTAGCTTTGCAATTAAGATTATCGAACAAGAAGAATTCTTGTATTTTGACCTTGTTACCACGTCTAGTCTCACAATTTTAATTGGATTGATTTTGATAGTTTGTATAATTTGTATGTTTAGAACTTGTGCATATTGTTAACCTTTTACCCAAAACACGATACAATATCAAAATTTGTTATTTTAATTATTTTTTTTCTTCAGATTTTTCACAAAATTTCAGCTCTATCTTGTGACACTTTATTAGAAAGAACTCAAGTTCTTTCCAATGAGGAGTCACATGATATGGTTTTGTTGAATTTAAAAAAAAAAGAAGTTTTTATCAACTGCTCAGTTTGTAAATTACGTGGGTGGATGTGGCAGATTCAATAGGTAAAGGTTTAAGCTCTGTTGCTGATTCTTCCTTTTTGGCCAGTTATTGCTCTTTACAGATTTGTGGACAAGAGTGCAGCATGGGAAGGTTGTAGGGGGAAGGGGGTATGTGACTCGATTGTGTTTTGAATGATTTTATGTACACACATTTACAACATTGGAAAGTAAGTTTGGTTGCTGTTGTATCTCCACATTGTAACTCATAGTAGTAAATGTTGAATAACATGCAACATGCATATTCAAAAATTTACAGCCTAGTAAATGTTGAGACAAGTATATTGCACAAGAGGGATTTCCATTGCTTGCCAACACAATTCATGCATTTTATATAAGAGTACTATTGACAAATATGCCAATAAACGTACATTAACTGTCACTTCAGGCTTCTCATATGTCTGATGTACTGGTACCAATCTATAAAACACAACACTCCAAATCACCATGAAAACATAATTTGTAATACCTCTGCATGTAAAGAAACTGTTTAGAACAGGCTATTAACCCTTTACCCAATGCAGAGAATATCAAAATTTATTATTTTAATTACTATTTTTTTTAATTTTTCAAAATTTTTTAACAAAACCATATCATGTGACCCCTCATTGGAATGAGCTCGATGAGCTCATTCCAATGATGGGCAGATGATATGGTTTTATTGAAATATTGAGAAAAATGTATTTTTTTCAATGGCTCAGTTTGCAAATTACGCAGACGGATGTGGGTGATTCATTAGGTATAGGGTTAATTGAAAATAGAATATGCTTTCATTTTTGGAATTCACTAAAAAAAAAAAAAATTTCCCCAATTGGAGGTGCCTTTACCTGAGTTTGAATGTTTTTTGAGAATAGTACTGGCTGGTTTTGATATAGATAAGATTTACACTAATGCTGTACAGTGCACAGGGTTCGTTACTCAGTTAGTAGTGAAAAAATATTTAAAACCAGAAAGTGTGACTAACCCTGTGCACTGCTCAGGGTTAGTCAAACTCTCTGGTTATAAAAAATTGATAACTGCCATATCACACACAACATGAAAATGTACACTCACCAAGACTGTGCAGTGCCAGGGTTAGTTGCATAATAGAGATGATCTTATTTTATGACCAGAAAGAAAAGTCGACTAATCATGTGCATTGCACAGAGTCAGTTGGTAAGCTAACATACCTGACTAACCCTAAGCATTGCACAGGATTAGTTGACAGGCTACCATATCACACACTGCATGAAAATATACACTGAATAAGGTTGTAAAAATGCACAGGATTAGTTGGTTACCTGTTACGTAGGGTGAGGGATTCAAGGAACTAATGGAAATACTTATTTATTCTGGATTGTGGAAATTTTTTTGAAGTGAATTTGAATTTTACAAATGAAAAAATATTCTATTTTCAGTTAATAGCTTGTTTTAGGAGTATCCTTTTCTTTAGCCTCTCTGTAGGGTTTCTTAATGTGCACACTTTGAATATTGACAAGTGCAATTATAAATTAATAACTTGTTTTAGGAGAATCTTTTTCTTTAGCCTCTCTGTCGGTTTTCTTAAAATGTGCAGCACTTTGGATATTGACAAGTACAGTTTGATTCGTAACACAGAAGGTAATGATACAAACTCAATATTGAAGATTGCTTTTGGCAAGTTCCCTTTAACCTGACAGGGGCATGGTGGCTCAGTAGGTAGAGGTGCAGGCTGCAAGCCAAGAGGTCCTCGGTTCGAATCCCACCTGCAGCAACCGTGTTGTGTCCTTGGGCAAGACACTTCACTCCCATTGCCCACGTGGGGCATGGTAATGCTGTGTACTAAGGTGTACTGCACGTCAATGGTGCACTTGTCTTCAACCAATACTAACCCTGCTTGTGTGGAGTTAGTATGTTGGGGAGCTGACAGTTGCTCCTTTTTGCACGGTGGTTCTCTCCAGATACTCCGGCTTCCTCCATCCGTAAAACTGCCGTGGTCATGCTTAGCCATTGTGCAGAAATATGTGACCTTAAACACCAATAAATAAATAAATAAATAATCTTACCTGACTCGATGACTCTGGCACTCTATAGGAATGCCAGAAAGTGGAGCAGTGCTTGTTTACTATGGTAAACAAGTTTTGTTTCACTGCTAAAATAATATCTGGCGATGAATATAATCTGGGGTGGAAGTCCTCTAAAGTAGATAGCGTAAGCAAGCCTGGAAATAAGCAGACTGTCATCTACAGAGTGAGGTCCTCAGAGGGTGAATTTGGTGATGGTACCCTGCACCCCGGCCTAAACATAAAGAGATACCCAGAGGATAAATTGGGTGATTCTAGCCCACTGTATGGGATAACATCAGCAAATTCACCCTCTGGGGACCCCATTCCACAATAGATAGATTGCTTATTTCCAGGCTTGAGCATAAGTACAAACAATTGTGTTGTGTTGATAATATGCAGATGCTGGCAAAACTTGACTTTTAACACTTTAACCAACTTAACGTCCAAAACAGCCAACACTATTCACAAAAATTGTCAGTCAATTT
The DNA here is from genome assembly GCA_031216915.1 of Pictodentalium vernedei. Taxonomy (NCBI): domain Eukaryota; kingdom Metazoa; phylum Mollusca; class Scaphopoda; order Dentaliida; family Dentaliidae; genus Pictodentalium; species Pictodentalium vernedei. Next base: position 249,045,227 of record CM062294.1, on the reverse strand, counting down.
TCATTATTTGTTAATTTTTGCCTCAGAAACATAGCTTATGACCCTCATTGGACAAGCCCATGGTGCTCATTCCAATGATGGGTCATGAGCTATGTTTTTGAGGCAAAGAATGAAAAAAATTAGTTATTCAATAATTTTGTACGCAAGTGTCATCTGCTTTTCATGTTAGGTAAAGGGCTATATCTGGTGCTTTCATGATATATCCATAGATGCTGAAAGGGATGTTAAACACCAATAAATAATACAGCAATACCATGAGGCAACACTAGCAAGAAAATTAAAAAAAAAAAATTGGCTTCAATAACAATTAGCTGGAAAATGGTTACATAACCAGAAAAGATTTTAACCCATTACCTTATGTAATGGTCATATCTAACCAGTGCTATTCACAAGCATTACTGTTCAAATTCTATTATTTTTTCAATTTTTGCCTTCAATACATAGCTTAGGATCCTTCAGTAGAAGAACACATCGAAAGTGTTCAAATTGAGAACATTCCAATGAGCTGTCATAAGTTACGTTTTTGAGGCAAAATTGAAAAAAGTTTTTCTTATTCAAGAAATATTTTTGAAAGTGCCTCCTAGCCATGTTAGGCACAGGGTTAAAAAATCCAAATATGCTATTGAGGTTTATATTTATGATTACATGTAACAGAGAGCACATGTATCATATCATTTTGTGTAACACTTAATGGTATTGTGGGTCCCATTCACCAGGATTTGGAGCCTTGGGCAGTGAATTAGTGTTTGTTTGCTGGGGTAAACAATTCTTTTACTGGTAAAATAGGTCCCGGTGACCAATGCTTGGGTGGAAGTCCTCAAAAATGGACAACATGGGTATAAACAATTGGATAGACTTGACTTTATATCCATGTTGCAGTCATGATTAGCCAATAATAAATGAATGGTTATGACCCTGTTTCATTTATTATTGTTTTTAAAAGAAATATAGTGAGTGAGGTTTGAAGTTCATATCGATGATCAGTGACGCAGGTACACTGTCGGAAAATTTGGAGATCCTGGCTCTGGTCCAAGGTGATTGATAGTTTGTGATGTCAAAGTCGAGACAAGGATGTAAATCTCCATTGATCTCTTAGCACCAAACTATGGTGTATTGCACTGAAACATTGAGGTATCTGTTTCAAATTGATAGACATATACTATTCAAAAAAAGTAGGGGATATCCTACATGATGGCGTGATTGGACACATCAATATGTTACCAAGTTTAGTGTGGATCATGAATGTCACCGGCCCAACTTCTTGCAGGTTTTTCATACGAGCACCGCCTTAATGTCTGTGAGGTACGTTTTGAAATATTCATTTGCACTGGACCGGCTTTTTCAAAGGGTCTCATCGTTCTTTTCTTGGTATAAACTTGTTCATCAATAGTTTCTGGTCGAAACGTAACTTTTGAGGTATGCAAAGACTGACACGTGACGAACGTTTACGTGCCGTTGACATGTTTGAAGCTGGCAACAGTCAGACTGCAGTGGCTCAAATTCTCAACGTTAATCAATCGGTGATTAGCTGGTTGTGGTCATGAAATCGTCAGACAGGCAATGTTGATGACAGACATCTGTCTGGTCGTCCAAGGGTGACAACTGCTAACCAGGATCGTTTCATCCAAAACACAGCATTACGTGACCACCATCAAAGTGCCTCGAAAATTGGACAGCAGCTGCACCGAATGACATGTGTGCGAGTCAGTGGTCAGACTATTCGAAATCACCTACACAGCTGGAATTTGTACGCTCGACGACCTCGAATAATTCCACGTTTGACTGAATGTCACATTGCAGCTTAGGTGTAATTGGAGTGGAGCACGACTGCACTGGGACAATCATCAGTGGAGCAACGTCATGTTTTTCAGTGAATTGAGGTTCACTCACGACTTCCACGACAGGCAAAACAGAGTGTGGTGGTGGCAGAACGAACGATAACATGATGTAACCATTAGGCAACATGATCAGTTTGGTGGTGGATCGGTTATGGTGTGGGGAGGCATAACCATGACAAGCAGAACAGCATTACAAGTTATCCAAGGATGTGTCACAGGGCAGTACTACCATGACAACATGTTAGCAGCTCATGTGGTGCCATTTGCGTGACGTCATGGCCGTCAATTCATTTTCCAAGATGACAATGCACACAGGGCCCTTGTCGCTACAGAGTTCCTCCAGGAGCAGAACATCACTACACTGCCTTGGCCAGCACTAAGTCCAGACCTTTCACCAATCGAGCACATCTGGGATATGCTTGGCAGACGCCTATGGCAATGCCAACAGCCCCCTACCAATGTCCAGGAACTCACTGCTGCACTGCAGGAAGAATGGAAGAACATCATTCAAACAAAGTGTTATTGGACATTTGGTGAGGAGTATGCCAAGTCGGATCCGCGCTTGTCTCGCAAACCGAGGAGGATTTACAAGGTATGGAGGTCTTGGACAGAATGTGGTAAATTCTCTGACTGACCTTCCATGTCTTCTACAGCTCAGTGCATGGAATGTATGCTTGTCAGACACCCAACTATCGCTGAAATTATTCATCAGATGTCACAGTGCAATGCCTCAACTGTCTTTTTGATGAAAATATAAATATATTTCTTCATATATCTCACTTTTATCAAATATCCCCTACTTTTTTTGAATAGTATATAAATAACGAAGTACAGGCATGGAGTGTATTGGACCCTAGTCTGTACCCATTGACATAATTATTTCAGGGCTTTAGGGTCCAAGTTTGGACTTCGTTACATTTTACAACTTATTCCTGTAGAAAGAGATTTGTTGTCTTGGTCAAGAATATCCACTAGCAGCATTCAAAGAGTTAGCTGGTAAAGTGTTAGAAGTCCATATTTGGGTTTTAATCTGAAGTGCAGGTATCACAACTTAAAGGCTTCATATTCTTATATGCTTTGAAGTGAAAGTATTTAATCTATGGATTTTCATTGCTACAATTTATGGGAGAGTGCCTTAAAGCACTCTCCCATAAATTGTAACAAGGCAAAAACACGTGAATAAAATTTTATCCCTGAAAATAATTTAGTACTCAACCAGTTAAATCACTCTTTAACCCTTAAGGGCAAGTGTCCTGAAGTCCCACCAGCCCACAGCTTCTATGTGTCCATTGGCTTAGCAGTGATTTCTAGTCAAGTCTTGGCTGCCTCAACAGGCATCCAAGACTTGATCAGAAAGCACTGCCTAAGTCATTTGCCTGTTGCCAACAGGACCTCCAAATGATGGCATGTTAAGGGCACCTGTTCTGAAGTCATATAAGTTGGAAATAGGCCTTTAAATGGTTAAAAGGTTAACTAACCCTCTGCACACTGATATCGAAATATGAAAATTCAAGCTGCAATTTTTTTGCAATAATGCAACTGGGAATTGAAACAATTCAAAACAAGATTGAATTGATTAAATTCCTAATCGCATTATCAGAAAAAATTTGCTGCTTGAAATTTCAGTATTTTGACATTAGTGTGCAGAGGGTTAACCCTTTGCATACTGCTGGTGGCTATTCTTGCTTGGACATGAAATCTCTTGGTCACGGAAATAAGTATAATGTAGGCACATTTAACCAAAATTTGTCCCTGTCAGCTGAATTTACTTTTTGGCCAATGATTTCTTTAGTTAAAATTTTATGAATTTTTCTTCAATTTAGTCAATGCTGCTTCCGAGCAGTCATGACTAGATTTGATGAAAAATATTTTGAAAATACTCAGCAGGTTAAGAGTTAATGGGTTCAATCCACAAAAAGCAATTCATAGAACATCACTATTCATTGAGGGCTATAAACTGTGGATAGCAAGAAAGAAGCCCTTTTCAGGTTATTTATTTATTTATTTATTTATTTATTTATTTATTTATTTATTTATTTATTTATTTATTTATTTATTTATTTGGGTTCCACAACACATTCTACACACAGAGGGTAAATTTATAATGTCTGCTCATGCTATTCATAAAGTCTTCCATTCAAATTTTATTATTTTTTCAAACTTTCGCCCCAACACAACACATGACCTCTCAATGAAACAACTTTATAGGGGATGTTGCAATAGAGAGGTCATAAGGAATGTGTACAATGTAAAACATTTATTTATTTATTTATTTATTTATTTATTTATTTATTTATTTATTTATTTATTTATTTACCTATTTATTTGGGTTCAACAACACATTTGACAGCCAGAGTCACCTTATGTCGGACAGTTTTATGAGTGGAAGAAGCTGGAAGTGCCTGAAGAGAATCAACGAGTGGCGGTGAGTAATGTCAGACTCCACAATGTATCAATTCCACACAAACAGTTTTCGCATTGGTTGAAGGCACGTGCACCATTGATGTGCAGTATGCCTTAGTACACAGCATCACAATGCCCTCACATGGGCAACTGGGATTAAGTGCCTCACCCAAGGACACAACACAGTTAGTTGCCCCTGGTGGGGGATCTGACTGTGGACATTTTGGTTTGAAGTTCAATGCCATAACCACTGAGCCACCATGCTCCCATTCAGATCATTTAACTGGGAGGTAGAGTGCTGAATTATTTTTCAAAGTTGATTTGTAACATATTTTTTTCAAAGATTCTAACAGCATGGCGAGCCTTAGTTTTGCAGGCGTTTGTTCCTAAATAATTTCTTAAAATTTATTATAAGAGTACCTGTTGGCACTCTCCAATAAATTGTAACAAAACATCGTGCTAATACATACAGCACTTTTGTGGAACCATGAGAATGGCTTCTAGTATCCAACCAGTTAAACAAAATATTGATGCTGTTGCTGTAGCCAAGAGTGTTAAATAAAAAGTCAGACTTCTTTCTACGACTGTATTTGAAATTCCAGTGGTCTAGGAGTAGTGAAAATGAAATATTGTTGCCCATTTCTATTTCTGATGTGTTGTCTCAATTGATTTGAAATTATGTCTTTAACTCAAGAATCTCTAAACTGATTAGTTTTTAGCAGATTTATCTTTCGCGATGTGGCATGAAATATGGTGCTTGTGAAGAGACTGCAGATTGAATCAATTCAGTTTATCCTTGATTCATAAATTACATGGTTTTCCCCAAGGAATAAATGGGACAAAAAATTAATTGATTATGAAATGACATTTCAATTCTGATCAACAGTGGGGCAAATAACATGAAATGCAACAGCAGCATTGCATATTACAGTAATCATAAAAATAATATGCCTCTCCTGTATCAACTGCTTTTATGATGAATAACAGAGATAAAAAATGTATTTGTGTATTCCGCCGATGCAAGCATTTTTACCTTTACTTGACAACATCAATTACGAGTGATTGGGATGGGTTGTTGTCCGTCTGTACATCCGTACCTCCATACCTCTGTCTGTCCACAATTCCTTTAGCACACCCTACAGGCAATATCTATCAACTGATCAGTTTCAAATTTCATATGTGCCTTTGGAGTAACGTCTAAATGGGAGCTATCAAATGTTTCTGAATTTCGTTGAAGAACATGGCTGCCAGTGGCCATCTTGGATTTGGCGTATACATTGTCAACAATTACATTAGCACACCCTACAGACAGCATCTCTCACCCGATCTTTTTCAGATTTCATATGTAGCTTTGGCATGATGTCTTTGGTATAGAAATATAAGTGAGTGACTTGGCATTACTGGACCGTTCTATTTAGCTCAGTCCCTTCTTGGTTAAGTTGAGGTGCAGTGTCATTGACACTCTCATTAAACTTTCAAGGCAGCACTTTTTGATGATCACATTCCACCATGAGAACCCCTGGAAGTGAACAGTACTTGTTTAATCCAGTAAACAAGTTCTGCTTGACTGGTAAAGTCAGGTCCGCAACCAATGCCTGGGGAGAAAGTTCTCTAAAGTGGGCAGCATTGCTACAAACTTAGGGCTGCAACGATTAATCGTGAAACAAATGTATCGCGATTTATTCTCTGATGATATGTATCATGATTTGCTTGCACTGTATCATGATACATGTGGACCAAAAATTTCAGGAATATTTTGTTAATGTCACTTCAAAAATGGCCTCATTGTCAACTATTCGCATCCATTATATGTAGTTTTCCTTTGAAGTCGGGATTATAGAAGTCTGAATTTACATTGCTCTCGAGTATTTGTTAGCATTGAATGGCACAAACCATTAACCTCGCTCTTGAACCTTTATATACTATGATCCAATAAATCACAAATTTGAAGGAAACAGAAGAGTGTGTCACAATGTTTTGTTGTCAAGAAGTTTGAGAAATCTAATTTCATTGAAATGAAGCTGTTTGACCCCAAAACTGTATGATGATTTGTTATTTGACCATTGTGTGGGGTGGATAATAGACTTTTCCCTCTACTGACTAGTCAGGTAAAAATGTGAGGACTCAAGAAGCAAATCTGCAGTTATGGACCATCGGGTAACCAGGTGGTCCATAACTGCAGAATTGCTTCTTGTGTCCTCACTTTTTTGATGATTGACGAGTGTATCATGATACATATCGCATTGTGGAGATTGTATCATGATATGCATCGTATCGTGAGAAAACGTATCGTTGCAGCTCTCTTTAAACTAGTGCTAAATTTTGCTTCATACCTAAGTTGTGTTCATGATATAGTCAAAAATGCTGAAATAAACCTTGAACTTTTAGGAATAAATAAATAAATATGATGAGCTCACTTACACATCGCTCAGAATATGCAGCTTTACATTGGTTATAATCATATATTAACCCTTAAATCTTGAAATTAAGGTTACAGTTATTGCTACCATATGTACATGTACACAGCTGTAGATGACTTAACCCTTTACCTAACATGAAAAGCAGACGACACTTGCAAACAAAATTTTTGAATAACTAATTTTTTTCATTTTTTGTCTCAAAAACATAGGTTATGACCCCTCTTTGGAACGAGCTCGACGAGCTCGTTCCAAAGAGGGGTCATAACCTATGTTTTTGAGACAAAAAATGAAGAAGATAATGAAAAGTAATTGGCTATTTTTGTGAATAGCGCTGGCCGGTTTTGGCCGTTACGTTGGGTAAAGGGTTAACATTGTTTCTACATTATTGTTGGCAGCCTGTATACAGCTGAAACTAGAAGTCCTGTCACAATTGTCACAAATAATGCTCGTTCGTTAATGTGCTTCTTACTGCCGAAGAATGAAGTAGTCTGAAATACACAAGCACAATGTGCAATGCAAAATATAATGTACTGTTTGTGAGTTCGGTAGTGAAATCAAAAACTGAACTGATCAAACAGAAAGAAAATATTGAGACTCCAGTATATGGTGGGCAGATTACTACTAAATCACTGTGGGATAGATTTTTCACTTGCTAATTATTTACAATTTATGAGGACAAAACACAAGAAGCACTTGCAAATATTCATCACATGGACCACTGGGTTGCATGTGATGAAAGTTTTCAAGTGTTTCTGGTGCTGTTATGAACAATTATACATACTTTTGGAGTGGAAAATATATGGCACTGCGATAAAGTAGTATTCCACTCTCTTCATTCTGTATATTCAGTCAAATTTTAATATCTGTTTATGTCATTACATGTATCCCAGTAGAGGTTAGGAATGATGTCAATGATCTCTATTTATTAGTATAGAATAGTACAAAGTTGGGCACTCTTATTTTCTACAGGAATTGAGTTATGCTGAGGGTGCAGTTTGACAGGCACTTACCCAGCATGCTATTACTTCAAAATAGTGCATATTACAGTCACAGGACTTCTGGTTTCAGCTGTAGGCAGCCAGCAATGATGTAAAAACACTGTCAAGATAAATACACCTAAGCCCAAAAATAGGCAGACTGTCATCTGCGAAATGAGGTTGCCAGAGGGTGAATTTGGTGATGCTACCCTGCACAGCAGGGTAGCATCACTAAATTTACCCTCTGTGAACCTCAATCTGAATCAGGGTCTCAAACCTAAACAGAAAAAAGTACCCAGAGGATAAATTAGCCCACTGTTTGGGATAGCATCAGCAAATTCACCCTCTGGGAACCTCATTCTGAAAATGACAGATTGCTTATTTTCTGGCTTGAGTACACCCCACAAGTAGAGTTCTCTATGAAGAATACACTTGAGGCAACTTTTTCACAGAAATATAAAAATGGCAGTTTGTGGCTGTAAGCAGATCTAGGGTTAATTAGCATACCCACCAGACACTAAAAATACATAGCACTCACACAAATGGCCAGTTTGGAAAATGAGCTGCTATCAGTTTTATTTAGCATGCATATGTGCATATAAAGTTCTCAGGAAGATTCAATTGACTTGGGGAAACAAAAAAAAATGAAACCCTGTATATACTACCGGTATATCCACCAATATACGGAATTCGTTATTACTTCTCGTTTTCATTTTCACTATTATATTTTTTTAATTAAACTGTTTCTATATTGTGTAAACATAATAAGCTGGCCTAAATATTTCTGAATTTATGACGTACTTCAGTATTTGGCAACCTTGTCTGCAAAACATTTCATGCAGAAATCCCATAGACATTTTTAGAAGACAATGGTGTGTTGCTTGGGTTGGTCCCTTTTATCAAGTAATGATACTCTTATAAAAATGTAGGATTCAGAAGAAGTACAGATAAAAACAATTTATTTGACGCATTAACTTGGCCTGTTCGCCAAAAATTCAAATTGGCATCCTCTGCAATGTAACCGCCATTTTCCAGGATGGCAGTGTATATTTTACAGGTTTTTTGTTCAATATAGAACATAATGCACTTTTAAAATTTCTTGTGTGCTTGCTGAAAAAGTTAAGATAACAAGAAATTGTAGCCTTTTATCTTTGTTTTTGATATTTCAATTCCAAGCCTTGACTAGAGCTCTGCAAATCTCAAAATTTGGGTTGAATTGAATTAGGCAGAGGAGTTTGAATTGAATTGAATTGCTGCACTACTAGTGGAGTTCCTCAAGGATCTGTCCTGGGACCCTTCCTTTTTTTGGTCTATATCAAGGATATTGCAGACAAGCTAGGAAATAAGCAATCTGTCATTTGCAGAATGAGGTTCCCAGAGGGTGAATTTGCTGATGCTATCCCAAAGAGTGGGCCAGTTTATCCTCTGGGTACTTCTTTCTGTTTAGGTTTGAGACCCTGATTCAGATTGAGGTTCACAGAGGGTAAATTTAGTGATGCTACCCTGCTGTGCAGGGTAGCATAACCAAATTCACCCTCTGCGACCTCATTTTGCAGATGACAGACTGCCTATTTTCTGGCTTGATTGCAGACAATTTAGAATCCCTTACGAAATTGTTTGCCGATAATACATGTCTCACTAACAGTAAAATCTCGAGTTCTGAACTAACAACCCTATTGAATAATGATCTGGCTAAAATATACTCCTGGTTTCAGAAGTGGCTGGTATCCTTCAACCCATCTAAAACGCAAGCTGTCTACTTCTCTCGAATCCCTAATCACAACCATCCAGATTTGATCTTTAACAAAACTCCGATGAATTTCTCCGATTCACATAAACATTTTGGTTTAATCCTGCAGTCTAACTTGAAATGGGATCGCCAGATAGCGGAAATTTGCAAAAAAGTTAATGCACATTTTGTCCAATCTGAGAAAACTCAAGTATAAACTTGGGAGGGAAACTCTAGAACAAATATATTTCTCATTCATCTTGCCACTCATTGATTACGGTGATACCGTCTGGGACTGTGCTCCTAAGTATCTTCTAATGAAACTTGATCGACTACACCACAATGCAGCAAGAATAGTGTCTGGTCTCACACGATCTGTTTCACTCTTGGAACTTGGATGGCGCTCACTCTCTGAGAGAAGGCACCATCACAAACTGTGTGCTTTTTTCAAAATATCTAACAGCGATGCTCCAGATTACCTTGTTGAATTATTACCAGGTACTGTGGGAGAAACATCAAATTACAATTTACGTAATTCTAACAACTTATCTATGTACCAACCACGGACAGAACAATTTTCAAATTCATTCTTCCCTTCATCTTCCAAAATTTGGAATGAGCTTCCAACTTCATGTAACACCAAAACTGCATCAACACTTTCTTTAAAGGCAACCTTGCTTAATTGAACCCTTCCGTCAAACCACCATCATATTTCTACACAGAAACCAGGAAAGGAAACATTCTCCACTGCAAACTACGAAACTGTTGCAGTGATCTAAACCACGACAAATTTAACAATTTTATCTCCTCTACCTCACAATGTATGTGGCCATTCCCAAGAAGATGCACACCATTTCTTCTTTCCATGCCTGAACTACCACCCTCAAAGATTGACTTTTCTTAATGCTGTTATCATGTTCAATATATCTAATGTCGACGAGCTACTTTATGGAATAATCGGTTTCACAACAAAGCAAAACAAACTTTTATTCAGGAAAGTTCAAACATTCCTCCTTGCAACTGGCCGATTCGAATAAGATCACCTGAACCCAAACGATGCATAATGCACCTTTGGTTGTGTATTTGTGTGCGTTGTGACAACGTGGCGTGTTGTGGGACTGCATTTTGATTTCCATGAGTTTGTTCTTAAATTACACGCTCTCTTTCTGTAAAGACGATAGAGATTCAATAATGCAAAAGTCAACAGGCAAGCCTAGACAACTTCAATCCTTCACTCCTTCACTCTCTAATCTTATAACTCTTTAACACTTTGAGCCCTGGTGGCCCTTTTTCGGGCAAAGCCTGTGAAACACCCCAATTTCCTTGACAAAATAATGTTAAATAAATAAGTAGTGCAGACCAACCACTGTTTCCAGCATGTGGCCCAAGGCTCCTCGTTGAAAATATTGATTGGTCAGCTCTAAAATAATGAAAATGGACCCTTCCAGCTAATTCTACTGAATTGATGTGGAAGAGACCACCGGAGCTCAAAACGGTTAAATCCTTATCTCTCTAAATCTTCAAATCTTCAACCCTTTAGTTGATACCTACACTAATTCTTAGTATTTCTATATTGTATATAATTGTGCCGCAAATGTTAATTATTCTTGTATAAGGAGAGGAGTTTTTGTAAGTTGTTCTCCGAACCTTTTCGCTGTAAAAAGTGGCAAATAAAATATGTTTAAACTAACTGCGCCACTACTCAGATTTTAGGTACTGCTTGGTCTTAATTGAATAATAACTTTGATGTTAATGTGTGCTGTGAAGTTGTATGGCACAGATACACACGTCAGAATATATTATTTAATGCTCATTGTTCATCTTATTAGCTCTCTGGATGTGTTTCTTCAGTGTTTACAATCAACATTGGAGAGAAACATCAAGGGAGGTAACTGAATTAAAAAATGAACTTGACAAACTGAAAACGTGTTTGTGACAGTCATGCGACTTATTTATTTATTGATGGTTAAGGTCACATATTTATGCACAATGGCTAATCATGACCACGACAGTTTTACAGGTGGAGGAAGCCGGAGTACCCGGAGAGAACCACCGAGCAACGACGAGCAGCTGCCAGCTCCTTAACATCGTAACTCCGCACTGTAGCACAGGCAGGGTTAGATTGGTTGAAGACATGCGCACCATCGACGTGCAGTGCGCCTTAGTAGATGGCGTCATCGTGCCCCCACGCAGGCAATGGAGATAAAGTGTCTTGCCCAAGGACACAACGCGGTTGCCGCAGGTGGGATTCAAACCGAGGACCTTTCAGCTTGCAGCCTGCACCTCTACCTACTGAGCCACCGCACTCCCGTCATGCGACTTACATGTTGTGTAACGATTATCTACCATTGAAAAAAGAGTGTTTTTTTTTAGTTTTTCTCCAAATTTAATTTCTTATTGTACTGTGATGTTTGCATCATGAAGTACTATAGACTAGCGGCTGCACACATTGTATTTATACATGTACTAATGCAGTGTTGTACAGCATCATGACTGAAGACTGGTGACTTCGATCAGCTGGGAATAGTGGCGATCTCATACCGATTGCGGATGGTAAATTCCGTAATATCTTGGCTCTGTAAATCACTCAATATTCTGATATGCACTACACACGTTTTTAATGGAGAAACTTTATTGAAATGGCCAGATATCAAAGAGATTTTAAAAGTCAGTGTTAAATATAGAATAACCGGAAACTGCTGGTTTTTAACTGCTGGTTGTCATAATTGGCCAATGCCCCATAACCAGCCGGTTCCTATTACCGCTTCCGATTATCAGTTCATCACTATTCATAGCTAGGGCCTTCCTAGCCTTCACATCATTTCTTGGGTTGATTTCAAGGATTCAAATTATCAACAGATGGAAAAGGAATAAAAATGTACTTGTGGTCCCCCGTGGGAACCCCTGGTAGTGAAGCAGTGCTTGTTTACTGTGGTAAATAAGCTCATTTTTAGTGACAAAATAGGACCCGGTAACAAATGCATGCGGTTGAAGTCCTCATAAAATGGGCAATATGGGTATAAACGATTGGCTGGACTTGACATTATATCCATGGCACAGTCACGATTAGCTATTGTACAGAAGTATGTGTCCTTAGGCATTAATAAATAAATAAATTACTTGTAGTATTCCTACAACATATTTCAGTTGGTAGTTTTCTGACAGGTGGGTCACCATCTCTCCCCCTCCTCTGATCAGGTTCTGACATGGGTTAATGAACCTGTCAGACATTTATTATCCTCATCAATGTATTCTTCCCAATAACAGTTCTGCAAATGCCAGAATAATGTTTAATGAAATGTGCCTTTTCTTCAACTCATACAAGCTGGGAAATAAGTGTGAAGCTATTGAACATCACAAACTGCTCAAGATGTGTGGCCTTGCAGATGTTTCTAGTCAAGTGTCATCTGCCTGTTGAGGCAGATAGCGAATAGAAATAACTGCTCAGAATTTGAGATTTGCTCTGCTAACTAGCATCTGTTCTGTCACTGGCTATATTACATCATGGATGAGTAGACTAGTCTTCAGGATTACAGGAGTTAAATTTATATTACTTGATTATAATTCAGGCTCCATTTTTACCCTTGAAACTGACATTTTCATGAGATCGCAGTTTCCTTTAGGTCTTTGGCAGTGATCTGCAGCAGGTGCCTTTATGAAAAATAACACTCCAATATTTTAGTGTTTTGTGCCCATGTGTAAAATGCTAGCAAGTGCAAAAATTATGAGAAGATTAGCAGTTGTCCCAGATCTCCTTAAATTTGAAATGCCCCCCCCCCCCCCCCCCCAGCATCTCCTGTAATTGCATCTCATACATGATAGAGAACTTTTGCTAACCAGTACATCAATAACACTTTGAAGCCCATGACTTGCAATATCAATGTCTTTTAGTCGTCCCCAAATATTCTACACTTTTGGTCAATAGACACACTGAATTTCATTCTTCCTTCTCACCTGATGACTGTTTTGAACAAACTCTTGCCTTGGAATTTCGGGAGTGCGTACACATAAAAAAAAGTCAAAATATTATGAAGATCAGTCACAGAACTTGAAAATGTACTGTTGACCCTTTACCTAATTCAAAGTCCAAAAACAGCCAGCGATATTCTCAAAAACTATCCATTACAATTTTATTAGTTTTTTTTCATTTTTGCCTCAAAAACACAGCATTTGACACCTCATTGGATTGTGCTCATCCCAGTGAGGGGTCATAGCAATGTTTTTGAGGACAAAAATGAAATTTTGTGCTATTCAAGAAAATTTGTTGCTGTTCTGCTATTTGAGCTGGATAAAAGGTTTGAAAAGCTTGTCAGCGCTTTTCCTATCTGACGATAGAGGAGAATGGAATTTGACAAAAATACTGTCTGTACAGTATTGAGCTTGTTCCAATGAGGGAGTCATAAGTTCTATTTAGACTCTAAAAACTCAAGGTACTCTGTGATACCAAATGTGGTACTCACCTTGTCCCGTGAGGGGTACCAAAATTATGGTACTCCAGGAAACCCAAACTTTCTTGGTACTAAGCCTGAAAATAAGCAGACTGTCATCTGCAAAATGAGGTCCCCAGAAGGTGAATTTAGTGATACTACCCTGCACAGCAGGGTAGCATCACACAATTTACCCTCTGTGAACCTCAGTCTGAATCAAGGTTTCAAGCCAAAACAGAAAGATGTGCCTAGAGAATAAATTGGCCCACTGTATGGGATAGTATCAACAAATTCACTCTCTGGGCACCTCATTTTGCAAATGACAGGTTGCTTATGTTCAGGCTTGGTTGGTACTCCAAGAAACCAAACTGTAATGGTACTTTGAGAAACCAAAACTGTCTGGTACTTTGTTTTGGTTCTCTAGAAAACCAAAAGTTTGGTACTTAGTTAGCCTCCCCCTCCCTTTCATGTACACAACATATACAAGGGAGGGGTAAGCTTAAATATTGCAAAGAACCAGACTGAAGTATGAAAAGCTGCAGAAGTACCAGTCTTCCTCATGGGCCAGGATACATTTATTGTGTAGATAACACCACAAATCATGTAGCTATGAAAAAAAAAAATGAAAGAAGAAAAATTGAGTTATGCAGTTTCTGTAATAACCTTCAACAGATGTTAAAGATAAATACTGCAACTCACATAAATCAAATATAGTTTACACCAAGTCATCCAACCCGCTCCCAATGAGCCATTCAGTCATATTTTCAAGCTCCCAGGCTTCGACTGAAATCGCCATTGTTGATACAGACGACGTGCACTCTTGGCACCCAAGTTGCTCACTTGCTGGATATGCAGGGGACATAACTCCTGTTTATCAATAGTTAGGTATTCCACAACCATCCATTTGGTTTTATACGTGCGAAATATACAGTATGTGGAGAGTGGATTGTGACTTTATCACCAGCAGAGTGGAATTATCTCTCAAAGTATCACTTTCAAATTCTGTACCTATGGATAAAGCACACAGGCAATGTTTCAGCCAATGGACCGCTGAGTTTAACCCAGAGGTCCATTGGCTGGAACTTTGCTTGTGCTTGTTGTGCTTTGCAACAAATTTGCAATTATTGCTTGGGTGGAATCTTCACTCTACAGGTGATTTAGTGATAATACACTCCACGTACTGTAGAGGAGGCTACCCATATTCGGTGTTTTAGGTATCTCATATACTGGTTGTATTTTAGAAGACCAAAATGTATTGGTGGTTTTTTGAGTGTATAAAAAAAAAATGAAAATTTTTCTTAATTCAAGAAAATGTTTTGCCAGTTGACTGCCATTCGAGTTAGGTGGAAAGGATTGAAAAGCTTGAAAGTTCAACTCTTGTCTGAAAAGGGAGGAGAATGGTACTTGGCAGAAGTACAGCCCACGAATATCTGAAAAATTATATTGATTTTAAAGGTGAAAGTTCCCTGTGGGAACACTGAGAATTGGAGCAGTGTTTGTTTACTGTGATAAATAAGTTTGGATTTAATGGTAAAATAAGGCATGGTAAGCATTGTCTGAGGTGGAAGTCTTTTAATTGTTAGTGTGCTGGAAGCCCATATTTGGGCTTTATTCTTAAGTGCAGGTACCATAAGTTAAAGGCTTCATAATCTGTGGATGTGCTTTATATTATCTTGGAAGTGAAATTATTTCATATGTGTGTATTTGCCCTGTTAGAATTTATGAGGAAGTGCCTCTGAGCACTCTCCCATAAATTGTAACAAGGCATGTGAACAAATTTTAATGACCAAAATTAATTTAGCACTCTACCAGTTAAAGTGGTCTGCATAATTATAAATGAGGGGCTAAACAGCCAAGGTCATGTCATGTTGGACAGTTTTGCAGGTGGAGAGAACCACTGAGCAATGGTGAGTAACTATCTGACTCTCCAACTTACTAGCCTAACACATGCAAGATTAGCATTGGTTGGAGGCAAGTGTACCATCATTCTGCCTTAGTACACAGGTTCATTATGCTTCCTCGTGGATGAAGTATCTTGCCATTAATACAATGCAGAAGACATGGGTCATGGTCGAGCCATCGATCTTCTGATCTAACTCTAATCCAGTAACCAATGAGCCACCTCTCTTCCTATACTTTTGTTGCGGACATGATATAGTGATAGATGCTGAAAGTGACCTTAAACACCAATTAATAAAAGAAAATAAAAGTCTGAGGCTCTAGAAAAGTGTTATTGCTCATCTCTTCCCCCATCATTTTCAGTTTAACCCTTTACCAACGCAGCCGATATCAAAATTTTCATTTTAAATATCATTTTTTAGCTCAACTTTGGCGAAGCCAAATTTGAGCTTATGCCATGGCCAGTCGTCCGTCTGTCCATCTGGCCATCAATCCGTCTGTCCGTCAACAATTCAATACGGCTCAGGCTAGAGGCCGTATTTATGAACCGATCTTTACGAAACTTCTTGGGTACCTTTGTTATGACCATGGGACGAGAACGAGTGTTTTTGGATCCGATCCGAAATTCAAGTTGGCCGCTGGCAGCCATTTTGTACAAAATTAGGTGCAATCAGATTTTTGCGCAGAACTTCCATATGAAAGCGCTGGTTTGAATAATTTTTTGTGTGAATGTTTAGTACCATGGGATACATCACATGTAATACAGGGTTTTTTCTTGTGCAGAAATTATGCAAATTAGATGAACTTTGATTTTTTCAGTGCTACTTACACACAGTAAGTACACATGTCAATACTGCTCGGGCTAGAGTCTGTTATGAACCGATCTTCACGAAACATCTTGGATACCTTTGTTATCACCTTGGGACAAGAACGAGTGTTTCTGGGTGCGGTCCAAAATTCAAGATGGCTGCCATTGGCCATTTTGTACCGAAATTAGGTCTAATCAGTTTTTTGTACACAACTTCTATACGGCTCAGGCTAGCGGCCGTATTTATGAACCGATCTTTACGAAACTTCTTGGGTACCTTTGTTATCACCATGGGATGAGAACGAGTGTTTTTGGGTGTGGTCCGAAATTCAAGATGGCCACCAGCAGCCATTTTGTACCAAAATTAGTGCAGTCAGTCTTTTGTACAAAACTTCTGTATGAAAGTTCTGATTTGAATAAATTTTTGTATGAATGTTTAGTAACATGGAATACATCACATATAGTATGGGTTTTTTTCTCGTGCAGAAATTATGCAAATTAGAAGAACTTTGATTTATTCAGTGCTACTTATACACTGTAAGTGCACATGTCAATACGGCTCGGGCTAGAGGCTGTATTTATGAACTGATCTTCACGAAAATTCTTGGATACCTTTGTTATCACCTTGGGACGAGAACGAGTGTTTCTGGGTATGATCCAAAATTCAAGATGGCTGCCAGTGGCCATTTTGTACCGAAATTAGGTCCAATCAGTTTTTTGTCGCAACTTCTATACAGCTCGTATTCATGCACTGATCTTCACAAAACTTATTGGGTACCTTTGTTTTCACCTTGGGACAGGAATGAGTGTGTTTTGGGGTGACTTTGTTATCACTGTGCTATGAGAACAAATATTTTGGGGTTCAGTCAGACCCACTCTGGGACTCAAAGATTTCTTTTCTAATTTAGCATCAGACTGTCACCCACCTTTACAATACTTTACCTATACATTTGTTACAGGCTACGGTCAGTATTTATGTACAGACCGTTACAATACTTTATATGTACCTTTGTTATCAGGTCATTACCTGGATGTTTGTCATTTCTGTGTCACATACTATACAAGTACATGTCTTAACAAGTTGAGCTACAGTGTCATTGACACTTTCATTTAAATTTTTCAAAAAATTTCAACAAAACCATATCATGTGACCCCTCATTGGAATGAGCTCGACGAGCTCATTCCAATGAGGGGGTCACATGATATGGTTTTGTTGAAATTTTTTGAAAAATATTTGCATATTACGCGGGCGGATGGAGGCGATTCGTTGGGTAAAGGGTTAAGATGAATTAAGCTTGGTATGTCATTGCCCCCTTATGTGCAGACTTGAGTACAATTCTGAAGTCACTATGATATTAACTGATTGAGTGCTAGAAACCACTATCATGGCTCTATTGAAAAGTGCTGGAAGTCACTTTAGTGGCTTTACACTGTATGCATTACCTTGATGTTTTGCTAAGCAGTAGAAGAAATTTTTGTAATCTATATATGTTTGGTTGCAATTTATTGGAGAGTGCTATTGACACTCCAATAAATTGTAACAAAACAGTTATTTATGAACAAAATTTTGTTAAACTGAGGCTGCTCTTGCTGGTAGTAAGGTATCATTGAAAAAAAATACCCATGTGTCAAATCACCTCTGAAAAATAATTTAGCACCCAACCAGTTAAAAATAAAAATCAGAATGGGGAAATGGCTGCTACTGTAATTCTTTGCTCACCTTATCTACCACCTGATAATGGTAGTGAATGAAACTTAGTTGGACTATTTCCTAGAGTAATGTGTTGTGCATTATATACTACTCAAAGTTTGCTAAGCACAAAGTATATCCAACTACCTGCTTTACGTTTTAGTTGAAATATTGTTATGAAAAGTGTATATATTTTTTATTTAATTATACCTTTAATGATTTAAGCACAGAAATTAAGATTTTGTTTGTGTTTGACATTATTTTTAGCTTTTGTATACGATAACCATGGAAAATGGATATTATTGGTAAACTAGGAAATTTTTCAAATTTGCCAAAAAGTAGACGGAGCGAACTGGTATAGGTTCAATATCAAGTATGAGATCCATTACTGTTAATTACAGCTTGACAACGCCTTCTCATGCTCCCAATCAGGTTCCAGATGGTCCTTTGTGGGATGTTGTTCCATTCTTGGACCACCATGGCACCAAGCTCCAGGACACTTCTTGGTTGGACTGGATGGACTGAAATTGCAAGCTGCATCTCATCCCAGACATGTTCGATTGGATTGAGGTCAGTGTATCTTGCTGGCCAGTCCATACGCTCAACCCCCTCCCTCTGTCGGTATTCCAGGACAGCATGGGCAACATGAGGACGGACATTATCATCCATCAGAATGAATCTATCACCCACTGCACCTGCATACAATCTGACGTGGGCATCCAGGATCTCATCAATATACCGCTGTGCAGTCAATGTATCACGGTCAAAGACACAGAGCTCTGTACATCCATCCCAGCTGATGCCGCACCAGACCATTATTGACCCTCCACCATAGCGGTCATGCTCAGCAATTTTGGCTGCATGGAATCGCTCTCCTGGTCTTCTCCATACCCTAGAACGCCTATCTGTGTTGTCTAGGCAGTACCTTGACTCAACTGTAAAAAGGACCGGTCTCCAATCTTCTCTGGTCCATCCAACGTGATCCATGGCCCATTCATATCGTGCCAGGTGGTGGTTCTGGGACAGCTGAATGCGAATACATGGTCTTCTCGATCGGAGACCACCTTCGTGCAACCTTGCCCGGATAGTCTTCGTCGAAATATTTACCCCGGATGCATTCTGAAGGTCACTGCGAAGCTGGGTTGCTGTGTCAAAGCGGTTCCTATGGGCCTGAATGATCAAAAACCGGTCTTCAGCTGCAGATGTTGCCCTGTCTCTGCCACCACCATGCCGTCTGACTGGTGTGCCATACTGCTGAAACAGGCTCTGGTGATCACCGTATGGTGCACACCAAGGGCTTCACCAACCTGACGATGGGTAGCCCCTTGTTCCCCCATCCCTACAGCCTGCCAAATTTCTGCTTCAGACAAATGTCTTCTTACATTTGCATTCGCCTTATTCAATCATTAAATCACAAGGGTTTGTGTTGAAATGAAGACTGAAGACCCTACACATCTCATGTACATGTAGACAGTACACGAAAACATCATGAAAATCAAGGGGTACATGCTTTCCATGACTGTCACGAAAAGTCCGCCTGTCAAGAGAGCTAATGTAAACACTGGGGACCATCTCAATACATTCCTCAATCATATCCACCAAAAATATCGCAGATGTGTCACAAGAAAATTTCACAATGATATGTCAAATATATGGTGCTTAGCAAACTTTGAGTAGTATACTTCCAAGATCATCTGGATCATGAACATAACACTCTGGTTTTAGGAAACTACTGTTTTTGAGCATGCTTGCACCACTAGTAATGGAGGCCAATAAATTTGGAAAGAATATTACCCAGTATGTGGAATGTGCTTGTTGCCTTGAATTCCATGTAACCCCAACTGGTTGAGTGTTAGAAGCCTTTATCGGAACTTTCACAAAAATGAGGGTATCAGAGCAAAAGCCAACATTTTCCACACTTGTGTTCCATATTCAGTTAAATACAAATATTATTTTGTTTATATAAAATTGTTTTATTATAAATTATTGGAGAGTGCATGTGAGCACTCTCCAATAATTTGTAGTAAAACAAATTGTGATGAAAAAATGCAGACCACTAAGGTTCTGTCCAAGAGCCTTCCCGTTGCTTCCAGTGAGGCAACGAGTGGTTTCCAGGTGCCCCCATGGCACTGCCTCCTGGGGTTGGAAACTGGCCATTTTCTGATCCTCCTGGTGTGCCTACACCATGATGGGCTATGTGTCTTCTTACTCAGGGGATGAGTCCAACATACCTGACATCGAGAGCCAACAGTCTTCTGACTTGGGGGCAGCTCTTGACTTTGTGTTTGGGTTCCTTCCGGATCTCAAACCGTCAAATCAGCTGACAGTGTCAGCCAGGGTGCGATCATCAGTTGCGCGCCTACAGCCTGTGGAACAACCTGCTTCTGTACGTCTTTGACTGTGCCAGTCAGTACAGGTGGTTGAAGCATTTACAGCCTTGGACTCTAAACTGAGTTCCAAGTCTATGAAGACGTTGTTCTGCACCAGGGTTGACACTTTTTTGCATCCAGTGCATTATCGTTCCTACGATTCCACCAATCTGTCAGTCTGCCAGACTTTGACGGTCTTGGATCAGGACTTTTCAAGCCCAGGTCAGCCGTTATTCCTATCGCGACTCTGGAGTCCATGTTGGGCTTATCGAGAGAGATGCTGGGCATGCTTTCTCTCTCAGATCATGTCGTCTCTGCCTTAGCTGCTTATCTGCCCCCAGATAAGTTTGACGACATACAGGCTCCTTTGCATATGCTGTCCAAGGTGCTCATGCATCTTACTCACACGCATGCCTGTAACACGGCTAACTTGGTACTAGTTCGCAGGGTCGCTGTGCTGGACACAAGCTGTTCCCTTCCTGAGGGGCAGCGCGCTGCTCTTCGATCTGCTTCTTTGGCAGGTCCGCAACTGTTCCACGTTTCCGTGGCGACGGTCCGGGATGACATCCTATGTCATTCCAAAGATCAGCTGCTGCTTCATCAGCTTGATCAGCCTTCTGTTGGAGGCAGGGGCCGTTCAAAGCCTAACAAGTACCCTTCTGCTTCCGTTGCGAAGCAAAGGGCAGATCCTCCTGCCACCGCTTCTACTTCTTACTAACGGGGTAAGGGTAAGCGTCGGCAGGCTAGAGGGAAGTCTTAGGACTCTTCATATAGCAGAGGAGGTGGTTTCTCCTCGTCGGGGCTCGAAATGAAGGTCCTCACCTCGATTCATCCCAGGTTGGAGGAAGGATAGCAGAATTCACAGACCATTGGGCCACCATCACATCGGATCCTTGGGTGTTAGATGTTGTTCGGTCCGGGCTGTGATTATCCTTCCGGAGGCACCCCATTCTGTCAAGAGTGCCTCTTCTAACTACATTCCTTCAGACGTTTTACGTCGGGAGCTTTTGTCCACGGAGATAGACAATCTCCTGGCAAAGGGGGCGATCGAGGTCGTCAATAACATTCAGTCAGTGGGGTTTTATTCCCACCTGTTCTTGGTGCCGAAGAAGGATGACCGACTCCGACCGGTTATCGATCTGAGTATCCTGAACCAGTCTATCATTGCTTCCAAGTTCAGCATGGAGACTTTCAGGTCAGTCTGCCATTCCATTCACCAGGGAGATTTCGCTTCTAGCATCGACCTGCGAGATGCTTGCTTTCACGTTCCAATTCATCGGACATCACAAAAGTATCTCGGGTTCGCTTTTCTGGGGCAAGTTTACCAGTTCAAGGCCATGCCTTTCGCCTCAACCTGACTCCTTGGACCTTCACCCGACTGATGTCGCGTGTGATAGCCTTCCATCGCACACAGTCCAGGGTGACTACTTCGGCATATCTAGACGATATCCTCCAGAGGCATTCCAATGCTGCCTTACTGGAGTCGGATGTCGACACTCTGTTGAGCCTGCTAATGTCACTAGGGTTCAGAGTCAATGAGGAGAAGTCGAACCTGGTCCCTTCTCAGTCTTTTTGTCATCTAGGGATGGACTTCCGTACTCAGTTCACTACGGTGGCGGTTTCCCAGGCAAGGGCTGTGATTCTATCAGCTTTTGCTCTGACTCTGTCCCAGTCCACGTCCGTGACAGCTCGGAGTATTCTCCGGCTGCTCGGTCTCTGCAGTTCGGTGACGGATCTCATTCCTCTAGGTCGGCTGCATGTCAGACCTCTCCAACACTTTCTGCTCAGTCATTGGAGGCCGAATGTCGATCCTCTGCATCTGATGCTTCAGTTACCAGACTCTCTTCATCCTCACCTTCTCCCCTGGTCGAATGTTCAGTGGATTACGCAGGGGGTTCCATTGGACTTACCCACGTCTGATCAGGTTCTGACAGCAGATGCCAGCGACCTCGGATGGGGTGCAACGTTGGATCCTCTAGGTCTTTCCCTTCACGGGGTGTGGGACCAAGATCAGGCAGCTCTGCACATCAACCAGAAGGAGCTTCTTGCTCTTCTCCTGAGTTTCCGGCAGTGGATCCCTCACCTGTCGAATTGCCAGGTCCTTCTGTTGTCCGACAATTCGACAGTGGTTGCTTACATTCGGAACCAGGGCGGCATGCACTCGGTTCCCATGTATGAATTGGCTCGGGATCTTTTACTGCTCGCTCAGGATGTCAACCCCGTGGTGTTGGTTCGTCACATTCCCGGTCGTCTGAACGTCCTAGCCGACTCCCTGTCCCGACGAGGCAGGGGCAGGGTAATCTCCACCTAGTGGATGTGTTAGAAGCCTTATCCAAGGTGGATATGCGTTTTCTCACATACAAGACGGCTTTTCTGATGGCTTTTGCTTCAGCTAGACGGGTTAGTGAGCTTCATGCTCTCTCGGTTGACCTGGCCTTTTTTTAGGAGCTCTCCCAACAGTGTTACATTTACCACTGATTGCTCCTTTCTGGCCAAAAATCAGATACCAGAAACCACTCAACCTCCTATCTGTATCAGGGCTATTCCTTCTGTTGAGGGTAACTGCCCTTTGCTCTGTCCGGTTCGTGCAATTCACATTTATCTCAATCGGACACAGTTCATTAGGAAAGGCAGGAAATGATTTTTTCTGTCTCTTATTCCTGGTCGACAGAAGATCTCTCCTCAGTCCATTTCTCGATGGATTTGACTTGCAATTTGCGTGGCTTACGCACTTCTCTCAACTGGCGATTGTATTACCAATCATATTTCTGCCCACGAGGTGCGTGCACTGTCTACCTCTTGGGCTTATTCTTTCCAAGCCCAGGTCAGCCGTTATTCCTATGGCAACTCTGGAGTCCATGTTGGGCTTATCGAGAGAGATGCTGGGCATGCTTTCTCTCTCAGATCATGTCGTCTCTGCCTTAGCTGCTTATCTGCCCCCTGATAAGTTTGATGACGTACAGGCTCCTTTGTGTATGCTGTCCAAGGTGCTCATGCATCTTACTCACATGCATGCCTGTAACACGGCTAACTTGGTACTAGCTCGCAGGGACGCTGTGCTGGACACAGGCTGTTCCCTTCCTGAGGGGCAGCGCGCTGCTCTTCGATCTGCTTCTTTGGCAGGTCTGCAACTGTTCCACGTTTCCGTGGCGACGGTCCGGGATGACATCCTATGTCATTCCAAAGATCAGCTGCTGCTTCATCAGCTTGATCAGCCTTCTGTTGGAGGCAGGGGCCGTTCAAAGCCTAACAAGTACCCTTCTGCTTCCGGTGTGAAGCAAAGGGCTGATCCTCCTGCCACCGCTTCTACTTCTTACTAACGGGGTAAGGGTAAGCATCGGCAGGCTAGAGGGAAGTCTTAGGACTCTTCATATAGCAGAGGAGGTGGTTTCTCCTCGTCGGGGCTCGAAATGAAGGTCCTCACCTCGATTCATCCCAGGTTGGAGGAAGGATAGCAGAATTCACAGACCATTGGGCCACCATCACATCGGATCCTTGGGTGTTAGATGTTGTTCGGTCCGGGCTGTGATTATCCTTCCGGAGGCACCCCACTTTGTCAAGAGTGCCTCTTCCAACTACATTCCTTCAGACGTTTTACGTCGGGAGCTTTTGTCCACGGAGATAGACAATCTCCTGGCAAAGGGGGCGATCGAGGTCGTCAATAACATTCAGTCAGTGGGGTTTTATTCCCACCTGTTCTTGGTGCCGAAGAAGGAGGGGCCAACTCCGACCGGTTATCGATCTGAGTATCCTGAACCAGTCTATCATTGCTTCCAAGTTCAGCATGGAGACTTTCAGGTCAGTCCGCCGTTCCATTCACCAGGGAGATTTCGCTTCCAGCATCGACCTGCGAGATGCTTACTTTCACGTTCCAATTCATCGGACATCGCAAAAGTATCTCGGGTTCGCTTTTCTGGGGCAAGTTTACCAGTTCAAGGCCATGCCTTTCGGCCTCAACCTGGCTCCTTGGGCCTTCACCCGACTGATGTCGCGTGTGATAGCCTTCCATCGCACACAGTCCAGGGTGACTACTTCGGCATATCTAGACGATATCCTCCAGAGGCATTCCAATGCTGCCTTACTGGAGTCGGATGTCGACACTCTGTTGAGCCTGCTGTCACTAGGGTTCAGAGTCAATGAGGAGAAGTCGAACCTGGTCCCTTCTCAGTCTTTTTGTCATCTAGGGATGGACATCCGTACTCAGTTCACTACGGTGGCGGTTTCCCAGGCAAGGGCTGTGATTCTATCAGCTTTTGCTCTGACTCTGTCCCAGTCCACGTCCGTGACAGCTCGGAGTATTCTCCGGCTGCTCGGTCTCTGCAGTTCGGTGACGGATCTCATTCCTCTAGGTCGGCTGCATGTCAGACCTCTCCAACACTTTCTGCTCAGTCGTTGGAGGCCGAATGTCGATCCTCTGCATCTGATGCTTCAATTACCACTCTCTTCATCCTCACCTTCTCCCCTGGTCGAATGTTCAGTGGATTACGCAGGGGGTTCCGTTGGACTTAGCCACGTCCGATCAGGTTCTGACGGCAGATGCCAGCGATCTCGGATGGGGTGCAACATTGGATCCTCTAGGTCTTTCCCTTCACGGGGTGGGGTGTGGGACCAAGATCAGGCAGCTCTGTACATCAACCAGAAGGAGCTTCTTGCTCTTCTGAGTTTCCGGCAGTGGATCTCTCACCTGTCGAATCGCCAGGTCCTTCTGTTGTCCGACAATTCGACAGTGGTTGCTTACATTCGGAACCAGGGCGGCATGCACTCGGTTCCCATGTATGAATTGGCTCGGGATCTTTTACTGCTCGCTCAGGATGTCAACCCCGTGGTGTTGGTTCGTCACATTTCCGGTCGTCTGAACGTCCTAGCCAACTCCCTGTCCCGACGAGGCAGGGTAATCTCCACCGAGTGGATGTGTTAGAAGCCTTATCCAAGGTGGATATGCGTTTTCTCACATACAAGACGGCTTTTCTGATGGCTTTTGCTTCAGCCAGACGGGTTAGTGAGCTTCATGCTCTCTCGGTTGACCCGGCCTTTTTTTAGGAGCTCTCCCAACAGTGTTACATTTACCACTGATTGCTCCTTTCTGGCCAAAAATCAGATACCAGAAACCACTCCACCTCCTATCTGTATCAGGGCTCTTCCTTCTGTTGAGGGTAACCGCCCTTTGCTCTGTCCGGTTCGTGCAATTCACATTTATCTCAATCGGACATAGTTCATTAGGAAAGGCAGGAAATGATTTTTTCTGTCTCTTATTCCTGGTCGACAGAAGATCTCTCCTCAGTCCATTTCTCGATGGATTTGACTTGCAATTTGCACGGCTTACGCGCTTCTCTCAACTGGCGATTGTATTACCAATCATATTTCTGCCCATGAGGTGCGTGCACTGTCTACCTCTTGGGCTTATTCTAACTCTGTCAAGTTGTCGGATGTTATGCAGGCAGCCTACTGGAGAAATGCTTCTACTTTCTCCACCTTCTATCTGCATCAGTTGCAGGAGCAGTCGGAGGACCTTTTTACTTTGGGCCCTCTCTCTCTGCTCAGGCTGTTGTTTACCCTAGCCATTAGGCTAGTCTCAAGGTCAGTTCCAACGCTGTTCTGTTACTGTCCTTTTCTGTCTGTGCGTCACACAGAGCCGTACGCCTCCTCTCATTGTCTTTTATTAATGTTTGTGTGGCTATGGTTTGATAGGCCTGGGGGACCTCTTCCTCTATCCACGGTTCCAGTGCACTTGGGTTATGTGTGGGTTGGTTATGTGATTCCCTCCATCCTATTGTCTATTCGTCCTGTAGTAAACAATTGTAAGGTAGTTTGATAAGAAATTTAAATTTTATAGTAAATTTCCTTTCTTATTATACCTACCACAATTGTTTACATGGAGGTCCTCCCATCTTTTTATTCAGATAAGAATCCTTCCTCCCCGCTGATCACATAACTCTAACATTGGCGGATTCAAAAGAATGAATCATTAGCGACGTGTATGCGCACTGGCAACGGAAGTCGTGGAGTTGTACTTGGAGAAGAGCGTCCCCATCTGGGTCTGCGCCGGTAGCACTCGACCCAGTTTTGGCTTATTTTTTCTTGGTGCTTTTGCACCACTTTTCTTTCCCAACTCGCTTGGGAAAGATCAAAATAGGGAGTATATTATCCGAGTTAGGGACTTTCGCTGTAGTGCAAGCCTGTAGTAAACAATTGTGGTAGGTATAATAAGAAAGGAAATTTACTATAAAATTTAAATTTCTTTAGTTTAATTCTCTTGAATTTTCCATCAAATCTAGTCATGGCTGATTCACAGCAGCCATGACTAGATTTGATGGAAAATATTTTTAAAATACTCAGCAGGTTAAGAGTTAATGGAACTACACAGCATAATCATAAAACTACAGCTGTACAGCATTGTTCGTTCATTCATAATAATAAAGTCATTAAAGATTCAGTCAAATCAAGCCTCGATTGAGAAACATTTCTTGCATTGATTCCAAAGAAAATGAATGTTTATGGTATATTTTAGATTCTGTCTTCTGGAATATTTCAATTGGTCAGAACAGCAAACTATAAATTCACTTTTCCACCCAACTGAAATATTCCACACAATTTAATCTCAACATGTGCAATGGACTATTTAAGGACTAGACTGGTTCCAGATCGTAAGAGCATCAAATTCCTTACAGAATTAGCCTTGTGATGTGAGTGTTTGAGTAAAACAAGGCACCATCTGCTGTGCTCAAGCAGTGCAGATTCCACCTATTCCCTCTTAACTGGTTGAGTGCTAGAAGCCACTATCAGGGCTTTAAAAAAAATGAGGGTACCAGAGCAAAAGCCAACATTTTCCTTGCCCATGTGCTATTCAGTCAAAAGCAAATAATATTTTGTTTATATAAATTTGTTTGATTACAAAGTATTGGAGAGTAGTAAAACAAATGTTGATAACAATTTCAGACCACCAAAAATAATCTAGCCTTCAACCAGTTAAGGGACAAACATCTTATGGAGTGGTCTATTAAGAAAATTGTTTTTATAAAAATGTACCTTTCGGGGTGATTTTGTTTTCAAAACTAATTTATGATCGGGTTTTAACTGGTCTTCTAGTTTAATAAAATAAAAATTATTGTATTATTTGCCCCATAGAGGTTGGTAGGAATGAAAAAAATATTGAGTACCAACGAATAAAAATTCACAAAGGGACAGCTTTAGGGTGCTGTCAATTCCAGTTAGTAAGTGAAATAGAATTTAGCTTAGTTTCTTTGAGAACATACTCAGTTCACTCTTCACTGGAAGCATTGCTACTTCCAGACAGTAAATTGCATCTAATCTATCATTAAAGATGAATATGAGGTTGTTATGTCAGGTTATATCAGGAGGGCATATTTTCCAGACAAAAAACAGATGCTTTTGAAGAGAATAATCAATAGTTCCCACATTCTTGGACATCACAAATATCCCTTTCAAAACCAATATTGATTGAAGTGTGAAGATAAAACTTGAAAACAGTACATTTACAACATTTCTGTTGAGAGATATTGTTTTAACCCTTCATGTTCCCTGTGGGAACCCAGGGAAAAGGAGCAGTGCTTGTTTATGGCAGTAAACAAGTTCTGCTTTACTGGTAAAATAGAACCCTGAACCAATGCCTGAGGTGGAAGTCCTCTAAAGTGGGTAGTATAGATATGATTGGCTACACATGACTTCATCCCTTTGTTGCTGTTGTGACATAATCAGAGATACTGAAAGTGACCTCAAACCCAGTAAATAAACTCTTTACCTGATGTAAATGTTAGGGCTGTGTGAAACGTTGAAGATGTTGACATTGATGGCTTTATTCAGGATTTGAACTGCCTTCCTGCTTCATATATTTTCAAAACGGGTAACTCATGAAGGGACAATGGCAAATGTCTGTTGAATTTTCGGTTCAGTTGGTTCAATCGATTCAATTGGTTTATCAGCATGTTGTTTCTCTTACAAGTTACATTGTTACAACAGTACTTATAAAGTGGTGTGCCAGAATCCTATAAGTCCTGTTCTGACAAAGTAATTTGTGTCTTCTGCACTTCGGTGCTCATGCTACATGTGGCCTGCACAAGTAGAAAGGATGGGTATGGTAATCAGTTGATAAAACCAAATTGTTTTGTGCTGTTTAATTTCAAATTTGATGTCGATATCAACATTGGATTGGATCCTCAATTTAATTTAAGATTTGATTCGGGGTAGAAATTCTGATTTGCAGGACCCTATGTACATTTATATCCAGCTAACGCTATTCACAAAAAAATTGCTAATCCAATTTTATTTTTTTCAATTTTTTGCCTTAAAATCATACTTTATGACCCCATCATTGGAACAGGCACACATTTGAGACAATAAATCAAATTTTGAGTAATTCATGAAATTTTTCCAAGGGCTAACTAGTCGATTTCCAGTGCATGCATAATCTATGTATTCAGTCTCAAAATTTTAATTATCACATTATGCAGTAATCTAACCAAATATTACTCAGCTTAGTCATTTGTTCTGTTAACTGGCAGAGTACTAAATTAATTTTGGTCATCAAACTTTGTTTACATGTTTTTGCCTTGTTATAATTTAGGGAGAGTGCCCAAAGGCACTCTCCCATAACTTATAACAAGGCAAAACCTTACACGCCAAAATAATTTAACTCAAAAGATAATATGAAGAATATCCACAGAATATGAAGCCTTTATGTCTTAGTACCTACACTTATACTCAAAGCCCAAACAGGGGCTTCCTGCACTCTACCAGTTAAATTGGTAGCCCTCATTTCATCAACTATCACTCACCTTAATGCTTGACAGCAGTGTTCACACTGGCATGTGCCAAATGCACATTTTTAAAAATCTGGCACAAAAATTTGGCACATAAATTCAAAATCACAAACCTGGTATATTTTTGATTTGCCCACATCATTAATTACAAATAAGTAATCTCGTTGAACTGTGTACACAATGACCAGTCACTCTCCAATTGTCTTTACCTTGACCTCGGATTAAGAAGTCATGTATTGTGTTAAGGTGCTATATAAGTAACAGAATTTTGTTCATTTTGAAATTTCCACCTCTGAAATTCCTTAAATTCAAATTAAATATACACAAATTATACATCAAAATGAAGGTCGGGATGTATAGAACATGAAACACATATGTAATCAACTCATAGAGTTGACAGCAGGCACTACTGGTTCCTGGAAGTCTGCTACCATATTCGTACCAGAACTGATAATACAATAATATTTCTGGAGAACAACTTGTGGCCAAATGTGCTTCTTTTCCAGTTCAATTATAAGTGTCCGTATTCATTTTTTGGGGTAGACCAATCAGGCTGCACATTGAAAATATTGATTGGTCTACCCCATAACATTTATTGAACAGCCATCCTACATAATGACATTATGACATATCATGTTCCTGGTCGGAAAAAAGGCCACTGGGGTTCAACGGGTTAAACATGTTGGGATCAAAAGTTCTAGTTGTGACATTTTTTTTTATTACACATCTCCTCAGTATATCTAAGATATCATTTTTATTTCCTGAGAGCTCGATAAGAAGATTAGATGGATAGATAGAGAAGGAAGTGATTACTGGTAGTTTATATCTGGGAGTCAGTTTATGTACATTTTAGTTAACTTGTTACCCAACACAAATAGTCGACAACACTTGCACAAAAAATTTATTGAATTACCTGAACTTTGCCTTAAAAACATAGCTTATGGCACACTTTGGAATGAACTTAATGAAGGACCATAAGTAATGTTTTGGAGGCAAAAATTAAAAAATAGAATTTGAATGGTAATTTTTCTGAATAGTGCAGGTTGATTTTGGCAATTATTTTAGGTAAAGGGTAAACATTCTTGTTGCTGGAAATACACCTCTGGGGGCTCTACCGAAAAATAGTGGAAGCCATTAAAATAGTTTTGGGATGTTACACACTGAATGTGATTGAGCTTTGTGCATGTTGTGATAAAGTAATTTATTTTAATCTCTTACCCTTTTTCTGGTTATTTAGCCCATTCATTAAAAATGGTAATGCATGGCCCATCAAGTGCCTGAGAATAATTGTCGCTTCAGACTTGGCGGATGTGACGGTAATTGATGTTTTTTTTAAAGTTATTGCATTAATTTTGTGTCATTAAATACTTTGCAATCTGTTCTTTATCAGGAACTATTGACTGACTTGGACACTGCAGATAAACAATGCACCTTAAGTTTAACATAATTGCAGGCCTTATAGAAACTGCTGCTTGTTTCTCATTCCATTTTATAAGTGTCTTTTGTGTGGTTTTTGAATCATATCATAAATGGATTCTTCAACTCATCCTCAGTTTATATTGCAATACACAAAACTCATCCAATAAATTAGATCTTGACCTCACTAAAGCTTGGTCCAGAACTGATTTACTTAACTTATTTTGTAAATTTTGATATAAACTGGAAACTCATTGGAAATCCTCTGTATAAAACAATTTTTTTTTTGTCTGTTAAGAATTTTGACATAATGTTATAGCTCAGATTTTTAGCCCTTCTGTAAAACAAAAACATATTAGACCCCACAAAGTAGATATTCTGTTTCTCAGACCATTTTTTTGTAAAATTGCATGTGGGTGGGCATTTGTAGCTCACCTTGACAAAGTCAAGCTGAACTAATCTAATCGCTCTCTGTCTGTCATCTGTCTGTCGTCCATCAACTCCATGTTTTGGTCTTCTCCTCCAAAACCACTGGGCCAATTCATGTGAAAGTTTGTGTGAGTGATGGTCCTGAAGGGGCATTTCATTTTTGTTCAACTCAACATGCCCAGCCCCATAGGGAGGGGGTTGGAGAAAATGCTCCAAAACGTTTTTTGAAATCTTCTCATGAACCAGTGGGTACAATGACTTAATATTTGTTCTGGAGCTTCCTTTTGAGGTGTAGAATCCAGTTTGTTCAAATGAAGTTCATGAAGCAATATTTGGATTTGTAATGGGAGGGGTAAGAATTTTGGCCCTGCCCAAAATTTCTATATTCTGAATCAATGGTCCGATTTGAACGAAATTCAGTATGTGGTATTATTGGGTCATAAGTACTTGACTCATGCAACAACAACAAAAAATTTTTTTCGCACCCCCATGGGAACCCCAGGAGCTAAAAATAGAAATATTTTCAAATATATTATGTTAGGGTGTTCTGTAGAGGGTATCGAAAAAATGCTGAGTCAGCATATTTGCAAATTTAAAAAAAAAAAAAAATCTTTTCTCCAGAACCATTAGCATCCAATGTGTGCGTGTGTGTGTGTGTGGGGGGAGGGGGGGGGGGGGGCAGATAAAAGTTTGTTAAAGTGAAGCCCATTGGTTCATATTTGAGCTCAATACAGGAGCCCAAATTTTTAACTTTAAGGCAGTATGGGGAATATTCTTTAAAAATCTTCTTCCTCAAAACCACTAGTCAGGATCTTTTAATTTTTAGTATACATCATTGTTATGAGGGTCAGATTCAAGATTGTTCAAACCAAGTCCCTAGGTTAATATTTGACCTTGCTACTTAGTGCAATATAGGGGATAATTTTTAAAAATCTTCTTCAGATCCACCAGTCAGAATGCTTTCGTATTTGGTATACATGTACAACATCTCTAGGGGGGTCAGATTCAAGTTTGTTCAAATCGGGTCCCTAGGTATATATTTGGGCTCGCTATGGAAGCCCAAATTTTAACTTGGGGCAATATGAGGAAATTTCTTTGAAAATCTTCTTCAGATCCATCGGTCGGAATACTTTCATGTTTGGTATACAACATGTTTAAGAGGGGTCAGATTCAAGTTTGTTCAGTTCGAGGGCCCGGGTTAATATTTGGGTACCATATGGGAACCTGAAATTTAACTTACTGCAATATGAGGAAATTTCGTTAAAAATCTTCTTCAGATCCACCAGTCAGAATGCTTTCATACAAATATACAACATCTCTAGGGGAGGGGGGGGGGGGGAGGGGGGGGTAAATTCAAATCGGGTCCATAGGTTAATATTTGGGCTAGCTATGGTAGCCCAAATTTTACTTAGTGCAATATGAGGAAATTTCTTTAAAAATTTTCTTCTTCAGATCCACCAGCCAGAATGCTTTCATATTTGGTACACAATTTCTCTAGGAAGGTCATATTCAACTTTGTTCAAATTGAGTGCCTGGGTTAATATTTGGGCTCCCTATGGGAGCTGGAATTGGCCATGTAGCTGAAGAATTAGAAATTTTGTATTCAGTACCCTCTAGAGGTGTGTAACTAAGATTAATCCACACAGGTTGTATCAAGGGGCTTCATAGGGGAGCTACACATTTTACATTATGATCAACTGAAGAAAAGGCATGATGTTTGGACTGTTTTTGTCACTCGTGAGGGCTCAAGGATTGACAATGTATATCCTATGGAGATGAATTGCTTAATGTAGATTCATTCTTGGACTCTATTTATATCGTGTTCTGTTCAAGGTGACCACTTCAGGCCATTTTTTGTAAAACTGCATGCGGGTGGGCGGGCAGTTTTTTATTTTATTTTTCATTTTTTTAATTATTTCTTTGCCATCATATGTCCATGTTCTTAGTTTGTTTCATGTTTTAGGCCTGATAATCTACAGAATAGCATGGGTGGTGGTGTATTTCATCCCTTGAGTGCAAGAAGGCTTTGCAATGCTAATGCCTTGCAAAGCCTTGTTGCACTCAACGGACACATTTATCAATTTGATTAGCTTGGGTAAAATATCATACATAAACCATTTAATTTCTTTTTTTTTAAGTTTGCATTAGTTATTAAAAGAGAGCATGTGGCAGCCAAAAGGATCATGTGGGGTGGCCAGAGAAACAGATTTTTAACATTTTTAGTCCTTATCTACAGTTCAGTTATAGGGACAAAAAACTGCTAGTTTAAAAAAATAACTACTCTAAAATTTTGTTTGTATGCTGAGACGGACTGGCTGTGTGGTCCACCTAAAAAATTCCTGCTGGGCTCCCTATTGGGTGGCCCTTGAGGTCCTCAAAATTGATGTAGCTCAACACCAGTTGGTGCTTGAAATTTCGTGAAAATGCCCAACAGGTGAAATGGATCTGATTGCATAGAATTCCAGTATGTTGAAATGCTCTCTATGTGGACTGCCAATGGCAGTCCACATAGAGAACATTTCAATATACCTGTAGTCTAGTCTGCTACATTATCACTCGGCAGCATTCTTTTATTTTGAAAAAAGCAAAATTCTCTCCCATTGATTTGAACTATGGTTGGCCCATTGGGTCTGTAGACCCTCACCCCCTGTTGATACCATTCTTGCAGAATGAGTGATGAAGATGATACAAAAGTGCCATAGAAATGTCCTCTGAGTGAACTGTCATTGATCACTCAGATGTGAGGAAGCAGCGTTCGTACAGTTCGAAAATTCAAAATTTACTCTGGGTCCGGGATCCACCTTTGTTCATTTCTTAGTAACTTTTCTTGGGCTTGTCCAGCCCTGCTTATATGTTTAAAAAAACTCCTCATGGAAAGTGTAAGACATCAGAAACAGTGTGAAATTACTTAAATTTGTAATTAAAAAAAATATATTGCAGACAAATTTCTTTAAAATATGACATTGCAAAAATAAAAATGAAGTTGCCCAGGAGTCGGCAGAAGTAAAGAACAACAACAACGTGATCTTATTTCTAAATACACGTTTACTAATTTCACCTTCTTTGTTGTGTCATTGAATGACCATCACAAACAATGCCAGAAATGAACAGAATTGTTGGGTGCAGTTTTAAGTTCCCGCAAAATCAGAGACGAGAGTAAATTGCACCCATAAAATGTTAATATAGGAATTTTCGAGGGAATACCGACACCAAACACCAGAAACCTTATCCCTTTGAACCCGAGCGGCCTCTTTTCTTGCCAGGAACATGATACGTCATAACGTCGTTAAATAGGATAGCTGTTCAGTAAATATGTGGGGTAGACCAATCAGTATTTTCAACCTGCAGCCCCGAGGCTGCACATTGAAAATATTTATTGGTCTACCCCAAATAATGAATATGGACGCTTCTAATTGCTGCCATTGAACTGGCATGGCAGATACCACTAGACTAGTGTTCAAAGGGTTAAATGTATAAGGAATTGCTGAATTATGACAGTAACTTGCCACAGAGTGCTGTTTTCTCAAAACAACACACATTTATATGCCCTTACAGTAAATTAGTGCTCCACAATATTTTTCAACGTGTGCATTTTTTAGCTCGCGTAAAATAGAAATCACAGGTGTGGATGGGAGCAATTGCACTCCCACCCTTTGGATTTCCAGGACTGCGCAAATAACAACAATTAGCAATAATGAGCACTATTAGATCAATAATTTTGTATTGTTTTTAATAAGGCACACTTATGCTTCCAGAAAACTCACACCTTATTTATCAACAACGACAGGGTTCGTTCAGGTCATGGAATTCTGGAAAAGTCATGGAATTTTGTGAAAAAATTCAAGGGCCTTGAAAAATTTTGGTAAATGGGCTGGAAGGGTTAAAGTTTTGGAAAAGTCATGGAATTCGTAACCAGGTTTGAAAGGGACTGATTTTGTGTAAAAATTATGCGCGACTTGTGTAAAATTATGCAAAAAACAAAGCTTTTCTGTTTGGGTGCGAACTAACCCGGTCATAGAATTTTTAGTCGAGTTTTGCCGAAGTCAAACTCGACTTATAGTTTGATGAAGTGGCAGGCAGGCGGCGGGCAGTGGGCAGCGGGCGTAAACAATTGGTTTCCGGGCAATAACTTTAGTTCTATTTGACGCACCTTTACCAAACTTACACCAGAGGTTACCCTATAGGAAAGGAAGACACCTATCGATTTCAGAGTCTCGTGCCCCAAGGACAAGGTCACTGTTACTATAAATAGAATATTTTGTGACAAATTGGTTTCCGGGCAATAACTTTAGTTCTATTTGATGCACCTTTACCAACCCTATACCAGAGGTTACCCTACAGGAAGGTAAAACACCTATTGATTTCGGAGTCTGGGACTCCAAGGTCAAGGTCACTGTTACTATAAATAGAATATTTTATGACAAATTGGTTTCCGGGCAATAACTTTAGTTCTATTTGACGCACCTTTACCAAACTTATACCAGTGCTTACCCTATAGGAAGGAAAGACACCTATTGATTTCCGAGTCTGGGACTCCAAGGTCAAGGTCACTGTTACTATAAATAGAATATTTTGTGACAAAATTGGTTTCTGGGCAATAACTTTAGTTCTATTCTGTGTATCTTCACCAAACTTATACCACAGGTTACCCTATAGGAAGGGAAGACACCTATCGATTTCGGAGTCTGGTGCTCCAAGGCCAAGGTCACTGTTACTATCAATAGAATATTTTGTGACAAATTGGTTTCCGGGCAATAACTTTAGTTCTATTTGACGCATCTTTACCAAACTTATACCAGAGGTTACCTTATAGGAAAGGAATACACCTATTGATATCGGAGTCTGGGACTCCAAGGTCAAGGTCACTATTACTATAAATAGAATATTTTGTGACAAATTGGTTTCCGAGCAATAACTTTAGTTCTATTTGAAGCACCTTTACCAAACTTATATCGGAGGTTACCCTATGGGAAGGGAAGACACCTATTGATTTCGGAGTCGGGGACTTCAAGGTCAAGGTCACTGTTACTATAAATAGAATATTTTGTGACAAATTGGTTTCCGGGCAATAACTTTAGTTCTGTTCCATGTATCTTCACCAAACTTATACCACAGGTTACCCTATAGGAAGGGAAGACACCTATTGCTTTCGGAGTCTGGGGCCCCAAGGTCAAGGTCACTGTTACTATCAATAGAATATTTTGTGACAAATTGGTTTCCGGGCAATAACCTTAGTTCTATTTGACGCACCTTTACCAATCTTACACCAGAGGTTACCCTATAGGAAAGGAAGACACCTATCGATTTCAGAGTCTCATGCCCCAAGGTCAAGGTCATTGTTGCCACAAATAGCTTATTTCTTCAGAATTTAATGTCAAAACTCGACTTATGGATCTGTGATCCTCTTGCTGGATTTTTTTTTTGTTTCTTAACATGACTCAGTATTCAAACAAACATCAATGTATTTAAAAAAATGAGTCCAGTGCAGTAGTATTTTGATTGAGTCTGAATACCAGTATCATGCATTTTTTGTCGAGTTGTGACGAAGTTTTCAAACTCGACTTATAGTTTGATGAATGACGAGCGGGCGGTTGGGCAGGCAGGCGGGCGAGCGTAAACAATTGGTTTCCGGATGATAACTTGATAATGGTTCAACCCATGCTCATGAAACTTCCTAGGTAGGTTGGTATTGGTAAGAGGAAGAACTCTATTAATTCTGGACTTGCTTGGTCAAAGGCCAAGGTCACAGTGACCTTGAACGTAGTAAATTTTGTAAACAATTGGTTTCCGGATGATAACTTGACTACGGCTCAACCCACATTCATGAAACTTCATATGTTGGTTGGCCTTTGTGAGAGGAAGAACCCTATTTATTTTGGACTCACTAGGTCAAAGGTCAAGGTCACAGTGACCCTGAACATAGTACATCAAAATAATTTGTTTCCGGATGATAACTTGATAATGGTTCGACCCATGTTCATGAAACTTCATAGTTAAGTTGGCATCAGTGAGAGGAAGAACCCTATTTATTTTGGACTCGCTAGGTGAAAGGTCAAGGTCACAGTGACCTTCAACATAGTAAATCGTAAACAATTGGTTTCCAGACGATAACTTGATAATGGTTTGACCCACATTCATGAAACTTCATAGGTAGGTTGGCCTAGGTGAGTGGAAGACCCCTATATATTTTGGACTCACTAGGTCAAAGGCAAAGGTCACAGTGACCTTGAACATAATAAATAGTAAAAAATTGGTTTCCAGATGATAATTTGACAATGGTTCCACCTACGTTCATGAAACTTCATAGTCCTAGGTCGGTTGGCATTGGTGCAAGAAAGAGCCTTATTTATTTCGGTACCACTAGGTCAAAGGTCAAGGTCACAGTGACCCTTCACTTAGTAAATTGTAAACAATTGGTTTCCGGATGATAAGTTTATAATGATTAAACCCACTTTTGTGCTGTCACAACTCAACATTGGATCGGTGATCCTATCGGCATTTTTCTTACTGAGTTATGGCCCTTAGTTTATTGATTTCTTAACCCTTTGAGGTATAAAATTTTTTAGATATTTTGTACTACACTTTGACAATCTACATCCTGTGCCTATATAGACAGCCAAGACCTGCCTAAAAACAACTTCCAAGGTGCTTAGAATGTAACTTGTGAGTTAACCCAAAGACTGCATGTAGGGGCACCAGTTCTTTTGCAAAAAATGTGATCAAAGTCGGAATTAGGCCCTTACAGGTTAAATTTTTCAGCTCGTTAGTTTGATAACTCAAACAAAAGTCAGTTAATTCTAACAGATTTTAGTATTTGACTTTGCTGCTATAATTTCTTTATCAAGTTTTATCTGATTTTTCCTAACTGAGTTTAGGCCTTCAGTTTGTTGATTTTTTATGTTTTAATTAATGCTCACCTCGGTAGTTTCCATCACAACTTGACTGCAAGCATCTGCAGTGCATATCTCTAGTTAACCCTTTACCTAGCACAGTATTTTAAAGGGGACGTGGTGGCATTGCAGAAACTGGTTCTTGACCGATCTCTGAAGTTAAGCAACATCGAGCCCGCTTAGTCCTTGGATGGGTGACCGTCTGACTCCCACGTTGTGTCCTCGGGCAAGGCACTTAACCCCATTTTGTCCACATGGGGCACGATGACTCCGTGAACTAAGGCGTACTGCATGTCAATGCTGTGCATGTCTTCAGCCAATCTGCAGAGCTGCAGTGCAGAGTTACAATATTGGGGAGCTGGCAGCTGCTC
Organism: Pictodentalium vernedei; assembly: GCA_031216915.1. Classification (NCBI taxonomy): domain Eukaryota; kingdom Metazoa; phylum Mollusca; class Scaphopoda; order Dentaliida; family Dentaliidae; genus Pictodentalium; species Pictodentalium vernedei. The sequence continues at coordinate 249,006,784 of CM062294.1, read as the reverse complement.
GTCATTGCTCGGTGGTTCTCTCCAGGTACTCTGGCTTCCTCCACCCATAAAAGTGTCACTGACACGATATGACCTTGGCTGTTAAAGTGTCATTAAAACCTTAATAAACAAATAAATATAAAAAAATAAATTAAATTTCACATTTTTGAAAACAAATTTCACAATTTTTCAATAACCCCATACAAATATGGATACCATTAGAACCAGCTGGATGAGCTGGTTGTAATGATATCCATATTTGTATGGTTTTATAGAGAAACTTCCAAGATATTTTAGGCTGTGGTAGGCTTATTCTGGTTAATTTTCTGGCTGTTTTTGGCCGCTATGTTGGTTAAAGGGTTAACTAGTAGACCAGTTGAGTAATTTAGATGATGGGAATGCATTTATTTACCCTTTACCTAATGTAGCAACCTTAACCCTTTACCTAAAGAATCAGCTACCCCCAACAGCATAATTTACGAATTGAGCAGCTGAAAAAATTTTTTTTAAAATTTTAAACAAAACTATATCATGTAACCTGTCATTGGAATGAGCTCATCATGCTCGTTCCAATGAGGGGTCATATGATACGGTATAAAATGTTATGAAAATTTGAAAAAAGTATTTAAAATAACAAATTTTGATATGGTGTGTGTTGGGTAAAGGGTTAACCGGTCTGCACTATTCACAAAAATCCTCATTCATATTTTACTATTTTTCAATTTTGGCCTAAAACACAAAGCTGAAGGCCTCTTGTTGGAACAAAATTGTTGAGTTAGTTCCATTGAGGGGGTAATAAGCTATGTTTTTGAGGAAAAAATTGACAATTTGTCATTATTCAAGGAAGAGTCATCTGCTGTTTGTGTTGGGTAAAACTGTTTTGTTTTGTTGCAATTTATGAATCTCAACAGTTTCCATCAACTGATTGAGTACTGAATTATTTTTCAAAGGTGATTTGTAACATGAGTATTTATTTTTAAAGATACCATGCTACCAAGAGGTGTAGCCTAAGTTTAGCAAGATTTTCTTCATAAATAATTGTTTTATTACCATTTATTGGAGAGAGCTTAATGGAAATCTCCAATAAATTGTAACAAAACAATTTCATGTGAAATAAAAATTTTCTACTGCTGAACAAATGACAAGCTGATACGTACAATGTAAAGCCACTAAAGTGGTTTCTAGCACTTTTCAGTTGAGCCATGATAGTGGCTTCCAGCACTCAACCAGTTAACCCTTTAAACAATGTAACGGCCAAAACCGGCCAGCGCTATTCACAAAAATCGCCAATTAATTTTAATTATTTTTTTTTCATTTTTTGTCTCAAAAACATAGGTTATATGACCCTTCTTTGGAACGAGCTCATCGAGCTCATTCCAATGAAGGGTCATAACCTATGTTTTTGAGACAAAAACTGAAAAAAAATAGTTATTCAAGAATTTTGTTTGAAAGTGTCGTCTGCTTTTTATGTTAGGTAAAGAGTTAAACTGTAACAGTGGCATAGATAGCTTCTGATGGTGAAGTGGTTGAGATGATAGAATATTTCCGACAGAAGTGAATAATGCAAAGCATTACACATTCTTTGCATTGATAATGTCTATTACAAATTTCATGATCTTGACTTCCATCTTAATAAATAAGTGATAGGGTATCCTCACCTAGGGAGTGAGGTGGCTCAGTGGTTAGAGTATTGGGCTTTAAACCGAAAGGGTTACCATTTGATCTTGATCAGAGATAGCTGCATTGGTTCCTCAAGAAGACACTTAATCCTAATTGCCCATGTGGGGACGTGGTATTGCTGTGTACAAAGTCATACTGCATGTCGATGATGTACTTACCTTCAACCAAGCCTGAAAATAAGCAGACTGTCATCTGCAAAATGAGGTCCTCAGAGGGTGAATTTGGTGATGCTACCCTTGTTGAACCTCAGTCTGAATCAAGATCTCAAGCCAAAACAGAAAGATGTACCTTGAGGATAAACTGGCCCTCTGTATGGGATAGTATCAGCAAATTCATCCCCTGGGGACCTCATTTTACAAGTGACAGGTTGCTTATATTCAGGTTTGCCTTCAACCACAGCTAACCCTGCTTGTGTGTCAGAACGCCAGCAGAATTGTAAATGTGGCCATAAATGTCAGAGGTAATAAATAAATAATACTTGACGATCAATGAAATGTTGGATTTCTCCCCTTGCATTTGCATCACTACTCTTCTGCTTTTGTAAACAATTGAATGTCAAAAGGAACATTTATCAAAAGCATGAAATGATTTGCAAATACAACCGATGATGAAATTTCAGGGAAAAAGACTGGTATAATATATACATTACTGGATGTCTAGCTGGCAGATGTGATGTCGCATGAGGCTCAGCGAGAACAATATTATATCATAACATTGTTCTCATATTGCCTCATGTGACAACATATCCGCCAACTAAATGTCCTGTAACTTATAAATATTGGGAGTAGAGTCAATAGTATTAAGTTACCTAAATTCCCTATGATTTTAACCAAGAATACAATGAATTAAGTGCTAGGTTGGTCGTAAGTCCAGTAGTGATGCCAAATTCCCAAAAGTAAAATTGGAATAACTTTTTCACGAAATCACATCTTTATTATTAGTTGCATGTTTTATGAAATAGAAGATCATTGTACATGTAAGTGTAATTTGTTAATTGAAATGCCTCTCTTTTGATAGGTGACCCCAAAAATATTGTCTGTGTTGAGATTATCTGCATTAAAATGGTATGGAAATTATCATAAATGCTTGTTCCTGGGCAGAGCAGTGTAATTCAAGCATCATGTTTCATTGCAGAGATACCCAGTTGAATAGGGTTTACAAAGAACATCTAATGGGGAAGATCATGTTCTCACAAATGATTGTTTCCAGTAAACACCTAATAGAATTCTCATCAATCAGTACAAACATTTATTACTGAATAGCTTGAAACTTATTTTCTCTTCCAAAGATAGCTGATCACAATTCGCTTGGATGATCTCAACAGTCTTGTTAATTATGCTGAGAAGATGTGTTTTGGAATATAAACAAAAAATGGAAAATCAAAATAGTTTATTTTCAGGTTTTACCTTTTACCTAACAAATTGGCCCTATACACCCGTATAGTTTACAAATAAAGCAGTTGAAAAAAAAATTATTTTTCAAAAAGTTTCAACAAAACCATATCCTGTGACCCGTCATTGGAACAGGCTTCTTGGGCTCATTCTAATGATGAGTTAAATGATATGGCTTTGTTGAATTTCTTTGAATAATGTGAAAAAAACAATAATTGAAATAATAAATTTTGATATTCTGTGACGATATCAAAATTTATGATTTTAGTTATTTTTAGCTCACCTGACTTTCAGTCAGGAGAGCTATAGTGATCACTCACCGTCCGTCGTCCGTCGTCTGGCGTCCGGCGTCCGGCGTCCGTGAACATGGTGTTTGCGTCTTCTCCTCCCAAACCGCTGAACCAATTTAATTGATATTTGAGATAATAGTTTGTTATGACATCGCAATTTGATTTTGTTCAAATCAAGTTGCCCCGCCTGTAGGTAGGGCCACACCCAAAAAGTGTGCTGAAATCTTAAAAAATCTACTTCTCATGAACCAGCAGTAGCAGAGGCTTGATATTTGGTGTGCAGCTTCCTTTTGAGGTGTAGACTCAGATTTGTTCAAAAGAAGTTTATGGGGCTATACTTGGCGTCGTTATGGGAGGGGCAAAATTTTTGGCCCCGCCCAAAATTTCTATTTTCCAAACCGAGAGGCTGATTTGAACCAAATTTTATGTGAGGGTTTATTGGGTCATAAGTACCTAATTTATGCTGATTTTTTTTTCCCCGTAGCCCCATGGGAACCGCAGGAGCTAAAAATAGAAAAAAATTAAAACACCCATATCTCCAAAACTGCACGGCACCGAGAATTTTTATTTGGTGTGAAGCTTCCTTGGGACCAACAGAAAGAATTGGTAAAAAAAAATTGCCATCGGTTTTATCATAGGGTACAGTTTCGGGACATTGAAAAAGTGCTGAGTCAGCACTTTTTAACACTGTAGGCAATGGGAAAAACATTAAAAAATCTTCTTCTCCAGATCCAGCAGGCAGAATCTTTTGATATTTGGTACGCAACATTGGAGGGTGGAACTGATTCAAGTTTGTTCAAATCGGCCCCCTGGGTTCATATTTGGGCTCAGTATAGGAGCCCGATTTCGAACTTAGTGCATTTCAGGCAAATTTCTTAAAAAATCTTCTCCTCCAGATCCAGCAGGCAGAATCTTTTGATATTTGGTATGCAACATTGTGGGGTGGATCTGATTCAAGTTTGTTCAAATCGGCCCCCTGGGTTTATATTTGGGCTCAGTATAGGAGCCCAAATTTGAACTTACTGCATTTCAGGCAAATTTCTTTGAAAATCTTCTTCTCCAGATCCAGCAGGCAGAATCTTTTGATATTTGGTATGCAACATTGTGGGGTGGATCTGATTCAAGTTTGTTCAAATCGGCTCCTTGGGTTTATATTTGGGCTCAGTATAGGAGCCCAAATTTGAACTTAGTGCATTTCAGGCAAATTTCTTTGAAAATCTTCTTCTCAAGATCCAGCAGGCAGAATCTTTTGATATTGGGTATGCAACATTGTGGGGTGGATCTGATTCAAGTTTGTTCAAATCGGCCCCTTGGGTTTATATTTGGGCTCAGTATAGGAGCCCAAATTTGAACTTAGTGCATTTCAGGCAAATTTCTTAAAAAATCTTCTTCTCCAGATCCAGCAGACAGAATCTTTTTATATTTGGTTTGCAACATTGTGGGGTGGATCTGATTCTATTTTGTTCAAATCGGCTCCCTAGATTCATATTTGGGCTCACTATAGAAGCTCGAATTTGAACTTAGTGCATTTCAGGCAAATTTCTTCAAAAATCTTCTTCTCCAGATCCTGCAGGCAGAATCTTTTGATATTTGGTATGCAACATTGTGGGGTGGATCTGATTCCAGTTTGTTCAAATCGGCCACCTGGATTCATATTTGGGCTCACTATAGAAGCCCAAATTCGAACTTAGTGCATTTCAGGCAAATTTCTTTGAAAATCTTCTTCTCAAGATCCAGCAGGCAGAATCTTGTGATATTTGGTATGCAGCATCCTTAGGGGGGTGAGATTCAAGTTTGTTCAAGCCATGTCCCTAGGTCCATATTTGGGCTCACTGTGGGAGCTTGAATTGTAACTTTGTTCGAAATGAGGAATTTTCTTAAAAAATCTTCTTCTTCAGATCCAGCAGTCAGAATGGTTTTATATGTGGTGAGTAGCATCCTTGGGGGGGAGGGGGGATTCAAGTGTGTTAAAGCCAAGTCCATGGGTCCATATTTGGGCTCCCTGTGGGAGCCCAAATTATAACTTAGTCAGTATGAGGAATTTTTCTTTTAAAATCTTCTTCTTCAGATTCAGCAGTTGGAATGTTTTGATATTTGGCATGGAGCAACCTTAGGGGGCTGAGATTCAAGTTTGTTCAAGCCAAGTCCCTTGGTTCATATTTGGGCTCACTATGGGAGCCTGAATGACAACTTAGTTCAAAATGAGGAATTTTCTTTAAAAATCTTCAGATCCAGCAGATGAATGCTTTTGATATTTTTTATGCAGCATCCTTAGGGGGGTAAGATTCAAGTTTGTTCAAGCCATGTCCCTAGGTCCATATTTGGGCTGATTGTGGGAGCTCGAATTGTAACTTGGTTCAAAATGAGGAATTTTCTTTAAAAATCTTCTTCTTCAGATCCAGCAGTCGGAATGTTTTGATATTTGGTGTGCAGAATCCTTAGGGGTGTGAGATTCAGGTTTGTTAAAGCCAAGTCCCTGGCTTCATATATGGGCTCCCTGTGGGAGCCCGAATTATGACTTAGTTCAGTATGAGGAATATTCTTTAAAAATCTTTTTTTAGATCCACTGGTCAGAATATTTGGATATTTGGTTTCAGCTTTTCTTAGGTGGAGCAGATGCAACTTGTTGAAATCAATTCTCTGGGTTGATATTTAGGCTACCATGTCAGGTGAGCGCCCTCAGGCCCCCTGGAGCCTCTTGTTTTCTTCACTTTTTCCAAAAATTTTCAACAAACACCATATCATGTCACCCATCAAGCTCGTTCCAATGATAGGTCATATAATATAGTATTGTTGAATCCTTTAAAAAAAAAATTTCCAGCTGCTCAATTTTTAGCTGCAACGAGCATCTCTATATGTGGCAATGTTGGTCGGTCTGGAGGTCAGTCTGTCACCAACGAGTTTAAAAAACACCATAACTCCTGAAATACTTGATGGAATGACACCATGCTTGGTATGCAAGTGTATCTTCATGATGTCAACACCCTCTCAATAGTGCATGTCATTTAGATAATTTCTGTCACATTTATGGACTTGTCACCAACAAGTTTTTTTGTCTCCAACGAGTTTTTTTGTCACCAACAAGTCAAAAAACATCATTGGTGTTGCACAAATCTTCGCAGATTCGGCACTGTGACAGTGCACTCTAGTTAAATTACAGGACAGGGGTGGAAACAACTAAAGGGTTAATTGACTATCTAGGGTGGCATTAATGATGTACAATATTTGAATGTCATGTAAACTTGCTTAAACTGCAATACAAATGCAAATGGTATATCTTACTCTCAGGGCTTCCATCCTCATGGGAAATGTCATAACTCAACTCAAAAAAAGATTGTCTGTAGCCAATTTAATGATATATTGAAATATTAGCTGTTTTTGATACATCAATAGATGTCTGATAAATGTTTTATTGATGGTATTTATGTATCTGATATCATTTTCTCATGTCAGTATTGAATGAATTATCTTTTTCTTATGCAGTACTCCGAGTGAAATTCAGTAATGAACTGGATGACAAACTCTACCGTAAAGGTTATGGTAATGATTTCCAACAGTTTTGAATGCTGTAGAGGTCTGATGTTTATTTAGCTGTTTTAGTGCTCAGTTGTAGAGTTAGGGCAGTATTTTTGTGTGGCTTTGCCTTTGATAATAGAATGCTTGTATGTGACACATTGTTGGAAAGGGCTCAAAGATCCCTTTCCACAGTGTGTCTTACATGGAACTATAGGAAGAAATTTCAGTATTGAGCTGTTCCTGTGGTACCCCTGGGAGGTTACATAGTGCTTGACTGTAGTGTTCAAAAATTGATTTTTACTGGTACCATTGGGAGTGCAGGGGCTCAGTGGTTTGGGCATTGAACTTCAAACCAAATGGTTCATGGTTTGATCCCCACCAGAGGTAACTGCATTTGTGTTCTTGGGCAATGCACTTCATCTTGACTGCCCACGTGGTGGCACAGTGGCGCTGTGTACTAAAGTGTACTGCATGTCGATGGTGTACTTGTCTTCGACTACTGCTAACCCTGCTTGTGTGGGGCTAGTACATTGGTGATTCTGGCAGTTGCTCACCATTGCTCGGTAGTTCTCACTGGGTACTCCGGCTTCTTCCACCCGTAAAACTCTCTGACACGAGGTGACCCGGGCTATTGAAAGTGTTGTTAACCCTTTACCCAACGAATCGCCCACATCCGCCCGCTTAATATGCAAATACAGCTGCTGAAAAAATATTATTTTTCGAAAAATTTTAACAAAACAATATCATGTGACCCCTCTTTGGAACGAGCTCATCGAGCTCATTCCAAAGAGGGGTCACATGATATGGTTTTGTTGAAATTTAAAAAAAAAATGGTATTTAAAATAATGAATTTTGAAATCGTCTGCGTTGGGTAAAGGGTTAATTCCCAATAAATAAATAATATAAATGAGTGGTGCCATAGAATCTGGTACTCATTAGACTGCAGATCAAAAGGTCACAGGTTCAACTCTGACCCACATCATATGCATTTTGTCCCTGGACCAGTACTGAGAACGGCAGTCTAATATTCCGATAATGCAAGTGAAAAGTCGATCGCAGTTGTGTAAACTCTAATCGGTAAAAAAGAGTGAACAGTGATTTTGGGAGTCAAATTCAATCAATAAACATGTTATTTAGGCTGTAAAACTGAAAATCTATTTTTCAGTTTGTTGTGTGCAGCAATTTTCATCAGTTTCTGCAACCCCATGTGTTCGAACTTGGAATCAATGGGCACCCTAATGGTAAGACACAGTAATAATTTGAAGTAAACTTTGTAGACTTCACCTATGTGATATCCTATAGTCTGTTTCAAATGGGTTGTCCCCTGACTTCCAATATATTCTATGCGCCAGTAGGCACATAGAACACATTGAAACTCAGGGGACGGGGTGGTGGGACTCTAGTCTTTGAAGTTCCAACGTTATGGAAACATTCAATTAACGCTTTACTGCCCGTGTAGATTCCATCGTGTTACTCGTGTATCACATTCACATATAATAACTATGAGTACCAGAACTGTTGGTTCTGAAGGATAAGAATCAGTACCGATTAAAAGTTTGAATACTGTCGGTATCGGTTCCAGTACCGATTGCAAACCCTGGTTGGAGAGTCTTGTAGTTAATTGTTGCTGCTCAATGGTCTTCTCTCGGTACTCAGGTTTCCTGCTGCATTTTACTGAGGCATAGAGCATCTTGATGGATTGATACACTTGTCTTTAACCAATTCTAACTATGCCTGTGCTGTGTTAGTAAGTTGGAGAGTCCAGTAGTTAACTGCTGCTGCTCAGTGGTTCTCTTCGGGTACTCGGGGTTTCCCCTACCTGTGAAACTGTTGGACACAATATGGCCCTGGCTCTTAAAAGTGTCATTAAACCCAAATAAAGAAAACAAACACATGGACTTGGTAACAAATGACCTGAGGTGTGGTTTCTCTAAATTGGGCAACAAGGTATAAGTAGTCGGCTAATTTGACTTTATACTTGTATTGTGTTGTTATGTTATCACCATAGAAGCTGAAAGTGGCCTTAAACACCAATAAACAAACAGGAATCAGCTGATTTATTTAAATTTGTCAGATTTACAGGCACTAAGACAGTTAATTTATCTTGTGGATTTGATTTATTTTGATTCTATTTGGACTTGTTTGCCTTAGTCTACAATAAAACTTGTTATGATTTCAACAGTGGTTGAGTTCTGTGTATTTAGTGTATTTTGTTGATTGCATTCCTTTTGATTTAGTTCAGTGTTGTTGTTTTTTAATTGATTTTAGTACATTTGTACCATTCATCACTTGTTTAGTTATGTACTTCAAAATATCTCCAGCTCTTTATTTATGTCCTTTTTTACATGGGGTGGTAGGTATCTCGAGTGGGGTAGGGGTGGAGTGGGGTGGGTCGAGGGATTGTACGATTGAGTGAATGAGAGAACAAGAGAGTGAATAAATGCGTAAGTGAGCTAGAAAATAAATCAAAAGTCAGTGAGTGAGTGAGTGAATGCATCCAAAGTCATCCCTGAGCACACAGAATGTATTTTATATTTTATTATGTGCGACATATAGACCCCTTGGGTCGGGTGCTTATAACATCTTGATGTATCACTGGTATAATGTAATGGTAGCACATGTCACTTTAATAAATGATACTACTACTACATTAGCTACAGTACAGTCACTGTGGATTGGTTGTAATCCACATATGGGCAGCGATGTCCCCACATGCATTTACCAGGTAATAAAAATCTTCATCAGCAAAATTTTAATTGATGAAGCACCGGGTTGTACCCGGTACTTCATTAATTAAATTTTTGATGATTATTCCTATAATTAGTGTTTGGAATCTAATATTGCGCCATGGAAGTATTGCCCATCTGTGGAAAGTGACCAGGCTACAGCGGCTGTTTTTTTACCTCATGAAAACTCTCAAGTGAGAACCTTAGAAAGTGGGGCAGTGCTTGATTACTGTGGTCAATAAGTTCAGTTCTGTTAGTATTAACCTTTTATGTAACAAATTGGCCATATCCACCTGCATAGTTTACAAACAGCATTTGAACAAAAAATTATATCATGTGAACCTCTCCCCTCATTGGAACGAGTTTGTCAAGCTAATTCCATTGAGGAGTTACATGTTATGGTTTTGCTGAAATTTTTTGAAAAAATTATGTTTAAAATAATAAATTATGATATCCTATGCATTGGTTAAAGGGTTAAGGACCCAGTAATCATCAGTGCTCTAAAGTGGGCAACAGTGATACAACCGATTTGCTAAACTTTACTTTGTACAGTACAGCCGGCATGGACTAGTCATTTTCCACGGAATGGCAAATATTTCCACTGACGCAATAATATTAGATTCCAAACACTAATTGTAGGAATAATGATCAAAAATTTAATTAATGAAGCACCGGGTACAACCCTGTGCTTCATTAATTAAAGTTTTGCTACTGATGATTTTTATTACCTGGTAAATGCATGCATGGACATCACTGCCCATGTGTGGATTACGACCACTCCACGGCAGCTGTACTGTACTTATGTCACAGTCAAGATACAATTTTGGCCACTTAAATGGATATCTCTTAACTGAATAACCCTGTTAATTTGGCTTTTCCCTCTGGAAAAGACTCTTGTTATTCTACGGATTATTATTTTTTTTTCCACACAATTTGTCCATACGATTCAAAAGCCATTTTTGAAACGATTTTCACGAAATTTTGCACACTCATAGACGGTCACAAAATCTAAAAATGTACCAAAGCGAAATTTTCGATTTAACCCTTATTTTGTGATAATTGGAAAAAAACTGCCAAAATTGGGGTTTATAGGCACTTTCTCGAAACATGTCTTGTAGATTTTTTTTAAACATTCATCATTATTAGACCTGTCTGTGACACGACCATTCATATACAAGAGATATTAGGCGATGCATATGGTAACCCTCCACAGGTTGCAAATGGGCTCCTAAAGCACCCAGACGATACACGGGAGATAAACATAACTTCATTTGTTGGAAGTGGGATTGACTGTGGATCATTTTTAGCTCAACTTTGACGAAGTCAAATTTGAGCTATTGTCATGGCCCGTCGTCCGTCTGGCCGTCTGGCCGTCTGGCCGTACGTCAACAATTGGCTATGGCTCAGGCTAGAGGTCGTATTTATGAACCGATCTTTACGAAACTTCTTGTGTACCTTTGTTATGACCCTGGGACGGGAACGAGTGTTTTTAGGTGTGGTCCGAAATTCAAGATGGCTGCCAGCGGCCATTTTGTACCGATGATGCAAAAATCAGTTTTTTGTACAGAACTTCTGTATGAAAGTTCTGATTTGAATAAAGTTTTGTATAAATGTTTAGTACCATGGGATACATCACATATAATACAGGTTTTTTTCTCGTGCGTAAATTATGCAAATTAGACTGACTTTGATTTATTTAGTGTTACTTTCAGAGCTGGAAGTGCCAAGCTGCTATGGCTCGGGCTAGAGGCCGTATTTATGAACCGATCTTTACGAAACTTCTTGGGTACCTTTGTTATGACCGTGGGACAAGAACGAGTGTTTTTGGGTGCGGTCCGAAATTCAAGATGGCTGCCAGCCACCATTTTGTACCGATGATGCAGAAATCTGTTTTTTGTACAGAACTTCCATATGAAAGCTCTGATTTGAATAATTTTTTGTATGAATGTTTAGTGCCATGGGATACATCACATATAATACGGGTTTTTTTCTCGTGCGTAAATTGTGCAAATTAGACTAATTTTGATGTTTTTGGTGTTACTTTCAGCACTGTAAGTGCAAATGCCAATACGGCTCGGGCTAGAGGCCGTATTTATGAACCGATCTTTACGAAACTTCTTGGGTACCTTTGTTATCTCCGTGGGACGAGAACGAGTGTTTTTGGGTCCGGTCCGAAATTCAAGATGGCCGATGGCAGCCATTTTGTACAAAATTAGGTGCAATCAGATTTTTGCACAGAACTTCCATATGAAAGTGCTGATTTGAATAATTTTTTGTGTGAATGTTTAGTACCATGGGATACATCACATATAATACGGGTTTTTTTCTCGTGCAGAAATTATGCAAATTAGATGAACTTTGATTTTTTCAGTGCGACTTACACACAGTAAGTACACATGTCAATATGGCTCAGACTAGAGTCTGTATTTATGAACTCATCTTCACGAAATGTCTTGGGTACCTTTGTTATCACCTTGGGACGAGAACGAGTGTTTCTGGTTACGGTCTAAAATTCAAGATGGCTGCCAGTGGCCATTTTGTACCAAAATTAGGTCTAATCAGTTTTTTGTACACAACTTCTATCCAGCTCAGACTAGAGGCCATATTTATGAACCAATCTTTACGAAACTTCTTGGGTACCTTTGTTATCACCGTGGGATGAGAGCGAGTGTTTTTGGGTGTGGTCCGAAATTCAAGATGGCCACCAGCAGCCATTTTGTACCAAAATTAGGTCAATCAGTCTTTTGTACAGAACTTCTGGATGAAAGTTCTGATTTGAATAAATTTTTGTATGAATGGTTAGTAAAACGGAATACATCACATATTGTAAGGGGTTTTTTTTTCATGCAGAAATTATGCAAATTAGATGAACTTTGATTTATTCAGTGCTACTTACACAATGTGAGCACACATGTCAATACAGCTCAGGGTAGAGGCTGTATTTATGAACCGATCTTCACAAAACTTCTTGAGTACCTTTGTTATCACCTTGGGACGATAATGAGTGTTTCTGGGTACTGTCCAAAATTCAAGATGGCTACCAGTGGCCATTTTGTACCAAAATTAGGTCCAATCAGTTTTTTGTCACAAGTTCTATACAGCTCGTATTTATGAATTGATCTTCACAAAACTTCTTGGGTACCTTTGTTTTCACCTTGGGACAGGAACAAGTGTGTTTTGGGATGCCTTTGTTATCACTGTGCTATGAGAACAACTATTTTGGGGTTCAGTCAGACCCACTCTGGGACTCAAAGTTTTCTTTTCTAGTTTAGCATCTGTCTGTTACCCACCTTTACAATACTTTACCTTTTCCATTTGTTACAGGCAACGGTCAGTATTTATGTACAGACCGTTACAATACTTTATATGTACCTTTGTTATCAGGTCATTACCTAGATGTTTGTCATTGCTGTGTCACATACTACACATGCATGTCTTTGTCTTGACAAGTTGATCTACAGTGTCATTGACACTTTCATTGTAAGTAATATTAAAAAAAACAAGCGTTAACCCGTTTTGGGCTGGTTAAACTGCAATATCCCTCAAAAGCTAAAAGATTCATGTTTTCTGTGGATTTCTCTAAACAAGTCTTGTAGATTTTCAAGAAAAATTGGCCACTTGCAGGCCTTGGTGGGGCAATAGAAGTTGCATGGACAAAATACTGCGGTGAGCATTTGTTAACCTTCCACGGGTTGCTAAAAGTCAAAATTGTGAAAAAATGGGCTGTTTTTGGACGCCAGCAGCACCCAATGGGTACGCCACAAAGAAAAGTGCCTTCTTTTATTGAGCACACAATCTATACAGAAACATTTTTGTAAGTAGTAAGAGTATTCAAAAGTCGAAGTCTTAACCCATTTTGGATAGGCTAAAGAGAGAGACACCCTTAATATCTTAAAATTCCCATTTTCTGTGGATTTCTCTAAAAACATCCTGTAGGTTTTCAAGAAAAAATGACTACAGGCAGGTCGTTGTGTGACATTACAAGTTGCATGGAGAAAATATTCCGTTGAGCGTTTATTAACCCTCTATAGGCTGCCAAGCATCATAATTTTGTTGAAATGGACTGTTTTCGGATATGCACAGCACCCAACATGTACTTGAGAAATAAACATAATCTCCTTTGTTGGAAGTGGAATTCACCGAGGACCATTTTTGTAAGTAATAAGGGTATCCAAAAAAACAAGCGTTAACCCCTTGTGTGGTTGTTAATGGTGATACCCATCAAAAGCTTTAAAAAATCATGTTTTCCCTGGATTTCTTTACAAACATCTGGTAGGGTTTTCAAGAGAAAATGGCTATTGATAGGTCTTGGTGTCACATAACCAGTTGATTGGATAAATTATTCCGGTAAGCATTTGTTAACCCCTCTGCTAAATGTCAAAATTTTGAAAAAATAGTCTGTTTTTAGACACCAACAACATCAAATGGGAATGCAACAGAGAAACATAACTTCTTTTACTGGACGCAAAGCTGACAGGGAAACATTTTTGTAAGTAATAAGTGTATTCAAAAATCGAGGTCTTAACCCATTTTTGACTAGTTAAGGAGATATACCCCTTAAAAGCATAAAATTCCAGTTTTCTGTTGATTTCTCAAAAAAAAGTTCAAGAAAAATTGACCATTCGCAGTCTTGGAGTGACATTACAAGTTGCATGGACAAAATATTTTGGTAAGCATTTGTTAACCCTCAGAGGCTGCCAAGCATAGACATTTGGAGAAAATGGGCTGTTCTTGGGCAACCATAACACCAAATATGTACCTGCGATATAAACATAACCTTCATTGAAAGTTGAATTCACCGACGACCATTTTTCTTAAGTAATAAAGGTATTCACAAAACCAAGCATTAACCCGTTTAGGGCTGGTTACAGTGCGATACCCCTCAAAAGGTTAAAAATTCATGTTATCCGAGGATTTCTCTAAAAACATCTCGTAGATTTTCAAGAAAAAATGCCATTCTCAGATCTTAGTGTGACATTACAAGTTGCATGTACAAAATATTCCTGTAAGCATTTGTTAACCCTATGCAGGTTCTCAAACATCAAAATGTTGATAAAATAGGCTGTGTTTGCGTATCCACAGCACCCGAAGTTGAGAGGAGAGATCAAAATAAGAGGAAGTAGAATTCTCTGAGAATTATTTTTGGAAGTAATAAGAGTATTCAAAAAACAACACTTAACCTGTTTTAGGCTGGATAAACAATGATACCCATGAAAAGCTTAAATTTCATGTTCTCCCTGGATTTCTCTGAAAACATCTTGTAGATTTTTAAGAAAAAATGGCCATTTGCAGTTCTTGGTGTGACATTATAAATTGCATGAATAAATATTCCTGTTAGCACTTGTTAACCCTCTACAAGCTGCCAGACATCAATATTTTGGATACATTTGAGATAAAATGGACCATTTTCAAATAGACACAGCACTCAGTGGTTATGTGTCAAACAAACATAACTCCTTTTGTCGGTCATTGACTTGTTGGACAACGATATTGACCTTAACCCACTCCACCGTTAATGATGGTTTTTACCTAAACAATTTGTTTATCAAACTGAGTCATCTGAGACTACTATACTCACCTTTCTCATAACATCAGTGAAGGAACTTCAGTGAGACAGTTGAAAACAATTCATCAGACCCTGTGGGGTCATGAAAAATCATGGAATCTCATCGGGAAAAGCCATGATTTTCCAGAATCATAAAGTCTAGTTGAATATAATTTTTAATAACACCAGTTTATTTATTGGTGTTTAAAGTCACATACTTGTGCACAATGGCTAATCGTGACTGTGACAGTTTTACAGGTAGAGGAAGTCGGAGTACCTGGAGAGAACCACCAAGCATCAACAAGCAACTCTCAGCTCCTCAACATTCTAACTCTGTTCAAGCTCTGCTCAAGCAGGGTTACAGTGGTTGAAGACATGTGCACCATCGGCTTGTAGTATGCCTTAGTACACTGCATCATCATGCCCCCATGTAGGCAACCGGGATAAAGTGCCTTGCCCAAGGACACAATGTGGGTCGTCCCGGAAAGGGGATCAAACTCGGGGCCTCTAGCATAGAAGTCCAACAGCCTACTACTGAGCCACCACGCCCCCTAATAACACCAAACTATTTACCATATCTTCAGTACAAATTTCACTTGTCAGTTGCATATAGGTTATAGAGTAAACTCGTTAATTGAATAAAAAGTCTAGTCTTTTGATATGTCGACAAATGACCATGACAGTCACTGAATTCCTCATGTTGAAAGACCTTTTTGGCCTCAGTCAGTCCAGTGCAGTCATTTAATGAAGGATATAAATTAACATAAATACAGTGTAAACTTAAAATTTGTTCAGTCTGGAGAGGGTAAAAAATGTGGTTGTTATTGTACCATATGCCAATAATTTATTACATCTTATTTGACAGTTCTCACCATCAAACAAAATGTATAAAAATCAATTCTCTGATTATCTCTACAATACTGAAAAGTGACCAAATCCTTGATAATTGAATTCTTCTGTTAATTGAATAATTTCCCCAAATGTGGCTATTCGACAGGGTTCCATTGTGTAGCCATTCATGCTGAAAGTGATCCTAAATACTAAAAAAACATGAACCTTATGAGTACATTGACTTCAGATAAATGAGAAATAAAAGATTTATATTTTCATCTACATTTGACACGAAAACGAAAATGCAAACCCTTTTCATGCAAATTTGTAGGATAAAATATATATTGCTGTTTAATATTTTATGATTTTTATATTAGAGCTTGGATGTGCAGTGTAATGTAGTGTGATTACCTTGCATTGGATGTTCAACTCAGATATCGATAACTCAGCCACACATGCATAAAATAACATTGTTAATAACCTCCTCAAAAAATTATTAACTCTTAACCCGCTGAGTATTTTCACAATATTTTTCATCAAATCTAGTCATGTCTGCAGTGGAGCAACCATGACTAGATTTGATGAAAAATTTATCCATATCTAACTCAAGAAATCATTGGCCAAAAAGTCCATTCAATTTACAGGTGGGAATTTGATTAATTGTACCAAAATTATACTTTTTTCAGTGGCAAGAGATTTCATGTCCTGGGCAGGAATATCTGCCAGCAGCATGCAAGAAGTTAATGGAATGAATAAATAATGGGGTTACACTGATGTGGTCAGATGGTATAGTGAATCAACTAAAATTCCAACTCTTACACAAAATTTTGCTGTTCTTTTATTTTCATCCAAAACCAGACCTTATGGTACCTCTTTGGGAGCACGGTGGTTCAGTGGTTAGGGCATTGGATTTCAAATGGAAAGATCCATGGATCGATTCCCTCCAGGGGTAAAGCACTTAATCCTGATTTCCCATGTGGGTGCTCAGTGGTGCTGTGTACTAAGGCGTACTGCACGTCAATGCTGCACTTGCCTTCAACCTATGCTAACCTGATTGCCCATGTGGGTGTACAGTGCTGCTGGGTACTAAGGCAGTGGATATGTAAGAGAAATATTGTTTTTCTGTTAATATAGGAAATGTCATTTGTAATTATTGTTAGGTAAAGGTTAAACCTTAATCTGCTAAGGCAAATGGTATAATAGCAACCACATTTTGGACCCCTTCCAGACTGAACAAATTTTAAGTTTGTACTATATTTATATTAATTTATATCCTAGGTTTATTTTGAAGCCTTCTCTTAGCCCTTTACCTAACATGAAAAGCAGACGACACATGCAAACAAATTCTTGAATAAGTAATTTTTTTCATTTTTTGTCTCAAAAACATAGGTTATGACCCCTCATTGGAACGAGGTCGACAAGCTCATTCCAATGAGGGGTCATAACCTATGTTTTTGAGACAAAAAATGAAAAAATAATTAAAATTAATTGGCGACTTTTGTGAATAGTGCTGACCTGTTTTGGCCGTTAGTTGGGTAAAGGGTTAAAAGTAACCTCCAAATGGTATATATAAACCATACATTTTCCAAATGCACTCTATAAACCTGCATATGACAAAGACAAAAGTCCATGCCAACCTGTCACAATTGGGAACAACTTCCTACAAACTCTCCCATCGTACCACTCCTCCTGATTTTTGGTTGAGTTGTGTCAACAATTCCACCCATGTTTTGATGAAGACTGGTGCTTATCTGTCTGTCTGTCCATCTGTCTCTCAGTCTGTCTGTCCATGTGACAATATCTGCATGATAACTTGAACAAATGTTATCCAATTTTTACCAAATTTGGTCCGTTAATTCTTCTTGAGAATATCTTCGATGGGTGCTGCCCGATTTTTTTTCAGAAGGTATGCCTTTTAGATTAGATGATTATCTTGTTTGAATTTCCGACTTGTGGGCAGTGTCAGAATGATAATTTGAACAAATGTTATCCGATTGTTACCAAATTTATCCTATGCCTCTTAGATTGTTTGCTAGTTTCAGTAGTTTCAGTTGCTAGCACAGATTCCTTTTTAGCCACCAGAACTCGCTCCCAGCATCTCTGAAGCAAAGGTCTTGTTTTCAATAAACAAACAAACGTTAAAACGTTTGCAGATCATTATAGACTGGCAAATTAAATATAATCAGTTTTCTTTGTTTGAAAGCATGGTAGCTCATTGCTTATCACATTGAACTTCTGATCAAAAGGTCAACAGGTCGACCCTGACCATTATCATGTGCATTAGGCCAAACACTTCATCCATATGTCCCATTTGGGAGAACAGTAGTGTAATTTTTTGGAGGCAAAAGATTGAGGAAAAACTAATACATAAGCTTTAACTCTTTACCCAACATAACAGCCAAAACCAGCCAGCGCTATTCACAAAAATCACCATTCAGTTTTCATTATTTTTTGGTCTCAAAAATCTAGCTTATGACCCCTCATTGGAATGAGCTCATTGAGTTCATTCCAATGATGGGTCATAAGCTATGTTTTTGATGCAAAAAATTAAAACAATTAGTTATTTGAAAATTTTATTTGCAAGTGTCGCCTGCCATTCATGTTTGGTAAAGGGTTAAATGGTGATTTTTATGAATTACACTGGCCATGGGTGTATGCTGGCACTATGAACTAAGGCATACTGCACATCGATGGTGTCCGAAATGAGGTGACCCAGTCTGTCAAAAGTTCCATCAAACCCCAATAAATAAACGTTACTGGATGTGGCTATTATGTTGGGTAAACTGAGGATTAAATTTGACTTCAGACTAAAACAGACCCAAGTACTTGACAGTCAAATATATGTATAGACTGAAAACAAATTTTTGAGAGGAAAAAGGTTGAAAGTATTGGTGTCCTTTCATATTTATTATACCACAATGGCTGCATGTATTCAACTTTACCCGATACAATACAGACTTGAAGAAATTTGCTAGGTACACCATGTGTGCAATCTGACCTATGTGTAAGAACATCACATAAGAGAGCATCTGATTTGTTGTTACACATCTTAGTGATGTTATGACATGAAAGAAATACTTGGGCACAGAATGATGTCATGCAAATATGTAAACTGAGTGCCAAATGTGATATTTAAAAAAAAATATATCAGCCTCAATCACTTAATTCAGTTTGAATTGTGATATAAATTCAGAAAATACCTTCATAGGAAATACAGGAAAACTTCAACTCAGGTCATTGATTCCCGTCCCTTCTACTACACCCTTGTTGTGTTATGTCTTATTATGTTTTTACATTGTATATTTTGATTTTGCAAGTGCATGATTATTTATGTCTTTTGATTACAGTGTTCTTTTAAGTTACTTCCACCAACATGTATGGTATATCGAGATTTAATACCTGAATGTCAGTTTTTAAATACCGCACTGCAGGCGCAAGCCTGAATATAAGCAACCTGTCATTTGCAAAATGAGGTTCCCAGAGGGTGAATTTGCTGATGCTATCCCCTACAGTGGGCCAATTTATCCTCTAGGTACATTTTTCTGTTTTAGCTTGAGACCTCGATTCAAACAGGTTCTCAGAGGGTAAATTTTGTGATGCTACCCTGTTGTGCAGGGTAGCATCACCAAATTCACCCTCTGGGGACCTTATTTTGCAGATGACAGTCTGCTTACATTCAGGCTTGTGCAGGCGAGGTGTTTAAATGAGACATCCAGGTATTAAATCTCCACATACCATACATGTTGCCGGAGATAACGTTTTTTGTTCCATTTGCTGTAGCCTTTGGTGTTAATTCAAGTCTTTTTCTCAATATATCTACCTGTGAATAGTTCGCAAATCGTGAAATCAACATTTTTAGCTTAACTTGACAAAGTCAAGATAAGCTATTGCCATAATGCATGCGAAAGTCTGGGAGTCTGTTCACATTTTCCTTTGGCACAGGCTACACCTCGTAGTTTTTGTCCGTTCGTCATGAAATTTCATATGCAGGTTTGTGGTCATGTCTAGATAAGAACGTCCCCTTTTGGTTGCTATCGGTCAGCCGTGATGGCTACCCGAACCCAAAATCTGAAAACCATTAGCACAGTCTACAGGTTGTATTTATGAAGGGATTTCATTGTAACTTGGTAGGATGCCTCTGCATAATATCTAGATGAGAACATCCCCTTTTGGACATGATCTGTCAACCGTGATGGCTGCCCAAGGCCGAAACCCAAAAACTTTTAGCACAGTCTGCATGTCATATTTAATATGGAAGGAGTTTATTGTAACTTCGTATGATGTCTAGATGAGAACTTTCCCATTTGGTCGCGATCTGTCAACCATGACGACTGCCTGAGACCAAAACCTTTAGCACAGTCTACAGGTCGTATTTATAGAGGGATTTCATTCTAACTTGGTAGGTTGATTCCATATAATGTCTAGATGATAACATCCTCCTTTGGTCACGATTGGTCAACTGTGACTGCTACAGGGGCCTGAAACCCGAAAACCTTTAGCACAGTCATATTTATGAAAGGATTTCATTGTAACTTGGCAGGATGACTCCAGATAATGTCTAGATGAGAACGTCCCCTTTTGGTCGCGATCATTCAGCGGTGACAGCTGCCCAAGCCCAAAACCCGAAAACCTTTAGCACAGTCTACAGGTGATATTTATGAAGGGATTTCATTGTAACTTGGTAGAATGACTCCAGATAATGCCTAGATGAGAACATCCTCTTTTGGCCGCGATTATTCAACCATGATGGCTGCCCGAGCCCAAAACCCGAAAAATTTTAGCACAGACTATAGGTATATTTATGAAGGGATTTCATTGTAACTTGGTAGGATGACTCAGTATAATGTATAGATGAGGACATCCCCTTTTGATTGCGTTTGGACAATCATGATGGCTACACAGGTCCAAAGCCCAAAAACCTTTAGCACAGTCTACAGGCCGTATTTATGAAGGGATTTCATTGTAACTTGATAGGATGACTCGTTTTGGAATAATGTCACTGTAAATTGGTAACTTTCATTGATATACATTAACTGTGAGGACCACATTAATCCACCCCTCAGTTCTTTAGTACAGTCTACACTTCATATTATTTTTATTGAAAACATAGAATACAGGGAACAGAAATAAACATATTCCCAATTATCACAATTCTTGTCTTATTTCATAATCCTTTCATAAACATTGAACATTATCCTTTTCATCAAACACAACACACAGACAAGTTAAGCTACAGTGTCATTGACACTTTCCTTAGATAAAGTGCAGTGAGCAATTGTTTTGTTTTTACAAACGCAAAAGATAACAGATCTATAGAGTTACATCCCCTGGGTCATTAATGGAAATACGTAAAAGATTGGGGGGGGGGGGGGGCTATTTTGTTGACAGATTTGCTCTTATTTTATTTTTCTCAAATTGATTTAATTTATAACAGCAAAATATGTTGGAATTGTCAGAAATCTAATATTTGAGACTATTTTCTGATTTTTTAGTTCGATTTTTATATTGAGGTGAGCAAAAGCGAAAAGCTTTCATTGAAACCATACATACCCCCAATGTTTTGCGTGCCCTTTCACCCTAGATGTTGCATGCTCTCATATACCTTGGAGGTTGAGTGCCATGGCTATTTGTTCTAGGCATTCAGACCAATCAGAAGACAGAATTTATCGGGATATAGGGGCAATCATGTTTAACCCTTTACTTACCACAAATAACAGATGACATTTGATTGTAAAAAAATCCTTGAATAACTAAAAAAATTTCATATTTTGCCTCAAAAACATAGCTTATGACCCTTCAGTTGTATGAACTTGATGAGCTTTTTCTGGCGAAGTATCATAAGCTTTGTTTTAAAGGAAAAAAATTTAAAAATATAAAGAAAAATTGGAATGCTGATCTTTGAAAATAGCACTGGTCGTTTATGGCCAATATGTTAGATAAAGGGTTAAATTATTGTTTTCAAACAGTGTATCTGACTGTCACACTGTTAACTGGCTGAGTGCTACTAGCTACTATCATAGCTCTATTGAAAAGTGGTAGAAGCCACTTTAGTGGCTCTACACAGGATGCATCAGCTTGTTTACTCAGAAGTTGAAATTTTCTTTACAGAAAATTGTTTGGTTATAATTTATTGGAGAGTGCCTGTTGGCACTCTCCAATAAATTATAACAAAACAATTATTTGTGGACAAAAATCTTGCTAAAGTAAGACTACTCTTGCTGGTTGCTTGGTATCTTTGAAAAAAAATATACATGTTTCAAATCAAATTTGAAAAATAATTTACTCCTGAATCAGTTAGGAAATTTTTACATGACACAGAAACTGGCAATATAAGCTCTTGTTGTATGCATTTGATGTTCAAAGCTGATAGAAATGGGACAGTTTTATTGTTTTTTCATTTTGTGTTTTTCAAATTGCATGCATTATATCCATTGAAAGCAACAAATAGAGAATTCTCCATTTCAGCATTTTACCACAGTTCATATCTAGCAAAAAGAACCTCAAGTTTTAGAGACAGATTCCTGATACAGCTTTGCTTATTTATATTCAGAAAGCTGCTCATCTTGAATTACCTTAACTCCTAGCACACTAGTGGTGCAACAGAAATTTCTCCAATCACTCTGTTTTTCTCTTGTTTAACTGTGAAATTAACCAATTATATCTTGTTTGACAGAGCTCGCTGATATTTGATATGCAGCAGACTCTTCCAGTTTGTTCAAATCAAATGCCTTGGCTTATATTTGGGCTCACTGTAGGGTCCCATATTGTAACTTCCTGCAATATAACGACTTGTCTTTAGAAAATCTTCTTCTTCACATCCACGAGTCAGATTCTTTTGTTACATAGTATTGAAATCCTCACAGTGGGGAGATTCATTTTTGTTCAATCAAATTCAAGGGCTCGAATGTTAACTTAGTGCAGTTTGAGGAATATTCATAAAGGGTTTTCTTCTTCAGACCCACCAGGCAGAATCTTTTAATATTTAGTATTTAGCATTACTATGACTCCTAGGTTAAAGTTTGTGCAAAGTGTTATGCTCGACTGATTTTGGTGGGTACCAGGGGGGTTTGCAATTTAACACAGCACCCAATGGAGAATTTATAATTTGTTTAAATGAATTGTGGTAAACTCTAATTAGATGTAAATGTGAGTACATGAGATAAACGCTTGCTTAAATGGGGATTACCAGGCAACTTGAAACTAGTGGGGGAGGGAGGTGGGTCCTGTGAGCAAAATTATTTTTATACTCTCCCCCCCCCCTCCTGTAATGAGTTGGGGTGGGGGCTTATGTCCGTTTGTCCATCCACCCATAGACATAATTTTGTCTGGAGATTTTCTCAAGATGTTTATGGACCAATCTGCTCAAAACTTAGTAGGAATGTTCACCACCATGGGAACCTGTGCTCCTGCGATTACTAGAGCTGTAGGTTAACCAAAACCGAACCGAGGTTTTTAGTGTTTTTAAAAAACTGAAACCGAAACCATCCCATAATCTAAGGTTTTTTGTTTTTTATTAAATACTCTCTTGCTGCAGAAATTCACAGAATGTAGCCATTCCAGAGTAGTGGGAGTACCCAGACACTGCCAATGGCAGTGTCTGGGTACTCTCACTACTCTGGGAAGGCTACATTCTGTGGATTTCCGACATTTCAGCTTAGTTGTGTTTGCAGCTTTCCTCAAGTTGCATGTAGGTGTCAGACCTCGAAAAATGGCCAAGCACAATAAAAGTTCTGTATATTTAGGTAATTATTATTATATTGGCCTTCCCGATTCTTCATGTACATGTATTATAGCTTATTTCGAGCATTCATTGAGTTTCATTCAATTTCACTACCATTCAGTTATGACTCCGGACATAAGAATGAGTTTTATTGAATTTTACTTGGCCTCATGAACAAACCGAAAACCGAACCGAACCAAGGTTTTACTCCACCTGAAAAACCAAAACCGAAACCGAACAAGAAATTTAAAAACCTACGGCTCTAGCGATTACAGTTCTGGTAGATTCTGAATGTCATCTTAAATCCTTCTTTAAACAATTTTATCATGTCAGCAGTTTAGCCCCCCTGGGGCCTCTTGTTTGTCACATTTTTAAGCAGGTGTGTGGCCAGGCAAAATGGAGTGGGGAGACAAAATATTTTTTGCTGAAAAAGTATTTTTTCACCCCACTTCATTTCACTCTGTGCTGGTTTAAAAGTTTGTACCCCCCATAGTTGAAGATCCAACATCTTCCCCCAGAGTTGGGGAGAAATTAACTTTTCAAGCCAATTAGAGGAGTTTCTGTACTTTTTGAAGGCTAAAGTGCCCAGAAGGTAAAAGAATGACAATAGCAAAATAGCCAAGAAATTTCAGGGCAAGAGTAGTGAAATCATTATAGGGATTACAGAAATGAATGCCTAGTAGGTTGACTTTTTTAGGAAAAGTGTGTGTGTGGAGGGAGGGGGGTCCCATGACTAAACCCCTGTTTTTAAGCTTCTTTCTCAAGTTTTTAAACTTGTTTCTGAAATTTTTAAACTTTTAGTTCATCTGAAAAAATAGCACCTTTTGTTCCTAATGGGAACCTCGGGAAGTGAAGCAGTACTTGTTTACTCTGGTAAACACACTCTGTTTTTACTAATAAAATAGGACCTGGTAACCAATGCCTGGGATGGAAGTCCTCTAAAATGGGGAACGTGGGTATAAACGATTGGCTGTACTTGACTTTATATCCATGTTGTGGTCATGATTAGCCATTGTGCAGAAATATGTTACCTTAAACACCAATAATTAAATAAGTAAATAACACCTTTTGCGATAATAGCCAATGCCAAATTAATTCTATGTGTGGTTTACCGCACACCTATTTTTTCAAATCGTAAGGTCTGATTGTGCAAACATATTGTAGAAATAGCTGTAACTTGTAATCGTTCTTTTTTTGTAGCTGATGTTGAATTTGATAGTGGATACTTCCAGTTATCTGGATCACTAAGTATCGAGGACAAACATATGAGTTTATCTCAGGAAAATCTTTCACATCCGGATGGTGAGTAGTTATTATTTTACTTTGATCTTTGAGTTTAAACTTTTGCCAAATGTAACAGCCATTTCAGCCCAATGATGTTAACAAAAATTTGTTAATATTTCAATATTTCAGTTTTTGCCTTCAAAACATAGTTTATGGCCAAGCCAGAAAATAAGCAGACTGTCATCTGCAAATTGAGGTCCCCAGAGGGTGAATTTAGTGATGCTACCCTGCACAGCAGGATAGCATCACTAAATTTACCCTCTGTGAACCTCAATCTGAATAAGTGTCTCAAAACCAAACAGAAAGTGGTACCCAGGGGATAAATTGGCCCACTGTATGGGATAGCTCATCAAATTCACCCTCTGGGGACCTAATAGAAAAGGAAGACGGCACTTGCAAATAAACTTATTGAATAATTAATTTTTTTCATTTTTTGTATCAAAAACATAGCTTATGAATCTTCATTGGCGCATGATCAATGAGCTAGTTCCAGTGGGGGTTCATAAGCTATGTCTTTTGAGACAAAAAATTTAAAAAAATAATGAAAATTGAATGATTATTTTTTGTGAATAGTGCTGTCTGGTTTTGGGCGTTACGTTGGGTAAAGGGTTAAACATGTGTATCTTGTACAATCTTAATTTCTTGCATGCTTCTGGCAAATATTCCTGCTCAGGACAGGACAGGAAAACCCTTATCAAGAAAATATGTAAAATTTGGGGACATTTAACATTTCACAGCAGCCGTGAATAGATGTGATGGAAAATATTCTTTAAATACAGTGGAACCCTGTTAATTGAATAGCCACTTTGCCAGTGAAAATTATTCAATTAATAGGAGTATTCAATTAACAGGGATTGTATCTTCCTGTATTATACAGTGTTATAGATATAAACTTAGCATTTATTCCATTATATCTTGTTTGACAGAGCTCCATGAGCTCTGTCAAACAAGATAGAAAAGATTAAATGCCTGTATTGAATGTACTGAGGACAAATAGGTCTGTAAACAAAGGAAAACTGGCAGAGAGTCAGGGTAATTTCTCAACAGGTTACAAGATTTTTTATTCAATTAACAGGACTTTACTCTATAACTTATATTCAGTTAACAGGTACAATTTGTACTGAAAGTATCGTAAATAGTTTTGTGTTGGGAATTATATTCAATTAACAGGATTATTCAGTTAAGAGATATCCAATTAAGTACTGTACTGTACAGGTTAAGAGTTAATGCTCTGCACACTGAATCAGAATGCCAAAATTTCAAGCAGAAATTTTCCCCATGATGCAACTAGAAATTTACCCAATTCAGTCTTGTTTGTTAAAGGTCAGTGATTGGGAGAAACACTGGAATTAAAGCAATATTTTTTCATCGTTTATTGAAAACAAACCCGTAGCCTTCACCTGATATGCGGTTTTCTGGAATTAGTAACAGATATGTGAGTTATTCCCCTAGGGAAGCTTGGGAGGTGGAGCAGTGCTAGTTCACAGTGCTAAACAAGTTCTGCCATACTGGTGGAATAGGAACTGGTAACCAATTCCTGGGTTGGAACTTCTTCTATATATTGTCCGCAAAGGTATAAACAATTGGCTAAATTTGACTTTATAGTTGTCTAGCAGCATAAGTTTAAACAATTGGCTAAATTTGGGATCCCAGACATTTTCCCCATGGGCATTTGCCCCGGTTGTATTTTTAGCTCACGTGACTGAAAGTCAGGATGAGCTATAGTGATCACTCACCGTCCGGCATCTGTCATCCGTCATCCATGAACTAGAAATTGCCGGTTGTGATTTTTTCACTTTGGTTTTGGTTTCTTTTCTTTTTTTTGGGGGGTGGGGGGGGGGGGGGGGGGGGGTTGTGAAGACCTGGGTTTCGGTTATGTTTTTTTTCTGCTTTATGCATTCTCAACTAATTTTGGGAATTTGGAAGTGAAGAACCAGTGAACTCGTATTCAACTATGAAGTGATAGTCTCCGAATGTTTTTTTCCAGGTGAACTTGAATTTATTGGTTGTTCATAATTCAAAATTATTATTGCAGGATATCAGACAATCAAATTTAAGCACCTTTAGGCCTCTGTCCATGATTTTCAAGGACTGTTATAAGCTTGATGAGATTCGGAGACAGGAAAGTTTTAACACTGTCACCAATGCAAATCATTTAGAGTATTGTAACCATTACTTCATAGGTGTCTATAGAAAGAGAATTATTCCCCTTCGATCAGTGCGTATACAAAATGTATCTCCAAGTTCTTTTGTGCTATAAATAAATATATACATGCAATGTATGAGACGGGATTCGGAGACAATTTTAGTGTAGAATGTTGCAGTAAAACTCTTATATATTTCATTTTACTATCTTACCACTAGCACATCTGGGTTTACACGTGTATGCATACATTTGAGCGAACTTTAATTTAGTGCTTACTGCAGATGATCGTTTTCGCCGATTTCTTGCAGACGATCTCTCACCCAATAACTTTTTAAGCTTCGGGTAAATTTTTATGCCTCGACTCTATATGTCGAATTAGGTTGCTTGTATTTACGTGTTCGGAAGCTATTTCTCTTTTGCAAATAGCAAAATTGTGATTTCAGGTCATTTCGATTATAGTACACGGGACTCGGATCTTTAGTTGCCATTTTAACTCAAGAAAAATTTAACTCTCCCGTGGTACACACGGTTGGTTACCAAGTTCTACTTTCATTTCTGTAATCAGTATATATTCGTTTGTGGCACATGGCGTATTCACCCCGACTCCCCCCCCCCCCCCCTCCCCGCCCCCTCACCCTCATCCGATCATGGATGATATGGGTTAGTTCTAAGAAATAACACCTGTGTTTTCAAATTAGCTTGACCGTTGTTCCAATATACATAGATTATGCATTGTATTAATGATTAATTAAAAAAAACGTAACATCGGTTGTATGACTGCAATTTCGGTGTAACTCGCAGGTTTTTTTTCACAATCGAAACCGAGTTGTGGTCTCGGTTACCCACCAGTCTCTACCGTGAACATGGTGTTTGCACCTACCCACCCTAAACTGCTGAACCAATTTTAGTTTAGGAGGGGTAGGTGCAGCCTCATAAGAAAGGGGTGGGGGAAAATATACCAAAATTCTTAAAGAATCTTCTTCTCATGAACCAGTGGGTACAATGACTTGATAATTGGTATGCAGCTTCCTTTGAGGTGTAGACTCAAATTTGTTCAAACAAAGTTTGTGGATCAATATTTGCCTTTGTAATGGGAGGGGCAAGATTTTTGGTCCTGCCCAAAATTTCTATTTTCTGAACCGATGGGCTGATTTGAACCAAATTTGATGGGTGGTATTATTCAGTCATACTTGATTCATGCAAAAAAAAATTTCCTGTGTCCCCCGTGGGATCCCAAGGAGCTAAAAATAGAAATAGTTTCAAATGCCCTTATTTCTCAAACCACATGGAACAGAGAACGATTATTTGGTATAAAGCAGCCTTAGGGCCAGTAGAATTGAATGGTAAAAAAAATGCCCAGGGTTTTGTTAGGGTATTCTATAAGGGGAGGGGGGGGGGGGGGGGCATCAAAAAAAGGCTGAGTCAGCATATTTGCAAAAATTAAAAAAAAACAATTTTCTCCACAAGCACTGATCAGAATCTTTTGATATTTGGTATACAGCATCCATAGGAGGGGTCAGATACAAGTCTGTTAAAGTGAAGCCCCTTGGTTCATATTTGCAATCGATACAGGAGCCCAAATTTTTTAACTTAGGGCAATGTGTGGAATGATCTTTAAAAATCTTCTTCTTCAGATCCACCAGTCAGAATGCTTTGATATTTGGTATGCAACATCTTTAGGATGGTAAGATTCAAATTTGTTCAAATCACGTGTCTGGGTTAATATTTGAGCTCCCCATGGGCGCCCAAAATTTTAACTTCGTGCAATATGAGTGAAGTTCTTTAAAAATCTTCTTCTTCTTCAGATCCACCAGTCAGAATGTTTTCATATTTGGTATACAACATCTCTCGGTGGGTGAGATACAAGTTTGTTCAAATCGGGTCCCTAGGTTAATATTTGGGCTCCATATAGGAGCGCAAATTTTAACTTAGTGCAATATGAGGAAATTTCTTAAAAAATCTTCTTCTCCAGAACCATCTCTTAGAATGTTTTGATATTTGGTATACAACACTTCCAGAGGAATCAGATTGAAGGTTGTTCAAATTGAGACCCCGAGTTAATATTTGGGCTTTTTATGGGAGCCTGAATTTTAACTTAGTGCAGTATGACCCATAATGGGGGAATTTCTTTAAAAATCATCTTCTCCAGATCTACCAGTCAGAATGCTTTTGTATTTGGTATACAACATCTCTAAAGGGGTGAGATTTAAGTTTGTTCAAATTGGGTTCCTGGTTAATATTTGGGCCCCTTATGGATAATCCGAATTTCAACTTAATTAAATATGAGGAAAATTTCTTTAAAAATCTACTCTTTCAGATCCCCCCAGTCAGACTGCTTTCACATTTGGTGTACAGCATCCTGGTGGTGGAAGGGAAGGGCTCAGATTCAAGTTTGTTCAAGTTAAGTTCCAAGGTTGGACTCCTCTAAGTTTAGCATTACTGGAAATCATGGCATTATTTCTGTGGTAGCATCCCAGTACTAGAAGAAAATATATAAATATTTAAACAACTTCATTCCTCTGTAGTGTTAACTAGCTATTGATGCTAATTAAATCATTCTTTATATAACTATTGTCAGGTGAGCGCCTCAGGCCCCATGGGGCCTCTTGTTCAAGAAAACGGACATTTGCCCCGGATGTACATTTGCCCAGTATATAAATCAGAGGAGGACATTTGCCCCCGAATAGATTTATCGGTAGGAAATGGGTGATAACAAATGGATGTAATTATAAGGCTTTTCCCTCTGGAAAAGTCTCTTGTTATTCTACGGATTAGTATTTTTTTTTTAGGCTTTTCCCTCTGGAAAAGACTATTGTTTTTCTACGGATTATTATTTTTATTTTGTTTTTTTTTGTTTTCTTCTTCCACACATTTTGTCCGCAGGATTCAGAAGCCATTTTCAAACCAATTTTCACAAAATTTTGCACATTCATAGAGGGGCGCAAAATCTAAAAATCTACCTATGCAGAATTTTCGATTTTAACCCTTATGTCGTCAGAATTGACAAAAAACTGCCAAAATTGGGGTTTATCGGCACTTTCTCGAAAACACGTCTTGTAGATTTTTTTAAAACTTTCATCATTGCTAGAACTGCCTGTGACATGACCATTGATACACAAGACATATTAGGCGATGCATATGGTAACCCTCCACACGCTGCCAAACATCAAAATTTTGATGAAATGGGCTGTTTTCGGGCCCCTAAAGCATCCAAACGATACACGAGATATAAACATAACTTCCTTTATTGGAAGTGGGATTCACTGTGGATCATTTTTGTAAGTAATAAGGGTATTCAAAAAACCAAGCGTTAACCCGTTTTGGACTGGTTAAACTGCAATACCCCTCAAAAGCTCAAAAATGCATGTTTTCTGTGAACTTCTCTAAACGAGTCTTGTAGATTTTCAAGAAAAAATGGCCACATACAGGTCTTGGTGTGACAATAGAAGTTGCCTAGACAAAATACTCAGGTGAGCATTTGTTAACCTTCCACGGGTTGCTAAAAGTCAAAATTGTGATAAAATGGGCTGTTTTCGGACAATGGGTATGCCACAAAGAAAAGTGCCTTCTTTTATCGAGCACACAATTTATACTGAAACATTTTTGTAAGTAGTAAGGGTATTCAAAAGTCGAAGTCTTAACCCATTTTGGGCTGGCTAAAGAGAGATACCCCTTAAAAACTTAAAATTCTCATTTTCTGTGTATTTCTCTAAAAACATCTTGTAAGTTTTCAAGAAAAATTGACTACTCGCAGGTCTTTGTGTGACATTACAAGTTGCATGGACAAAATATTCCAGTGAGTGTTTATTAACCCTCTACAGGCTGCCAAGTAGAGTAATTTTGTTGAAATGGGCTGTTTTCGGATGTGCACAGCACCCAATGTATACCCAAGAAATAAACATAGTTTCCTTTGTTGGATGTGGAATTCACGGAGGACCATTTTTGTAAGTAATAAGGGTATTTAGAAAACCAAGCACTAACCCCTTTTGTGGTGGTTAATATTGATACTCATCAGAAGCTTAAAAAAATCATGTTTTCCCTGGATTTCTTTACAAACACCTTGTTGGGTTTACAAGAGAAAATGGCCATTAATAGGTCTTGGTGTCACATTACCAGTTGCATGAATAAATTATTCCAGTAAGCATTTGTTAACCCTCCATGGCCTGCTAAATGTCAAAATTTTGAAAAAAATAGTCTGTTTTTGGACACCAACAACATCAAATAAGAATGCCACAGAGAAACGTAACTTTTTCACCAGACACAAAACTGATAGGGAAACATTTTTGTAAGTAGTAAGGGTATTCATAAATCGAGGTCTTAACCCATTTTTGCTTGGTTATGGAGATATACCCCTTAAAAGCTTAAAATTCCAGTTTTTTGTGGATTTCTCCGAAAATATTTTCAAGAAAAATTGATCATTCGCAGGTCTTGGAGTGACATTACAAGTTGCATGGACAAAATATTCCGTTAAGTATTTGTTAACCCTCCAGAGCCTGCTGAGCATAGAGATTTTGAGAAAATGGGCTGTTCTTAAGAACCCATAACACCCAGTGTGTACATGCGAGATAAACATAACCTCCTTCATTGGAAGTAAAATTCACTGAGGATCATTGTTGTAAGTAATGAAGGTATTCTATTCACAAAACCAAGCATTCACCCGTTTAGAGCTGGTTACAGAGAGATACCCCTCAAAAGGTTAAAAATTCATGTTATCCGAGGATTTCTCTAAAAACTTTGTGTAGATTTTCAAGAAAAATTGACCATTCTCAGATCTAAGTGTGACATTACAAATTGCATGTACAAAATATTCCAGTAAGCATTTGTTAACCCTATGCAGGTTCTCAAACATAAAAATTTTGATAAAATTGGCTGTGTTTGCCTACCTGCAGCACCCAAAGTTAAGAGGAGAAATCAACAGAAGTGGAAGTAGAATTCACTAATAATTATTTTTGTAAGTAATAAGCATATTCAAAAAAACAAACCTTAACCTATTTTGGGCTGGATAAACAATGATACCCATCAAAAGCTTAAAATTCATGTTCTCCCTGGATTTCTCTGAAAACATCTCGTAGATTTTAAGTAAAAATGGCCATTAGCAGTTTTTGGTGTGAAATTACAAGTTGCATGAATAAATATTCCTGTTAGCACTTGTTAACCCTCTACAAGCTGCCAGACATCAATATTTTGGATACATTTGAGATAAAATGGACCATTTTCAAATAGACACAGCACTCAGTGGGTATGTGTCAAACAAACATAACTCATTTTGTCAGTCATTAACGATCAGACGACGATATTGATATTAACCCACTCCACTGTTAATGATGGTTTTTAGTTATCAAACTGAGTCATTTGAGACTACTATACTCGCCTTTCTCATAACATCAATGAAGGAACTTCAGTGAGACAGTTAAAAACAATTCATCAGACACTGTGGGGTCATTTTTCTCATAACATCAATGAAGGAACTTCAGTGAGACAGTTAAAAGCAATTCATCAGACACTGTGGGGTTATAAAAAATCATGGAATCTCATTCGGAAAAGCCATGATTCTCCAGAATCATGAAGTCTAGTTAAATAGTGAAACTGTTTATGTTAACATGAACACTGTCAGTAATGTGAAAGAAACTGTTTACTTCAGCATGAAAGATGCCGGTTATGTGAGTATTCTTTAGTAGATGAAGTTTTACTATTAATAAATTCTGCCTAGTGGGCTTTGTACATTTTATTTGGTGCTGCTAACAAGGTAGTCTCTGTGAGATGGCTACACTGCCCCTCCCACACCTTCGGGCCTCAGGATGGCCCGGAAGTGTGGGATGGGTAGTGTGGCCATCTTACAGAGACAACTAACAAAGCAGAGATCTGAAAAAATGTGGGTTTTCGGAATAGGCTCTTATGGTAATCATTGTTTTCTTAGGCCAGGAGGGCTAGTTTTCACTCTCCTTAATTTTTTTAAGGTGAGCAGAAGGTAAACGAATAAATCGCTCTCCTGAAAATGCCAGACCTGTTCTATTATCTTACTGAGGCAAATGTCCGGTCTTTTTAGCAACCAGGGCAAATGTCCACATGACAATTGTCCATTACAGACAAATGTCCACTCTGCGATCAAGTCAAATGTCTGCGGGACAATTGTCCGTATCCCCTAAATTTGACTTTATGCTTGTCTTGTGGTAATAATATAGCCAGACATGCTGAAATTTACCTTAAATGTAAATAAATGATAATAATGTAAGTTATTGGCCAAATGTGACGTTTCGTAGTCATAACATGCTGCAGGATACATGATAGGGTGGAGCACCCATTCAGAGTTCAATAAATATATCAAGATTGGTGTTTAGGCTTTTAGCTTAATGTTAACTCTTCCCTCCACAGCATACATCTACAGTTTTGTAACAACATATCTACAAGTTTTCTAATTTCTGGAGGCACTCACTGGAAATGAATGAATGAAACTAGGTTTTTGAGACAAAAATGAACATTTTCAGTTAATATTGAGAATTCTTTTTCATAAATGCCGCTTGTCATGTAAAGGGTTATGAGATAATCGATTACACAATTTGCTCTTTGCTAATCCCTCACCATTAGCAAATTCCTGTACATGTTAAAGATAATATCATTGATTGTGTCAAGTGCCTGTAAGCAAAAATCATTATTTGTCCATGTCAGGTGAGTTAATTACAGCAACTCTTTATGACTTCACTCAACTTGATATTGAATATGACAGTCTGACTTCTGTTTGTCAGACTGTAAGACTGGAATAGCTGCAAAGCTGGTAGGGGTCTGGGAAGACTATATATGTCAGGACAGTTCTATTGATTGCTATCACAGCAGTTCTGGAGAAACCAAGATATTTGTGCCAAGTTGCAAAGTATTAAGACGAATCACTAACCATTTCCATACATTTATTTTCTTCACTTCTTACATAAGTGTAATAGATGGGGTGGTCGTGAGCCCTACTATGCTCCTGGTTCGAAGGATTTAAAGTCTGAGTAAATCAAACCTCAAGCCTGGCTTTTTTTCAACTGGCTGAGTGCTAGAAGCCACTATCATGGCTCTATTGAAAAGTACTGAGAGCCACTTTAGTGGCTTTACACTGAAAACATCAACTTGCTGTTTTTTCAGCTGTAGACTGAAACTATTTCCTTTCAATTGTTTTGTTACACTTTATTGGAGAGTGCCAATAGACACTCTCCAATAAATTGTAGCAAAACAATTATGAATAAAACCTTGCTATAAACTAAGGCTTTCCGTGCTAATAGCATGGTATGTTTGAAAAAATACGTTTTAAATCACATTTGAAAAAAAATTCAGCACTCTACCAGTTAATGGATGTAGTCTCACTCTACACCAATATACCCAACCAGAAGGGACTAGTGGCAGTGGCTAAAAGCATCCACAAAAACAATCCCTTTGGCAAATCTCCTTGAGTGGTTTGTCAAGAACCTGTGAAATTGCTTCTACATTGAAATGACTTACAATTTGATGAAAATAATTACCTCCAGGTAGGCAGTACGGCAGTGGGCACAAGGGCCACTCCCAGCAGTACAAACATCTTTTGGGGCAAACTTGAAAATAGATTGCTTGCTGACTTTCGACTGAAACCTGAACTATATTTACAGTATAATGACATTTTCCTCAATTGAACATATGGCAGACAAAGACTTTTAAAATTTGCAAAATACTGCAACTCAGTACATCCAACCATAAAATTTACCGCTGAAATTTCCTACTCATTTGTCAGCTTTTTAGATGTCAAAATTACTAAAATGGGAAACTCAGTCAAAACTGACCTCTACACCAAACCCACATATTCTCATGCATTGCTTAGCCCAGACTTGTGTTACCTCCAGAATTTAATTAAAGGTATTCCGTACAGTCAGTTGTTGAGGGAAAAATGCAACTACAGTACACTAACTAACTTTTAACACCTTACAAACATTTTACTGCAACATTTCAAAACCTGTAGGGGCAGTGTTAACCCATTGCTTGAAGAACTGGACAAAGTCTGCAAGCTGGATAGATCAAAAGCCATAATAAAACACAAGCCATGGACAGCAGAACCCCATTGTTACCTCCTATCATCCAAAATGTATGTCCATACACAAGCACATCAGGACACGTTGGCCCATACTCAGCAGAACTGCACTGGCAAAGAATTATGCAACCACAGCTACTTGCCTACCGATGGAATCCTTCTCAAGGATTCTTTCACTAGAGCTAAACTGTACATCAGGACACTTTGGCCCATACTCTGCAGAACTGCACTGGCAAAGAATTATGCAACCACAGCTACTTGCCTACTGACGGAATCCTTCTCAAGGATTCTTTCACTAGAGCTAAACTGCCATTCCTAGACAATTTACTGCACAAACATTGTGCAATTCTCGTATACCATGCCCTAACTGCACTATTTATTTGCAAGAACTTTGACAAAAAATTGTGGTTCAAAAGTACAGTCACCTCAGAAATCCTCTAAAAGTCCCCACAACAACAACAGCATAACCCACAACTGTACCTACTTACTCATATGTAACACTTGCAAGAGGCAATATGTGGGTGAAATGTTACTTGCAAACAGGTCTAAAAGAACACTTTATTGACATTCACCACAAATGTGACACACGTATAGTCAAACACTTCAACCAGCAAGACCATTCGCTTTCGGACCTTCACTTCTGTATCATACAGATGTTGTACTGCAATCTGGACAAAACGAAAACTACCCAGCACTGCTGTCATCGCAAAATACAGTGGGTGTTTGCTCTTAGGATACTCATTCCATACATCCTGTACAGAAAGAGTTTTTTTATTTTTGATTCTGTATTGTTAGTTTCCACTTTTAGTTCTTGAGGCCACCTTCCTATTTGTAGAGTATATATCTGACATTAATTCCAACACATATGAACATGTTTTACTAAGCTTTAACCATTTACCTAACGAATCGCCCGCATCCACCCACTTAATTTGGAAATTGAGCAGTTGAAAAAATTAAATTTTTCAAAATATTTCAACAAAACCATATGTGACCCCTCATTGGAACGAGCTCATCGAGCCCGTTCCAATGAGGGGTCACATGTTATGGTTTTGTTAAAGTTTTTGGAATAATTTATAAAAATAGTAATTAAAATAATAACATTTCATTTTCTCTGCATTGGGTAAAGGGTTAATGAGTTATATCCATATGAGCAAAATAGATAATGGAGGAATCCTGCAAAGATTTATTCAAGCCTCTTGTTTTGGCTCATTTCTCTCTGTTTACATTGATTTACAGTGATTTCATTAGCTGGCAGTGCATTTCTTTCTTGTATTATGAACATTCCATGCACTTCGTATTCTGAACATTTTGCAAGTACTCAATTTGAATTTTTATTTATGATTGTCACTTGCACAAAATATGTTGTTATCTTTTGTTCTTTGCCCATTTGCCCATTTTCCCATTTGCCCATTATTTCATTCCCTACAAACTGAAATTCAGAGCTGTAAGACATTTGTTGAAGTGGTAGAAGAAGTAGTTGAGCTATCCGGACATTGCCATTTCCCCATTGGGGAAGCCAAGATAATCAGATAGCTGAACTAGGAATAGGAGAAGAGGTTACTTCAGACTTTGTGAAAAAAAGTGTAACAGATCTGAGAATTTATGTAATTAATTGTTTTGGTTTAATAAAAAGGTTATTACTTGGGTTAGTTTCAGATCAGCTGAGATATCACCCCTCGGTAAATTCACATCAGCTTTCGACCTTCGGACAAAGGCTGATATGAAGTTACCTTGGCCTAATATCTCGGCCAATATAAAACTAACCCAGTAATAACCTTTAAATATCACCTTATAATAAAATCTGCATATATCGCTTGATGTTAATCAGCAACTATTGGTGCTAATCACAAAACAATGGCCTCACTAATGATGAATGTTGGAAATGCACTTTATGCATGCTAACAGCATGATTCCCTTGCTGTTATTCCATTTAAATGTTTGTTTCTTACATTTTTACTCTTTGCCTGGTGTGGGCCGATTTTTACACCCGGAACAAAAGTACTTTTGTTATCCAGTAGAGGTATGTTACTTGTGTTGTTAACAAAAGATACATTTATAAACAGGAATGGTCCTCTTATCAAGGATTTTTTGTATCAGTCTTTTGAATTTCTAATCAAATCAGGTCAAGTATAAAACAAAGATCTTCACAACACTTTTTAAATGTTCGCATTCACTGGGATAGAGTGGAAGCAGTGTCACTTGAAATGTGCACAGCATGCAGCTGGTACCACAAAAATAATGCCTAGTTTTCATGGACTTTCCCGTATTGACAAAAAAATTCATCAACATTTTCAGGAGTTTCCTTGTTTTGTTCATTATCTAGTATTTTCCATTTTCCAGGAGTTGCATGAAAACCTTGTATCACTATTAACCCTTGAGCCCCTGAAGTTTTTTTTTTACACTTCTGCTGGGGGCGCGTGGGGACGCATTTGCTCAGTAGGTAGAGGTGCAGGCTGCAAGCTGAGAGGTCCTTGGCTCGAATCCCACCTGCAGCAGATTCGTTGTGTCCTTGGGAAAGACACTTCAACCCCATTGCCCATGTGGGGCACGTTGACGTTGTGTACTGAGGCGTACTGCATGTCGATGGTGCACTTGTCTTCAACCAATGCTAACCCTGCTTGTGTGAAGTTAGTATGTTGGCAAATCTGACAGTTGCTTGCCATTGCTCATTGGTTATCCCAGGGTACTCCTCCACCCATAAAACTGTGTGACACGAGGTGACCCTGGCTGTTGAAAGTGTCATTAAACCCCAATAAATAAATAAATATATAAATAAATACACTTCTGCTACACTTTGGCAAGCCATCCCTTGGCTTTGCAGTTGTTTCTAGGTAAGTCTTGGCTGCCTATACAGGCATCCAAGACTTGCCTAGAAACAACTGCCAAGGCACTTAGAATGCAATCTTTGAGTTTACCCAGAGACTGCATGTTAGGGCACCTGTTCTTTGGCAGTAAAAAGTGACTAAAATCAGAATTAGGTCTCGAAGGGTTAACCACCCAATTTCACCCAACCAGCCTGCAAGAAGAATAAAAGAAATGGAGAACTTCCCTGTATGATGTGAAGAGCTTTCTTTCAAGATTATTCTAGTCATAACAAGGTGCAACACCACTGGTATCCCCCAACAAAAAGTGGTTTACTGGCCAGAAACAATAAAAATTGAAATTTTATAAGTCAAAAGAGGCCCATAACTCTAGAAAAATGATTGGACCAAACATTTTACTTGTGAATATCCTTTCCCCCATGATGGTCCATCAGCATTCCAAAGATCATTCAAATCAGATGTGCACTGGCCGAGATACAGAGGTCTGAAGTTATTACAGACAGACGAATGGACAGACCCCATTGCTAGATCCCCACAAACTTTGTTTTGGTGGGGGTTAACTAGTGCCCTCTGGTCATAACCACCACCTGGTTCGAGCAAAGTCGATGAGGATCCTTACTTCACATGAACACCATTAGGCCTTAAAATTTATCCAGATTCATGAGAATCAGTTTGGATTCAAACAAACTTCTACTTTGAGAATCAATTTTCAGTACTTAAGGGGATTGTAAGGAGAAACAATATGGGGAAAATAAGCAAATTCCACACTGGGCAAAAATGTTTATTAATTCCAGTTTGTGATGTATTTTTAGTTCATTTGCATACTATACAATAAATAATATGTCCTGAGAGCTACAGTTTTTTTTAACAATTTAAATATTTAATAAATTCACTTTAAACAAATATTAAAATATTAAACACATATTCTCATTGTGGTGAGGTCCAGTGTCGACAAAACCAACATTAATGGTTCTGTCTTTTTAGCTCAACTTTGGCGAAGCCAAATTTGAGCTTATGCCATGGCCAGATGTCCATCGTCCGTCTTTCCATCTGTCTGTCTGGCCGTCTGTCCATCAACAATTCAATACGGCTCAGGCTAGAGACCGTATTTATGAACCGATCTTTACGAAACTTCTTGGGTACCTTTGTTATGACTGTGGGACAAGAACGAATGTTTTTGGGTCCGATCCGAAATTCAAGTTAGCCGCCAGCCGCCATTTTGTACCGACGATGCAGAAATCTGTTTTTTGTACAGAACTTCCATATGAAAGCTCTGATTTGAATAATTTTTTGTATGAATGTTTAGTACCATGGGATACATCACATATAATACAGGTTTTTTTCTCATATGTAAATTATGCAAATTAGACTAACTTTGATGTATTTAGTGTTACTTTAAGCACTGTAAGTGCAAATGCCAATACAGCTCGGGCTAGACGCCGTATTTATAAACCGATCTTTACGAAACTTCTTGGGTATCTTTGGTATCACCGTGGGACAAGAACGGGTGTTTTTGGGTGCGGTCCGAAAATCAAGATGGCCGATGGCAGCCATTTTGTACAAAATTAGGTGCAATCAGATTTTTGCACAGAACATCCATATAAAAGTGCTGACTTGAATAATTTTTTGTGTGAATGTTTAGTACCATGGGATACATCAGATATAATACGGGTTTTTTTCTCGTGCAGAAATTATGCAAATTAGATGAACTTTGATTTTTTCAGTGCTACTTGCACACAGTAAGTGCACATGTCAATATGGCTCAGGCTAGAGGCTGTATTTATCAACCGATCTTCACGAAACTTATTGGGTACCTCTGTTATCACCTTGGAATGACAACGAGTGTTTCTGATTGCAGTCGAAAATTCAAGATGGCTGCCAGTGGCCATTTCGTACCGAAATTAGGTCTAATCAACTTTTTGTACACAACTTCTATACGGCTCAGGCTAGAGGCCGTATTTATGAACCGATCTTTACGAAACTTCGTGGGATGAGAACGAGTGTTTTGGGGTGTGGTCCAAAATTCAAGATGTCCACCAGCAGCCATTTTGTACCAAAATTAGTGCAATCAGTCTTTTGTACAGAACTTCTGTATGAAAGTTCTGGTTTGAATAAATTTTTGTAGGAATGTTTAGTAAAATGGAATACATCACATACAGTATGGGTTTTTTTTTTTGTGCAAAAATTATGCAAATTAGATGAACTTTGATTTTTTCAGTGCTACTTACACACAGTAAGTGCACATGTCAATACGGCTTGGGCTAGAGGCTGTATTTATCAACCGATCTTCTGGAAACTTCTTGGGTACCTTTGTTATCACCTTGGGACGAGAACGAGTGTTTCTGAGTGAGGTCCAAAATTCAAGATGGCTGCCAGTGGCCATTTTGTACCGAAATTAGGTCCAATCAGTTTTTTGTCACAACTTCTATACAGCTCATATTTATGAACTGATCTTCACTAAACTTCTTGGGTACCTTTGTTTTCACCCTGGGACAGGCATGAGTGTGTTTTGGGGTGCCTTTGTTATCACTGTGCTATGAGAACAAATATTTTGGGGTTCAGTCAGACCCACTCTGGGACTCAAAGATTTCTTTTCTATTTAGCATCTGACTGTCACCCACCTTTACAATACTTTATCTATACATTTGTTACAGGCTACGGACAGTATTTATGTACAGACTGTTACAATACTTTATATGTACATTTGTTATCAGGTCATTACCTGGATGTTTGTCATTGCTGTGTCACATACTATACATGTACATGTCTTGACAAGTTGAGCTACAGTGTCATTGACACTTTCATTATGGTATATATGAGCTGAGGATAGAAAATTTGATATATAGTGTTCCACAAAAAAATAAAGTTAGAAAGTTCCAAAAATTTGTTAATAAAACTGACGTAATCAAAATCTTCCTTGCTGATGAGGCCAACAGTTTTTGTCTAGAAAGTATGGTGGATAATTGTAGTCAGTAATGTTTTTTGTGACAGTGTTTAACTTAGTTTAAGTACCATTGTGTTCAAAACAACTCAATCCAAAAAACACTCAGATATGACCCAGGAATGTGATCTAAATAAACTTTAGTTTTCTTGGGGAATTTGGTCCGAACACACTCTGGAATATATCTTTGACTGTTAGTGCC
Organism: Pictodentalium vernedei; assembly: GCA_031216915.1. Lineage (NCBI taxonomy): Eukaryota > Metazoa > Mollusca > Scaphopoda > Dentaliida > Dentaliidae > Pictodentalium > Pictodentalium vernedei. Next base: position 248,965,676 of record CM062294.1, on the reverse strand, counting down.
TACATTACCTATTGAGAAAATCCTTCATCCCAACCTCCATCAAGATGGCTTTTTCTGGTTACATCAGCTTCATTAACACATTTGCTAAACTTTCACTTTCTTTTATGACGCAATATATCAAAAATCTGGATCTCAGCACATATTTACCACAAAAATGTGAACTGTTGACATTAGTTTTGGTGAGGTTGTATCTCACAACAGTGAGAATAAGTGCCCAGGAAAAATATTCCTTCAAATCCTCAAAGTGAGTTTTTTAAATATTTAAATCTTAAAACAGTTTTGTGAGACATCAAGATATCTTATATATGATATAGAATACAATTGCACCAAGAGGGCATCATAAAATGTGAATAAAAACATTTTGTACATAATGATTTTTGCCACATTGTTTCTGTTTACATTCCCCTTAAATAAGTCAGAATTTGAGAGTACTTTTTACCCTTGTGAGTGGAAGCAGTATTTATTCCACAATAAAACAGAAACCTTGTAATTATATATTTACTAGAGTTTAACCCTTTACCCAATGAATCGGCCATATCTGCCCGCGTAATATGCAAATTCAGCATCTGAAAAAATACTATTTTTCAAAAAAATTCAACAAAACCATATCATAATGACCCCTCTTTGGAACAAGCTTGTTGAGCTTGTTCCAATGAGGGGTCACATGATATGGTTTTGTTGAAATTTTTTGAAAAATTGAAAAAAATGATATTCAATATAATAAATTTTGATATCGTCTGCGTTGGGTAAAGGGTGAACCTTAAGGATCTAAGGACCTAGTTCAAACTTTGATGACGTTCTTGTCTTACATGTGTATGAAGAACACTTGTTCCAGTATACAGGCTTTTGGTGGTTTTGCTGATGGAAGTTACAGTACCTTGGCAGTGATGAATTTTTTATACAACTCACTTCGTTCTTTTCTTCATGAAGTAATCATTACTTTTTGCCATTATTAATTCCTCATCACAAATTGGTTGTGCCTTGCATTAAGGGTGACTACTTCAGCTTGGTTAAGATCCACGTCATATCAGCAGAGTTTTAAGCCAATCATCCGAGTTTGATAATGGGTAATTCTGAGAAAAAAAATCATATCTGATATTGTGCCTATTTAATATTGCATATGCAACTTAAAGCTGTGATAGAGAAGGGGTTAAACCCTTGCTCAGTGTAACAACCATAACCAACAAGCACTATTTACAAAAATCACCATTCAAATTTTTTTTTTTAACTTCTGGTCACAAAAACATAGCTTCTGACCCCTAATTGGAATGAGCTCACCGAGATCATTCCAGTGAGGGGTCATAAGCAATGTTTTTTAAGTTAAAAGTGAAACTTCTTAGTTTTTGCTAGTTGTTCAAGAAATTTTTTTGCAATTGTCATCTGCTATTTGTATTAGGTAAGGCCTAAAAAGTTAAAAATCTATTTCTCTGGCCTTCCCACATGGTCCTTTTGGCTGCCACATGCTCGCTTTTTATAACCAATGCAAACTTAAGAAAATAAAAATTAAATGGTTTAGGCCACACAAAGTAGATCTTCTGTTTCTCAGGCCATTATTTGTGAAATTGCATGCGTGCGAGCAGTTTTTTATTTTATTTCAGTAATTTCTTCTTTGCCATCAAAAGTTCATGTTCTTGGTTCAAGTTTTAGGCCTCATAATATACAGAATAGCATGGGTGGTGATGTACTTCGTCCCTAGAGTGCAAGAAGGCTTGCAAAGCCTTCTTGCACTCAAGAGACAAATTTATCAATTTTTTTAACTTGGGTAAAATATCAGACATAAACCATTTAATTTTAATTTTTTTTAAGTTTAAATTGGTTATAAAAAGAGAGTATGCGGCACCCAAAAGGACCATGTGGGAGGGCCTGAGAAACAGATTTTTTATTTTTTTAGGCCTTGTGTCGGATATTTTACCCAAGTTAAAAAAATTGATAAATTTGTCCTTGAGTGCAACAAGACTTTGCAATGCTTTAGCATTGCAAAGTCTTCTTGCACTCAAGGGATGAAATACACCACCACCCATGCTTTTCCGTAGGTTGTGAGGCTTAAAGATATCGCTGCAGTAAATATTTGAATTAGAGTTATCCACCTTCAAATGTTGCATGGAAATGATGCAATCTTAAAAAATAAGCAGCCTTGTGAAAATATATTGTTTCAATAAACATTTGAGACATTCTAATAACATCTTGCATTATTGTTGAATATTCCAGATAAATAAAGAGGGTGATTTGATGACTTTTGGACCTAAAAAATACAATTGACTTTTTGTGTGGTTTTATTGGGAATTCCCCGAAAAATATGTGCATGTGACCGGTACTTCCCTTCCGGTCAGGTTTTCTTTCTTATTTGTTACATGACCCCTGTTTTGGGGTCAGAAAAAGTTGTCTGAAGGGCTATACTTGACAAATACGCCAAAATTAAAGTGATGCGATCATAATTTTGTTTGCTTGAACGTTATAATGGTCGCCTATGGGAAAATATTTACTGCTGTGATACCTAAAACATAAAACAAACCAAGAACATGAACTTCTGAAGGCAAAGAAATAAATACAAAAATAAAAAATAAAATAAAAAAATGCCTGCCCACATGCAATTTTACAAAAAGTTTGTGGGGCCTAAAGGGTTGAATATATTTATTCAGTTCACATTACAGTTTTTATGAATCTGGATTCTCATTTCATGATTATGTATGATTTCTGAGCCTTGTGGCTCTCAATGTAATTTCACATTGTATTTAATAATACTGATGAAATTCTGAAGCGAACAGTCATCAATCCCTTTGTCCAATTGCAAAGCAGCAGACATGAACATAACAAGTATTAGATGTTTTACGGTATTTACAAGCATTATACTGAAGCCTCAATTTGTGTCTGGGTTACAATGCCCTTAAGAGTGTAAATGCATTCACAAGTCTAGGATTTCATCTGATGTATAGGGGCTATCAGTTTAGATTAATTGCCTTAGTCCTAAAATATGGATAGAACAAGAGAATATAACTGAATAGGAATTATCCACTTTGAAAGGTGGCCATCAGAAGAGATGCAGTTTGGTTGAAAAAGTACATTGTTATACCACCCCATTTGTATTATACCACCCTCCACCCTCATTTTACAAAGTTAGGGGTGGAATATATAGTAATCACTTTGTTTTATCCTTCCATCTCACCACCTAGCAGTTCATTCATCCATCCATCCATCTGACCTTCTCCCTATGGAAACTCTGGAAAGAGAAGCAGTGCTTGCTTACTCTGGTAAACAAGCTCTGTTTTACTAGGACCTGGTAGCCAATGCCTGGGGTGAAAGATCTCCAAAATGGGTGATATGGATATGAATGATTGGCTGGACTTGACTTTATATCCACTTTGTGGTGTGCACTGCAAGCCTGAAAATAAGCAGACTGTCATCTGCAAAATGAGGTCCCCAGAGGGTGAATTTGGTGATGCTACTCTGCACAGCAGGGTAGCATCACAAAATTTACCCTCTGTGAACCTCAGTCTGAATCAAGGTCTCAAGCCAAAACAGAAATATGTACCTAGAGGATAAATTGGCCCACTGTATGGGATAGCATCAGCAATTTCACCCTCAGGGGACCTCATTTTGCAAATGACAGGTTGCTTATATTCAGGCTTTGTGTGCAGAAATATGTTGCTTAAACACCAATAAATGAGTAAATAAATATCTTTCTTTCACGCTCATTTCCAGACAATAACTTTTTGGTACCCTTGATTGTACAATCCACATACTTCACTCATAAAGGGGGGGGGGGGGGGGAGGGTGGCTCAGTTGGTAGAGGTGCAGGCTGAAAGCCGAGAGGTCCTCGGTTCGAATCCCACCTGCGGTAACTGCGTTGTGTCCTTGGACAAGACACTTCACCCCATTGCCCACGTGGGGGCACGGTGATGTTGTGTACTAAGGCGTACTGCACGTCGATGGTACACCTGTCTTCAACCAATACTAACCCTGCTTGTGTGGAGTTAGTATGTTGGGAGCTGACAGTTGCTCTCCTTTGCTCAGTAGTTCTCTCCGGGAACTCCGGCTTCCTCCACCCATAAAACTGTCATGGTCATGATTAGCCATTGTGCAGAAATATGTGACCTTAAACACCAATAACTAACCATAACTTCATTCATAAGTTAGCGCATTTGTTGGGATTGTTTTTGGGATCTGTAGGTCGGAGATTGGGATTATTGTTATTTGTACCCATACAATGTATGGTACACATAATGCCGGCATCCGGGGTGACCATTCGTCATACGTCCATCCTTTGTCCGTCCGTCTGTCCATCCGTCTGTCCATCCGGCGTCCGTATCCATTACTTTGTCATTCGATAACTTGAAAAATATTGCTTGGATTGTCAAGTTACTTTATATTTGTGTTCAGGTTAGTGATGTGCCGAGCTGTATAGTTTTTGGTGTAAATTGGATAATTTGATCCTGAGATATTAACCCTTTATCCTTCAAATTGAAAATTCCTCCAATCCCTTTGGCATTCGGTAACTTGAAAAATATTGCTTGGATTGTCTAGTTACTTTATATTTGTGTTCAGGTTACTGATTTGCCGAGCTGTATAGTTTTTGGTGTAAATCTGATGATTTGATCCCGAGATATTAACCCTTTATCCTTCAAATTGAAAATTCCTCCAATCTCTTTGGCATTCGATAACTTGAAAAATATTGCTTGGATTGTCAGTTTACTTTATATTTGTGTTTAGGTTACTGATGTGCCGAGCTGTATAGTTTTTGGTGTAAATCTGTTATTTTGATCCTGAGATATTAACCCTTTATCCTTCAAAATGAAAATTTCTCCAATCCCTTTGGCATTCGATAACTTGAAAAATATTGCTTGGATTGTCAAGTTACTTTATATTTGTGTTCAGGTTACTGATGTGCCGAGCTGTATAGTTTTTGGTGTAAATCTGATAATTTAATCCTGAGATATTAACCCTTTATCCATCAAATTATACACTCCTCCAATCCATTTCTATATGTAACCATACCTTGTATGGTGTACATTATGTCAGCATCCGTGGTAGCCCTCCATCATACAGCTTTCTACTAATTGCGCGTATGGGTACACATCTGACGATTTCATCGGCCTATTTTTCAGTGCCACTTACACACAGTAAGTACACATGTCAATACGGCTTGGGCTAGAGGCTATATTTATCAATCGATCTTCAGGAAACTTCTTGGGTACCTCTGTTATAACCTTGGGACGAGAACGAGTGTTTCTGAGTGTTGTGCAAAATTCAAGATGGCTGCCAGTGGCCATTTTGTACCAAAATTAGGTCTAATCAGTTTTTATGTGTACCCATACTATGTATGGTACACATAATGCCGGCATCTGGGGTGACCATCCGTCGTTCGTCCATCCTTTGTCTGTCTGTCTGTCCGTCCGTCTGTCCATCCAGCATCCGTATCCATTTCTTTGGCATTCGATAACTTGAAAAATATTGCTTGGATTGTCAAGTTACTTTATATTCGTGTTCAGGTTACTGATGTGCCGAGCTGTATTGTTTTTGGTGTAAATCGGATAATTTAATCTTGAGATATTGACCCTTTATCCTTCAAATTGAAAATTCCTCCAATCCCTTTGGCATTCGATAACTTGAAAAATATTGCTTGGATTGTCAAGTTACTTTATATTTGTGTTCAGGTTACTGATGTACCGCGCTGTATAGTTTTTGGTGTAAATCTGTTATTTTGATCCTGAGATATTAACTCTTTATCCTTCAAATTGAAAATTCCTCCAATCCCTTTGGCATTTGATAACTTGAAAAATATTGCTTGGATTGTCAAGTTACTTTATAATTGTGTTCAGGTTACTGATGTGCTGAGCTGTATAGTTTTTGGTGTAAATCTGATAATTTGATCCAGAGATATTAACCCCCTTTATCCTTCAAATTGAAAATTCCTCCAATCCCTTTGGCATGAGATGACTCAAAAAATATCAATCCGTTTGTCATGTTACTTTATATATTTATTCAGGTTACTTATGTGCTGCGCTGTATAGTTTTGTATGTAAATCTGATAATTTACTCCGGAGATATTAACCCTTTATCCCTCAAATTAGACACTCCTCCAATCCATTTCTATATGTACCCATACCTTGTATGGTGTACATAGTGTCGGCATCCGTGGTGGCCCTCCGTCATACAGCTTTCTACTAGTTGCGCGTATGGGTACACATCTGACAATTTCATCGGTCTATTTTTAATAGATTTTTATTATACGACCGCTCATATGAGCGGGCCGTATTATGGTATGGCAATGTCCATCTGTTCATCCATCCATCCATCCGTCCGTCCATCATCCGTCTATCCGCTAGCTTTGTTTGTCCTCGCGATAACTTGAAAACAATACATCCAACAAATACTATTTTTTTATGATTGATTAGTCATGACTAGAGGATGGCTCCTTTCGATAACCAGCATTCTGGCATATCCAATATGGCCACCACTGCAGCCATCATGGATTTTCAGGGACTTTTGATTGTCCATGCGATAATTTGAAAACTATAGATCAAACAGATGCTGCTTTTTTATGGTTGATTAATCATGACTAGAGGATGGTTCCTTTCGATAACCAGCATTCTGGCATATCCAAGGTGGCCGCCATGGCAGCCATCTTGGATTTTTAATAACTTTTGATTGTCCATTTGATAATCCAACAGATACTGTTTTTTTATGGTTGATTAGTCATGACTAGATGATGGTTCTTTTTGTAACCATCAGCATTGTCCGTCCATCCATCCATTTGTCTGTCTGTCTGTCTGTCCATCCGTTAACTTTTGTTTGCCCATGTGATAACTTGAAAACAATACATCCAACAGATGCTGTTTTTTTGTGGTTGATTATTCATGACAAGAGTATGGTTCCTTTCAATAACCAGCATCAGTGTCCATCTGTCCATCCGTCCATCCGTCCATCTGTCTGTCCATCTGTCCTTTGCTTTTGTTTGTCCATGCGATAATTTGAAAACGATACATCCAATAGATACTATTTATTTATGGTTGATTATTCATGACTAGAGAATGGTTCCTTTCGATAACCAGCATTCTGGCATATCCAATATGGCCACCATGGCAGCCATCTTGGATTTTCAGGGACTTTCGATTGTCCATGCGATAACTTTAAAACTATAGATCCAACAGATGCTGCTTTTTTTATGGTTGATTAATCATGACTAGAGGATGGTTCCTTTCGATAACCGTTAACTTTTATTTGTTCATGCTATAACTTGAAAACAATACATTCAACAGATACTGTTTTTTTATTAGCTCACCTGACTGAAAGTCAGGGTGAGCTATTCTTATCACTCTTCGTCCGTCGTCCGTCGTCCTGTGTGAAGGTGGTGTTTGAGCCTCTTTCTCCTAAACCACTGGCCACATTTTAATTAAATTCCATGTATATGATGGTTATATAGGGGCATTTTGATTTTTATCCAAATTAGGTTTTGGCTCATATTGAGAAGAGGTGTGGGGAAAAAATAGCCAAATTTTTTGAAAATCTTCTTCTAATGAACCACCAGTAGCAGAGACTTGATATGTGGTATACAGAGTCCTTTTGAGGTTTAGAATCAAGTTTGTTCAAGAGAAGTTTGTCGGGCATTATTTGCCTTCGTTATGGGAGGGGCAAAAATTTTGGCCACGCCTAAAATTTCTATTTTCTGAACCGTGAGGTCAATTTGAACCAAATTTGATATGAGATGATAATGGGTCATAAGTAGTTGATTGATGCAAAAAAAATTTTCTCATTGCCCCGTGGGAACCTCGGGAGCTAAAAATAGGAAAAACCTTAAAACTGCCACATCTCCAAAACTACACGGCACAGAGAATTCTTATTTTGTATAAAGCTTACTTTTATCCAGTAGAATAGAATGGTTAAAATAAATCCCTATCGGTTTGATCACAAGGTACTTTTTTCAGGACTTTGAAAAAGTTCTGAGTCAGCACTTTTTAACACTGTAGGCAATGGGAAAAACATTAAAAAATCTTCTTCTCCAGATCCAGCAGGCAGAATCTTTTGATATTTGGTATGCAACATTGTAGGGTGGATCTGATTCAAGTTTGTTCAAATCGGCCCCCTGGGTTCATATTTGGGCTCAGTATAGGAGCCCGATTTCGAACTTAGTGCATTTCAGGCAAATTTCTTAAAAAATCTTCTTCACTAGATCGAGCAGGCAGAATCTTTTGATATTTGGTATGCAACATTGTGGGGTGGATCTGATTCACGTTTGTTCAAATCGGCCCCCTAGATTCATATTTGGGCTCACTATAGAAGCTCGAATTCGAACTTAGTGCATTTCGGGCAAATTTCTTCAAAAATCTTCTTCTCCAGATACAGCAGGCAGAATCTTTTCATATTTGGTATGCAACATTGCAGGGTGGATCTGATTCAAGTTTGTTCAAATCGGCTCCCTGGGTTCATATTTGGGCTCAGTATAGCAGCCCGATTTCGAACTTAGTGCATTTCAGGCAAATTTCTTCAAAAATCTTCTTCTCCAGATCCAGCAGGCAGAATCTTTTCATATTTGGTATGCAACATTGTGGGGTGGATCTGATTCAAGTTTGTTGAAATTGGCCCCCTGGATACATATTTGGGCTTACTATAGAAGCCCGAATTCGAACTTCGTGCATTTCAGGCAAATTTATTAAAAAATCTTCTTCTCCAGATCCAGCAGGCAGAATCTTTTGATATTTGGTATGCAACATTGTGGGGTGGATCTGATTCAAGTTTGTTCAAATCGGCTTCCTAGATTCATATTTGGTCTTACTATAGAAGCTCAAATTCAAACTTAGTGCATTTCAGGCAAATTTTTAAAAAAATCTTCTTCTCCAGATCCAGCAGGCAGAATCTTTTCATATTTGGTAAGCAACATTGTGGGGTGGATCTGATTCAAGTTTGTTCAAATCGGCCCCCTGGGTGTATATTTGGGCTCAGTATAGGAGCCCAAATTTTCACTTAGTGCATTTCAGGCAAATTTCTTAAAAAATCTTCTTCTCCAGATCCAGCAGGCAGAATCTTTTGATATTTGGTATGCAACATTGTGGGGTGGATCTGATTCAGATTTGTTCAAATCGGCTCCCTAGATTCATATTTGGGTTCAATATAGATGCTCGAATTCGAACTTAGTGCATTTCAGGCAAATTTCTTAAAAAAATCTTCTTCTCCAGATCCAGCAGGCAGAATCTTTTGATATTTGGTTTACAACATTGTGGGGTGGATCTGATTCAAGTTTGTTCAAATCGGCCCCCTGGATTCATATTTGGGCTCACTATAGAAGATTGAATTCGAACTTCGTGCATTTCAGGCAAATTTCTTAAAATATCTTCTTCTCCAGATCCAGCAGGCAGAATCTTTTGATATTTGGTATGCAACATTGTGGGGTGGATCGGATTCAAGTTTGTTCAAATAAGCCCCCTGGGTTTATATTTGGGCTCAGTATAGGTGCCCAAATTTGAACTCAGTGCATTTACAGGCAAATTTCTTTGAAAATCTTCTTCTCAAGATCCAGCTGACAGAATTTTCTGATATTGGGTATGCACCATGCTTGGGGGTGAGATTCAAGTTTGTTCAAGCCAAGTCCCTGGGTTCATATTTGGGCTCACTGTGGTAGCCCGAATTATAACTTAGTTCAAAATGAGGAATTTTCTTTAAAAATCTTTTTCTCCAGATCCAGCAGTCGGAATGTTTTGATATTTGGTATGCAGCATCCTTAGGGGGTGAGATTCAAGTTTGTTCAAACCATGTCCCTAGGTCCATATTTGGACTCACTGTGGGAGCTTGAATTGTAACTTAATTCAAAATGAGGAATTTTCTTTAAAAATCTTCTTCAGATCCAGCAGTCGGAATGTTTTGATATTTGGTGTGCAGCTTCCTTAGGGGGGTGAGATTCAAGTTTGTTAAAGCCAAGTCCCTGGGTTCATATATGGGCTCCCTGTGGGTGCCTGAATTATAACTTAGTTCAATATGAGGAATATTCTTTAAAAATCTTTTTTTTTTAGATCCACTGGTCAGAATCTTTGGATATTTGGTATAAGCTTTTCTTAGGAGGAGCAGATGCAACTTGTTGAAATCAATTCTCTGGGTTGATATTTAGGCTACCATGTCAAGTGAGCACCCTCAGGCCCCTTGGGGCCTCTTGTGGTTGATTAGTCATGACTAGAGGATGGTTCCTTTCGATAACCAGCAATCTGGCCTGCCCAATATGGCTGAAAATGGCAACCATCTGGAAGTTTTGGTGACTTTTGATTCTCCACGCAATGACTTGAAAACAATATATTGAACTTTAATGGGCCAAAAGCCAGAAATGTATAATTATTTTTGAAGGATTTATTGACCTTTTGTTCAACTAAAAATTTCTTCACAAGCGCAATTTCTTCATAAGCGGCCGTATATTGATCCACCGCCTGGCGGTGCACTTGTTTTCATTGTAATAACTTGATCGACCTTTGCATACAAAACTCTGTCATCCACAGATTATCAATAAGGGGTCAGTGATTGGGTGTATGTCCGGGGCCAATACTTCAAGGTTCAAGGTCACTTTTGGTATAAATAGAATTTTCTTTTTTTTTTTACATACAATAACTTGAATTTCCTCTTGTATGCAAAAGTAACTTTCTTCACAGATTGCCTATAAAGTGTTGATGATTGGTATTGTTCGGGGCCAACAGGTGAAAAGGCCATGGTCACTTACTATAATTAGCATTTTGGTTTCCAGGCAATTACTTTAGTTTTCTTTTGTGTACAAACTTCTAATATCATATGCCGGCAGCATGGTGGTTCAGCATTGGACTTAGTTTAAACACTATTTTATTGCATAGCTCAGTTTCACATTATTATACAGATAAGAAATAGATTGACATTTCACATACTAGTTGTTATGATATCGGATTCAGCAGCAAGCTAGAAGCTTATGTAAGCTGTTTCCGGTTATGAATTACCCATACAATAAATATGGCTAGAAAGCTGTATGCTTCAAAATCTAATTGGACTTCAAACAGAAAGGTCCATGGTTCGAACCCCACCTGGTTAACTGCATTGTGTCCTTGGGCAAGGCACTTAATCCTATTTACCCATGTGTGGGGCACAATGTACGAAGGCATACTGCATGTCGATGGTCTACTTGTCATCAACCAATGATAACCATGCTTGTGTGAAGTTAAAAGGTTGAGAAGTCTGACATTTGCTTGCCACTGTTCAGTGGTTCTCTCCAGGTACTCTGGTTTCATCCACCTGTAAAACAGTCTGACATGAGGTGACCCTTGCTGTCAAAAGTGTCCTTAAACCCCAATAAATAAATATTATACACTGATTGTTTATAAGGTGTCAATGATTGCAATTATTTTGGGGGCCAAAGGTCAAGGCTAATGTTACAATAAATAGAACTTTACTTTCCATGTAATAACTTTACTTTCCTTTACCAAACAAAACTCTTAACGACATACACAAAGTACCTTTAAGGTGTTGATGATTGGGATTGTGTCTGAGGTCAAAGGTCAAGGTCACTGTATGAATATCAGTATCAAGCGTACTGTTGCTGTGAAAAAATTCAGTTCTTGTGCAATATCTTGAAATTTATTTAATCTTATTTGTTTTACAAGGATTGGCGAACAAGTTATGCAACTTATATTAATGCCTCTCCTTGGCCCAATGGCGCAGGTGTGTGGGATGACCTTCATAGCGGCAACTTCGTGGCCTAGCTCTTCTCGAATACTACGAAGGGATCTTTAGCCTGCACGGAGTGTGTCTCTCTCCGCACAGAGGACAGCCATTTTACGTCCCCACCCGATGGGACGGTACGCTGTGGCAGCATCAACCCCACAATTGATGCTGACAGAGAGTGTTCGGACACCTTGAGAACTTTCCCCGACCGGGGATCGATCCCAGGACCTCTGGCATGAGAGACCAGCGCACTTATCCACTCGGCCACCACTCTCTTGAAATCTGCTAGACATTACTCCACTCAACTTTAATAAATAATTCTCTTGGCAAGTGATATGTTTTTAATATTGGGGATTCCCTTAAAAATCTTTGCATGTGATGGGTTCTCTCATTCTTGTCAGTTTTTCTCTCTTGTTGCATGGCCCACGGACTCAGTTTTTAGGGTAGATAATATTTCCTGAGGGCCTATACTTGACAAAGGTATTTGAAGCGCTCAAATCAGAATGATGTTAATACACAGAAAGACACACCCGTGGGAATGGGTTAATCAATATGGCACGAGTGCCAGTGCAGAAAGATAAAACGAGAGGCCACAGGCCTCAAGTTTCATCCTTCTGTGATGAGACAAGTGCCATATTGATTAACCCATTCACACGTGGGTGTCATTCTGTGTTTATTACATGCCTTTATGTCTATAAAAATAATTATTAGTAGGACACTCAGCAATTCATTTGACAACCATCAACAAAAAGAACCCATTTTATCGCCAACCAAATTTGCGAGGAGAGTCTGGGTTACTATTTCGTCCCCTGAGTCCTGACACATAGAACACATTGGAACTTAGGGGATGATTTTCAGCTATCGCTAGGGATTCAAATTGTAATTGCATTGCATGATTTGTAGAAAATTTCAGTGAAAGTTTGCTTCTGTTTAAAAATCGTCTGTCAACTATTTCCGTTCCGTACTTATGTGCAAAACAGATTTTCATTTTCCACATGGTTTAATGTTGCTGTAGATGGGGATTACATAGAACAGGGGTGTAATAATATTTTTTTTCACACAAACATTATAGTGGCCACCTATGAGAAAACATTGACTACTGTTATACAAGAAACTGCTTTAGAATTTTGACAACATCTTGCTGTTTCTGTGTGTTTGCTGACAAATTATCATTATGTGCTGCACTGATGAAAACAACTTCATATTTTACCCTTTACTAAATCTAAGTAGCTGACATCATTTGCAAAAAAGCTCTTGAATAACTGAATTTTCATTTTTTGCCTCAAAAACATAGCTCATAACTCCTCATTGCAATGTGTTCAATAAACAGGTTCAAAACATGAGATCATAAGCTATGTGTTTGATGTAAAAAATGAAAAATAATAAAGTTTGAATAACAATGTTGGTGAATAGTACTGGCCAAGAGCTGATGATCAAGCAGCCTTAGTAAGATTAAATGATGCAAACAGTAATGAAGAGGAGTTCTGTAGATATTCTTTTGTACAGAAATCCAGTGTTTATTTGTCAACAAAATGGACTACTTCAAAAACCAATCATTTATAAAATCCAGGGGCATGTTTGCTTAATAGTAAATATGATTAAAGTTATTCAGTGTAATCCCAAACCAAACTCCAAGCACTCTGGTAGTGCAACAAAATTTTCTCCAATCACTTTGTTTCTCTCTTGTTTAAGTATGAATTTAACCAATTTTATGGGGGCGCAGTGGCATTGCGGTAACAGGTTCTCATCAGATCACCGAAGTTAAGCAATGTTGAGCCTGGTTAGTCCTTGCATGGGTGACCGTCTGAGTGATCAATTCTGACTCCCACGTTGTGTCTTTGGGCAAGGCATTTAACCCTGGTTGGCCACATGGGGGCACAATGACACCATGTACTAAGGCGTACTGCACTTTGATGGTGCACATGTCTTCAACCAATCTAACCCTGAGTGTGCTGCAGTGTCGAGTTACGATGTTGGGGGAGCTGGCAGCTGCTCGTCGTTACTCGGTGGTTCTCTCTGGGTACTCCAGCTTCCTCCACCCATAAAACTGTCACCGACACGATATGACCTTGGCTGTTAAAGAGTTAAACCATAATAAATAAAGAACCAATTATATCTTCTTTGAAAGAACTCACTGAGCTCTGTCAGACAAGGTATATTTGGTTAAATATGAACCTGCATTATGGGAAATATTTACTGCTAAAGATTTTGCCATTTTGTCATAGAGCACTGATGAAAGCACTACTTGTTGTCAGACTCCATACATGTGTAGCAGAGTTTGATGAAGCCACTTAGGATGAATGCATGGTTAAAACAGCTCTAAACAAAAATTTCATAAGCTCTATCAAGTAAGATTTAATTGGTCAAATTCCCCGTTGCATTAGGAGAAAACTTTGCAGATTGAAACATTTTAACATCAGTGTACTGAGGGTTAATTTTATTTGGAACTTTCTAAAGCACGTTCCAAACTGAATTTCCTAATTATATGATTTAAAAAATCTATATAAAATAGAATTTGCTTTGAGGTTCTGCAAACATATTTTTTAAATGACTCTGTCTGATACCACTTTTTACCTAATATTGCAGTAATTATTAGCAGGAAAGTCTTCTTTCAGCTAGAGTGAACTCTATTAATGCTCATTACACTCTGGGAATGGAGGTGATATTGATGTTGACATCATGTCACAGCTCTGATACTTTGACATTACAACTACTCATTTTCTTGAAGTTTACTAATTTTCTTGAAGATACTTGCCTGAATTCCAGACATGTTTTGAAGTGACCTTTCCATTGTACAGAATTTTAGAAAGGTTGAGGTTTGAATATTGTTCCATTGAGATGGATGTTACTTATATCCAGGACTGTTTGTTGACATCCTTCATATATTTTGGAGAAATTGTGTTTATAATGATGACTTTCTGATGTCTGATACTTTCTGATGTCTTTAAACTGATTCCATTTGAGCAAAGTGTAATGCTTCAGCTTTACACAAAGTCTTTTTTTTAACTTTGAGAGTTTTACTCAACACATTTTCATAAATTATTTATTGTTGAAGAAAAAAAATAAGTTTTTCAAGATTAAAAAAATGCAAGTGTGCTAGTCATGTTTAGTAAACACATTCATAAAACTGTCCAGTCAAGCTTTACAGCTACTGTAGTTTGGTTTGATAATAATCAGGGGAAATATTAGTATTCTTCAGCTGCATTCTTAAGAAATTTTCTTCTGCAAACAGATTTTACGACCCAGTACAAAAATAATCTGTCGCCCAACAGTACATAAAGGTCATTACCACCATGAAGCTTTCCGAGATGGTGTATTGAAGTCGAAACCGTATCTCTGGACATATCTCAACGAGTCCTTTAGGAAGAGTCGTTATATCATCCAGAGGCGAGGTCAAGAAGCTTTCTGAGATGGTGCATTAAAATCGAGACCTTGTTTCTAGGCATACATTGGTGAGTCCATTTGGACCGGCCAGTATATGACACAGAGGCAAGGTTGGTGGTAATAACCAATTTATCTTACGATATTCCTCCCTTTCTTGATATTTTTGCATATATTTTGACAATCGTTCAGTGTCAGTGAGTTGATTTTTTATGAATGAAAGTCATGATTTCATGATATTGTGTATGCATGATGTAATCATGCAATCAGTATGCATGATGTAATCCCCATTCATTCGTCTACTTGTATTACAGTCACTGACTTTATAGCAGTGTTTCAGGTGTGTGCTTCTTGTTTTGTTTTTTTTTCAGGTTTAACGCATGGTAGGCCTATATAAAAATGACATCGTAGCAAAAAATGATATAGTCTAATTTATCTCAAATTGGTTATTTATTTATCATTTATTAAAAATGGTGGCCACGACATGTGTAATCAGTTTTTGATGAGTGCAGGTAAAAAACGTTCTCGAATGATCACACATGCAGTTGCTACCCTCAATACAGAGTTGTATTTTGTCTAGACATTTTTAGCTCAACTTGACAAAGTCAAGCTGAGCTATTGCCGTCACTTCTCGTCCATCAGCATACGTATGTATGAACGTACGTCCAGATAATAACGTACGTCCACAATTTCCTTTGGCACACCGCATAGGTTGCATTTATGATCAGATCACTTTGAAACTTGGTACGCTTGTACTGGGTAACCTCTAGATGGTAGCTATCGATTTTCTTCCATTTCCGTCAAAAAATGTTGCGCAACAGCCTTTGAGCTTAGTTTAGTCAGACCTCAATATTTGGCACACCTCACAGGGCACATTTATAATTGGATTTCTTTGAAACCTGGTATGCTTATTTGGGGTGACCTTTAGATGGGAGCTATCGATTTTCTTCCATTTCCGGCAAAAAATGTTGCCACTGGCAACAACCTTTGAACTCAGTTTAGTCAGGTATCAATATATTCCTTTGGCACACCCTACAGGACACATTTATGATCAGATCGGTTTAAAACTTGGTATGCTTGTTTAGGGTTACCTCTAGATGGGAGCTGTCGATTATCTTCCATTTCTGTCAAAAAATGTCGCTGCTGGCAACGACCTTTGATGAACTTAGTGCACTTATGTATCAATATTTCCCTTTGGCACACCCTGCAGGGCACATTTATAATCAGATCAATTTGGAACTTGGTATGCGTATTTGGGTTGACCTCTAGATGGGGAAACTTGGTAAGCTTGTACTGGGTGACCTCTAGATGGGAGCTATCGATTTTCTTCCATTTCCGTCAAAAAATGTTTCCAGTGGCAACAGCCTTTGAACTTAGTTTATTAGACAGACCTTAATACTTCCCTTTGGCACACCCTACAGGGCACATTTATAATCAGATTTCTTTGAAACCAGGTATGCTAATTTGGGGTGACCTCTAGATGGGAGCTATCAATTTTCTTCCATTTCTGGCAAAAAATGTTGGCGCTGGCAACGACTATTGATCTTAGTTTAGTCAGGCATCAATATATTCCTTTGGCATGCCCTACAGGACACATTTATGATCAGATCTGTTTGAACCTTTGTATGCTTGTTTGGGGTTACATCTAGATGGGAACTATCAATTTTTTTCCATTTCTGTCCTAAAATGTTGCCGCTGGAAACAGCCTTTGAACTTAGTTTAATCAGATCTCAATATTTCCCTTTGGCACAGCCTACAGGGTACATTTATAATTGGCTTGCTTTGAAACCTGGTATGCTTATTTAGGAGTGACCTCTAGATGGGAGCTATCGATTTTCTTCCATTTTGGGCCAAAAATGTTGCCGCTGGCAATGACCTTTGAACTTAGTTTAGTCAGGCATCAATATATTCCTTTGGCATGCCCTACAGGACACATTTATGATCAAATCAGTTTGAAACTTGGTATACTTGTTTGGGGTGACCTCTAGATGGGAGCTATCGATTATATTCCATTTCCATCAAAAATGTTGCCACTGGCAACGACCTTTGAACTTAGTTTAGTCAGACCTCAATATTTCCTTTTGGCACACCCTGCAGGGTACATTTATAATCGGATCAATTTGAAACTTGGTATTCTTGTTTGGGGTAACCTCTAGATGGGAGCTATTGATTTTCTTCCATTTCTGGCAAAGAATGTTGCCGCTGGCAATGACCTTTGAACTTAGATTAATCAGGCATAAGTATATTCCTCTGGCATGCCCTCAGGGCACATTTATGATAAGATCCCTTGAAACTTGGTATGCATGTTTTGGGTGGCCTCTAGATGTTAGCTGTTGATTTCTTTTCATTTCCATAAAAATTATTGTTGTTAGCACCACCCTTTGGACTTAGTACTTTTTTGTAGCAACTTATCCCTTTGGCACTCTCTGCAGGGTATATTTATGAATTTCCATAAAAAAAGATAAAAAAGACCATTGCCATCAGCAATGACCGTCAACTTAGTGCATTTGTGCATTAACATCTTCCTTTGGCATGCCTCAGAGGGCACATTCATTATCGGGTTGTTTTGAAACTTCATATGCTTATTCAGGGTGACAGAAATAGGATTGATTTTCTTTTCATTTCTATCAAAAACTGTGGCTGTTAGCAACAATCTTTGAATCTATTGCATTTGTGCATTTACATTCTTTTTTGACATGACCTACAGGGCACATTTATTATAGGATTGTTTTTGGACTTTGTGTGCTCATGAGGTGAAACTTCTACATGTAAATTTATTTCTGTGAAAAAAGTTGCCATTTACAATGACCTCTGAACTTACTGCATTTGTGTATCAACATTCTTTCTTTAGCCAGTCTTACAGTTTACATTTAAAAACGTATGAATTGCTCTGATGTTGTGCACACACAATGCTGTTATTTTGAAGTTTCACCAAATAACATTGGAACCAACGATCTTCAAATTTAACATTTCAAGTTTGTCAAGTTGAGCTACAGTGTCATTGACACATTCATTACTTGTATTGGGGGAAATACATTCTTGCTGAAGATAAAGTCCACGATTTTTTTTTACAATATTTACTTTTTCATTTAAATATTTAGTAAAAGGTACTGTTTTCCAGTTACTGTTTTTTTTAATTGTTATTTGTCGATTTTGATTCAAAATGAAAGTTTTTTTTCAAAAATACAGTCACAGGTTTGCAAGAATTTATTTTCTTTACCTGTGCACCTTTATTTCTTATACATTATTGTACCCCCACTTTTTGGGTACTTTATTGCCATCATCCTGTCCATCTGTACATCCATCTGTCCAGCCAGCCAACTGTACATCTGCACATCAGTCTGCACAACTCCTATACTTACAAACTGATTTTCATGAAACTTGTCAGACATGACTTTCAACAAGTGAACACACACATATTCTCCAGTTTTAAGTCTGTGATGATTTACCCAGCGCTCAGGATATCAAAATTTATAATTTTAATTATTGTTTTTGTTAAATTTTTCAAAAATTTCCAGCAAAACCATATCATCTGGCTGTTCATTGGAACAAGCTCAGTGGGGTCACCTGATATGGTTTTGTTGAAATTTGTTGAAAAACATAAATTTTTAACTGCATTATTTGAAAATTACCTACATTTTGATGAAACTTCTCAGACATGACAACTAACAAATGAACATGAGCATTTTCCAGAATTTTAAAGCTTTAATGATTCTAACTATGTTATCTCCCTTTGAACTTTGAAGATTTAAGATTGATTTCTTTATGAGATTCTTGAGTGCACACTCCGTACATATTCTAGAATTTTTAATCTGTGAAAACTTGACCCAAGTTATCTCATCTTGAACTTGGATTTAATACAAATTTCTGTATGAAATTCTTCTGCATTCAACTCATCCTACACAAATAATTCGATTTTGATGAAAGTTTTTATGCACAATGACTTGTAAGTGGACATGTGCATATTTCCAAATTGTCAAGCTGTGTCAATTTTGACTAGGTTATCCCCCCTTGAGCTTGGATTGAATGTAGATTTTTAATTTCCATGAAACTGCTTAGACATGCCTAGAAGCAAGTTTTGTTTTATTGGGGTTTAACAACACTTTCAACAGCCAGGGTCAGTTTTATGGGTGGAGGAAGCCAGAGTACCTGGGGAGAACCACCAAATGGCAAACAACTGTCAGATTCTCCAACATACTAACTCTGCACATGCAGGGTAAGCATTGGTTGAAGGAGGTACACCATTGACATGTAGCATACCTTAGTATACATCGTCAAAGTGCCCTCATGTGGACAATCAGGATTAAGTTCCTTGCCCAAGAACACAATGCAGTTACCACTGGTCAGGATTAACCCCTTTGGACCTTTCAATTTGAAGTCCAATGCCCTAACCACTGAGCTCTGTCAAACAAGATATAATAGAATAAATGATCGGTTTATAGCCAGAAGGTAGGAAAATCCCCCAATTTTTGTTAATTGTATACTCCTGTTAATTGAATAATTTTCTCTGACTATTCAATTAACAGGGTCCATTGTATTTAAAAAAATATTTTGGTATTTTTTGCAACTAGTTTGAGATAAAAGGTTAAAAGAAGACAAATGTGGTTATTGATTTCTTTCAAAGAAGTTGACGTTTATAGCCATATAAGTGAAAGAAAACATTGGAAGAGCTCTTCAATTAATTTCACAAATTGTTGTGTGTACCCACGCATTTATAGCTTGAAATTCCAAATATGATATAAATAGTTTGGGTGAAGTGTCCCTGAATATGGATTGGTGTTTTCTTGGTTTTTAACTCTTATGATGACACATTCTCATCTTCTAGACAAACAGTTAAAACATCTTTAACTGGTAGAGTGTTAAATTATTGTTGGTCAGCAAACTTTGTTCACATGTCTTTGCCTTGTTATAATTCATGGGAGTGTGCCCATAGGCACTCTCCCATAAATTATAACAAGGCAAAGCCTTACACAATAAATAATTTCACTTAAAAGATAATATGAAGCATATCCACAGAATATGAAGCCTTTAAGTCTTGGTATCTGTACTTCTGAACAAAGTGCGAATATGGGCTTCCAGCACTCTATCAGTTAAGAGAAAAAAATGCAATGACTTGAAAATGGATTCTTTGATTGCCAACTTTTTCTGAAATTCAACAGGTCGAGTTTCTTATCAGCCTACCTCAATTGTTTACTACAGGCTTGCACTACAGTGGAAGAACCTAACTCGGATAAAATACTCTCTATTTTAATCTTTCCCAAGATTTGGGAAAGAAAAGTGGTGTAAAAACACCACGAAAAAATAAGCCAAAACTGGGCCGAGCGCCATCGGCGCACACCCAGTATGGGAAGCTCTTCCATAGTACAAATCCACGACTTCCGTATCAGTGCGCAATGCATCAGTTTGTCATTCTTTTTCTATCCGAGGCACGAGCAGGATGTGTTTCCGCCATTTGCATTATGAAACAGTGATAATTCAACTCGTGGATAATGGTTTTTCTGTGACTGGAATTATGGATCTGAAGATCGTATAATAACAGGACTGTGTTTTATATATTCTCGTTTATATTTTCAACCACATTCTCATTGTTTATTTTTTACTATTCCGTTTTCGCGAATGTTTTGTTTGCGACATCGTGTCATCGCGATTCGACAGTGAATTTTTCGGTTGATAAAAATTTGTTATTGGAGTAGGTGTCGGCCGTCTGGGTTCTGCCACCTTCTCTCGTAGTTGAGGGTGTTCTTCTACTTTCTGTTTCTGTTGAGTTTACCTTTTTCTTCTACTGCTCTCACCTCTGTTCTTTCCAGTGCAGTTCCTTTAGGGCAATTCCTTTTGCCCTCGCCTTTGGTGCGCTCTCGTGTTCGTTTCGTCCGCACCCGCGGATGATGTGGAATGCTGTCGTTTCGGGAGCCTCCGGACTCGACCACGTCTGATGTGAGTTTACCCCCTCCGTGGGTGATGTGCAGCTCCTCCCGCCCCCGCAGGGGGGAGGGGACACTGTCGTTTTGGGGCCCCCCAACTCGACCACGTCTGGTGTGAGTTTGACCCCCTCCGTGGGGGATGTGCAGCTCCTCCCACTCCCGTGGGGGGTGGTGAACGCTATCGTTTCGGGACGCCCGATTCGACCACGTCTGATGAGAATTGCTTCCCCTCTGTGGGGGATGTGCAGCTCCTCCCGCACCAGCGGGGGGTGGGGACCGCTGTCGTTTCGGGGCTTCCCAATTCGACCATGTCTGGTGAGAGTTATTCCCCTTCCGTGGGGAATGTGCAGTGTTTTACCGTGGTGGATACTGCGGGAGCTGTTGGTTTTCTGGTGTAGAGATGCCTGGTTCCGGGACTATGCGCCCTCTCCAGTTGACATCTGAGGCTGTCACTAGTGTTGTGACTCCTCCTTTGGAGGCCGAGCTTGGTGGCTCTCTCCGCTTTTCCGCCAGTTCCAACAGCTCCCGTCGTATCTGCTGCTACTGCTGTTCCGTCTACAACATCATTGGGCACCGTTTTTAGCCGGCCTCGGCTTCTCCCTGCCAGGGTCTGCAGGGATGTCTGTAGTGTGGTTGTGGGGTTTCGGCCTCAGCCTTCCCAGACTTCCACTCGGCGAAGTCAAATGGGGCTGCTGACTGAACCCCCTACTGTGTCCTCTCAGCCATTGAGAACAGTAGTTTTATACCTGCAGTGGTCTGCTGCAGTGTCTGGTTGTGTAGACGTGGGGGTATCGGCCTCAGTCTTCCCTGACTTCAACTCGGCGAAGTTGGAAGTGGCTGCTGGCTGGACCCTCTCCTGTGGTCTCTGCGCCGTCGAGCACCACAGTTGTCATTGGATTCGGTTGTTCTTAGTGGGACACTATGAACTCCGTGGCGTTTCCGTCCACTCATTCTGGCCACACGACCAGTTTTGGGGGTCCAACGTCTTTTGTGCAGCCTGGACCTTCTGCCCTGCAGAGGTCAGCGGTGACTCATGAGTTCCTGCTATGTTGATCCTCAGTGTGTGTCACACCCCTATACACGTCTGCCTTCAGATGTTTTCGGCTGCCGCCTGTCGTCCCACGTCGGGTCTTTTGGAGGATCGTGACCCTTCGCTGGTTAAGAGGGTCAGAGGTGAAGCCACTTTGCTGGTTCGTTCCCCTGTCGAACCGGCAAGTACGGGCAGTGAGCTTAGGGAGGCCCTCTCCTTACTCACTCAGGTTCTGTCAAAGAGCCTTCCTGTTGCCTCCAGCATGGCAGCAAGTGGTTTCCAGGTGCCTCCTATGGCGCCGCCTCCCGGGATTGGAAACAGGCTGCTTTCTGATCCCCCTGGTGTTCCGACACCATGGGAGGCGTCGGCTGGTTTGCCCATGATGGGCTATGTATCTTCCGACTCAGGGGAAGAGTCAGACATACTTGATGTCGAGAGCCAGCAGTCTTCGGACTTGGTGGCAGCTCTTGATTTCGTGTTTGAGTTCCTTCTGGATCTCAAACCATCTCACCAGTCGACAGTGTCAGCCAGGCCGCGATCATCGGTCGCGCGCCAACAGCCTATGGAGCAACCTGCTTCTGGGTGTCTTCGACCATGCCTGTCGGTACAGTTGGTTGAAGCATTTTCAGCCTTGGACTCCAAGCTAAGTTCCAAGGCTATGAAGGCTCCATTCTTCACCAGGGTTGACACCTTTTTGCCTCCTGCGCGTTATCGTTCCTACGATTCCGCCAATCCGTCGATCTACCAGACTTTGACGGTTTTGGATCAGGACTCCAATTCCCTCGGGCTTTCCAAGTCCAAGTCTGCCGTCATTCCGATGACGACTCTGGAGTCCACATTGGGCTTATCGAGAGAGATGCTTGGTATACTTTCTCTCTCCGATCACGTCGTTTCAGCTTTACCTGCTTATCTGCCTTCAGATAAGTTTGACAAGGTACAGGCTCCTTTGCGTGTGCTGTCCAAGGCAGTCATGCATCTTACTCACACGCATGCCTGTAACACGGCTAATCTGGAATTAGTTCGAAGGGACTCTGTGCTGGACACAGGCTGATCCCTTCTTGAGGAGCAGTGCGCTACTCTTCGATCTGCTTTTTTGGCAGGTCCGCAACTTTTCCATGGTTCTGTGGAGACAGTCCGGGATGACGTCCTACGTCATTCCAACGATCAGCTGCTGTTCTTCAGCTTGATCAGCCTTCTAGGGTAGGCACGGGCAGTTCCAAGCCTAACAAGTACCCTCTGCTTCCTCTGCGAAGCAAAGGGGCTGATCCTTCTGCCACCGCTTCTACTTCTTACTCAAGGGGTAAGGGTAAGCATCGGCAGTCTTGAGGGAAGTCCCAGGATTCTTCATTCAGTAGAGGAGGTGTTTTCTCCTCTCGCGAGCCTCGTCGGGGTTCGCAATGAAGGTCCTCACCTCGACTCGTCCCAGGTTGGAGGCAGGATAGCAGAGTTCGCAGACCGTTGGGCCACCATCACATCCGATCCTTGGATGTTAGATGTTGTTTGGTCCGGGCTGCGAATATCCTTCCGACGGCACTCCACTCTGCCCAGGTGCCTTTTCCAACCACAGTTCCTTTGGACATTTTACGTCGGGAACTTTTGTCCACGGAGATAGACAATCTCCTGACAAAGGGGGCGATTGAGGTCATCAAGAACATTAGGTCAGTGGGTTTCTATTCCCGCCTGTTCTTGGTGCCGAAGAAGGACGGCCGACTCCGACCGGTTCTCGATCTGAGTTTCCTGAACCAGTCTATCATTGCTCCCAAGTTCAGCATGGAGACTTTCAGGTCGGTCCTCCGTTCAATTCACCAGAGAGATTTCGCTTCCAGCTTCGACCTGCGAGACGCTTACTTTCACGTTCCGATTCATTGGGCGTTACGGAAGTATCTCAGATTCGTTTTTCTGGGGCGAGTTTACCAGTTCAAGGCCATGCCTTTCGGCCTCAACCTGGTTCCTTGGGCCTTCACCAGACTGATGTCGCATGTGATAGCTTTCCATCGCACACAGTCCAGGGTGACTACTTCGGCATATCTGGACGATATCCTCCAGGGGCATTCCAATGCTGCCTTACTGGAGTCGGATGTCGCCACTCTGTTGAGCTTGCTCACGTCGCTACGTTTCAGAGTCAATGAGGAGAAGTCGGACCTGGTCCCTTCTCAGTCGTTTTATCATTTGGGGATGGCTTTCCGCACACAATTCAATTTGGTGGCGGTTCCCCAGGCCAAGGCTGTGATTCTCTCAGCTTTTGCTCCGACTCTGTCCCAGTCCACATCCGCGACGGCTCGGAGTTTTCTCCGGCTAATCGGTCTCTGCTGTTCGGTGACGGATCTCATTCCTCTAGGTCGGCTGCGTGTCAGACCTCTCCAACACTTTCTGCTCAGTTGTTGGAGGCCGAATGTAGATTTTCTGGATCTGGTGCTTCAGTTTCCATAATATCTTTATCCTCACCTTCTCCTCTGGGCAGATGTCCAGTGGCTTTCGCAGGGTGTTCCGTTGGACTTACCCATGTCCGGTCGCGTTCTGACGGCAGATGCCAGCGATATCGGATGGGGTGCGACGTTGGATCCTCTAGGTCTTTCCATCCACGGGATGTGGGACCAGGATCATGCAGCTCTACACATCAACCAGAAGGAGCTTCTTGCTCTTCTTCTGCGTTTCAGGCAGTGGATCCCTCACCTGTCGAACCGCCAGGTCCTTCTGTTGTCCGACCATTCGACGGTGGTTGCTTTCATTCGGAACCAGGGTGGCACACACTCTGTTCCAATGTACGAATTGGCTTGGGATCTTCTGCTGCTCGCTCAGGATGTCCACGCCGGGGTGGCTGTTCGTCACATTCCCGGTCGCCTGAACATCCTAGCTGACCCCCTGTCCCGTCGGGGCAGGGTCATTTCCACCAGGTGGATGCTCCACATGGTGGGTTCCATCGATCTCTTGTGACTCGTTGGAACCATTCGGTGGACACTTTCGTGTCCCCGTGTCCAGATGCTCTGGCTTTCGCCGTGGACGCTCTGGCCCTCCTTTGGGATGGTCTTGTCAGCTACGCCTTCCTACCGGTTCCGATTCCGCCTCAGGTTCTCACCCAGATATGAACCTGCATTCGTCGAATCCTTTCGATCACACCCGTCGCTTCGGTGGGTGTGGATCAATCTGCTCCGCTCTCTGTTAGCGGCGGTTCTGGCATGTCTCCCTCTACCTCGCGACTTTCTTTGCCAATGTCGCCCGAGGAGGTTTTCAAGTTGACTCGACTTCATTGTGCCTTCGCACATGTCTTTTATTGGGTCCTGTCTCCTCCGTAGTGGTTTTTCGAGACATGCAGTGGAGTTGCTTTTCTTCAAGGAGGCACTCACTCCACTGGTTTAGCCTCTGTGGCTAAGTGGAAGGTTCTTCTGTCGATGGTGTGCGATCACTCTGTTGCTTCTGTCACTCCTTCGATCACACCGCTTGCAGAGTTTCTGGTACATGTTTGTTTCTGGGGGTCTCCAGCAATGGGTACATGTCCATGCTTCGGAGACATTTTTTCCTATGTGATACCGCATTGTTTCGACATTCATCCTTGCCTCTCCAAGCTTGTTCAGCTCTTTTCCTTGAAAAGGCCTAGGACTTTGCAGTTTACTCCAAGATGGTCACTTTCTTGGGCGCTGCTCTGCTTGGGGGTGGGGGGCATTCACGCCTTTCTCTTGGATGAATATGCGTTTTCCCACATGCCAGATCTCTCCTGCATCCATTTCTTGATGGACTTGTCTTGCCATTCGTGCAGCTTCCGCTCGTCTAGCTACTGGTGATTGTATTACCAATTGTTTTTTCTGCCACACACTGACTTCCTCTTTTAATAACTCTGTCATGTTGTCGGATGACTGACGTTATACTGGCAGCCTTCTGGAGAAATGCTATATTCTCCTTTTATCTGCGACAGTTGCAGGAGCCGACAGAGAACCTTGGGGCCCTCTTTCTTCGGCTCAAGATGTTGTCTATCCAAGCTTTTCAGCTTTTTTCAGGGTCAGTTACAGCTTTGTGCTGTTACTGCCCTTTCTGTCTGTGCGTCGCACTTCACCATACGCCTCATCTTTCATTGGCTTTTCTAATGTTTGTGATGCTATGGTTTGATAGGCCTAGGGATCTCTTCCTCTGTCCACGGTCCCAGTGCTATTGAGTTATGTGTGGGTTGGTTATGTGATTCCCTCCAGCCTTTTGTCTATTCAGCCTGTAGTAAACAATTGAGGTAGGTTGATAAGAAGTATAAATTTTATAGTAAATTTCCTTTCTTATTATACCTACCGAAATTGTTTACATGGAGGCCCTCCCGTCTTCTTATTCGGGTAAGAATCCTTCCTCCCCGCTAATCACATAACTCCTGTGTTGTTCGGAATCAAAAGAATGACGAATTGACGCATTGCGCACTGTTACGGAAGTTGTGGATTTATACTATGGAAGAGCGTCCCATACTGGGTGTGTGCCGATGGCGCTCGGCCCAGTTTTGGCTTATTTTTTCATGGTGTTTTTACACCACTTTTCTTTCCCAAATCTCTTGGGAAAGATTAAAATAGAGAGTATTTTATCCGAGTTAGGTTCTTCCACTGTAGTGCAAGCCTGTAGTAAACAATTTCGGTAGGTATAATAAGAAAGGAAATTTATTATAAAATTTATACTTTCGATTAATCCTTTACATGACAAATCAATGCAACTTGGCAAAAATATCCTTGCATAACTAAAAATTGTTAATTTTTACCTAAAACATGGCTTATGACTCTTCATTAGAACAAGCTTCACATGCTTGTTCTACTCAGGGGTGATAACCTATGTTTCCAAGGCAAAAATTGAAAAGCATAAAAAAATTTACATGGAAATTTTTGTGAATAGTACTGACAAGATATGGCTGTGATGTTAGGTAAACTGTCAATAAACTAAAACAAAACAAATTGATACAAGAAAGATTTTGTGCAGGCACAAGCGTGCTAGAAAAGGCCCATGAAAAATGTTTTAGTTTGTACATATATCATGGAAAGTCTTCGTATTAGAGCACAAACAAGAAACATTCTGGGATCATACTTGAATCTTGTTCACTAAAAGAAGCTGGACACTGCACTTCAAAGCATTGTGGCTGGTGGTTCACGAGAAATTCTTTTCAAATAATTCCTTGTTTATTGAACAGGGTTCTAAAATATTGGGGTGGTCATCTTCATTCAAAAATGATTGAAAGACTACCCCCTCCCTTCTACACACACAAAAAAACTAAAACAAATCAGCTTTTTGGGGGGACGAATAGACTTGTGACAAAATGTCTGGGTTGAGATGGTTTTTGAGACAAGATACCCCAGAACCATCTCAAAGTAATATGACTGGTGGGTTCACGAAAATTCATTTTTAAATAATTTCAAGCTTATTGGGCAGGATTCTACACTTTGTGGGTTAAAATTTTCAGTTGAACCCCCCCCCCCAATCTGCCCCCCTCCCCCTTTCCCTTAAAATATAGCCTTTTGAATTGGAAAAGTCCTCTTTTCAATGAATCTTAACACTAAACTCAATTAAATTTCCTCTAGAGCAGCCATGACTTGATTTTATGAAACATTTAAGAAAAATACTCTGCAGAAAGAAGTTAACAGCTCCTTTGAAAATTCAAAACGCATAAAAAAGTTGTTGTATTCAGTTACATCTGCTTTCAAGACACTATCTTCGTGGGAGACACCAGTATTGAAACTTTACTTATTCAGTTGATGTTGCTATGTAAATTTTCACCAAAAGGTGTGTGGGTGAAGTATTTATTAAATGAAATGAAGAAGATAGTAACAAGAGGATGTGGAGGTTTTGCATTATGAAAAGCATGACTGAAAGATATGTGGGTGGATCTTGTTATGTCCTTATTGATAAGCAAACATTTGTGTTGGCCATGTTTTAACCCGTTGTCTATAATTTGATTGATGACAATATTCTTGTAGTCATTTTCTAAATCACTGATTTTTGTCTTTTTTTTTTTACTTCGAACCCAAAGCTTATAACCCAACATTTGAATGAGCCTGATAAACTTGCAGAGATCAGAAATTCCAATCCTTTTCCGGCATCATAGGTATCAGTATGTTCATGAAATCTGGTAAGGCCTAAAAAAATTACAAATCTGTTTCTCTGGTCCTCCCACATGGTCCTTTTGTCTGCCGCATGCTCTCTTCTCATAACTCATGCAAACTTGAAAAAAAAAAACTTGAATGGTTTATGTTTGATATTTTAGTGAATTTAATAAAATTAATAAATTTCTCCCTTGAGTGCAACAAATCTTTGTAATGCTTTGGCATTGCAAAACCTTCTTTCACTTGAGGGATGAAATACACCATCACCAATGTTATTCTGTTGATTATGAGGGCTAAAACATAAAACAAACCATGAACATGAGAGTTTTTGATGGCAAAGAACTAATTACAAAAGTAAAAAATGAAATAAAAAGTGCCCGGCCACATGCAATTTTACAAAAAATTGCCTCAGAAACAGAAGATATACTTTGTGGGGCCTAACACAAACTAATTGTTGACACTGTTGAATAAACTGGCTCAGGTAAATTATTTAACTGATTGAGTGCTGCATACCCAAATTTGGGCTCCATTCTGACTTGCAGATACAGCATCTTACAAGCTTCATACTCCGTGGAGATGTTTCATATTATCTTTGAACTGAAATTATTTCATCTATATGAATTTGTCTTGTTATAATTTAGGGGAGGGTGTAAATAATTTTGCAATAATAATTTAATAATAATTTAACAATAATTTAACAGTTTACCAAATTGAATGTAGCGACCATCCACTTGTGGATGCATGGTCACAGTGTTCAGTTTGCTAACAAATCAAATAAAGGTTTTGAACATTGGGGAAATTCCCTAGAATGGCTTTTGTCACATGATCACCACCAAATAGCTCATTATGGAAAATATATCGTTCACAACACTTCTAATATGTAAGTGCGTTGGTTTCGGAAGTAGAATTGAATTAATCTTCATTTATTTTTCATTAACTGTCTTCCCAATACAAATAGCAGACAACATTTGCAGAAAACATTTCCCTAATAACTAAATATTTTCATTTTTAGCTCAACTTTGACGTAAGTCAAATTTGTTATCTCAACTTTGACGTAAATTTGAGGTTATGCCATGGCCCTTCGTCTGTCTGTCCATCCGTCCATCAACAATTCAATACGGCTCGGGCTAGAGGCCGCATTTATGAACCGATCTTTACGAAACTTCTGGAGTACCTTTGTTATCACCATGGGACGACAATGAGTGTTTTGGGGTGTGGTTCAAAATTCAAGATGGCCACCAGCAGCCATTTTATACCTTAGTTAGTGCAATCAGTTTTTAGCTCACCTGAGCGAAGCTCAAGGGGAGCTTTACTAATCACTTTCTGTCCGTCGTCCGTCGTCCGTCGTCGTCCGCCCGGCGTTAACTTTACATTATCGACTTCTCCTCCTAAACCACTAGCCCAATTTTATTCAAATGTTGGCTAAATGTTTATTACCTAATGCCAATTCAGATTTGTTCAAATGAAGTTGCCCCTCCTCCTGGGTGGTGCCACGCCCCCAAGGGGCACCAAAATCTTTGTAAATCTTCTTCTCATGAACCAGCAGTAGCAGAGACTTGATATTTGGTGTGCTGCTTCCTTTTGAGGTGTAGACTCAGATTTGTTCAAGAGAAGTTTGTGGGGCTATACTTGGCGTTGTTATGAGAGGGGCAAAATTTTTTGCCCCGCCCAAAATTTCTATTTTCCAAACCGAGAGGCTGATTTGAACCAAATTTTATGTGAGGGCTTATTGGGTCATGAGTACTTGATTTATGCAAAAAAAATTTTTCCCGCAGCCCCGTGGGAACCGCAGGAGCTAAAAATAGAAAAAATTTAAAACGCCCATATCTCCAAAACTGCACGGCACTGAGAATTTTTATGTGGTGTGCAGCTTCCTTAGGACCAACAGAAAGGATTGGTAAAAAAAAATTGCCATCGGTTTTATCATAGGGTACAGTTTCGGGACTTTGAAAAAGTGCTGAGTCAGCACTTTTTAACACTGTAGGCAATGGGAAAAACATTAAAAAATCTTCTTCTCCAGATCCAGCAGGCAGAATCTTTTGATATTTGGTATGCAACATTGTAGGGTGGATCTGATTCAAGTTTGTTCAAATCGGCCCCCTGGGTTCATATTTGGGCTCAGTATAGGAGCCCGATTTCGAACTTAGTGCATTTCAGGCAAATTTCTTAAAAATCTTCTTCTCCAGATCCAGCAGGCAGAATCTTTTGATATTTGGTATGCAACATTGTGGGGTGGATCTGATTCAAGTTTGTTCAAATCGGCCCCCTGGGTTTATATTTGGGCTCAGTATAGGAGCCCAAATTTGAACTTACTGCATTTCAGGCAAATTTCTTTGAAAATCTTCTTCTCCAGATCCAGCAGGCAGAATCTTTTGATATTTGGTATGCAACATTGTATGGTGGATCTGATTCAAGTTTGTTCAAATCGGCTCCCTAGATTCATATTTGGGCTCACTATAGGAGCTCGAATTCGAATTTAGTGCATTTCAGGCAAATTTCTTCAAAAATCTTCTTCTCCAGATCCAGCAGGCAGAATCTTTTGATATTTGGTATGCAACATTGTGGGGTGGATCTGATTCAAGTTTGTTCAAATCGGCTTCCTAGATTCATATTTGGGCTCACTATAGAAGCTCGAATTTGAACTTGGTGCATTTCATGCAAATTTCTTAAAAAATCTTCTTCTCCAGATCCAGCAGGCAGAATCTTTTCATATTTGGTAAGCAACATTGTGGGGTGGATCTGATTCAAGTTTGTTCAAATCGGCCCCCTGGGTTTATAGTTGGGCTCAGTATAGGAGCCCAAATTTTAACTTAGTGCATTTCAAGCAAATTTATTAAAAAATCTTCTTCTCCAGATCCAGCAGGCAGAATCTTTTGATATTTGGTATGCAACATTGTGGGGTGGATCTGATTCAAGTTTGTTCAAATCGGCTTCCTAGATTCATATTTGGGCTCACTATAGAAGCTCGAATTCGAACTTAGTGCATTTCAGGCAAATTTCTTAAAAAATTTTCTTCTCCAGATCGAGCAGGCAGAATCTTTTGATATTTGGTATGCAACATTGTGGGATGGATCTGATGCAACTTTGTTTAAATCGGCTCCCTAGATTCATATTTGAGCTTACTATAGAAGCTCGAATTCGAACTTAGTGCATTTCAGGCAAATTTCTTAAAAAATCTTCTTCTCCAGATCCAGCAGGCAGAATCTTTTGATATTTGGTATGCAACATTGCGGGGTGGCAGTCCTTAAAATTTAGCGTGCGCGATCGCGCGGCGCGCGTAGTGCGTGGGCAAATTAAAATTATCGTGCGTTATATAAAGTGCGCGCAGGGTTAAAAAAGTAGCGCTTGTACAATTTTAGGTAGTTCATTGAGATATTGGCCGGTTACTGGTTAACAACTTAACAACAGATAATTTATATTGCAACAACGTAACGTCATCAAAGCCGTTGAGTTCGACTTCTGTGACAACAGCTCACGATGCCATGTACGCGGCTTCCTGTCTGTTGTTTGATGTGGAGCATGTGTCGGCAGTGCACTCTTTGATCTCAGATCTCTTATCGCAGGGGATCACGTGACATTCGGCGACCGATTCTCCACTCATTCATTGTCTTTGTCATTACTTCTCGAAAACATGGACACGGACGAGTCTGTCTCTGATTATCAGTCAAAGGGAAAAACTGTGGGGGTTGAAACCTTCAAGAAATGGAACGTTGGTTCACTTATAGGATACCGTACAGGGAAAATCAAGGGCCGTGAGGTAGTCACGGGGGTATGGTGCAAGACCTGTGCAAAACACATTGATAAAATCAAGCGGTCCGGTATATTAAAGGGACAAATGCTGATTGAAGACAATGGGAAAAAATATTTATGCTCAATGACGTTGGCTTTCTCGAACCTCCATCTTATTCCCCCCCCCCCCCCCCCACCACCACCCTTTCTCTAAAATCAGAATATAAAATAAAATAAAAATGGGAACGAATATTTATGTTGAACGACGTCCCTCTCATATAAGTTCGTGGAAATATGGGAATAAATAATATTTATGCTGAATCAGTGAATGTTGTTGGCTTTTTCGGACCTCCGGCTTATATCTCCTCACCACCACCCTTTCTCTAATACTCAGCCAAAGACATCTCCGCGAGTTGACTGTTGAAAGAATCTGCAAAATCTCTGATGTTATTTGTCATAAATTGATGTTACGTAATAAAATCAATAAAAAAATTGTATACGAGTTGGTTTTTCATCTAATTCCACTAGAGGAGGCGAATAAGCTGGAGGTCCGAAAAAGCCCGGGTCCGAAAAGGCCAGGGTCCGTCTCCGAATAAGCCAAAGTCCGAATGAGCCGAGGTCCGAATAAGCCGCATACCCCCAACAAGAACGTTGAAAGTTTCAGAAAGAAACCGTTACCATATTCATTTTGCTAGGTTGAACATCCGCAGGGAAATACCCGGATAATAAACCATCATCATTTTAACAAATTAAAGTGTTTGAACCATGTAATTTGTCGTAACATTTTATTACGCACGAGTTTGTGCAGTTTATTTAGTTTAACTCGAAATGTCAAATCACTCGATCTTATACTTGTGCGAAGATACTACCTTCTGTCCCTTTACAAACCAACACAAGTTAGGCCTATATATTGACGAATGCTTCCGCCTCCAGAATGCATCAGGGTGATTAAATCTACTTGGTTTGTTCCCCGAGGCAAATCAGCGACACTTGTCTTTTTCAAATTCACCGGAACGGAAGATTTATTATCACAGGACGCTATTTATAGATTTTTGAAATGGCTCGACTGGGATTCGAGCCCGTGCCGGCAGACTTCCCCACGGCACTAACTCGCCTAGCAAATCAATACCAACGCCCTAGACCACTCGGGCACCGGCAGAGTGGTCTAGGGCATTGGTATTGATTTGCTAGGCGAGTTAGTGCCGTAGGGAAGTCTTATGTGTTATGTTGATTTTTGAAATGGCTCGACTGGGATTCGAGCCCTTGCCCACTGCCGAAAGACTTCCCTACGGCACCAACTCGCCTAGCAAATCAATACCAACGCCCTAGACCACTCGGCCATCGGCAGAGTGGTCCAGGGCGTTGGTGTTGATTTGCTAGGTGAGTTGGTGCCGTAGGGAAGTCTTGTGTGTTCTGTTGATTTTTTAAATGGCTCCACTGGGATTCGAGCCCGTGCCCAGTGCCGAAAGACTTCCATACGGGACCAACTGACCAACTCGCCTAGCAAATCAATACCAATGCCCTAGACCACTCGGCCACCGGCAGAGTGGTCTAGGGCGTTGGTATTGATTTGCTAGGTGAGTTGGTGTCGTAGGGAAGTCTTGACGAGTAAAGTAGTTACCGTAGGTCGGGCATTTCCAGGTTCGTTTCGGCTCTCAGTTCAAATTATTGACATCGATCACGTGATGTTTGTCATGTGCCGCCTACAATCTTTTTCTGCCAGGGTAAAGTCATTCGTCGTAAGGTAAATAGAAGATTATGTCCACCATATGTCTGCGAATATCGGGAAAATATTTCATGAGTGGGACGTGTTAGTATCATTTTTTGCGAGCCGCTATAGCTACGAGTAATGCCACCATCGTCGGTACGGTTCAAAATACGAAGTATTCAGTAGTAATTGTGGTGAAAAATTATTAGGTTTTTTGACTAAGTCTCGTCATTCGGAAAGCGCGGGCAGCCTTCAAACCACAAGCGCGATACATAGCGCACGTGGTGTTTTCTAAATTTTAAGGACTGGGGTGGATCTAATTGAAGTTTGTTCAAATCGGCCCCCTGGATTCATATTTGGGCTCACTATAGAAGCTCGAATTCAAACTTAGTGCATTTCGGGCAAATTTCTTCAAAAATCTTCTTCTCCAGATCCAGCAGGCAGAATCTTTTGATATTTGGTATGCAACATTGCGGGGTGGATCTGATTCAAGTTTGT
The DNA here is from genome assembly GCA_031216915.1 of Pictodentalium vernedei. Taxonomy (NCBI): domain Eukaryota; kingdom Metazoa; phylum Mollusca; class Scaphopoda; order Dentaliida; family Dentaliidae; genus Pictodentalium; species Pictodentalium vernedei. The sequence goes on along the minus strand of CM062294.1, from coordinate 248,931,692 downwards.
TCAAATCGGCCCCCTGGATTCATATTTGGGCTTAATATAGAAGCCTGAATTCGGACTTAGTGCATTTCGGGCAAATTTATTAAAAAATCTTCTTCTCCAGATCCAGCAGGCAGAATCTTTTGATATTTGGTATGCAACATTGTGGGGTGGATCTGATTCAAGTTTGTTGAAATCGGCTTCCTAGATTCATATTTGGGCTCACTATAGAAGCTCGAATTCGAACTTAGTGCATTTCAGGCAAATTTCTTAAAAAATCATCTTCTCCAGATCCAGCGGCAGAATCTTTTGATATTTGGTATGCAACATTGCAGGGTGGATCTGATTCAAGTTTGTTCAAATCGGCCCCCTGGATTCATATTTGGGCTCACTATAGAAGCTCGAATTCAAACTTAGTGCATTTCGGGCAAATTTCTTCAAAAATCTTCTTCTCCAGATCCAGCAGGCAGAATCTTTTGATATTTGGTATGCAACATTGCGGGGTGGATCTGATTCAAGTTTGTTCAAATCGGCCCCCTGGATTCATATTTGGGCTTAATATAGAAGCCCGAATTCGCACTTAGTGCATTTAAGGCAAATTTCTTCAAAAATCATCTTCTCCAGATCCAGCAGGCAGAATCTTTTCATATTTGGTATGCAACATTGCGGGGTGGATCTGATTCAAGTTTGTTCAAATCGGCCCCCTGGATTCATATTTGGGCTTAATATAGAAGCCCGAATTCGCACTTAGTGCATTTCGGGCAAATTTATTAAAAAATCTTCTTCTCCAGATCCAGCAGGCAGAATCTTTTGATATTTGGTATGCAACATTGTGGGGTGGATCTGATTCAAGTTTGTTCAAATCGGCTTCCTAGTTTCATATTTGGGCTCACTATAGAAGCTCGAATTCGAACTTAGTGCATTTCAGGCAAATTTCTTAAAAAATCTTCTTCTCCAGATCCAGCTTCAGAATCTTTTCATATTTGGTAAGCAACATTGTGGGGTGGATCTGATTCAAGTTTGTTCAAATCGGCCCCCTGGGTTTATATTTGGGCTCCGTATAGGAGCCCAAATTTTAACTTAGTGCATTTCAGGCATATTTCTTAAAAAATCTTCTTCTCCAGATCCAGCAGGCAGAATCTTTTGATATTTGGTATGCAACATTGTAGGGTGGATCTGATTGTGATTCATGAACATATTTATTTGTAAAGTTGATAGAATCTCAGACAAAATTTGCAGAAAAGATCTACTATAGAAGGGGTGGTATCCAGGGTGAACCGTTTACCCAAATCTAGCAGTACTAATGCATTATTCACACAAATCTTCGTTCAAATTTTATGACCCCTCATTGGAACACACGCATTCAGCTCATTCCAACAAAGGTCATATGCCATGTTTTCGAGACAAAGGAATAAAAATTTTACTTATTCATGAAATTTTTAGGCAACTGTTGTCTGTTATTCACATTGCTTCATGAAATTTCAGTACTTTTAGAAGTTACCTCAGTAATCAAGGGTTAATTCCCCTTAATTAAATGTCGCCTCTAAAAAACAACCACTTTGCATATCTTACCTTTTTACCAGCATAACTGCCAAAACTTGTCAGCATTCTTCGCAAAAATCACTATTCAAATTTTAATTTTTGTCTCTTAAACATACATGTACTTATCGCTTGTAAATACCCCATTGGAATGAGCTTTTTGAGCTCATTCCAATGAGAGGTCGCACACCATGCTTTTTGAGTCAAATAAGCAATTTTTTTAGTTATTCCAGAATTTCGTACGTAAAACACAGCTTTATGACTTCACATTAAAATGAGCTCTCTAAGCTTGTTCCAATCAACATTCACGCACTATGTCTTTCACACAAAAAATAAAATTTTCAATTTATTCAGGAATTTTGTTTGCAAGAACACTCTTACCCCCCCCCCCACCCCCCCCCACACACACACACACACAAACACACACACACACACACACACAAACACAGACACACACATCTAAAAGTTCGTCAGCAAAAAAACAGTTACTTCAATTTTTAAATGCATTATAGGAACAACTTGCCTAATCAAATTTAAATACTTTTGCATCATTCTGTATCTAGAACAAACCATTTACCATATCTTTACGCAAAATTCTCCAGCATCATTCACAAAAAAACACCATTATTTATATATTCACATTTCTGTCTCAAAAATATACCTGATCTTCCCATACCCCTATTGGAATAAGCTGTTTGAGCTTGTTCCAATGATGATAAAAAAAAATAAAATTTGTGAAAATTTTTGTTTTCTTGCATGCAAATATATACATGTAGCACATGGAAGATATCCACAGTTGGGGAGAGATGTCCAAGGCTATCTCTTCACATTCCTTGTTTGTGCTTCATGCTAAACCAGTTTGTCTGCAGAGATAAATTTGCTTTATTAAAAATCATTGGAGATTGGCCACACACCAATGATTTTAAATAAAACTAATTTTAGGTAACAAATGTTGAACTTCAAACAAAATCTATCACTCAACCAGTTAATGTTGATGAGGCATGACATGGTGAAGGTGACCTAAAATACTTCTTAGAGTCACTTTGTCAGGTGAGCGATTAAGGCCACGTGGGGCCTCTTGTTTGTACAGAACTTCTGTATGAAAGTTCTGATTCGAATAAATTTTTGTACAGAACTTCTGTATGAAAGTTCTGATTCGAATAAATTTTAGTCTGAATGTTTAGTAACATGCAATACATCACATATAATACAGGTTTTTTTTCTTGTGCAGAAATTCTGTAAATTAGATGAACTTTGATTTTTTCAGTGCTACTAACACACAGGAAGTACACATGTCAATATGGCTTGAGCTAGGGGCTGTATTTATGAACTGATCTTCACGAAACTTCTTGGGTACCTTTTTTATCACCTTGGGACAAGAATGAGTGTTTCTGGATGCGGTCCAAAATTCAAGCTGGCTGCCAGTGGCCATTTTGTACCAAAATTAGGTCCAATCAGTTTTTTATCTCATCGAAGGGAGCTCAACTTATCGCTTGCCATCCATCGTCGTCCGTCGTCTGTCGCCGTGAACATTTTTCAAACGACTTCTCCGCTGAAACCGCTAGGTCGATTTGCTCGAAACTTGGTATGGATGTTTGTTACCATATGTCAATTCAAGTTTGTTCAAATGAATTGGACATGCCCACTTGGGGCTCCATAGGGGGCATAACTCTGATAGCACCGTATGAATTATAGAAAAATTATTAAAAAATCTTCTTCTCCAGAACCAGTGGGCAGAATCTTTTGATACTTGGTATGCAGCATCTTGGTATGGGTCTGATTCAAGTTTGTTCAAATCGACCCCCTGGATTCATATTTGGGCTCACTATGGAAGCCCAAATTCGAACTTAGTGCATTTCAGGCAACTTTCTTCAAAAATCTTCTTCTCCAGATCCAGCAGGCAGAATCTTTTGATATTTAGTATGCAACATTGTGGGGTGGATCTGATTCAAGTTTGTTAAAATCGGCCCCCTGGATTCATATTTGGGCTTACTATAAAAGCTCGAATTCGAACTTAGCGCATTTCAGGCAAATTTCTTAAAAAATCTTCTCCAGATCCAGCAGGCAGAATCTTTTGATATTTGGTATGCAACATTGTGGGGTGGATCTGATTCAAGTTTGTTCAAATCGGCCCCCTGGATTCATATTTGGGCTCAGTATAGAAGCCTGAATTCGAACTTAGTGCATTTCAGGCAAATTTCTTAAAAAATCTTCTTCTCAAGAACCAGCAGGCAGAATCTTTTGATATTTGGTAGGCAACATTGTGGGGTGGATCTGATTCAAGTTTGTTCAAATCGTTCCCCTGGATTCATATTTGGGCTCACTATAAAAGCTCGAATTTGAACTTAGTGCATTTCAGGCAAATTCTTAAAAAAATCTTCTGCTCCAGATCCAGCAGGCAGAATCTTTTGATATTTCTTATGCAACGTTGTGGGGTGGATCTGATTCTAGTTTGTTCAAATCGGACCCCTGGGTTCATATTTGGGCTCACTACAGAAACTCGAATTGGAACTTAGTGCATTTCAGGCAAATTTCTTTAAAAATCTTCTTCTCAAGATCCAGCACGCAGAATCTTTTGATATTGGGTATGCAGCATGCTTAGGGGAGTGAGATTTAAGTTTGTTCAAGCCAAGTTCCTGGGTTCATATTTGGGCTCACTGTGGTAGCCCAAATTATAACTTAGTTCAAAATGAGGAATTTTCTTTAAAAATCTTCTTCTTCAGATCCAGCAGTCGGAATGTTTTGATATTTGGTATGCAGCATCCTTAGGGGGGGTGAGATTCAAGTTTGTTCAAGCCATGTTGCTAGGTTCATATTTGGGCTCACTGTGGGAGCTTGAATTGTAACTTAGTCCGAAATGAGGAATTTTCTTAAAAAATCTTCTTCTTCAGATTCAGCAGTCGGAATGTTTTGATATTTGGTATGCAGCATCCTTAGGGGGGTAAGATTCAAGTTTGTTCAAGCCATGGCCCTAGTTCCATAAAATTTGTCTCTCATGACTTCATTCCTTTGTTGTGTTGATGAACCATGTCTAACTGAATGTGATCCCCAAATACTTCTTTGAACCACTTTGGCTGGTGAGCGATTAAGGCTCCTTGGGGGCCTCTTGTTGTACACAACTTCTATACGGCCCAGGCTAGAGGCCGTATTTATGAACCAATCTTTACGAAACTTCTTGGGTACCCTTGTTATCACTGTGGGATGAGAACGAGTGTTTTTGGGTGCGGTCCGAAATTCAAGATAGCCACCAGCAGCCATTTTGTACCAAAATTAGTGCAATCAGTTTTTTGTACAGAACTTCTGTATGAAAGTTCTGATTTGAATAAATTTTTGTATGAATGTTTAATAACATCGAATACATCACATATAATACAGGTTTTTTTCTCATACAGAAATTATGCAAATTAGATGAACTTTGATTTATTCAGTGCAACTTATAAACAGTAAGTGCACATGTCAATACGGCTTGGGCTAGAGGCTGTATTTATGAACCGATGTTCATGAAACTTCTTGGGTACCTTTGTTATCACCTTGGGACAGGAACAAGTGTTTTTAGGTGCCTTTGTTATCACTGTGCTATGAAAAATATTTTTGGGTTCAGTCAGACCCACTCTGGGACTCAAAGATTTCTTTTCTAGTTTAGCATCTAACTGTTGCCCACCTTTACAATACTTTACCTATACATTTGTTACAGGCTACGGTCAGCATTTATGTACAGAACGTTACAATACTTTATATGTACCTTTGTTATCAGGTCATTACCTAGATGTGTGTCATTGCTGTGTCACATACTATACATGTTCATGTCTTACACAAGTTGAGCTACAGTGTCATTGACACTTTCATTTATCTGTATACCATAGCTTATGACCCTCATTGGAAGGAGTTCAGCCAATTTGTTCCAGTGAGAGAGGTCTTGAGCTGTGTTTTGTGGCAAACTTTAAAAAAAACTTTTTGTGAATGGCCATCTTCAATCGTTAGGTTACCTAAAAGGTTAATCCATCCATCCATCCATCCATCCATCCATCCATCCATCCATCCATCCATCCATCCATCCATCCATCCATCCATCCATCCATCCATCCATCCACCATCCATCCATCCATCCTTCCATCCATCCATCCATCCCATCCATCCATCCATCCATCCATCCATCCATCCATCCATCCATCCATCCATCCATCCATCCATATCCATCCATCCACCTGTCCATCCATCTGTCCATCTAAAACAAATGGTTTCTGGGCGATAACTTTAGTTTGACTGAACAAAATGAAACAAATTTTTATACATAGGTTGTTTATAACTACATAATACAGGTTGGGTTTGATAGTGGGCTTGGTCCGATATTTTTGGACAGAGTTATGGCCCTTTCCCAACTTAGAAGACATGTTGATATTGGTTTCCAGATGATAACTTTAATTTGACTGAACGAAATGTAACAAAATTTTATACATTGGTTTATAACCACATTATACAGGTTGGGATTGATATTGGGCTTGGTCCAAAATTTTTTGGCAAAGTTATGGTCCTTTTCTGACTTCGAAGACATGTTGATATTGGTTTCCGGGTGGTAACTTGAGTTATAGGTGGCTGATTTCAACCAAGCTTAGAATATAACTTTCTGTAGATAAAATACAAGACAGGTTTAATTTTGAGTGTGGTGCAATAATTTTTATCTGAATTATGGCTCCTTTAGGACTTTGTTAACCACTGAAATATAGTTTTTCATAAAGTGAGGGAATTAGTGTGCCATGGACGCATTTATTGGCCTGCTGTATTGGTGCTATGGAGATAAGATATTTATTAATTCAATATCAACAAAGACAAATGACTAGAAACTCATGCTCGGCAGTAGGTGGGAGGGCATACCCAGCCTTAACCCTTAGCATTTGGGAAGCATCTGTTGGCTTTTTACTTGTTGGTAACATACAGCAATTTCTAATGACATTGTGTTCCTACATTACCAGTCTTCCTGACCCCTGACTTGTTTCATTGAGATGTCATAAGCTAAGTTTTCCAATCAAAAAATTAACTACAAAGGAGCCTACTCAATTGGATATCTCTTAATTGAATGCCCTGTTAATATAACTTCCAAACACGAAACCACTTACCATCGTAACCTTCAGTACAAATTTGACCTGTAAATTGAACATGGAGTATAGAGTAAACTCCTGTTAATTGAATAAAACATCTTGTTATATACTAGCAGAAAAAATAAACTGTGCATTGGTAAAATGTGCCGAGGAATGATAAGTTGAGAACATACAGTACCAAATAGTTTCAAGACTGTTTAATAAGAATCCAATCAACATGTGATCAAGTGGTAAATTGTCACACCATTAACACCATTTATTTATTGCTGTTTAAGGTCACATTTTGCTGCACAATGGCTAGTCATGACCATGACAGTTTTATGGGTGGAGGAAGCTGGCGTACCCAGAAAAAAACACCAAGTAATGGCGATCAACTGTCGGCTACCCAACATACTAACTCCACACAAGTAGGGTTAACATTGGCTGAAGACAAGTGCACCATCGATGTGCTGTACGCCTTTTCACAAGTCAATAATGGGTATGTCCACCGTCGTCATCGATACATGCCTGACATCGGTGCCTCATGGATTGAACAAGGTGATTGAAGTTGAAGGACTCTTGGGGGATGTCGTCCCATACCTGGATCAACGTTCGTGATAACTCATCCAACATCATTAGCTTTTGTGGAAGATTACATTATGCAACATTGCAATTTGTCCCAGGCATGTTCAATGGGCCAGAGATCGGGTAAAACTGCCGTCCTCAGTGACAGGTCAACATCTTCCGTTGCCCAAAAGTCTGTCACAACACAAGAAATGTGCAGTCTAGCGTTAATCGTACTGAAGGGTGACATCATGTTGCAGGAAGAGGATAATGTGATCCTGCAGGATCTCACCTCGGTAGTGGATTTCGGTCAGATTGCTGTCATTGACCACAAAGGCTATTCTTCCATCAGTGGTGATTCCACCCCACACCTTAACACTACCTCCACCAAACGGACAAACTGTGTGACAGTAAACTCTTGGAATGTCTGTCACTACTGTCCAAGTGGAATCTTAACTTGTCTATGAGTAGTATACAGCCCAGTCTCTCCGAGTGAAGCAGTCCCAACGAGCCACTCGATGACCTTGAAGAACAGGCTGGAGAGCCGGACGTTGTGTGCAGATGTTCACCTTCGTCTATTGATTTCATGTCAGTTCTCTCATTGATTCTCCTCAACCCAGGGATACTTCTGGCAGTCAAGGTCGCAGTCTGCAAGGAGTTTGGGAGGTGGCTAACACGGATGTACATGTCCTGACGTGTTGACATCAGTCACATGTGGGCGTCCTGATCAAGGATGGTCTCTGGTGTTGCTGAACTGCTGAACTCATCTCCAGAGGTTATTGAATTGTGTTACTGTGGATACCAAACTGGATAGCAACATTGTTATGCTCCTTCCAGACTGAGTCTGTATCATGCCAATCGATCATTTTTGGAAAGTCTAGGAATAGCATTCAGGAAACTTTCGTGTGAGAAAACCTGTTTTTCTGATTATCGGTGTCAGAATAGTGACCCGACAGTGATAAAGTTGCAAAGATTTATTACTCCAGATTTCCACCCACAAAAAACGTGCAATCTTAGTCATATCCGAAAACGAGAACCATCCATGTGAGAAAGGCACTCACCCATCACAACTTCCAAAGGATATTCATCCTCACGCAGAGTTTTGTACCAAAGTATTTAATATTGACAATATATTGGAAATGTTCCATATGCATAGTTTCTTTTTTCCGCTAGTACATGTTGAGAAATTACTCTGATAATCAATCCTGGAAATAAGCAGACTGTTATCTGCAAAATGATCCCCTGATGGGCACAGCAGGGTAGCATTACTAAATTTACCTTCTGTGAACCTCAATCTGAATCATGGTCTCAGGCCTAAACAGAAAGAAGTACCCAGAGGATAAATTGAGGGATTATAGCTCACTGTATGGGATTGCATCTGCAAAATCACCCTCTGGGAACCTCATTTTTCAAATGACAGATTGCTTATTTCCAGGCTTGCTGATAATCATTAAATTCCCCTTGTATTTGGCCTCACAACATCCAATACAAACAATTAATCCATTATATTTTGTTTGGTATAGCTTTGTCAAGCAGACGTAATAGAATAAATGCTCAGTTTATCTCTAGAGTACAGTGAAGTTACAAATTCCTGATAATCGAATATTTCTGTTAACTGAATAATTTCCACTTGCAAAGTGACTATTCAATTAACATGGCTCCACTTTAATAAAATTTGAACAACAGTTTTTGTGTGAAATGCTGAGCAGACCTAGTCGATGTATTAATACTGGGTTGACCTTTCATTGATTTCCAGCAACAAGGAGGCTGCATTACAGACTTCCTGTGTGTGTTTATCTGTGTTTACATTGGGGCAACTACCTTTCCGAGGTAGGTCACAGAAGAACACTTCAACTTATTGAGGTCACTCAAAATACTGAGGTAATTTTCATGTTACCTTAGTGTACATACACCAGTAAGCGATTCCAGAACTGGCATTGAATATTGTGTTCAGATATTATGGAAACCTCGGAATAGTGATGTGGTATCATCATGACTACACACTCCTCAATATGTCAGTCTAAAACATTAAACTTTGACCTTTACATCATAAATTATTTGTAATGTTTTTAGTTTTTTGTATTTTGTTATGTTGAATCAGTTTTTATATTGCATGACTATTGTATATCATATAAACTTGTCCCTATATCCCGATAAATTCTCTCTTCTGATTGGTCAGAATGCCTAGGACAAATAGCCATGGCAAAGGGCGCACCCAACATCCAAGGTATATGAGAGCATGCAACATCCAGGGTTTAAGCCACTCGAAACATCAGGGGTATATGGTTTAAATGAAAGCTTTTCGCATTCACTCGCCTTGATATAAAAATTTAACCAAAAAAAACTGAAAATAGTCACAAATATCACCAGATTTCTGACAATTTGATCATATTTTGCTGTTAAAAATTAAATAGTCTAATAATTAAATCAAACAACTTGAAAAAAATGAAATAAGAGCAACTTTGTCAACAAATATTTAGCTTCCGATATGTGTATGTTTCCAATAACAATCCAAGGGAGGTAACTCTATCTGTTGTCTTCTGCATTTGTAAAAACAAAACCATTATTCACGAGTTTGGTCCAACTGATTGCCGAGCGTGAGAAACACGTCCACAAATTTGTTTCCACTATGTTTCTATTGTGTTTCAGACAGGACAAAAACGTTATCTCTGCCAACATGTATGTTATATGGAGATTTAATACCTGGATGTTTCATTATACCACACATGTCCGTGGAGATAACTTATATTGCATCATATATAAGAAAGCATTCAAAAGAAACACTACTTAAGAGTTGGTTAAATTGAATTCATCATTTTTGATTTTGGCTGTTTCAACATTCATTCTGTTGTATGTTACCTGGTAGAGTGTTGAATGATTTTTTGTCATCAAAATTTGTTCACATATTTTTGCCTTGTTACAATTTATGGGAGAGCACTCTCCCATCAATAGTAACAAGGCAAATCCTAACAGATTAATTAATTTCATTCAAAGGTGATATGTAGAACATCCACTGAGTATGAAGCCTTAAAGTTGTGGTACTAACACTTAAGAATAAAGCCAAAATATGGGCTTCCAGCACTAACCAGAAAAGTGAAAGAAATGATGGTCCACCTTTTGCATTCTCCCTCTTGATATGTTCATACCAAATGACCAGAGGCTTTGAAGTGTTTGTTAAAGTTTATGTTTATGCACTTGATTATGAGACCATTTTGTCTCCTATCCTGTGGTAAAATCATTCTTGGATGGTCATGTACCTGCAAATAAGTTAACACAATATAGGCAGGGATATTAGTTGACATAAAAAATAATGCTACTCAATGACTTAGCTTGTATCTTGTATAACCATTTAGACTGATCTAATTAGTGCACAAGAAAAACAAGGACCCACTGGACCGATCATGAAGAAAATTTGAAAATGTGCCCTCCAACATGCAGCCTCCAAAACTATTACCTGTCTTCTGGGATTGTAATATTTATCTTTTCAGGGGGTATAAAAATGGATAATTTTTCTCCAATCTTATCAAACTTAAATAGAAAACAAAACAAGACTGGATATTTTTGAAAAACTACGACAAAAGAGGTTGTAAAGGAAGTTGGAAGCATTTTTGACACTGGAATCACTAAGAACAGCTTGTTGGTGTAGCAATTGGCCACACACATTTTGTTAGCATGTTGCTGGGATATATACCAAATTAAAATAAAAAGTAGCATCTTTAGGATAATAAAAAAAAATTCTTGTTTCTCGAGAAATATTTCCTGAATTGTTTGGTGGGTGAGGGAGGCATTTCTTTCTTTCTTCAATCCCGGAAAACAGTTTGAAATATAATAAAAAAGAAAAACAAATTTTTTTTGCAGAATTTTGATGATGGGGGAGGTTATCTTGCTGAATTTTAATTATGAGGTAGCCAGCTGCAAAACAAGGATTTTTTTGGTTAACTCAGTCCCCACACAGCATTGAACTACCACTTTTATATTGCTTTAAAAAGATTGCCCCCAAGGGTACTCTTCCTTGAGAACTCCAATAATAGTCTGCCTTTATCTTGAAAATGTTTTTACATTATTGTTGGCTGCCAATACAGGTAGCCAACAATGATATAGAAACACTGTTGAGTCATCTGCAGCTGTTTACATGTATATACAATAGTTACTAAAAGTAAAAATTAGCCTTGAGTATTTATCTCTGTGGGAACCTGGGAAGTGGAGCATACTTATTTACTGCAGTAAACAAGTTTTGCTTTACTGGTGAAATAGGACCTGGTGTAATGGCTTATCTCCCTCTCCCCCAGGGGAACATAATCTACTTTATCTTCTAAACCTCTACTCCCCACACCTCCCAATTCCCCCCCCCCCTCCACACACTCACTTAGAATTTTTTTTTACCTCATTACCTACTTGAAAGTTAGGTTGCTTTTATCATCAAGTAATTCAACCAATCAGCAATTGGTAGAATAAAAGAACATTGGAGAAATTTCTCATTCTAGAACTTTCTATCTGAAGACTATATAAATAACCTCTGTCAACAGAATATAAAGACATTCTATTCATATATACTGTCACAGCATTGAGAAGTCATTTGTTTGTACATTCAACTTTCATTGAACATTATTAGTACACGACAGTGCATTATTTTAGACAGCAGCAGAGTTTATTATATATATTCTACAAAATATTATTTTTTTGTGATCTGTGCGTTTTTGTGTATTGGAAAAAATGTTTTCAAAATTTGAAGAGATTTTATTCTTCTTGTGAACCAAAGTTTACTCTTGTGAAAAAAAACAGGATTCTACTGGATTATTTTACAACCTTTTGTGGTGCAAATACTTGTTGGATATTAATTCCACTTGAATTTCACTGAGTACAGCATTGAATTTTATTGGTAACTGCTGAATTTTTGTGTTAACATTTCATTACAGTTTATTGAATACTGTTTCTGTAGACACATTCTTAGATATTATAATAACAGCTGGAAAGTTTCTTGATCACTGGATTCCTGAACTTTATTTTGGACTAACTGATAAGTAATTCTGTTTCATTTTTCTGTAAACCAAATAATGTAAAAGATTTTGTATTATTTTCATTTCAAATTATTATTATTAAATTTTAGAATAGTTAAGTTTGAGTTATTGTTGTTGATTCTCAGATTTCTTTCTGTTACCAATATTGTTATTACACATCCTAACAAGAAGTCATTAATTATTTTTTTTATGCCTGTGGGGGCTATATTGTCAGTGGACTGTACATCCATATGTTTGTCCGTCTGTCCATCCCAACTTGTGTGCACAACTCTTCCTACATTATTGAACTGATTTTGATGAAACTTCTCAAACATTATGACTAGCAAGTGAGCATGCACATATTCTAAAATGTTTCATCTGCAACAATTTTAACCAGGTTATCTCCTCTGTACTTGGGTTTATTATGGATTTTCCAATGAGATTCTTGTGTGTGCAACTCCTACAATATTGAACCAATTTTGATGAAACTTCTCAAACATTATAACTAGCAAGTGAAAATGTGCATATTATAAAAATTTTCATCCACGACAATTTTAACAAGGCTATCCCCCCTAAACTTAGGTTTATTATGGATTTTCAAATGAGATTCTTGAGTGCACAACTCCTCCTACATTATTGAACCGATTTTGATGAAACTTTTCAAACATTATAGCTATCAAGTGAGCATGTGCATATTGTAAATTTTTTCATCTGCGACAATTTTAACTAACGTTGTTTCTGCTGAACTTAGATTTATTATGGATTTTCAAATGAGATTCTTGTGGCCACAACTCCTCCTACATTATTGAACCGATTTCAATGAAACTTCTCAAACATTATGACTAACAAGTGGGCATATGCATATTTCAAAATTTTTGAACTGCAACAATTTTATCCACGTTATCTCCTACGAACTTGGATTTATTATTGGTTTTTCAACCTGAACATTCGGAGGTGTATTCTAGGAAGCAGGAAGTGGGGATATTAATCACCTTCAGTGATAGTTCCAGTTCATTCATCCTTATCCTTTCACATAATAATATCTATGGCAGATAACTTATACTTTAAAAACTAGAAAATGCTTATTCTTGTTTTTGATAGTAAAATTAGATTTTAAAGAATGAAATTACTTCTTTTTATACAATATTGATTTTCAGGTGGGATGGTGACTTCATTTACTGTTTTTTTAAATTTGTTTTGAAACCAATAGACAGCAGAACACAAGTAACTGTGGTGCTTTTGTGATTGTACATGCTTTTCATTTGTTACATGCTGACGTTCACCAGATAAAATTTAATGCTCATCAAATGGGAAAACATTTTGTTCTGTGCTTTACTAAAGGCTATTTGATGCCTTTTCCAACCTCATCTAATGCATCAGTTTCAGTTTGACCTGGGTTTCCTCATCTAATGCATCAGTTTTACCTGAAACCCACTTCTTTGTTTAGATTAACCAACTTGTAAACAATGAGTCTTGAAAATGTTGAATATGGATGAAATTCTCTCTCAAATAATAATTTGAGCCCTGAAAATGTTCATGATTTGAAAATTTCATGTTTGGGGAAGATATATTGTGGGACACCAGAACCAATGCCAGGAAGTCCTCTACAGTGGGCAACATAGGTATAAATGATTGACTAAACTTGACATCATCCCTTTGTAGGCAACATAGGTATAAATGATTGGCTAAATTTGACATCATCCCTTTGTTGCGGTCAGGAGATAGCCAAAGATGCAGAAAGTGACCTTAAACACCAATAAATAAATAATCTGAGTATTTAAGGTTGGTTTAATGGCCTTATGAGAAAATTTGCATTATGTATTTCTAAGTTAGGTGTATTTCCTTGTTTTGGACTCGGCATTTATCTGCACAAATTTGTGAATTTTTAAGGCCTGCAAGTTTGAGTTTTGAATCTTTGATTGTCAACTAGAATACATAATCACCAGGTATTTATTGTGAACAAAAGTAATACAATTATCATGACAGTGTCCAGACATCTCCTAATTGCATCAACTGACTATAATGTTGATGCTACAGAGATTCCCTATTGATATTCCGAGAGCCCAGAGGGTTTTAATTATACTATTGCACATGGAAGGTGTTGTTAATATGTATATTCCATATGAACTCTGTGTATAGTTCAGAATTTAGTATGACCCACCAAGAGCAAGGGGAGAGCATTTAGGGGGGAAAATAGGGTAAACAATATGGTGGACATTGGTGAACAAGCAGGTGTGTGTTGTGGAGAAATATAGAGACAATTAGGTATGTATCAGCTCTTACATTGGTAGCAGAGGGAGGTTACGATCCTCAGACCTCTGGGTTATGGGCCCAGTATGTTTCCACTGCGCAATTTGCAGAAATTTGTAAATAGTGTACATAATTTCCAGTAAAAGAGAAGAGGGAGATTGTTAATATGTATATTCCATATGAACACTGTGTACAGTCCAGAATTTAGTATGACCTACCAAGAGCAAGGGGAGAGCATTTAGGAGGGAAAATAAGGTAAACAATAATATGGTGGTTATTGGTGATCAAGCTGGTGTGTGTTGTGGAGAAATATAGAGACAGTTCGGTATGTATCAGCTCTTACAGGTATGATGTCCTCTAGTTGTTAATACCATTAAACTATTGGAAAAAAAAACATTTCTTAAGGACCTATATAAGTAATGGAATTTTGTTTATTTTGAAATTCTCGCCTCTCATATTCCTTAAATTCAGATTAAATATACACAAATTATACATCAAAATGAAGGTTGGGATATATAGAACACGAAACACATATGTAATCAACTCATAGAGTCGTCTGTAGGCACCACTGGTTCCTGGAAGTCTGCTACCGTATTCGCACCAGAACTGATAATAAAACAATATTTAATCAGAACAACTTGTGGCCAAATGTGCTTCATATTTCCAAGAACAAAGCTAGGCATTCAAAACACTTTCGAATACAGCGATAGGTCTGCATTTTGGAAAAGGGACAACACTGTCTGCATTTTTTATTGAAGATGGTTTCCATGCTCGACAGACATGCGCAAATCATTCGTTACCACGAATTTCCATCAAAAAACAAAATCGTAATTCTAAAAAATTTCAACAGGTATCATGATACCTTGCATTGAATATGGCAACTGTGCAATCTCTATCTAATAACAGTATACTGTATGAAGGCAATCTTTTTCATTATTTGATTTTAGACAGCGTTGTTTTTACATGCTTTTTCTGTCTGATGACGTCGACCGGAAATCGAAAGTATACTCATACGTAAACAAAAGCAAAGGCTTTGGAATTTTCCCCAGTGCAGCTCTGTCGCCGTGTTTTGAAGAATTTTTATCCCTAGCTTTGTTCTTGGATATGTAAAGCACATTTGAACACAAGTTGTTTTCGTGAAATATTATTAAATTATCAGTTCTGGTGCGAATACGGCAGCAGACTTCCAGGAACTAGTGGTGCCTACAGTCGACTCTATGAGATGATTACACATGTGTTTCGTGTTCTATACATCCCAACCTTCATTTTGATGTACATTTTGTGTATATTTAATTTGAATTAAAGGAATATCAGAGGTGAGAATTTTCAAAATAAACAAAATTTCATTACTTATATAGACCCTTTAGTTGAGGAGGTACTTCCTCTCTGTTGACCTGATTTTTATGCCTCCGCCATTTTGGTGAGGGCCATTAAGTTTTGCCCTTGTCCCTCCATCTCGAATGTCCGTCCTGAATATGGTTTCCGGACAACAACTTTAGTTTGAACAAAATATAACAAAATTTTATGCATAGGTTTATAGCCACATAATACAGGTTGGGATTGATAGTGGGCTTGGTTCAATGTTTTGGGCAGAGTTATGCCCTTTTGCCAGTGTAGAAGACATGTTGATATTGGTTTCTGGACGATAACTTCAGTTTGACTGATCGAACTGGAACAAAATTTTATACATAGGTTTATAACCAAATATACAGGTTTGAATTGATAGTGGACTTGGTCTGATATTTTTTGGCAGAGTAATGGCCATTTTCCGACATAGAAGACATGTTGATATTGGTTTCCAGATGGTAACTTGAGTTATAAGTGTCAAACTTGGAATATAGCTTCCTGTTGATAATATACCAGAAAGGTTTGATTTTGAGTGTGGTGCAATAATTTAATCTGAGTTATAGCCCGTTTTTATATGCCTGTTTGTTAAAATGGTCGTATTATGTAAATTGTCTGTCTGTCTGTCTGTCTGTCTGTCTGTCTGTCTGTCCGTCCGTCCGTCCGCCGTCCGTCCGTCCGTCCGTCCGTCCGTCCGTCCGTCCGTCCGTCCATAAACAATTGGTTTCCGACTGATAACTCCAGTTTGGATTATTTGATTTCGACCAAAGTTGGTATGTGTATTTCTCTGCTAGTAATGCAGGCCAAGTTCAATCATGGGTTCTGTCCAATTAGTTTATGGAATAACTTAAACATCAGTAACCAAATATCAATTTTTTATACACCTGTTTTATAAAAACAATTGTATTATGTTATGGCGTTGACATCTGTCTGTCCCTCTGTCCGTCCGTCCGTCCATCCGTCCATCCAGGCCAACATTGGAGGTTTAGGGGATATTATTATTAGGGGCTACCTCCAAATTAAGGTAGTGTTAGGGTTAGGAGTGGGGTGGGGTTAGGGTTAGGGGTAGCCCCAGAGCAGGGCTTAAGGTTGAGGAGGGTTAGGTCCTGGGGGGGGGTTAGGGTTGGGATCAGGGGTAGGGTTTTAGATTTAGTAGCCCCTAAACCAAAAAATAGCTCCTAATCCTATTGGTTTGGCTAGGGTGTGGTTGGGTCAGGGGTGGGGTTAGGGTTAGGCATAGTCCCAGAGTACAGCTTAAGGTTGGAGGGGGGTTAGGTCCCGGGGGTGGGTGGGGGTTAGGGTCTGGGGTGGGCTTTTAGGGTTTAGGGTCAGGGTGGGGTAGGGTTAGGGTTAGGGTGTGGTTTTGGGGTGGAGGGGTGGGGTTAGGGTTAAATATAAGTTCTAGGGTGGAGGGGGTGGGGTTCTGGGTAAAATAAGGTTTGGGACATGCAAAATGTTTGTTTGGTAGCTCATAAACCCGAAATGTTGGTCCATTCATCCGTCCGTCCGCCATCCATCCGTCTGCCATCCGTCCGTCCGTCCGTCCGTCCGTCCGTCCGTCTGTCCATCCATCCATCCATCCATCCATCCATCCATCCATCCATCCATCCATCCATCCATCCATCCATCTGTCTGTCTGTCCGGACTTTTTTTTGTTGGACATATTGAGAACATTTTTGGTTTACAGCTTAGTTTTGTTATGGATACTTACAGATCAAATTCCATTCTGCTCAGTTGATTTTTGGTGTAGTTACTGCCCTTAAACTTAGTTACCGTTTCCCAGACTTTTTTTCATTATGGATTGACATATTGAGAACAAATATTATATATAGCTTTGTTATGGATACTTACAGATCAAGTTCAAATTTTGTTTCACTCGATTGATTTTTGGTGGAGTTACTGCTCTTGAAGAATTTTTAGAGTTTTCGAGATTTTTTTTCATTTTCCGGACTTTTTGAATAAGTATAATTAACTAAAATGGAGAAACTGACAGTAAAGTTCAATTGGAACATGAATAATGTTTTATAATTTCTGGAAGTGCAGGCGTATTATGTACCGTCCAACGGTGTCCTCTGGTTTTGGTATATATCTCTTTGAGAACAATGTCTACCTCAAGTTTAATGACCACTGGTTTTGGTATATTTCTCTTTGAGAACAATGTCTACCTCAAGTTTAATGACCACCATTATCTGATGGAAATTGTCAGAGGTATTGCCCTGATGGTCTGAAATGCTTTGTTTCCCCAAATGGAAAATGAAAAAAGAAACTGCAAGTTAAGACAAAAAGGGTGCTATTTCGGGTGTAAAGTAATATAATTTCTGGTGCTTTCAGTTATTTGAATGCCATACTTTTTGAAACAGGACTGTTTGAAAGCCATTCAAATACCTTGCATCTTGAGCTTGTTCCTGTTTGGTGAAAGGACTGTTTGAAAGTCATTCAAATACTTTGCGTCTTGAGCTTGTTCCAGTTTGGTATTGTGAAGTACGTTTTTGAGGCCAAAAATTAAATGTTTTAGTTATTTAGTTATTTTTTGTAAGTATTGTCTGCTTTTGGAGTTGAATAGATTCATAAAATAAATAAATACTCAGCTTTATTGATGTGTTTGCTGATAGTTATTGAATATAAGCACATCAGGGGAGATCACAATACTTGCAAATCACCTTGGTATTTCATGTTTGAGAGTTGGAATTCTTACCCATTTTAGTATTTCATTGATGTCTTCAAACAGGTAAAAATTAAGCCCCACAAAGTAGATCTTCTGTTTCTCAGACCATTTTTTTTATAGAATTGTATGTAAGCGGGCAGCTAAAGTAGGCACCACAAAGTACATCTGTTTCTCAGGCCATTTTTTTTGTTTTTTGCATGTGGGCAGGCGGTTGACTTTTTACTTTATTTTTTATTTTTGCAATTATTTCTTTGCCATCAGAAGTTCATGTTCTTGGTTTATTTTATGTTTTAGACCTCATAATCTACAGAATAGCATGGGTTGTGGTGTATTTTGTATCTTGAGTGCAGGTAGGCTTTGCAATGCCAAAGTATTGCAAAGCCTTGTTGAACTCAAGGGACAAATTTATCAATTTTATTAACTTGGGTAAAATATCGTACATAAACCATTTAATTTTTTATTTTTTTTAAGTTTGCATTGGTTAAAAAAAGAGAGCCTGCGTCAGCCAAAAAACCATGCGGGATGGCATGACAAAGAGATTTTTAACTTTTTTAGGCCTTAATTCAGTTTTTACAGGAACCTGTTTGAGATTCATAGGCATTTGAAATAATTTCTATATTAAATGTTTTTTCACCAAGACTGCCAATTCTGTTCTACAGTGGAAACCTGTGAAAATGCAGTGGCTCAGAAGTTAGATTATCAGACTTAAAACTAAGTGGTCCACAGTTCAGTCCTAACAATGAGAACTGTGTTGGGTCCATGGGCAAGGCACTTAATCCTGATTCCCACATGGAGGCACGGTTGTGCTGTATACTAATGCGTACTGCATGTCGATGGCACACTTGCCCTTAACCATTGCTAACCCTGCATGTACGGAGTTAGTATGTTAAGTAGTCTGACAGTTGTTTGCCCATGCTAGGTGGTTCTATCCATGTACTCCAGCATCCTCCTCCCATAAAACTGTCTGACATGAGGTGATCCTGACTGTCAAGTGTCATTAAACCCCAATAAATACATAAATAAATAGTGGAACCTTGTTAATTAAATTGTTATTTTGCCAATCAAAACTATTCAGTTAACAGGAGTATTTGAATAACAGGGATTTGAGCACTTTCCTGTATTCCTTGTTTGACTGAGCTCATGGAACTCTTGTCAAACAAGATATGATAGACAAAATGACTATATTGTATGTGCTAAAGCCAAATAGGTCTAAAAGCAAAGGTAATTCGGTGATTGTCAGGGTAATTTCTTGACATACTACCAGAGTTTACTCTATAACCTATATTTGGTTAACAGGTCAAATTTGTACTGGTAAATGATTCCCTTTGGCATTGTGTACTAATTCGTACTGCACGACAATGTTGTATTTGCTTTCAACCACTACAAACTCTGATTGTGTTGGTTTACTAAGTTGGAGAGTTTTGACAGTTTCTCTCTGCTGCTCAGTGGTTCTCTCCAGTATCTTCCACCCATAAAACTGTCTTACATGATGTGACTCTGGTTGCTAAAAGTGTTGTTAAACCCCTATAAAAAAGGAAACAAAAAGTCATCCATAAGGGAAAAGCACACTAAGTTCCGTCTAGTTGTCAACAGATCACATATTGAAACAGTTTAACCTCATATTGTGAAGAAAGTACAGATGTGCAAATTGGACAAAAATACATAAGCTAGATGACTTCAAAAGGAGCTGGGTGTGTCAAAAATTTATGTTACATACATGAGAATGATATGCACATACATTATGAATTATTACCTATTGATCCCAAGAGACACATCAGTTAATGTATGTTCATTTACATAAAAATAATTATGTGTTTGCACCTGTTGATTCGGCAGGTGAAGATGCAGTTTAGTATTAAGAAATGTTTGTGTTAGTTGTTGAAAGAAAGTTATTTAGTAATCTCCAACTGATTTATTCAGCTCAATAAATTAAAAACAATTTTTTTTATAAATTCAGAACTGCAGCCCAAATTCCTTGATCCATCATATTGAAATTTTATTTGCTCGTTTGGGGCAATAGCTAAATGTGAGCTATTGAGCTGAGTCATGTTTCAACTGAACATTGCCCCCCCCCCCCCCCCCCCACATGCCCCCCCTCCACCTTTCCCCTTTGCAGTGGCCATCTTGGATTTGCCATAATTCATTGGTGTTTCCTTTGTCATTCCCTACAACCTTATCACTTATCTAATCAACACAATTTTTTTTTGTTGGTTTGAGAAAACATTCCATTGTCATTACTCAAAAGCTATGGGAACTGTGTCCATCTTGAAGTTTGCTTTCAGAACTTTGTCACTACATACAGCTTTCATTCAATCATCTTGAAATTCCATATGCTTTTGGGGACAACTTGAGGTATTGAGTTTCATGGCCATAGCTTGAAGAACCTTGCTGCCATGACTGTGACCATGAAATATTTTGGCACACCCTTAAACAATCATCAAGAAATTACACATGCCAGTTGATATCAGTTTGTAGATGGCAGGAGGGGAATTTGGTGCATATTTGAAAAACAATAAAAACATAGCTGCAATAACATTGATCTACAACAGCAAACACCGGAGCCGGCATCCATTTTATACCATGATTACCTATTCTACTATGTATGAAAAGCCTGTGACATAAATTTTAGCTTTACACACCAACCGTGGTGAACATGCCAGCAGTGGGATTTCAGTAGTTAAGTTTTACACCTACAGTAGAACCACATTCAAGTTGACCTTTGGTGACGTCAACCTGAATGCAAACTTGTCTAAATTTATCGCACATCGCCTCACGAAGAGTGAAATGAAAGTGGCAATTATTTATTACATTTGTAAATGGGTTTACCTCATAAGATGCTAAAAATTAACAAATATGCATTGTCTCATGTTATTGAAGCATCCATAACTTGAAATAGTATGTTATTAAAACGAAAAAGGCTCCGTTTCTTTTTCCATTTCATTTCAGCGATAAAATTAATAGTGGAAGTACCGCCCACTGATGCTCATGTAAAAAAAACAGATTTGCACGTATGTCTGTCTGCTGTTCAGTAAAATCGAGAAAAAATAATAGTGACTCTTAATAATCTGACAATCATAGCATAAATAAAATATACCCAAAGTAGCTTGGCGTACCAAATGTTCACCACTCGTGGTGAACATTTGGTACACCAAGCTACTATGGGCATATTCTATATGTCCAATCATCCTGAAATAACATGTGATGGTTGATAATCAGCATGTATATTAGAGTGATTGAGTTCCCCCTAAATTTTTCTTGCAGTACTGTGATCACAAAAACAGTCTCTTTCTCAGTTGGATAGCAATCGCGATACATACAGTAGGTCGAGATTTCATAAATAAAATATCACGAAATCAAATCCCGAGTGAAGAAAAGTGAATGAAAATAGAGTCTGAGATTGAATATTATGGCCCTGCAAAGCTTTGTAGATTTGATTCAATATTGACACTGTTGGCCTGATTTGGGATCAACATCGACTTGGCTTTCTAATTCATATATTTTTTAATTGGATAACTGAGCTCAATTTTTTTCTTGAAGGGATAATGGAAAATAATTGTCTTTCATGTGCAGAATCATGCTGCAGAAATTAAAGAATATTTTGGTTCAATCGGCATTGTTCCTATATCCCAATAAATTCTGTCTTTTGATTATCAGAATGCCTTGGACAAATAGCCAGGGCAAAGGGTGCACCCAACATCCAAGGTATATGAGAGCATGCAACATCCAGGAGAAAAGGCATGCAAAACATTGCAGGTATTTGGTTTAATTGAAAGCATTTAAAATAGTTACAAATGTTATCAGATTTCCGACAATTCGATCATATTTTGCTGTTATAAATTAAATGGTCAAATAATCAAATGAAACAACTTGAGAAAAATAAAATAAGAGCAAATATCGTCCCCCTCAGTTCCAATGTGTTCTATGTGCCAGTAGGCACACAGAACACATTGGAACTCGGGGGACGATATGTCAACAAAATATTGTTTACTCGTTTCCTTAATGACCCAAGGGATGTAACTCTATCTTGTCTTCTGCATTTGTAAAAACAAAACCATTATTCACGAATTTGGTCTGACTGATTGCGGAGCATGAGAAATGCATCCACAAATTTTTCTCCACTATGTTTCTATTGTGTTTCAAATAGGACAAAAACTTTATCTCCGTCAACATGTATGGTATATGGAGATTTAATACCTGGTTGTCTCATTTAAACACCACCTGCAGCTGTGTGTTTAAAAGCCAACATCCAGGTATTAAATCTCCATGTACCATACATGTTGACAGAGATATCTTATATTCTTGTCTGCCTTACAAGTCAACATTGTTATGACAGTACTTATAAAGTGGAGTGCAGGAATCCCATGCTCCACATTCTAAGTACTTTTGTAACAATGTAACTTCTGACCTCTGCACTCAAGCTACATGCAGCACCCATAAACCACAAGGATATGCATGGTAATTAGGTAAAATAACAAGTGATTTCACAAAAATTGTTTCCGATTCATAATCGATGTTGATGTCGACATTCGGACGCTGATTTGATTGAATTTAAGGATAGAAATTCTGATTTGCTGGGCCCTGATTGTCTCATTTGTTTTTCGACAGGTGAGATTCTATAATGTTGTGGAAAGGAAAGTGGATAGAGAAATTCTATCAGATCATACCCAGTTGTGATCTGGTTACAATTCTTTGTCTGCTTTTTTGATCACAGTACATCTTGCCATGATTGTTGTGTGTATTCAGCATTACCCAGTAGAATACAGGCATTGAAATTATGTTAGGAAAACCATGCATGGACCTACTGCATGGAAAAACACATATGATTGGTGGTCATGTGTCAGTGGGTATTTTTGTTGATGACACAGGAATTCACCTGGGCCAATGGAATGCTACTTTGAGCCATTGAACAGTGTCTCACAAGAAAATAAATAGAACAACAAAGTAATCATGGAATAAATACAGAACACAACTCAAGTAGCATGCAGAAGATAGGAATCAATGTCCCTTGTTGAAGTTTCTTCTTTATTTCACTTGTGCCTACAATGCTCTTGAAAGACCTGAAACACTCCAACTTATGTCATTGATTCCTGTCCCATTACTCCATGCTTGCTGTGTTTTGTTCTAGTATATCTAAAAGCTGTTGAAATTTGTTGTTAAACCCTTCAGCACACCTTGAGGTCTGCTCTTGTCTCTTGATCATCATGAAATTTCTGACTTTTGCATGTGATCTATCACATTTGGTTGTCTTTGTTAGAAAAAGGCCACTGTGGTGATCCTCTTGGACTTTGTATGTTGTTCATCAACAATTTTTTTAGCCTTTCTTAAAGTTTTCCTCAATCAGCTATGTCAAACCTCTTTTATTCTTCTAGGATATACATCCCCCTTCTATGGTTACAAAGTGGTGAAAAGTTCATATTTTAGTATTAATTGATTTCTTCAAAACAGAGCTTGTTGGAATGAGCTCAACCCATTGAGGAGTCATAAACTATATTTTGGAGGCAAAAGGCAAAAAATTCAAATTTGAGTTATTATGCCCCCGACTTTAAAAGTCAAAGGGCTACCTATTGGAGACCTCTGTCCGCCTGTTACACCGTCTGTTCGTCTTTCCATTCATCTGTCTGTCCATCCGTCACAACATTTTCCCTTGTATCTCAGCCACTGCTACCCTGATTTGAATGATATTTGGTGCTATGATAGAGCATCATGAGGGAATGATACCTGTTTAGCATGAGTTTCTTCCACACATTTTTTCCAGAGTTATGGCACTTTTTCACTCTTTCGATTTAGAATTTTTTTGTGTGTCAGGGGCATTGGCAAGCATTACCCTTTCTTGTTTAAGAAATGTTTTTGAAAATGTCTCCAATTTCCTGGTCATGTTTCGTAAAGGGTTGATTTTTTTAACTGTGTTATAAAGTTTAATAAACTTCCTCACAAACACGCGTGTATCATTCCTTGAGTGGAGCCAGAAACCATCTGCAATGCTTAGCATAACAGATGGTGCCTTGTCCCACCGAAGGGACTCATTGGACGATATATAGATCCTCCATATATGGTAAAAGTGGATGTGACTGGACAAGGGTGCAGTAATAGGAATATTTCATGTACTTCTATCAATTTAAGTGGAGTATACTTAACTGAAACAAATTACCAGTGTATCTGCATTGAGATAATTCAACAGATGAACAAAATTAAACAACAAATGCTGACAACTTTTTGAGGGTTAAAAGTTTTCTAATTCTCTTATCCTATTAATGTGGTGTCAAGTTTCCAGAAAAGAAAGGTAAACAGTAGACATGAAAATGATATATATTCTTCATTAATCTTGAAAAGACCAGTTTCAATAGTTATTTCAATTCTTTGCCTTGCAATAATAGTTTTCATTTGCTCATTATCACCCATGCGTAAGAGCACAGTGGGACACTATTTTGATCTTTTTTTAGGTTATTGTGGTTGTAATCCTTTTCTGCTGCATTTAGTCCTAGAAAAGAGAACAGTGTAGGGCCTTTTCAAGGGTGACTATGTTTCTCATTCTGTATTAAACTTTGATTTCTTGTGTACACAGTTTTTCTTGAATTTTAATCTGCCCGAGACATTTCTGTAAAACGACTTCCTGAGTCATTGTTGTAAAATACCCACTTATCAAATTAAAGTATTCAATGATTGGTTACTAATGTTAACCCATACAGCCACAAACTTCCTCTTTTATATTGCCCTGAAAAAGTTACCCTGATTGTATTCTTCTTTGAGAACTCTACTGGTAGGCGGCATATACAGGCAGCCAGCAGTAATGTACAAACACTGTTGAGTCATGTGCAGCTTGTACATATATATATATATAGTAGTTATTATCGTAAAATTAATCTGAAGATTTAGTGGTTAATGTCCTTAACTTTGAGGGTATAGATACTTTTACAGAATGTTTGCTGTGCAACAGTTTATTAGTCCACTGACTTGGTTATGAAATCTGGTCAAGGGCAGCCAAGACCATTTCCAGAAACAAATCCTGCAAAGATTTCTTAATGGTGGAATGCTAAATTATTTTTGGTTGGCGATATTTGTTCACATGACTTAGCTTTGTTATAATTTTTGCAACAGTTATTCTCCCATAAATTGCAACAAGGCAAATCTACACAGACAAGAAATTTCACTCCTGAGACAATGCAAATTACATTCACAGATTATCAAGTTTGTGTACCTGTACTTAAGAATACAGCCCGAATTTGTGTTTCCAGCACTCTACAAGTCAATGGCTGTACTGTGGAACATCGGTTCTGTGGTCACAAGGTTAGTCCTTGAAGCTGAACATAAAACTTGAGAAATAATACTCTGTTTTCTATAAACTTTTTGTTCTCTCTTCCTCCTGACAGTAGGTACTAATTCTACTTCCTCTCTGTTATTTCTCTGAGGATGAACTTGATTTTCTTCACAACGCGTATGAGATATCAAATTGACACAAGTTTGTTTTGTTGAACATAGTGCCAAGCCACAATATCCATGTCTTGTGTCCCTTATGTCTTATCATGGTTGAACTGGGAGCATGGTGGTTCAGTGGTTACGGCATTGAACTTCAAATCGAAGGGTCCACAGTTCGATCCCCAACAGGGGTAACTGCATTGTGTCCTTGGGCAAGGCACTTCATAATGAATGCCTATGTGGGGGGCACAGTGGCGCTGTGTACTGAGTGTACGACACGTCGATGGTTCACTTATCTTCAACCAATGCTAACCCTGCTTGTGTGGAGAGTACGCCGGGGAGTCTGGCAGTTGCTCTCCATTGCACGGTAGTTCTCTCTGGGTACTCCGGCTTCCTTCCACTAAAACTGTCCAACATGAAGTGACCCTGGCTGTCAAAAGTGTCAGTAAACCCCAATAAATAAATAAATAAATGGTGGTTGAACTGTGCTTGATATTCAGTGAGACAAGATTGTTCCATTAACCCTTTACCTAACCTTACAGAAAAAAAGGTGGGTGCTATTCACGAAAATGACATTTCTTTTCAACCTACTCACAATTGTTTACAATTGGCTGTAACATAAGAGCAAGCCCTACTTTGCAACTAACTCAAGCTTTTAGAAACTTTTCCAAACGAGTTGGAAAAGTACTAGAGTGCAAAAGCACGAAAAAGATCAAAAAAAGGGTCGAGCGAGACAAGCGCTCAAAATTACAGGTACTCTCTCTGCACACCTCTTGCGTTTACCGAGCACATACGCAACAACCGTGACATCAATTCCTTTCATTTCCGCCATTTGTACATGGTCGGAAATTTTTGTGACTCGTGCTACTTTGCTGTTTTTTCTTCGTGAACAACTTATTAAAAGTGTTATTAGTGTGCAAGTGGATTGTATCCTTTTGTCAAGCTCGCAAAATTATTATTGATTCATGTTAATTTTTATCATTATTGCTTGTTTCTTCACACTTCATCTTGTTTTTCCCCCACCTGTGAACATGACCTTTGTGCTGTTTTCCGTCGGTGGGAAGCTTGATTACATTATTTTCATTAATATAATGCCAAAGACTATTCCTTGTACCTCTTGACGGGGAGACCGTGGTCTCTTTGTCTTCTGATGTCACTCTTGAGGCGTCTGTTTTCGTAGAGAGCTTCTCCGAGGTCAGCTCGGTGACCCTCTCCGATCTGCCTCCTACACCGTCGACTGTTGCTGAGGAAGTTGTTACTCCAGATCCTATTCTGTCTGATGGTGGCTCTTCCATCTCCTCTGGGGATGGTCTACAGTCTTGGGGGACCAAGGCTGTATCTGCTGGTGTGCTCTCAGCCTCCCCTAGCCTCGTGGCGGGGCTGTGTGGGTTTGCTGTCTGCTCCGTCTCATCTGGCTAGGTTTGCTCCTAGTCGGTTGAGCCGGTTGGTCGCTTCGGCAGCGATTCCTCGCCCCTCGAGTGAATCGTTTATTGTTCCTCCTTCCCTTGCTAGTGTTCCACCTAGCAGGATGGTGTTGGGACGTTGGCATCCAGGGCCTGCTGTTCGGCAGCGGTCAGTGACAGCCTCTGTTAGCTGTCACTCTCGGAACCTTCCTCCGGTGATTCCTCACTGTGTTCCGAGTCTGGGTGTCGATCGATGCTTGCCGTCGGTCTCAGAGGATGGGCAGTTGGGGCCGTCTGCCGTGCAGAGGCCAATGACAGCTTCCTGTCATTCTTGGGACAATCCTCTGGTGTCTTCTCACCATGTCCTAGGTCCAGCTACCGATCGACGTGCGCTGTCGGGCTCTTTAGAGGATTTGCAGGCAGGACCTTCTGTTTCGCAGAGGTCAGTGATGGCCCCTGGGCGTCACAATCGGGACTATCCTCCGGTGTCTTCTCACCGTATCCCTATTCTGTCTGCCGAGCGATGTTTGACGTCGGTCTCTTCTGAGGATTTGGGTTCTTCTACCAGAAGGGTCCATTGGGAGAACACTCCGTCGGGCGATGCTGCTGCGACGGATTCTCCGGATGACCTGCGTCAGGCCATTTTGGCGCTCACCCGGTTGCTTTCTGGCAACCCTCAAGTTGGCCTCCCTGTGCCTCCTGAGGCACACCTCCTTTGGTCGGTTGTCGAGATGTCTCGCCTGGCCCCTTGGATACTGCACAGTATTCACAGGAGGTTTCTACTGGTCAGCCCGAGTTGGGCTACGTCTCCTCTGCTACGGAGAGTGACGAGTATCTTGAAGGTGATGGGCCCTCCTCGTCAGTCTTGGGGCAGGCTTTGGATTTCGTCTTTGGCTTATTGCCGGACGTTCAACCTTCCGACCAGCCTTCTGCATTTTGACTTCTTCGGGTTGCCTGTGTGGGGTGACCTTGACCTTGAAATTGGTGATCTTGACCTTCTATTTCGAAAATGGCCGATATAACCATCTTCTCCCGTGCAAAGCCGGGTATCACCCGCTAGTAGCTTATAAGCCCTCATTGGAATAAGCTTGTTGAGCTTATTCCAATGAGTTGTCGTAAGCTATGTTTTTGAATAAACAAATAACATTTTTTTATTTATTCAAACAATTTTTAGTACGTATCATCTGCTATTCGTGTTGGGAAAAAGGTTAAATTCATTGAGAAGCCATCAGTAATTAATGTGTCCCCTTCTGAAAAGTCTTAATACAGGAGTTTTTGTGGGAAAACATGCGTACTAGCAGCTTATTCTTCTCTGGAAAGGTGGGTACAATAAAATGTAAGCTCCACTGCCATTAATCTGTATATAAATAACACATATACTGATGGAAATAGTTTGTGCATTCATGTGTGTAATGTCATGGAATTTGAGTTAACTGTTTACACGCTTCTGGCGGATATTTCTGCCAGGAAAGCAATAATATTGTCACTAGAATATGAATAACAGACCTTTAGATTTGACTAATTTGGAAGCATCGCCAAGTCTAGTCTATTGCTGTTCAGCCCCATTTAAGATACTTTTTTGTTGTACTGACTGTCTGAAATGCTATTTTTTGGCATCTTGGGGCTTTATTAGGGCCTCAGAATATGTATTAACCCAAGGGGCCTAATTCCAACTTTGATAACTTTTTACAGCAATAGAACACATGCCCTAACATTCAGTGTCTATGCAAACTCGAAGCTACATTATACGCATGTATAGGCAGCCAGGACTTGCCTACAAACAGTTGCAAATTAAAAGGTTGTAGACTGTCCTTTTGTAGCAGAAATATTTAAAATTTCCAACCCATTCACTCTCAGGGTTAAAAGCAGAAAAAACAGACTATACGATGCATTATTCCCTTTAATATGGAAACATTTCTGTAATTTGGTAACACCAGTTACCAAGCCTGGAAATAAACAACAGGGTTTGAAAAACTCAAAATTTGCATAACCTGAAAAAAGCTTATGCAAAATAAATTTGCTTAACCCATTTTACTTTGCATAACCTTTTTTTTGAAATCATGTAATACACAGGTAAGACAGCTATATACTACCTTTTCTTCTCCCCGGGGCTTGAGCCCTGGGGGGGGGGGGGGAGTATAAAACTGTTTTATAGGCTAGTATAATTCATGTCAGAAAAATGAGGGGAAAGAACTGGAACTTGAGTACGGTTTCAGTTAATGGACCACTGTAATACATGTAAGGAAATATACAAAGGCATTTGATAAGGTGTGGCATATGGGGCTCATTCACAAGCCAGAAAAAAATTGGAATTAGAGGTGACTTGTTAAACTTTCTAAAGTCATGCCTTCCTGGAAGGACACAACGGGTCGTAATAGGGTCTGATTTGTCCAGCTGGTTGCCCATTTACTCTGGTGTTCCTCAAGGCTTAATATTAGGCCCACTGTTTTTTTTATTTATAAAAATAACATTACTGAAAAGCTAGTTAGCAGCGTACGACAATTTGCTGACGATACGTCACTTTATTTAATTGTTGAAAACCCACAACTTGCCTCTGAACTGCTTAACCGCGACTTATCCACAATTGAACAATGGGCTCAAACATGGTTAGGGGAATTTAAACCACAGAAAACTGAAACCATGTTAATATCACGTAAGACCAAACCTACTGCTCACCCCCCTCTCTATTTAGATAGTACTCAAATAAGTGAAGTGACCGAACATAAACACCTAGGTCTAATTTTAAACAATCATTGTACTTGGAATAATCATATCGAACACATCACATCTAAAGCATGGTCAACAATCGATATGATGAAAAAACATAAATACTCCCTCGACCGTAAGGTATTGGAGAAAATTTATTTTGCATATGTAAGGCCTCTTTTTGAATATTCTGACACAGTGTGGGATAACTGCATGGAAGATAATATTGCAGACATAGAAAAAATTCAAATCGCTGCAGCGAGATTAGTTATGGGTGCGATTATTAGTGCTAGTAAAGCTACTTTATACACTGAAAGTTGTCGGGAAACTCTCCAAGATAGATGCAAAAAACACAAACTTGTTCAATACTTCCACATGCACCACAACATGATGCCTCCATATCTTGCCAATAAGGTTCCCCCATTGATATCGGCCATCAGCCAGTCCTACCAACTTTGTAACAATACAAATCATCGTGTCCCATTCTGCATCACTCGGTTATACCAGACATCCTTCATTCCTAAAGTCACACGTGACTGGAATAATATCCCATTAGATGTATGAAATAATAACTCTGTATATCAGTTTAAGATGTGTTTACATAAGGACAAGCGTCGACTGCCCTCCTTCTTCGGTGTAGTGAAAATGCGGGGAGCGCGGTGGCTCAGTAGGTAGAGGTGCAAGCTGAGAGGTCCTCAGTTCGAATCCCACCTGCGGCAACCGCGTTGTGTCCTTGGGCAAGACACTTCATCTCCATTGCCCGCGTGGGGGCACGATGACGTCGTGTACTAAGGCGTACTGCACGTCGATGGTACACATGTCTTCAACCAATCTAACCCTGTCTGTGCTGCAGTGCGGAGTTACGATGTTGGGGAGCTGGCAGCTGCTCGTCGTTGCTCGGTGGTTCTCTCCGGGTACTCCGGCTTCCTCCACCCATAAAACTGTCACGGTCATGATTAGCCATTGTGCATAAATATGTGACCTTAAACATCAATAAATAAATAAATATAGTGAAAATGTGCCGAGCTCAGATCTATCATTGTAGATTACGACTTGGATGCAGTTTGCTTAATGCACACCTCTTCTGTAATAACCTTTCCAATTCACCGTATTGCTGATGTGGGGAACTCGAGACAACGAGGCATGTCCGCCCTATGCTCTGTTACTTAACGACACGTTAGGTATGCTTCCAGAATGTGTAGACTTTGATGCCTTGTTATTTGGTTCCATGCGTCTTAATACAGAAGAGAACCATATGGTTTTTGAAGCAGTCATGACTATATCTTACAAACTGGCTGCTTTACCACATAAGTTATCGTTATTATACCCCCGCAAACAAAGTTTGGGGGGGGTATATAGGAATCCCCCTGTCCATCCGTCTGTCCATCTGTCCATCCATCGTAGTGCAACTCCTCCTAAACCGTTTGAAGAATTTTCATGAAACTTTACACAATGGAAGAACTCCATATGGGAATGTGCATGAAGCAATATAATTCCGTTCTGACTTTTGCAAGGGGAGATAATCTGTCCGTCTGACCATCCTTGTAAGCGCAACTCCTCCTAAACCGTTTGAACAATTTTCCTGAAACTTTACACAATGGAAGAACTCCATATGAAGATGTGCATGAAGCAATATAATTCCGTTCTGACATTTCAAAGGGGAGATAATCTAATTTATACCATCTGTCCATCCTTGTAAGCGCAACTCGTCCTAAACCGTTTGAAGAATTTTCATGAAACTTTACACAATGGAAGAACTCCATATGAAGATGTGCATGAAGCAATATAATTCCGTTCTGACATTTCCAAGGGGAGATAATCTAACTTATACCGTCTGTCCATCCTTGTAAGCGCAACTCCTCCTAAACCATTTGAAGAATTTTCATGAAACTTTACACAATGGAAGAACTCCATATGAAGATGTGCATGAAGCAATATAATTCCGTTCTGACATTTCCAAGGGGAGATAATCTAACTTATACATTTCAGGCGCGGGGGGTATCCCTTTGTGAGTTTGCTCACAGTACCTCTAGTTCCCTTTGTTATGGGAAGATCACCTGTGTGAGGAAATATGCCCCCCCTTCCTGGCTTATAAAGATATTCATAATCTGCTTGCTAGCTCAGTGATATGTCAGTGCTGCCCTGCAGACAAACTTGTGAATGTTTAGTGATAATTTTCTTTTTCCGACTCTTTCTCTCTTTATCTCTCATTTATAGAGAACTCAGTTTGATGTGTATTTTTTCCATATCATTCCTGTAATCAGTGTGTGACGTCATACCAATATGTTATATGCAGAAGAGAATGTGAACATACCTGATACCTCTGTCATCATTCAACTATTTTTGTAATTTTATTCTATCTGGAAATGACCTCGAAAAAGCTTAAAGGTTACTGTTGGATCCAATTTATTGTACCGATGTGCATACTATACAAGTTTAATGGGAATAAATATTGTTTAAACTAAATATACACTGGATGAAAATTTGTCTATTGACCTGTCAAACACAGAAAATCAAGTCTTTGGGATCCAGTGGTGGAGCCATGAGGTTTCTAGGGAGCCCAGAACGCTACCCCCCCCCCCCCCTCCCCCATGCCCCCACCACACACACACATACACAATTCCACCAGTTGGCTCCTCCCACCCCCAAATTTGTATTGAATTTTTTTTATTTCCTTTCCTTAATACAAATGCAGCACCCTCAATTCAGAGATTCCACCGCCACCCCTCACTCTTCACCAGCATCCCCCCTCAACCCCCCCACCCCTCCAGGATTTCAGACTGTGGCTTCACCACTGGTGGGATCTGCCTTGTTCTGTCAGATTTCAGGCTTTGTGAAGATGCAAAAATATACAAGAAAAGCTAAGCTCTTACCATGGTTTTGAGGGATAATATGCAATTGTGTTTATTTTGGTGATTAGACATCCCTCCAAATATACAAAAACGTCTTTATAGTTCCTGATTCAAACACCAGTGAAATAGAAGAAACACAACACAAATCATATGTCTTATGATTTTGTTAACTTTTATTGAAGTAAGTCATGATATTCGAATCACTTTTGTTGGTTACTCACTCCAATGTTTCCACCAATATCTCTCCTAATTTTGACTGTAAAGGTTTGTTTTTTACAGAATTATTTCTTTTTCCAGTTTTTTCAATTATTCTTTCACACATCTGAATTACCTCCAGTCCAGGCAAATGTAAGGCAATTTGTTTGAAATACCTTTTCTATCTTCCATGATCCACTCAGCTTTTTTATAGTAGTTGTTAGTACAGTAAACTGAAAACTCGAGACTCAAGTTTGCAAAACAAATCTGGGGTCTCAAAATCAAGGAGAATTTGTCCCCCGATCATAAGGTCAGGAGATGGCATAAAAAATTGGGAGCCTCCTGCCAAAATCATGAAACTTAACATGTCTGCTGAATCAGTAATCAGATATCGCTCCGTGTTCTCGTGTGATTTTTTGCTCGAACAGAAAAAAGGTTATGTCAGTCTGACCTTGCATGAATGGTGCATGAACGAAACAAGCGTTTTTCCAGCCCTGTATAATCTGTCATTTGCAGAATGAGGTGTCCAGAGGGTGAATTTACTGATGTCCATACAATGGGCTTGATTCCCCCAATTTATCCTCTAGGTACAGTTCTTTCTGTTCAGGCTTGAGACCGTGATTCAGATTGAGGTTTACAAACGGTAACTTTAGTAAATGCTACCCTGCTGTGCAGGGTAATATCATCAAATTCACCATCTGGGGGTCTTCATTCTGTAGATGATAGTCTGCTCCTTTCTAGGCTTGCACCAGGATGAGTTGGGTGGAATTTAAAGGCTGGATAATCCTCCTTTTGATTGACAAAATGCATCCTTGTAAATTGGATCAATCATTTCATTAATCGTACACATTATTAAGTTGTCCATTGTGTAGGGACAGTCTCAAAAAACATTTCATCAATATTGCTATGTCAAACTTTCGGCCTCTTGGCCTTCTTCAAGGACCATTGATAAATTTTCAAACTACATCTCCACGCTATACTAAACAACAATCAACATTGAAAAGAAAACTATCACACAGTTTCATTAGAACGTTTGACGTATGCCGACGTAATACATGACGTGCTGTGAACATGAATGCCAGATTAGCAATATATTTACGTTATAGCGAGATTATAATAAAACTACAATGTTCTTGCTTCAGAATCTTAGCAACCAGCCCTTGCGTAGCACTGCCGAAGGAAAACTAAATTAAACACCCTATTAAACCCATTAGAGGGAACCAGGAATTGAAGAAGAAAAAGAAAAAAAAAGGGGAGCTAGGTAGGTGGTGGGTGGGGGGAGGGGGTATAACACAGATACATGCATGGTGGTTATTAAAAGGCTGAAAAATACATGCTGTGGCGTGGGTACAAACCCTACAGGACAAATTACCTAATTATCCAATACAGATCATTACCCTGGGCCTCAGCACGGTCACCCACCACCCTTGGCTCAACTGGGCTAAAAGCCCAGCTAGGTCCAAGGCGGTAGGTAGCCCTACTGTGACCAGCGGCAGGGGTCCAAATGATGAACAACAGAACAGAGAGTCTAATGTTATCTAATAATTACAGCACAACCACTGCAGTACAATCCACCAGTGGGCACCACACCCACACATATTATCAAAATACGAAACGCCACGACACCAAGCGAAACCACTATCAATGAAGCACCTGGCGCTTCATGGACAGAAACCACAGTTTTCTAGCTCCAATCACGTCCGCGGGCAAAACGCCCATTAGCGGACCCCCATCCCACCCACAACGGCTGCACTGCAACTTAATATACATTAAACGAGGTAACTATAGGCTAAACTAGGCAGAAGGTAGGGGCACAGGGGTAGTAGAACGTGCCCCCTAACCAAGACGATTCCACTCAGTATGTGAGTTCCTCAATACAATCCACAGACGAGGATTTCCTCATTACCAGTGACTTGTGTCCGATCCAATGACATCCACATCCGTACGGCTATAACAACAAAGTGTAAATACTGAAAATTAAATACAGTGACGTATGCATAACCACGATCGGGGCAAATAAGTCGTGGGTGGGGGCGTTCTGCCTGCGGACGCGATTGGAGCTAGACTGCTGTGGTTTCCATCCATATTATTTCGATAATATGCATGGGTGTGGTTCCCACTGGTGGATTCCACCCCGTCTGCAGTGGTCGTTCTGTAATTATTAGGTAACATTAGACTCTCTGTTCTGTAGTTCATCATTTGGACCCCTGCCCCTGGTCACAATGGGGCTACCTACCGCCTTGGACCTAGCTGGGCTTTCAGCCCAGTTTAGCCAAGGGTGGTAGGTGACTGTGCTGAGGCCCGGGGTAATGGTCTGTATTAGATAATTAGGTAATTTGTCCTGTAGGGGTTGTACCCATGCCAATGCATGTATTTTTCAGCCTTTTACTAACCACCACCCCTCCCGCATGGATCTGTGTTCTCCCCCCCCCCCCCTTTTTTTTAATTCCTGGTTCCCGCTAATGGGTTTAATAGGGTGCTTAATTTAGTTTTCCTTCTGGCAGTGCTCTGCAAAAGGCTGGTTGCTAAGATTCTGAAGCAAGAACCTTGTAGTTTTATTATAATCCCGCTATAATATGGATATATTGCCAATCCGGCATTCATGTTCACAGCCCATCATGTATTACGTGGGCGTACGCCAAACGTTCTAACGAAACTGTTTGATAGTTTTCTTTTCAGTGTTGATTGTTGTTCAGTATAGTGCGGAGATGAGGTTTGAAAACTTATCAACGGTCCTTGAAGAAGGCCAAGAGGCCGAGAGCTTGACAAAGAGCAATATTGATGAGATGCATTTCATTAATGTTTTTTGGGCTTCGTTTGTTTCAGTTTTTCCATCAGTTCCAGTCATGGCTGTTTTTACAGCATGACTGGATTTAATGCAATAGTCCCCAAAATACTTGACAGGGTAATGGTTAAACATGCCAGGAGAAGTTATGGAAAGTTATGGACTTCAGTTTTTCAAAAGGGGCAGGAACTATGGTATTGTCTGTTATTTGAGTGACCTTTTTTTGTGTTGTCCCAGTAAAGGTAATGGCTGCTAAGAAACAAATGAAATTAATCTTCTGTTTCCAGGTATAGAAGGTACATGTATTTTTAGAATACAGTTCAGCCCTGATAATTGAATAGTGAATTGCAAAGAATTGGAGAATATTCAATTTACAAGAATTTGGTCATTTTCCACTGTTCTAGTGATGAACTAAGCTGCTTTTCTGTGATATTTTATCAGTTATGTTGGTCGTATGGAGGTCAAACAGATATTTTAACGTGAAATTCAGTAGGTGGCAAAGTTATTCTCTGAAAGATTACAAGATTTTTCCTTCAATTAACGGGCATTTATTCTACAATCTACAAGCGGTTCACTGTATTATAGTAAGTAGAAGGTAGAATTAATTCCTGTAGATGTAGAGTGGAAGGAGCCCCTCCTCTCCTCTCCCCCACCCCACCCCTCCATAAAAAGAAACACAACAGCAAAAAAAAAAAGTCAACAGCTTTTTGTGAAGAGAAAATGGGATTTTTTTTCCCTGATGGTTGAGTGTTATTCTCTTGCCTCCCTTGATTTGATTTTAAAGTTTGTGTCCCTTGGAGTAAGTAAATATATTGTGCTTATTTCCTTGAATACCAACCAGATTCCAAAAAACTTTATTCTGTTTTCTACTGTTGAATTTATAAAGATTATATATATATATATATATATATATATATATATATATTAATAAAGATTATATGTGACAGTTTATACCATAAATAGACATTTGTTCATTCAATTGGAGCTGGAGATAAATTTGTTTCATCTAGACATGGTCAACAAATTTAAAATGTGTGCCATGGCGTTAACACTGAAAAAAATTTATTTGTAGTAGCTCTGGCATCACAAATAACATTACATTTGCACAAAGTTGTTGTGATGCAACTTTTTATAATAATAATAATTTTCAGCCTAAAATCCACAAAAAGTGCTCTTTGGCTTTACAAAAAAAAGCCAATTATTAATTATTGTTTTGAATCAGAGACAACAGGAAAAAAGAATTATTTGATGAACGAGAATAACAAAAAAATAACTATATGGTGTAAATTTCTATACCACTCATCGCATTAATTATTTAACCCACTTACAAAGGCTCACAGATTAAAATCCATCTATCCATCCATCTTTTCAATCTTTTCATCCATCCATCCATCCATCCATCCATCCATCCATCCATCCATCCAAAAGTTTGTTTCAGTAAAAACTTTAACATTAGTTATTGGATTTTGATTAGTTACAGTGAGCTGCTTTATATTAAGTTACAGTGTCTTGGACAAGTTTGATAACTGCCACCATTAGGCATAAAAAAAAGTTAAAAATGTTTCTCAGACCCTCCTGCATGGTCGTTTTGGCTGCCGCATACTCTCTTTTTATAACCAATGCAAACTTAAAAAAAATAAAAATTAAATGGTTTATATACTGAGTCAAAAAAGAAAGTTTAATAGAAACAAAAATGAAAAAATAGCACAAGGGATGAAATATAGTTCTAATGTTGCATGTTTGTGGACAAGAAGTCATGTAAAGAGTTTAATGACATGTTGTTGTCCACCCAACCGTATACAATTTTGTTACGGATTTAAAAATAGCATGTGCTACCCGAGAATGTCAAATGGAATGGGTGACAGATGATTTTCTTTGTGTTATGTTGTGCTAGAGAGTCTGGGTTATTGAGAAAACACGCTAGTTTTTGTCTTCCAACATTTAAAAAAATGCCAAGGTTAACCGAAAATCAGAGATTGCATGCCATTGGTATGCATGAGGCTGGGATACCTCCAGATGAGCTCGCTGCTGAGTTCGGAGTCACTATGGCCACTATTTACCGTCTCATTGGAAGGTATAGAACCACTGGATCTACAGCCTACCGACAGTGTTCAGGTTGACCAAGAGTTACAACCCCTGCACAAGACCAATACATCAGGATGACTCACTTGCGGGATCGCTTCCTTCCGGCGATGAGGACAGCAGCAATTACTCCTGGTAGAACTAACAATAGAATCAGTGCACAAATTGTCTGCAACAGACTCGGTGAACACGGCATCCAAAGTAGGCGTCGATACCACAGACCAATCCTTACCCAATGTCATCGAACCGTCATACTGGAATGGGTACGTCAGCGTGTTTTCTGGACTCAGCAGCGTTGGTGCACAGTCCTTTTTAGTGATGAATCATGATATTGTCTATGGCATGCTGATGGTAGGGCAAGACTGTATCGCCGACGAGGAGAACGGTTTTCTGATGCTTGCATGTGGAAATGCGACCGTTTCGGCAGGGTAGCATAATGGTTTGGGCAGGAATTTCCTTGCACCATTGAACGCAGTTGATCTTCATCGATTGTTTTCTGAATGGACAGCGATATAGGGACAGAAATTCTTAACGCTGTTGTTGTCCTGTTGTTCAACGCTAATGTTGGATTGCAGTTATTCCAGCAAGACAATTAATGCCCGATGTCACATGGCGTGTATCTGTCATGACTTTCTTCATGAGTAGAGCATCAAACTTATTCCCTAGCCCCCACTTTCGCCAGATTTGTCACAAATCGAGCATCTTTGGGATCAATTGGACGGTCGGGTACGCCTTCATGATCTTCAGACGTTAGACGATTTACGTAATGTTCTAAGGCAGGAGTGGAACACAATACCACAGGGTGACATCCAGAGACTTATCAGGTCCATGCACCATCGATGTCTTGCCATCCAAGAGGCAAATGGTGGACATACACGCTATTGACCGCATGTGCAAACTTTTCATTTCTCCCCATGTCTGAATTGCGATGTCATGACATGACGCTGGCAACAGAAAGAACATGAAATTATGCAAATTCATACAGCTAGACTCGAAATATGAACTTAAAATAATTTGTTTGGGATTAAAATCAATAATACTAAAAAAATTGCTCCTCAAAGTTTATTATACTTTCTTTTTTGACTCCGTATATTTGATATTTTACCCAAGTTAATAAAATTGATAAATTTGTCCCTTGAGTGCAACAAGGCTTTGCAATGCTTGAACATTACAAATCCTTTTTGGACTCAAGGGATGAAATACACCACCAACCATGCTATTCTGTAGATTATGAGGCCTAAAACATAAAACAAACCAAAAACATGAACTTTTGATGGCAAAGAAACAATTATAAAAACTAGTACTGAAATGGTTAACCGGATAATCGATTTGAAACTAGTTAGCTACCTAACCAATTAGAAAAAACCATCAACCAGTTATCCGAATTATCGATAGTGATCATCATTTTACACTTAAAATGTAGTAAATCTGCTGCTTCTCCTTTGTCATAGATTACACCTCGAAGCCACATTGAATATATTGAGAAATAATCAACTTTTGCATTCAAGACTTCGTCAATGATCGGCAGTTTCCGTGAGTACCAAGTAATCGCAGAAACTATTCCGTAGTATGTATACAAACGAACGTTGTTGAGTACTTGACCAGCTTTCGTTTGTATACACACTACGGAATAGTTTGAGAATACTGCTTTCCAATTCTTATAGTTTTCATCCCATATTCGGTGAAATAATGGCCACGGATAACCGGATATTATCTGGTTATAGCTCTCGGGTAGTCGGTTGCGAAAATGAGCCAACCATTTCAGCCCTAATAAAAACTAGAGAAACAGAATTTACTGCATCCAGTAAATTCAAGTCTGTGTGAAAAGGGTTAAAGCATCAGAAATAAACAAAAAATAGAAAGAGAATTTATGGAGGCTTATTTGTGGAGGTGAAATATTTTTAAAGAAATCAGAAGTTGATTTTCGTTAATAGTATTTAAAGATATTCATACAGGAATCAGATATAGGCTTGCCGCGATTATGAAATTCCATAGTCAATTAATCAGAGCCCAAAATCGATGATTAGTCGACTTTTTTTACCACGTTTTTTTAGCTCATCTTGACAAAGTCGAGCTGAGCTAATCTAATCGCTTCCCATCCGCCGTCCGTCGTTCGTCGTCCGCCAACACCATGTTTTGGTCTTCTCCTCCAAAGCCACTGGGCCAATTCAAGTGAAAGTTTGTGTGAGTGATGGTCCCAAAGGGGCATTTCATTTTTGTTCAACTCAGTATGCCCAGCCCCATAGGGAGGGAGTGGGGGAAAATGCTCCAAAATATTTTAAAAATCTTCTTCTGAAGAACCAGTGTGTACAATGACTTGATATTTGCTATGGAGCTTCCATATGAGGTGTAGAATCAAGTTTGTTCAAACGAAGTTCGTAAAGTAATATTTGGCTTTGTAATAGAAGGGGTAAGATTTTTGGCCCCGCCCAAAATTTCTATTTTCTGAATCGATGATCCGGTATGAACCAAATTTGGTTTGTGGTAGTATTGGGTCATAAGTACTTGACCCATGCAAAAAAAAAAATTTCCGCATCCCCATGGGAACCCTGGGAGCTAAAAATAGAAATATTTTCAAACGCCCATATTTCCTCAACCCCACGGAACAGAGAGCTTTTATTTGGTATGAAGTATCCTTATGACCAGTAGAATTGAATGGTAAAAAAAAAATTGCCATCGGTTATGTTAGGGTGTTCTGTAATGGGCATCGAAAAAATGCGGAGTCAGCATATTTGCAAAAATTTTAAAAAATCTTTTCTCCAGAACCAATCATCAGAATCTTTTGATATTTGGTATACAGCTTTCATAGGGGGGGGGGGGGGCAGATAAAAGTTTGTTGAAATAAAGCTCATTGGTTCATATTTGGGCTCTTTACCGGAGCCCGAAGTTTTAACATAGGGTAATATGGGGAATATTCTTTAAAAATCTTCTTCTTCAGAACCACCATTCAGAATCTTTTAATATTTGGTATACATCATTGTTATGAGGGTCAGATTCTAGATTGTTCAAACCAAGTCCCTAGGTTAATATTTGGGCTTCCTATGGAAGCCCAAATTTTATCTTTGTTCAATATGGAGGGTAATTTAAAAAAATCTTCTTCTTCAGATCCATCAGTCAGAATGCTTTGATATTTGGTATGCAACATCTCTATGGGGGTCAGATTCAAGTTTGTTCAAATCAAATCCCTAGGTGTATATTTGGGCTCACTATGGTAGCCGAAATTTTTACTTAGTGCAATATGAGAAAATTTCTTTAAAAATCTTCTTCTTCAGATCCACCAGTCGGAATGCTTTTATATTTGGTATACATCATCTCTAGGGGGGTCAGATTCCAGGTTGTTCAATTTGAGTGCCTAGGTTAATATTTGGGCTCCATATGGGAACATGAAATTTAACTTAGTACAATATGAGGGAATTTCTTCAAAAATCTTCTTCAGATTCACTTGTCAGAATGCTATCACATTTGGTATACAACATCTCTAGGGGGGTCAGATTCAAGTTTGTTCAAATCGGATCCATAGGTCAATATTTGGGCTTGCTATGGTAGCCCAAATTTGAACTTAGTGCAATTCGAAGAAATTTCTTTACAATTTCTCTTCTTCAGATCCAACAGTCAGAACGCTTTCATATTCGGTACACTACATCTCTAGGGAAGTCAGATTTAACTGTGTTCAAATCAAGAGCCTGGGTTAATATTTGGGCTCTCTATGGGAGCCGAAATTGGCCATTTTACTGAAGAATTAAAAAATTTGTATTCAGTACCCTCTAGAGGTACTAAGATTAATCCACATAGGTTGTATCAAGGGGCTTCATAGGGGAGCTCTACATTTTACTTATGATCAACTGAAGAAAAGGCGTGATGCCCAGATTATTTTTTTCACTCCTGAGGGACTCAAGGATTGACAGTGTAGCCTATGGAGATGGCTTGCTTAATGTAGACTCATTCTTGGACTCTGTTTAAATTGTGTTCTGTACAAGATGAGCGCTTCAAGCCCCGTGGGGCCTCTTGTTTTAACAAAGGGTCGACTAAAACGAGATGGCTGAATGGTCCTAAAGGGAGGTATAACCGGGTGTGTGGCCATGTACATTTCAAATAACATGGTGACATAGT
Source organism: Pictodentalium vernedei (assembly GCA_031216915.1). NCBI lineage: Eukaryota > Metazoa > Mollusca > Scaphopoda > Dentaliida > Dentaliidae > Pictodentalium > Pictodentalium vernedei. Next base: position 248,889,736 of record CM062294.1, on the reverse strand, counting down.
CAACGATCCATCATTCCCACATTATAAGGCTTGTTGAATGTCGGAATGAACGTTTCGTTGACCATATTCTGTTAAGTTGGTCGATCGTCTGCCATATCGTTAAACAGTAATACACTCTGACGCCCGAAATTCAGATGAAACATAACAGTGAGCAGCCAGAAGGAACTAGGCCTGATCCGAGGGAGAGGGATTTTGCAACTTACAAGGACTATTCTGCTGGACCCTGTAAGGGCAGTAAGGATGAAAAAAGTCACACCCTCCCCCCCTCCCCTTCCACACACACACTCATTTTAATTTATCAATGGTGGGAAACGTGATTTTTGGATTTCCAACACGAAAGAGTGACCCAAGGGAGCTAACTCTAGTTTTGTGATGCAAAATAGATTAAAGTATTTTGTGCTACAAAACTAGAGTTAGCTGAATCTTGATCCATCATTAGTTTCATTTTATGTTGTTCAAAATAAAAGACTTGTAAGCAAAGAATGGTTATTGGAAACGATGTTGTTTAAAATACGGACATGTTGTTGACATGACAAGAGCAGTAATACTTGAAAATAACTTTCATATTTTCCAAAAAAAAATCATTTAAGTGGGAGGTAATTAGAAAAATGACGATTTATTTGAGGGGGGGGGGGGGGGTGGGGGCTGAGGCCACCCTCCTTTACCTCCATATGATCTACCACTGTCGTTTATTTATATCCAGAAAAGTTCCCATCATGTATATACAGCGTGATCACGTTCTGGCAAGGAGTGATGTCGTTATACACCCGGAGATAAAAGTCGACTTTCAAATTTAAAGTAGATCAATCGGCATGACCAACGATTAGTCACCTTTTTGCATAATCACGACAAGCCTAATTAGATAAATGTTTCCAAGAAACCACAAAAACATTTTTGTGCACAGCATTAAAAGGGTTCGGTCAAGGAATCAGAAATGGACAATTTTTGCTCTGTCACTTATTTGAATGATGCTTAGAGCAGTAACATGAGTATGGAAAGGGTTAACATTATTCTCACTGAAATAAAATCTTTGGAACCCCCAATGAAGTCGTGAGAGGGTTAAAAGCATTGAACTGAATAATTTATACTTTATTTCCTTGCAAAGCAAAGGGTTTCTCTCAACTTGGTTTGAGAAACTGACATCTGATTATAATAGCAAGATAACATTCAATGGATCAGGTGATGGATGCTCGCCGCTATGAGGGGGAGACCATGGTTTGGCCCGTCGTAAAAAAATTTTTGGCATAGTCAACAACATCCATCGCATCCCATTTCATCATTATCCTCCAAGTGAATCCTGTTCTGTCAGACTGATACTTTTGATATTCTAAGAGAAAGTGCTCCTGGGCCTCCATTACTCCCAAATTACACTTTTGGCACTCCTTGTTACTGTCTTTCCGAATTTTCCCCCTAAGCTCCTGCAACCTTGACCTCATTTTGAACAGCAGTGACCTCCCGAAGGTGCCATCCAGGTACTGCTCAAATGCTGACTTTTCTTTTTCACACAGACAGCCCAAAGACCTGTTTGCTTTGACTATTCTCATCAAGTTCGGTTACTCTCCTTCACGATTCTTTCCCTGGCAAATGTTTATCTTGGGTTGTGCTCTATTCCAGGTCAGTGATCGCTGTTGAATAGTTTTCCATCCACTTTTTCAAAGTAGCCCAACCCATCCAGTTTTAATATTAGAATCCCAACTATTCTCAAATGTCATTTTACACCACCAGCTATCATTGAGATTAACCAAATGGTTCATGTAATACAATGTCATTAACTCTATGTAATATCTGAGCATTTTTGTACCATTGTATCGTGATGTTATAAATATTAAATGTAACACTGCACAAAAAGCCTGAGAAACAAGTCTGACATTGTGTAAATATATCAAAAATATAATAGTGCATATAAAACAAAATTAATAAAACTTTTTAAAAATTTATATGCTTATCTTATAAATGTCTTGCTTAATGTGAAATAAAGTAAATTTCACTCAAGCAGTTAACCGTTTACCCAACGAATCGGCAACATACGCCCGTGTAATATGCAAATTCAGCAGCAGAAAAAATACTATTTTTCAAAAGATTTCAACAAAACCATATCATATTACCCCTCTTTGGAACAAGCTCGTTGGGATCGTTCCAATGAGGGGTCTCATGATATGGTTTTGTTGAAATTTTTGGAAACATTTTATCACTTCACAGCAGCCATGACCAGATTTTTTTAACAAATTCAAGATGATAATAAGCAGGTTAAAAGTCTATGATAATTAAGTGCCCTAATACTTCACCGTGCTAATATAGAAATCAAATCTCTAAAACCAAGTTTGTAAAACTCATTTTTTATTTCCTTATTTTCTTTAATTTCTCGTAGATTGAATACTGCAAGTTGCTGAAAAACCTTGAGGGGATGGGGGTGAAAGAAATTGAGCAATGTATTTTGTAAAAAATAGAAATAAAAAAGAAAGATTAATATTTTTGTTCCATTTACCTTAGTGATGAACCGATATGGTAAACAAACCATCGGCCGATATCAATGTTAAAAATTTAATAATCGGCCGATACCGATGCCGATTCCGATGTTTTAAATTCCGTGAAAATATGTGAATAACTTGATCGAACCCTGCAAAGTTGCAATTAGAATGTCAATGCGGGGTTGTGTTTCTTGGTTCCTGGTAAACTCTCCACCAAATCAACTCCCCAGACAATTTATCCGATCGTTTTGTGCCGTCCATTCCTCAGTGAGAATAACGGAATCACCCGTGTCAGATTGACTCTCCCTGCATGGAATACTACATATTCTCCCAATAAGATTAAATCCCATATATTTCAAACTCATAGCAATCCTGTGGGAACTCGTACACAGGCCGACAGACACTGTCCTGACTCTGGATAAATCCGACTTATTCCTTTCTTCTCATATCGGTCATAAGCCCAATATTCAATATGTACGTTCTGAATAGACCTCTCCATTTTGAAAATCATGTGATTCTGCCCCGCCATGGAAGGGGGCTGGACGTTTCGTACACAGCAGTTTGGGACGTTTCGTACACAAACTTGTAGGACGTTTTGTGCACAAGCTACGACGTTTCGTACATGGGGTTATGACTGCCTTCAGTGCCTTGAGCCAAGTAAAGATAACCCTGTATGTAAAAATATTTTACATTGGATTATAATACCTTAGTCTATTATTTCATATAAAAAATTCTTAAAAACCCTATCAAATTTTCCTGTGTACTAGTGATGATATATGTACGAAATGTCTTCTTTTGTATACGAAAGTCAGTATACGAAATGGGATCAGGGACAACCCTCCCCAGGGACAACCTGTCCCACGCCTATTTTGGGGGCGGGTTGTCACACTTTTTGGGGCGGGTTGTCCCGATCTTTTTCTAATTTTTGAAGAAAAAGTTTTTTGGGGATAGTAATATATAAAAAAATTTTTACTCACTTTTTTATCGAAAAATTATCCAATTTTATCGAAAATTATCCACAATCCACAGTGATCCTGTTAAAACATCCCAGTATGACTGAATTAAAGTAATAATAGTTCTATACTGAACTGGTTGCATGTAGAGACCAGTCAGAAGTGATGTGTTGTTTTAGTCATGTTGTTTCAGTTGGGTACCCTCTAAGGGGAATGATATTTGTTTGATGCGAAAAAATCAAATGACCATACATGTTGTTTCAGCGTGATATGGATTCATCACAGCGTTTATCGCTTTTCCTTTATCTAAGACTAGGACAATAAATGTGCTTTTTAAGCTGATAACAATCATTGACTCAGATGAAGCCATGGACACGTCCAAGACAACAAACAGTCAGGCCACTGAAACATCCAACAATGAGACACCCACAGATACCATTACCACAGATACTTCTAATACTAATAATTCATTCGGATTTATTCATGATATTACTTTTAATATCATCATAATTAAGTCCAAACACAACTAAACTGAAATGTCGGAAATTCACAGAATGTAGCCTTCCCAGAGTAGTGAGAATACCCAGACACTGGTCATTGGTCATTGGCCATTGGCAGTGTCTGGGTACTCTCACTACTCTGGGATGGCTACATTCTGTGAATTTCTGCAGCAAGAGAGTATTTAATAAAAAACGAAAAACCTTAGATTACGGGATGTCGACGGTTTCGTTTTTTGAAAAAAACTAAAAACCTCGGTTCAGTTTCGGTTAACCTACAGCTCTACTATTGTCCGCTAATTAATAATGATCATATTATAAGTAATAACAGCTGAATAGTTCATTTGTTATTACTTTTAATCCAATCATAGTCAAATAGCTCATAACTGCGGCACTTAAAAAACTTGGGGTGGGTTGTCCCCGGGCGGGAAGTCCCAGCTTGTTTGGGGCGGGTTGTCCAATATCATAGTCAAATAGTCCAATATCATAGTCAAATAGCTCATAACTGCGGCACGAAAAAAACTTGGGGTGGGTTGTCCCCGGGCGGGTAGTCACAGCTTGTTTGGGGTGGGTTGTCCCTGGGGCGGGTTGTCCCGTTCCCTACGAAATGCCCGTGTACGAAACGACACTAATCCTCCATGGAATGCACATGTATTGTTTTCAAAGAAGCTGCCTTGTATAATTTACTTCACTTGTCTCCCACCAGATTTTTTTAGCTGCGACTAGCAGCTCTATAAGTGGCAATGTCGGTCTGTCTGTCGGTCGGTCTGTCTGTGACCAACGAGTTTGTCTGTGACCAACGAGTTTCAAAACTCAATAACTTTTGAAATATTTGATGGAATGATTTTATATTTGGCATGTAAGTGTATCTTATTGATGTCTAGCCACTGTTCAATGCATGTGTTGTTTCAAATATTTTTCTTGGAGTTATGGCCCTTGATGAACTTAGAATGTCGGTCAGTCTGTCTGTGACCAACGAGTTTCAAAACTCAATAACTTTTGAAATACGTGATGGAATGACTTTATATTTGGCATGTAAGTGTATCTTATTGATGTCTAGCCACTGTTCAATGCATGTGTTGTTCCAAATATTGTTCTTGGAGTTATGGGCCTTGATGAACTTAGAAATTTGTGAAATTGCACTACCCGTCGCAGCTACGGCGTCGATGTCACGATTTTTTCGTAACATAGTACTTATGAATAAATGAAAAATGAAACCGGCACCAACAGTCTGATATTTGTTTTAATAAGAATTGTGCGATTTCCAAAACAGAGTAAATTAGGAAAGCTAAATTTTAAACAATGATGTTACAACTTAAGAAACTGGGCCGATATTTCCATGTAATAAGAATCATACATGACTGTGTGACAAACTGAAATTGTGGCTTAGCTTTAAATTATTCATAGAATATTAAAACGCACAGAATTTTGGAGTCAGTAGTGTTGGCACATTCCCCGGACGTTTCACGTGTGAACACTGTTTTCGACGATATGGCTGTGAGTAAAAAAAATTAAAAAAACGTTTGTTTATTTTGACCATGTAAAAATCGGCGCACCCCTATCGGCAAAAGATGCCCTTTTCTGCCGATGCCGATGATTCACCGATGATTACCCCATTATCGGTCGATGCCGATAATAGGTTCATCACTAATATACCTAACACAAGTTTCAGAAGACAATGATGACTCCTTATTGGATTGAGTTTAACGCTGTTCCATTTTGGAATGAGAATAATGAATACATGCACATGTGTAATAAAATTTAAATGGCAGTTTCTGCATAAAGTGTCTTTAGTTTTTCTGAACTTTGTAAGGTAAATGGATAACAGAACAGGACATACATATATTATTAAAAAACAATTTCATCAATATTTTCACCAGTAGGTCAGGTAAAGCTGTTTGAAGGTACATCAGTTCCTTGCATACTGTTGGTGAATATTTCCTCTCTTGCCACTGGAACAAGTATCGTATGGAGTACTTTTTACCAATTTTTGTTGCGAAAGTGAAGTTTTTGTTGAATTCAACATGCTTTTTCATCAAATATTGCCATGGCTGCTTCACAGCAGCCATGACTAGATTTGATAAAAATTGTTTTAAAGAATACTCAGCAGCTTAAGAAAATCAGTGCCATGCAGCCTTACAAGCTATTTGTAAGAAGATCTACAGGGCAGATGCACTATTAGGTGCCTTTCACAGATTTGTAAAGTTCCTTTCCCTTGTCAAAGTCTCCCTGATAAACTCCACATAGTAATCTCCCTTGATAGACTCCAACCATTGGAAGACACCTGTGAATGTGAAGACATTTTACTTTCCAACACACATTTTCCACTGAAGCGTACCATATCATATCTTTTTGGAAAAATATTGACATGGGCCATGAAATCATTGATTGCCTGTGAATTATATTCTCACTTTTCTGAGGGAGGAAACATTAAATAAATTTTTCAAAATAATTGAATATTTGCAGAGTTCATAAGATGGCCATGGACTGGTCTTACCATTGACAATTGTCTAACATGAGCTGAAGACAATTCTTGAAAAATTATTACCCCTTATGCCCCGACCTTCATAGGAGGTTTTGGGGGAATATAGTCGGGGACTCCGTCCACTTGTCCATCTGTAATTCTGTACAAACAGTTTGCATTATAACTCCAGCATCTGTTGTTGGATTTTGATGTCTTTTCATCTCTGGTGTCAGACCAGCATGGGGGAAATGATATCCACATATTGCCAGTTTTGTCCATGCATACACACCAGTGTTATGTCCCTTGTTCCAAACAGAAAACTTTCCATCCAAATATTTTGCATTATAACTCTGTTGCCGTATTTTAATGTCCATTATTGGTATGGTGAGATATCAGCGGGTTGGGGGGGGGGGGGGGGGGGATATCCATATATTACAGGTTTCGTCCATGCATACATACCAGAGTTATGGCCCTTGTTACACTTGGGGAACTTTGTACCTATGTTTTGTATTATAACCCAAGCATCGGTTGTCAGATTTTGATGTCCTTTGGTATGTTGACAGATCAGAATGGGGAAATGGATATCCACATGTTATGGGTTTTGGGAGCGCGGTGGCTCAGTAGGTAGTGGTGCAGGCTGCAAGCCGAGAGGTCCTCGGTTCGAATCCCACCTGCGGCAACCGCGTTGTGTCCTTGGGCAAGAAACTTCATCTCCATTGCCCGCGTGGGGGCACGATGACGCCATGTACTAAGGCGTACTGCACGTCGATGGTACGCTTGTCTTCAACCAATCTAACCCTGCCTGTGCTGCAGTGTGGAGTTACGATGTTGGGGAGCTGGCAGCTGCTCGTCGTTGCTCGGTGGTTCTCTCCGGGTACTCCGGCTTCCTCCACCCATAAAACTGTCACGGTCATGATTAGCCATTGTGCATAAATATGTGACCTTAAACATCAATAAATAAATAAATAATTATGGGTTTCATCCATGCATACATACCAGGGGTATATATCGCCTTTGTCACACTTTAAACATTCTTGCATCAGCATTTTGGATTATTATTCAAACATAGGTTGTTGAATTTTGATCTCCTTTGGTATGCAGAGAGACCAGCATGGGGGCAAAGGGTTTCCACAAATTGTGGGTTTCGTCCATGCAAACTTACCAGAGTTATGACCCTTGTTACACTTGGAAAACTTTCTGTATGAATGTTGTGCTTTATAAGTCAAACATCGGTGGTTGGAATTTGTTGTCCTTTAGTGTTGTGATAGACCAGTATGGTTGGAAAGGATATCCGCATATTGTGGGTTTCATATTGTGGATTTCACCTGAGTATACTACATTAATGCCCATTGTTAGACTGTCTCTATGAACTTCTTGCATTTCTGTTATTTGTCCATGAGAATAATTTTTGTTGAATGACAGAAGAAGATTGAATAATTTTTATATCGCACATGTTCAGTGGGTCTGCAGGGAGAATTTAACTGAGTTAGTCTGTTTGTGTGTTTGTTTGTTTATTCAAGATAACAGATGTTTATGCCACCTTTAAGAATGCCAAAAAGTGAGGAGCATTTGCCATTGGTAATGCAGGGGGGGGGGGGGGGGAAGGGGGGGGGGGCATATGCAATGCTTGACATTGCTCTATTTTTAGTATATTGTGGAAGCATAAATTATGTGAAAGGCTGGAAAAACATTATGGAGAATTGTGTTTTGCATCAAAAAATATAGTAACTCTCCAAGGTTCTTAAAAGAATTGCAAAAAACGTCACAGAAATTCCTCTTTAATCCTCTGTTCACTGATGTTAAAATAAAATTTCCAGCTACAGCTAAGAATATAACCCTTTACCCAATGTAATGGTCCAAACCAGTCAGCCAGCGCTATTCACAAAAATCACCATTAAATTTTCATTATGTTTTCATTTTTTGTCTAAACGCATATCTACATAGCTTGTGACCCTGCATTGGAAGGACCTCCTTCCAATGCAGGGCCATAAGCTATGTTTTTGATGCAAAAAAATGAAAAATTAGTTATTCAAGAATTTTGTTTGCAAGTGTCGTCAACCTTTCTTGTTCGGTAAAGAGTTAATCAATTTGATCTTGTTTGACATAGCTGATTGACCTCTGTCAAATGCTATTAAATTAGTTAAATTGCCTGTTGCATAATAAACAAATTTTGCTGTTTGGTATTTTGACATCAGTGTGCCGAGGATTGAAAAGTCATGAAACCATCCCTGTTCTCACATGGGGTTGAAAAGAACAAGATCCATCCATCTCATCCTATCCCATCCATTTGCGTTGCCAAAAAATTGTGCATTATATTTTGTTGAGATTTTCTGAAAGAAAAATGAAAAATTATAATTTGATTTGGTGTACATTGGTATTGGATAGAGGATTAATCCAGTGCAATTGATTAGGTGTTATGACCCTTGATTGGAATGAGCTTAGGCTCATTCCATTGAAATATACAAGCTACCCTTTGGAAGTATAAATTGATAGAACAACAAAATTTGAATGATATTTTTCTGTGTTGGGTAGGTTGTCAGACGCGGGCCCATGTAAGGCCTAGGCTGACGTGGGGTTATTTAGTCCCACTGATGAAATTGCGGGAAAATTAGACCAACGTGGAGGGTCGGAATCCAAGTGTCGCGAACTCGGCGCTGGGAGCTGAGTTAGACTGACACCGTGATTCCTTCTCTGCCAAATTGGCCTGAAATAGGTTCGATTTCCGTTAGGTGTGATTCCTAATCACTTCAGGCTGTGTAATGGAAAGAATGATTTAAAGTAACAACGATTTTTTTATTTACACATAAACATAAAGCCGTTTCAATATTTCAACAATCATCAATTCGATTCTTTTCACAGAAAATGGGTTGCTAGGGTTAAATAATTCTCAACATTTATATAATGTAGTCATTCTATAGCCCTGTACTGGCACTATAGTCTACACACTGGAAATGTTACTACCGTGAGCTCGCCATAAGAGCTTCACAAATCTGAAATTATATTACGGAGAGCTCGCCACAAGAGCTTCACAAATCTGAAATGTTATTACCGTGAGCTCGCCATAAGAGCTTCACCCGCTTAGGCTCAAATGTCAACGTCTGCGCGTAACTGTACCTCTGGCTGTCGGAGGGTTCCCACCAGCAATGTTTGTCATCTATAAAGCCACCGTACTTTTGATTTGGGTCAGATATTATCTTCTCATACCTTATGTGCCTTTTGAAAGTCCTCCGTGAAAGTCCTATTGAAATGTTCACTGTTCCTGGTTGAATTCATGATTCACAAATGCCTCTTTTTGTGCTAGGGCGAAATTGTCACTCACACCGATCTCCAGTCGGTATTACGATGCTTCGACAGCAAAACAAACTACTCACAACGCAATCAGTCTGACGCTTCAAAGGGTTAATACGCACAATACAATTAACCTACCCTTCTGACTGTTGCAGGCTGATACCTGCTACTCGACAATCTAAACTTTAACGTTTCACCTTGGGTTTTCCTTCTCAATGAATTTGGCACTGTAGCCACCTATCAACCTTAAGCTAAATCAATCGTGAAATGCCCTGCCATGGCGATTCCAGCCGTTCCAGGGTCCTGTGATCGAAGGTACCCCTATGCCAGGAAACAGAGACCGCCTGCCCTGGGCTTCACCAACGTGTGTGTGATCCCAAGTGTGTATCTAATGCTCTGCTCTTCAAGGTATATATACTTTTTACCCTAAACTGTCAGGTGGACAGATGCTCATCTGTCCATCTGCCAAAACGGTGGGAGATGACGTATATCGAGGCAGAATCAATACAAGTCATCTCGCGCGTGGCTTAACGGTGATTTCACTTGTCGAGAGAACCGATTCGTTCCTGGCAATCATTGCTATACTAATGATCAGGTGACGACACGACAGACATTTCTATCTTTTAGAATCTCGTTTCTCAATTGGCCGTGACAATATCCTGCCACCAACCGATTACGTCTCATAAGACTCGCGACTACTGTATAACTTAAATGAGATTACACCTTATGTAACATACCGTTTCTCCCCTGCGTCCCTGCCCTGAAGCTGGATATACACCATGTGTGTTTTTTCCATGCTCAGCTTCACAGAGAAGTGAAATTCACGTAGGTTTTTTCGCCTTGATGCGGAATATCTTTTGAACTTACAATATCTTTATATATGAGGCCCCTTGCCCCTATATTTAGGCTGGCTTTGCTCTGACAACTCCCTTCCCGAGAGAAACACCCTGTGTATCTCTTAAAACACAAGGGGCAAAGCCACGCACGCTCACCTCTCACACCTTTTTACAATCTACCCATCATGTTCAAGACTACAAAACTGTACCCTAGTGGTCGTGGGGCTCATGTCCGGGCTCATGCGTCGGTCATGTCGATTCCCACGACACCACATGCTCCCGTCTTGCGGGTTTACATATGGAGAGTAGCCTTATCCTTAGATTTGCAGCACTCTCTCTCTCTCTCTCTATAATACTATATATTTACACCTAAACATACACATTTTTATACACATTCGCCCATTTTGCAAACAGTTCACTTGCCACTCACTCCGACGAGTAACACCGTCCGTGCCTTTGCGTCATATGGGTTAATTCCAACGGAGTGTAACTTCCCCTCCCATTCCCCTTTGTTTTATGAAGGGGCAAATGACCCCTGCATTACGTTGAGCTTCACCCTTGCAAAGCACAACCAGGGGATTAAAATTTGCCTCACACGCTCACACATTCAACACACAGATTTCCCGACCGCGGCTTTGCGACAGACGGGGTTAGTGTGCCTCACACTCACAACAAACTCTCGTCAATAAAAACAAACACAGTTTCCCGGGGCCTTAACACCGGGTTTGTGCATCCCACACTTACAAAACTCGACGCACAGGCTCCCCGTCCACGCACACTCGTGACGGGTGGGGCAGTGTATCTCACATTCACACTCACAACCAACTCTAGTCAGCAGTCAGAGCAATAATAATACTAAAATAAAAAAAAGTTTCTTCCAGGCCTTAACACCGGGTTTAAGAAACTCATCACCTCATCCACAAAAATGTTTGCGACTGGAGCCCCTGTCCCAGACACCAGGCCCACAGCCACCCAACCATTGCTTCTGTATAACCACCGACCATTGGTAGGGGCCTGGTTCCCAGTATCCCCTGGGTAACCCTTGACACACCCCTACTTCTCACCCCGTTATTTCTACGGGTATTCCACCAGGGTCCCCATACCCTATCATTGTCGCATTCCTAAGAGCTTCCCTTGGTGCTATATCCCCCAGACTCACTCGTCCCGGCGATTACCTTCGTTCGAACGACACTGGCCGTCCTTGGCCCTTGTGCTGTCGACCCCCCGGTCCATTGCGACGAATTCTTGCGCACCTTGGGTGTGTGCACCCCCGGCACTCACTGTGTGGTCTCTGCCACCTAGGATGGTTCTCAGTTGATTTGTGGACTCTTTCCTCGGCCCCCTGGATGCCCATCTTAGTGGTCCCATCCACTTTAACACCCTCAACTTGAGTTGACCCGTGCCTTCTCAATTCTGGAGAAGTTTGCCCAGCCATTTGCGTGGGTCTGGCCTCCCCTTTCCGCACGGGTGACACCGACTTCTTGGGGCGCTCAACTCCCCCACATAAATTTGCTTGAGGGTCTTTCCCCAATGACCCCATTGGGTTCCCTCGCTGTTTGGCATTTAGCCTGGACCGCCTGCAGCCCCTTCTCCCTAATTGGACAGGAGTCGTCCCTCTTGAAACTTTCTGACATTTCGTCGTGTAGGGGCCATCCCCTGGACCATCGGATTGGTTCTCCCTGGGAATCTTCCCTTCTTTACACGGTACATTACCGAGTACAACCGCTGGGGATCCTTGCCTATCAGCTTGGACTTCCTTTGCCTTAGCTGGGCTCCCACTCGGCCCCCTATACCTGGACCACAACTTATCAGGGTTTGCCCTCACCCCTGGGATATTACCTATGACCAGGTCATAGACAGATGATTCAATGCACATGGCTTCCACTTCGCTACAATAAAATGGGGTATCCACCATTATCCTCGCCATGGGGAACCTTCTAACGGTCCCATCTATCAAAATAAACAAATGGTCGCGCCCCAACAATTGCTTGTCGTCAACCAGTTGCCTTCTAACTGCTGCAGAGGAGCACCCAGAATCCCGGAGCAGACGGATCTCCCTCTGTCCCACATACCCTGGGTACACTGGCATATTAACCTTCTCCTGCGAAGTTGTGAGCCTCTCACACATGCCACTTATTATCGGGACAACCTCCCCGCCTTCCAGCCTTAATTCTCCCTCTTGTATACATTCCCGGAGGGGACTGTGTTCTGGACCGATAGTTTGACAGAATGCTGCCGTCTGTCTACTGGGCCCTGGATCTACGCGGTCACCTTGCTTCCAATCCCTTGGTGCTGCGTTCCCGGCCCCCTGCTGAGGTGGTCTAATGTTCCCAGTGGTCCTGACCTGCTTCTGCCAGCAGTCCCTGGCAATATGTCCCCACTTGTTGCAGATGAAACACGTTGTGTCTTTGGGGGCGTTCCCATTCCGGCTGGCCTGCGACACAGGCGGATTGGGGTGGTGTTGCTTTACGGGTGCCATTGCCAACCCATTTGCCCCAACCCTAGCCGATTTGGGTGCATGGACACTCCCACCATGGGCATCGATGTAGCGTTCTGCCGCAGTTGCCATCTCATCATAGGTGGGCGGACCCCTTTCCTTGATGAACAGGCCCTACTCCTTGGAGCATATAGTTAAAAACTGCTCCCGGAGAAATAGATCTCGCAGGGCTCCATATGACTCATTCACTTCTGCGAGATCAGTCCAGCGGTCAAAGTACCGCCTAGCTCGGGCAAAATACTGAGGTACTGTTTCTCCCTTCTGCTTAATTTCTCGGAACTTGGTCTGGAATCCTTCTTCAGTGAGCTAGTATCTCCGAAGGATGGCATTCTTCAGCTCAGTCGTTAAGAAGTGCAGGAGGCATACTGGTATAAGCCTCGAGGGCTTTACCTGACAACAAAGGGCTCAAGCACATAGCCCATGTGTGTTTTGGCCACATTTGACTTGAGGCAAAATGCTCGAACCTCTCCAAGTACGAGTCCAAGTCATCTGTGTTTTCATTAAAATGAGCGAGGTGGGGCATGAATTGCTACCCCTGCACTCCCGTCCCCTGAGCGCCGACTTTCATTCTCCACATCGGCCCTTGCTCTGAGGAGCTCTAATTCTCTCTCGTGCCTCAGTTGTTCGAGTTCTCGTTCTGCCTCCCTTGCCTCCCTTGCCTCCCTTGCTAATTGGGCTTCCCTCTCTCTTGCCTCATTTGCTAATTGACTCTCTCTCTCTTTTGCCTGATTTGCTAATTGAATCTCTCTCTCTTTTGCCTCCCTATCTAATTGGGCTTCTCTCCCTCGCCTCTCTTGCGTCTTTCTCACGCTCTCGTTCTAATTGGGCTTCTCTCTCCCTCGCCTCATTACGTAAGACAATTTCTTTGGCTTCACGTTTCTGCTCATCTTTAACAAACTTCTGAAGTTCGGCCACCTCAAGGCCCATTTCCTTGCCTAACGATACCAGTTGGGTGAGGGGTGTAACAACATCCATTTTGATTTTTTCTTTCTATCTTCAACACTCGTCAGAAAGAATGAAGAAGAAAAAGAAAGAAAGAAAAAAAAATATGGCATTTAATCCTAATTTACCTGTGAAATTTAACGTAATTAAACGCCCCAAATATTCTGAAACCTACCGCAGTTATAGTGGCTATTAAGTATCCTCTTGGGGACTACTGTATTGCGATATTAAACCCTTGAATGGCATCAGCTGACCGAACGCGTCAAAACATAAACAGAACCGCCGTTAAAATAAAACAAAATTTCCATATAGCCATTTTTTACCTTTTAGAAATATCCTGGTTAGCGCTCGCCAATCATGTCAGATGCTGGGCCCCTGTAAGGCCTGGGCTGACGTGGGGTTATTTAGTCCCGCTGATGAAATTACGGGAAAATTAGACCAACGTGGAGGGTCGGAATCCAAGTGTCACGAACTTGGTGCTGGAAGCTGAGTTAGACCGATGCTGTGATTCCTTCTCTGCCAAATTGGCCTGAAATAGGTTCGATTTCCGTTAGGTGTGATTCCTAATCACTTCAGGCTGTGTAATGGAAAGAATGACTTAAAGTAACAACAATTCTTTTATTTACACATAAACATAAAGCCGTTTCAATATTTCAACAATCAACAATTTGATTCTTTTCACAGAAAATGGGTTGCTAGGGTTAAATAATTCTCAACAATTATATAGTCATTCTATAGGTTTCGCAGAACTAAATATTGAAATTAGAGTGAACCGCCTTAAAATGTTGCACTCGGAAATGATGGAATCTCTAAAAATAAACAGCCTTGTGAAAATCCATTGTTTCAATAAAAGTTTGAAACATTCTATTGACATCTTGCATTATTGTTGAATATTCCTGATAAAAAAGAGGGTGATTTGATGACTTTTGGACCTAAAAAATACAACTTACTTTTTGTGTGTTTTTGTAGGGAATTCCCTGAAAAATATGTGCACGTGACCGGTACTTCCCTTTGTGTCAGTTTTTCTCTCTTATTTGTTGCATGACCCCCTGTTTTCAGATCAGAATAAGTTGTCTGAAGGGCTATACTTGACAGAGATATTTGAATGCCAAAATTAAAGTGATGCGATCATATTTTTTTCAACCTGAACGTTATGATGGTCGCCTATGGGAAAATATTTAGTTCTGTGATACCTATAGAAAATATGTTTTTTGGCTTCCAGACCAGATTCAGTTATTATTTTGGGGGATTATTTCACAGTTAAATATTTATGTGGAGACCATACACCTTACCAAACCATTTTATTGTTTTGAGAAGTTACATTTTTGTCACAGTCAGCAATAAAAGCTATATATTTCCAAAACTAAGGCTGTGCATGCAAGAAAATTCACATCTTGAGCAAGTGTATTCCCCAGGAGCACACTATAACCTCTGGCAGCTGCTCACTGACAGCCTATCTTACCCTATTAACATATTTTTTAAACCATGGTTTCTCCTCATATTTCTAGGGGCAGGGAGGATTCCAAATCTTCCAACCCCCTCCCAAATCACCATTCAAATACAGACAGAAAACCTACACTGCCCTTCTATTCACTATTATTTAGAAGTTTTTCTCTTCTATATTATGCTCTTCAAAATGTTGGAAAACAATTCCTTCATTGAAAGAGTATCCTGGAACACAAATTTGAGGAGGATGTGGGGCTACAGTGGAAAATAACATAATAAAATTACAAATGTGAGTGAATGGCATTTGTGCATAGCTACCAATATAGTTGTCTAGTACTAGTGCTGTCATGGTTCCCCTGATACAGCATAAATTTACAGTGACAGTTGTGAAATATTGCTCTTTCCCTGAACCAAGTCCTCTCTCCCATACATATTTAACCCTTCTGCTGATGATAAACATTTGGAAAGACTGAACAGCATGTTTTTAGAGACTGAAGTTAGTATCATACACTTTCAGTTTCTTATGATTTACAAGTACTTAATCCCGGTTGCCTACATGGGGGCACGATGATGCTATGTACTAAGGCGTACTGTGCCTCAATGGGGCACGTTTTCAACTGCTGTAACCCTGCTTGAGCGGAGCTTGAACAGAGTTAGAATGTTGAGGTGCTGACAGTTGCTTGTCGATGCTCAGTGGTTCTCTTGAGGTATTCCGGCTTCGTCCACCCGTAAAACTGTCACGGTCACGATTAGCCATTGTGCATAAGTATGTGACCTTAAACACCAATAAATAAAAGAAATAATATTCAAAACAAATTACAGTGAAACCATGTTAATTGAATAGCAACTTGGCCAGAGAAAATTGTTCAGTCAACAGGAGTTTTCATTAAACACAAATTTTGTCATTTTCCTTTGTTCTTGTGATAAGTTGAGCATTTATTCTATTATATCTTGTTCAGCTCATGACACGCTGTCAAACAAGACATAATAGATTAAATACCAGTATGGATTGCTGAGGCCAAATATGACTATCAGCATGTAATTTTTAGTCAAGTTGTGACGAAGTCAAACTCGACTTGTAGTTTGGCGGGCGGGTTACGGGCGGGTGTAAACAATTGGTTTCCGGATGATAACTTGATCATGGTTCAACCCATGTTCATGAAACTTCATAGGTAGGTTGGTATCGGCGAGTGGAAGAACCCTATTAATTTTGGACTTGCTTGGTCAAAGGTCAAGGTCACAGTGACCTTGAACATAGTAAATTGTAAACAATTGGTTTCTGGGTGATAACTTGACTACGGTTCAACCCACATTCATGAAACTTCCTTTGTGAGAGGAAGAACCCTATTTATTTTGGACTCACTAGGTCAAAGGTCAAGGTCACAGTGACCCTGAACATAGTACATCAAAACAATTGGTTTCCGGATGATAACTTGATAATGGTTCAACCTATGTTCATGAAACTTCATAGTTAGATTGGCATTAGTGAGAGGAAGAACCCTATTTATTTTGGATTCGCTAGGTGAAAGGTCAAGGTCACAGTGACCTTCAACATAGTAAATCGTAAACAATTGGTTTCCGGATGATAACTTAATAATGTTTCGACCCACATTTATGAAACTTCATAGGTAGGTTGGCATCAGTGAGAGGAAGAATCACATTTATTTTGGACTTGCTAGGTGAAAGGTCAAGGTCACAGTGACCTTCAACATAGTAAATCGTAAACATTTGGTTTCCAGACGATAACTTGATAATGGTTTGACCCACATTCATGAAACTTCATGTTGCCCTAGGTGAGTGGAAGACCCCTATTTATTTTGGACTCACTATGTCAAAGGCCAAGGTCACAGTGACCTTGAACATAATAAATCGTAAACAACTGGTTTCCAGATGATAATTTGACAATGGTTCCACCTACATTCATGAAACCTCATAGGTAGGTTGGCATTGGTGCAAGAAAGAGCCCTATTTATTTTGGATTCACTAGGTCAAGGTCACAGTGACCATTCACATAGTAAATTTCTACCCATGTTCATGAAACTTCATAGGTACGTTGGTATCAGTGAGAGGAAGAACCCTATTTATTTTGGACTTGCTAGTTGAAAGGTCAAGGTCACAGTGACCTTGAACATAATAAATCGTAAACAATTGATTTCCAGATGATTATTTGACAATGGTTCCACACACGTTCATCTAACTTCATAGGTAGGTTGGCATTGCTGCAAGAAAGAGCCCTATTTATTTTGGAATCACTAGGTCAAAGGTCAAGGTCACAGTGACCCTTCACATAGTAAATTGTAAACAATTGGTTTCCAGATGATAAGTTGATAATGATTAAACCCACTTTTGTGCTGTCACAACTCGACATTGGATCGGTGATCCTATCAGCATTTTTTTTTTATTATTGGGGTTTTACAACACCTCTGACAGCCAGGGTCAACTTGTGTTAGACAGTTTTATGGGTGTGGTAGAAGCCAGGGAACTCAGAGAGAACCACCAAGCAGCAGCGAGCAACAGTCAAACTCCCCAATGTTCAGAGCACCACAGTGACCCATGTGATATAGAATTCAGTGGTTGTCCGTGAAATTCTATGATATATTGTAAGAATTATTATTCAGTAGATAGGAGTTTACTCTTCAGCTAATATGCAATTAAGGCCACACAAAGTAGATCTTCTGTTTCTCAGGATATTATTTGCAAAATTGCATGCGGGCGAGCGATTTTTTATTTTAATTTTTTATTTCTGTAATTATTTCTTTGCCATCAAAAGTTCATGTTCTTGATTTATGTTTTAGGCCTCATAATCTAAGGAATAGCATGGGTGGTCATCTATTTCGTCCCTTGAGAACAAGAAGGTTTTGCAATGCTAAAGCATTGCAAAGCCTTCTTGCACTCAAGGGACAAATTTATCAATTTTTTTAACTTTGGTAAAACATCAGACATAAACCATTTAATTTTTATTTTTTTAAAGTTTACATTGGTTATAAAAAGAGAACATGTGGCAGTCAAAAGGACCATGCAGGAGGGCCCGAGAAACAGATTTTTTATTTTTTTAGGTCTAATAGGTGAAATTTGTATTCATGGTAGGGTAAGTGGTTTGGTGTTTGAAATTAATAACAGGGTTATGCAATACAGAGATATGCAGTTAAGTGGGTACTACTGTATTTAATACATTGGTGTATGCCCTACCAACTCTATGGCTGGTGCAACCCCTGTTTTGATCATAAATTAGCTGAAAAAAGAAAATTTGCCGCACTTTTCCCTGTTAACCCCGTACTAATGAATCAGCTGCAAGCATGTGCATAATATGCAAATTAAGCAGTTGAGAAAAAATATATTTAAAAAAAATTTCAACAAAACATATCATGTCACTCCTCATTGGATTGAGATCATCAAGCTTGTTCCAATGAGGGGTCATATGATATGGTTTTGTTGAAATTTAAAAAAAAAAACAATAATTGAAATAATAAATTTTGATATCCTGTGCATTGGATAAAGGATTAAAACCAGTCTTGATTCCCAACTCTGTGAACAAGTCCAGTACCTTCAAAAATATTTGATAAATATTGTAGTCGGTTTTTGTATTCGTCGATGTTTACATAACAGCCATGTAACTCTCTGGTTCCTCCATTTAGAACAAATTCTTTGCGGGAATGTAACACTCTTCTATTGTTGAAAACAACAGCATCCCCTTTCTCCAACCTGTAGTCCATTATATTGGGAGATTCTTCTATACATTTGGCAAACAGAAAGTAAGCTTTATAATATGGTTCAACCTTACTCTCATGAACAGCCAGGGGACCCTCAAATTCAGGAGACCAGTTGATAGCTATAATGTCATTACTGGCACTGAGTACAATATGCGGTCGTTGGTATATCATGTGAACTGGCTTTTCCCGATCATAGTGTATTTTTTGAAATGTTGCTGGAATAGTACAGAGACATTTAAATTCTTTAGGGTGTTGTATACGAAATTTTTCTGCCACTTGAAATACATCTACAAATTGGTTCTCTCCACCTTCAACACAGTTATCAAATTCAACACAGTGTAGCAGCTGAAGGCCAGGTGGTGATTCATAGTACATCAGATCCATATGAAAACCTAAACTTCTGGAAGAATAAGCAATATTGATGGGGTTTTCCTCACTCTTTACTTTGAAATACTCTCCATATATAGTAAACATTACAGGTCCAAAGAGCTCAGCCAATTTTATGACCATGCCATCCTCAGAGGGCACATTTTTTAGCAGGCTAATTCCTTTCATATTGAGATCTTTCAGCAGTGGAAACAAATTTCTGTCAGATTTAATGACAGAATCATACTGAAATTTAGATAGTTCAATTGGACCATCTTTAAACACCATTTTTCGCTTTTGGTCATTGTTTTTTAGTTTTTGTGAGCTGTAAGAATTAGCTTGAAGGAAGTGCAGAGGAATTATGCCACTGTGAACCTCACTGTTTGTCTCCAATTTCATATGGATGCAGCTGTCTTCTTTAAGCACACAACTGACAAGCCTGATATCTGGTGACAATTGAGATGGAATAATTGTTTTCTGTGAGGATCTGTCATGGCATTGTTCACACTGACAGTTGTGTCTCAACCAGGCACTATGAAATACAGCAGTCTCTTTGTCATAATTCCATTTCAACTTACAGAATTTGCCATCATCATTAATACATATACTTCCAAGGATCTTGTCACTAAATGTGGACTTTAACCTTACAGCTGCACTTGAGACATGCTTATCTAAACTGTTGTACTGTTGTTGAACTTGAGCATTGATTACTGTCTGTTTAAACTGATTTGTTTTCACTTGATAACACTGTCTTTTCAGTATAAAAGACTCACATTTCCTTCTGATATACAAATATTTGAAACCATTTCTCACTTGTCTTGCCAGTGTATTCATTTTGATGAAAACCGATTCCTTTATCCCTCAAATTAAATCCAGCTATCTCTAAACTAACTTTTTGTTATGGAGGTGTGTTGTTCAGTCTCAACATTGATCCAGTCAGTAGTTTCTTCTCTATTCACGACGGTACTCCACCTTGAAAAGGAACATACAAACTATTAGCAAGGACATTCATGTGAAGGATATTGTTGAAAGTTGTTGAAGGACAGCTTGAAACATTATGATATTTAATATTTTGCATTCTTTATAGGAATGTAAGCCTATCACTTGGTTAATTTATATTGAAGTAGACAGCAGTGATATTGCCACATGCTTTTTATTAAAATGGGCATGTAGTAATTGAAGAAGCAGTGTTTTCAACCCTTTATCTAAAAGAGTTTTTCATAGTACATTTCCATAATGCTCCATATATAATTTATGAGTTAGCATTATTGAGATATTCATAAAACTCTTTACCCAGCTCATATTTCAACCATTGTATTATATTCATTTCTACATATACTGTGGAGCCCACTTAATTGGATATCTCTTAACTGAATAACCCTGTTAATTAAATATAATTTCCCAACACAAAACCATTTACCATACCTCCAGTACAAATTTGACCTCTTAATTGAATACAGGTTATAGAGTAAATTCCTGTTAATTGAATAAAAAATCCTGCAACCTGTCGAGAAATTACACTGACTGTCACCAGTTTTCCTTTGTAGACCTATTTGGCCTCAGTAATTCAATGCAGGCATTTAATCTAATAAATATTTATAATAGAATAAATGCAAAGTTTATCTCTAGAATACAGGAAAGTGACACAGTTCCTGCTAATTGAATAATTTTGTTTGGCTAAGTGGCTATTCAATTAAGAGGGTTCCTCTGTACAACTAAAAATTTCAATTTTTTTTCCTTCCAAACCACAGCTTTTGTACCCACATTGGAATGAGCTCATTGAGCTTATTCCAGTGGGAGGTCAAAAGCTGCTGTGATTTGAAAGAAGTAGAATGAAAGTGTCAATGACACTGTAGCTCAACTTGTTAAGACATGTACATGTATAGTATGTGACACAGCAATGACCGACATCTAGGTAATGACCTGATAACAAAGGTACATAAAAAGTATTGTAACGGTCTGTACATAAATACTGACTGCAGCCTGTAACAAATGTATAGGTAAAGTATTGTAAAGGTGGGTGACTGTCAGATGCTAAACTAGAAAAGAAATCTTTAAGTCCCAGAGTTGGTCTGACTGAACCCCAAAATATTTGTTCTCATAGCACAGTGATAACAAAGGCACCCCAAAACACACTCGTTCCTGTCCCAAGGTGAAAACAAAGGTACCCAAGAAGTTTCGTGAAGATCAGTTCATAAATACGAGCTGTATAGAAGTTGTGACAAAAAACTGATTGGACCTAATTTCGGTACAAAATGGCCACTGGCAGCCATCTTGAATTTTGGACCGCACCCAGAAACACTTGTTCTCGTCCCAAGGTGATAACAAAGGTACCCAAGAAGTTTCGTGAAGATCTGTTGATAAATACAGCCTCTAGCCCAAGCTGTATTGACATGTGCACTTACAGTGTATAAGTAGCACTGAATAAATCAAAGTTCATCTAATTTGCATAATTTCTGCACGGGAAAGAAACCCGTACTATATGTGATGTATTCCATGTTACTAAACATTCATACAAAAATTTATTCAAATCAGAACTTTCATACAGAAGTTCTGTACAAAAGACTGATTGCTCTAATTTTGGTACAAAATGGCTGCTGGTGGCCATCTTGAAATTTGGACCACACCCAAAAAAACTTGTTCTCATCCCACGGTGATAACAAAGGTACCCAAGAAGTTTCGTAAAGATCGGTTCATAAATACGGCCTCTAGCCTGAGCCGTATAGAAGTTGTGTACAAAACCTGATTAGACCTAATTTCGGTACAAAATGGCCACTGGCAGCCATCTTGAATTTTGGACCGCACCCAGAAACACTCGTTGGTCTGACTGAACCCCAAAATATTTGTTCTCATAGCACAGTGATAACAAAGGCACCCCAAAACACACTCGTTCCTGTCCCAAGGTGAAAACAAAGGTACCCAAGAAGTTTCGTGAAGATCAGTTCATAAATACGAGCTGTATAGAAGATGTGACAAAAAACTGATTGGACCTAATTTCGGTACAAAATGGCCACTGGCAGCCATCTTGAATTTTGGACCGCACCCAGAAACACTTGTTCTCGTCCCAAGGTGATAACAAAGGTGCCCAAGACGTTTCGTGAAGATCGGTTCATAAATACAGACTCTAGCCCGAGCTGTATTGACATGTGTACTTAATGTGTGTAAGTAGCACTGAAAAAATCAAAGTTCATCTAATTTGCATAATTTCTGCACGAGAAAAAAACCTGTATTATATGTGATGTATCCCATGGTACTAAACATTCACACAAAAAATTATTCAAATCAGTGCTTTCATATGGAAGTTCTGTGCAAAAATCTGATTGCACCTAATTTTGTACAAAATGGCTGCCATCGGCCATCTTGAATTTCGCACCAGACCCCAAAACACTCGTTCTCGTCCCACGGTGATACCAAAGGTACCTAAGAAGTTTCGTAAAGATCAGTTCATAAATATGGCCTCTAGCCCAAGCCGTATTGGCATTTGCACTTTCAGTGCTGAAAGTAACACTAAACACATCAAAGTTAGTCTAATTTGCATAATTTACACACCAGAAAAAAACCTGTATTATATGTGATGTATCCCATGGTACTAAACATTCATACAAAACATAATTCAATTCAGCGCTTTCATATGGAAGTTCTGAGCAAAAATCTGATTGCACCTAATTTTGTACAAAATGGCTGCCAGCGGCCAACTTGAATTTCGGATCGGACCCCAAAACACTCGTTCTCGTCCCACGGTCCTAACAAAGGTACCCAAGAAGTTTCGTAAAGATCGGTTCATAAATACGGCCTCTAGCCTGAGCCGTATTGAATTGTTGATGGACAGACGGACGACTGGCCATGGCATAAGCTCAAATTTGGCTTCGCCAAAGTTGAGTTTAAAATAAAAAGTCAGCATTGAACAATTTCAGTAAATTTGCTGATTTCATGCCCAAAATGCCCAAATTCTATTCATTTAAATCAGTCTTTTGATTTTTATGTGAGTTGTTGCACTTGCACACCATTGCACTTGCAATTTTTACATTTTGTGATCAGACAACAGTGAATATTGGTTTCACCAAGTGAGCGATTAACCCTTATGTAATGAATCCACTACATGCACTCCATGATATGCAAATTATACAGCAGAAAAAAACTTAAAACAAAAATCAACAAAACCATATCATGTGACCCACTCATTGGAATGAACTCGTCGGTCCTGTTCCAGTGAGGCAACACGTGCTATAGTTTTGTCAAAATTTTTTTTAGAATAGGGGAAAAATTTTAAATAAAAATTTTGGTATCATGTTTTTCCTAAAGGGTTAAAATGTATTCGTGGGAAATCAGCCAAATAATACAATGCATGCACAAAAATGTGAATAATACATCGTTAACTAGAGGAAGTGATTGTACCTTCGGAACAATGCACAGGATTTTCCTTAGTGGTTTTACTCACTGTGTTCTACTCAGCAAGTCCTAAGGGAGCTCGATACCAAATAAAAACTTGAATTTTTTTCGGTTTCGTGAAATGTTTTAGCAGAAAGGTGTTAACCAACTACCATTTTGTGCCCTTGATTAATAGAGAAGTGTATTACAGTCATTCCTGTGAAAAGTTCAAGTCAATCGCCTCTTCCAGTTCAAAGATATCAGCTCCCACATATTTGGGCGTTTTGGGGCGGTTTTGGCTAGAAAAACATTTTCCGCAATATGCGGATAGTTTTATTTATCAGAACTAATGAATATAGACATAATAAAGTAAAAAAAAAACACAAGAATATTTTTTTCAATTTTTGGTCACTGTGTCTCGAAGCCATGTTTGACTGCTAGCAGAAGCTAAACAAAGAACAACTCCAATTCCAAAAGATGATAACTGTTCATGTACACTGTGAATTCAACATTTCTAACCTTAGAAGCTTTCAAATCATCCCCGTTGTTGAGTATTGTGACGGCAAACTAGCCCGGTCGTAACAAAAATTTCCGACTTTTGGTCAAAAATTTCAGTCCGAAGCGGACCGAAAATTTTCAGTGTAAAAAAATTTTTTTTTTTCATCTCAAAATTGAATGAAACGCATAAAAATGAACAATTTTTTTTTGATTTCTTGGCTGCCATTTTGGATTAACGAAAAATCGAAACGAAATTCTTTTGATTTTTCTTATAAAGCGGTATTACTGCCTTCAATTTGGATCCCTTTTAGAGGGCTCATTATATTTAAATCTCGATATTTCAATCCAAAGTGGCCGATTTTCGAGATAACTTTCCGTTTTGTGAAAAATTTTGGCAGAAAACATAAAAAATGGATAAAAATACTGATTGATGTTTGTTTTGGACAAGAGTAATTCTGACAAGTCTGTCGACAAATTAAGTTGATAGCTTTTTTCCTTCATGAGATATTGGCCTATGAAGCTTTGGGCGTTTTTGCCCAACAAGAAACATTTTGCCCCAAATACTGATCGTTTTATTTATTAGGACTCATGGCCATCATTGATAGTTTTTATTTATGAGAACTAATGAATCGAGACATAATAAAGTAAAAAAAACACAAGAAATTTTTTTTCAATTTTTGGTCACAGTGTCCCGAAGCCATGTTTGACTGCTAGCAGAAGCCAAATTAAGAACAACTCCATTTCCAAAAGATGATAACTGTTCATGTACACTGTGACTTCAACATTTCTACTGTTAGAAGCTTTCAAATCATCCCCCTTGTTGAGTACTGTGACGGCAAAGTAGCCCAGTGGAAACAAAAATTTCCGACTTTTGGTCGAAAATTTCTAAGTCCAAACCGAAAATTTTTCTGGTGCAAAAAAAAATTTTTTTTTCCTCTCCAAATGTCCTGAAACGCATAAATAACCGAAAATAAAAATACGATTTTTTGGCGGCCATTTTGGATTGTCGGAAATTCGAATCGAAATTTTTTCGATGGTTTTTACAATTCGGTGATACAGTCTTCATTTCCAACCCATTTTGGATGGTTCAGCATATCCATGTCCTGAGATTGAGTTCAAAAATGGTCAAATTTTGAAAAAAAATTTTGTTAAGAAAAATGTTTTGGCAGAAAGGTGTTAACTACATACATTTTTGTATGATACGCTGATAGAGGGGTGTATTGGTGACACGTCTGCGAAAATTTCAAGTCAATCGCCCTTTCCAGTCCAAAGATATGAGTTTCCGACTATTTTTGTTAAAGGGTTAACAAAAACATTTTCAGAAAAATGGGAATATCACGAGGGCTTACAACTTATGACCCTTTATGAGTGCAGAAACTTTAAAAAACATCGTCAAGAGCGTTTTCGAGAAATAGTGAAAATAAAAGTGTGGAAGAATAATAATAATAATAATAATAAAAAAAAAAAAAAAAATAAAAAAATAATCAATGCAATAACAAATAGATTTTCCCTTCAGGAAAATCTAAATAATCAATGCAATAACAAATAGATTTTCCCTTTAGGAAAATCCAAATTATAAGCTACAGTATTCGTGATCAAACTTTACTTTCTAAGAATTGGTATGTAAACAACATAATTCAATAAACTTCAAAGGCATTACGTGTACACTCCATATAAAACTGCACTTCGCGTACCCCACTTTTTGTGTAGAAAAGTGGGGTACCCAAGTGTGGTTAGGAGAGAAGCATTACATAATCAATTGGTGCTTGACGAGAAATTTCTTCCAGAGTCTGAACCTGATTAGCAATATTAGTCTTCAGTCAGCGAATTTCTAAAACCTGCATTTCATAAAATAATGACATAAAAATACCATATCTGTCTTTTCCAGATCATTGTACCCCAGAATAATATCCAATTTTAAACAATTCGCCCAGTATTTTTCAAGATATTGAACTTGTTTCCGTATTAAAATAAAATGTTTTGCCGATATGTCATTTGGATTCCCCCCTGTATAATTAAAGGTAAGTTTGTCGCCATCGAACATTATCTTGTCCACCTTCATTCTCGAAACAGTGTGTCGAGAGATTTTTAAATAAAATTACCAAATAGAGGAAGTATTTTAAAATAAAACGTATTCTTTGTGTTGGTATGTTTTTTAGAACAATAATGTGACAGTCTCGGCGATACATCCTGTCTTTATGAAGTGCGGCCCCTGTTTTTCAGACTCTGGATCATTACATGGGGACACACTTCATCGATCGAAATGGTCCCGAGTTGAATTTTGATACCGTGTTTTAAAGTAGCTCCGGGAAAAAGATAAGAGATACACGGACTGGTTTTACCCGAATTGGATCTGATCCGTGTTTTGAAGATAATCTCCCCCGTGCCTGTGGTTAAATAGCAGCTGTCAGGTAGAATAAAAAATGCTTTTTAATTTAACATTTGGGCGGATTATGATGTTATATCCCGGGTGAAAAGCAGATAAATTGCCAGTATGTTCAAAAAGAAAAATGTGTAATCTGTACCCATCCATTTCGGTTGAGAATCAGAATGTTTTTTTCAACAACAATGACCTCGATTGAGCGAGTTCAGACTATTTTATGTCATGTAAATCCAATAGATGGAAGAGCCACACTGCTTCATGGGATCGTCAAAATTCGCATTTTTTTTCAATATTTATTAGAACACAAAACATGAATTATTGGCCCGATTTTCACATTTAAAGGATTTTTTGGATACAGAAAATTCTCCCCCAAAATATTTCAAGCACAGAAAAAGGATTTTGTGAAGAGAACTTATTATGTAAATTGCAAGTTGTTTTCCCAATCAACACCGATTAGTGAGTAAATACCTGCTGTTATATAATCATACATAACACACTCAGTCGATATTGGGATAATTTTTATCTCAACTTTGGCGAAGCCAAATTTGAGCTTATGCCATGGCCAGTCGGCCGTCGGTCCATCTGTCTGTCAACAATTCAATACCGCTCGGGCTAGAGGCTGTATTTATGAACCGATCTTTACGAAACTTCTTGGGTACCTTTGTTATGACCGTGGGCCGAGAACGAGTGTTTTGGGGTCCGATCCGAAATTCAAGTTGGCCGCTGGCGGCCGTTTGGTAAGACTTAGGTGAAATCAGATTTTTGCGCAAAACATCCATATGAAAGCTCTGATTTGAATAATTTTTTGTATGAATGTTTAGTACCATGGGATACATCACATATAATACAGGTTTTTTTCTCGTACATAAATTATGCAAATTAGACTAACTTTGATGTATTTAGTGTTACTTTTAGCACTGTAAGTGCAAATGCCAATACAGCTCGGGCTAGAGGCCGTATTTATGAACTGATCTTTACGAAACTTCTTGGGTACCTTTGGTATCACTGTGGGACGAGAACGAGTGTTTTGGGGTCCGGTCTGAAATTCAAGATGGCAGTCATTTTGTACAAAATTAGGTGCAATCAGATTTTTGCACAGAACTTCCATATGAAAGCGCTGATTTGAAAATTTTTGTGTGTGAATGCTTAGTACCATGGGATACATCACATATAATGCGGGTTTTTTTCTTGTGCAGAAATTATGCAAATTAGATGAACTTTGATTTTTTCAGTGATACTTACACACAGTAAGTACACGTCAATACGGCTCGGGCTACAGGCTGTGTTTATCAACCGATCTTCACGAAACTTCTTGGGTACCTCTGTTATCACCTTGGGACGAGAACGAGTGTTTCTGAGTGCGGTCCAAATTTCAAGATGGCTGCCAGTGGCCATTTTGTACCCAAATTAGGTCTAATCAGGTTTTTGTACACAACTTCTATACGGCTCAGGCTAGAGGCCGTATTTATGAACCGACCTTTATGAAACTTCTTGGGTACCTTTGTTATCACTGTGGGATGAGAACGAGTGTTTTGGGGTGTGGTCCGAATTTCAAGATGGCCACCAACAGCCATTTTGTACCAAAATTAGTGCAATCAGTCTTTTGTACAGAATTTCTGTATGAAAGTTCTGATTTGAATAAATTTTTGTATGAATGTTTAGTAAAATGGAATACATCACATACAGTACGGGTTTTTTCTCGTGCAGAAATTATGCAAATTACAGATGGATTTTGATTTATTTAGTGCTACTTATACACTGTAAGTGCACATATCAATACAGCTCGGGCTAGAGGCTGTATTTATCAACCGATCTTCATGAAACTTCTTGGGTACCTTTGTTATCACCTTGGGACGAGAACGAGTGTTTCTGATTGCGGTCCAAAATTCAAGATGGCTGCCAGTGGCCATTTTGTACCGAAATTAGGTCCAATCAGTTTTTTGTCACAACTTCTATACAGCTCATATTTATGAACTGATCTTCACGAAACTTCTTGGGTACCTTTGTTTTCACCTTGGGACAGGAATGAGCGTGTTTTGGGGTGCCTTTGTTATCACTGTGCTATGAGAACAAATATTTTGGGGTTTAGTCAGACCCATTCTATGACTCAAAGATTTCTTTTCTAGTTTAGCATCTGACTGTCACCCACCTTTACAGTACTTTACTTATACATTTGTTACAGGCTACGGTCAGTATTTATGTACAAACCGTTAGAATACTTCATATGTACCTTTGTTATCAGGTCATTACCTAGATGTTTGTCATTGCTGTGTCACATACTATACATGTACATGTCTTGACAAGTTGAGCTACAGTGTCATTGACACTTTCATTTTATATGGAGTGTACACGTAATGGCCAGTAATGACACTTTTGTTTTTTATGCTCATGCATTCCGTGGAGAATCATCTGATTGATTTACGATTGTTCCATTAAAGTCACATTTCATGTATTATACCAGACATGTTAACTCTCCCGGAATGCCCGGGATTCTCCCGGAATTAGCTATCCCCTCCTGCCCTCCTGCCCGGGAGTCAATTTGGACCAAAAATCTCCCGGAAAGTCGACATACCAGACAAAAACTGAATCCACCAGCTTTTGTTTACAAATACAAAAGCATGTGCTCTACTCTCAATGGCAAGGTCATTAAGTTTTTGTGAAACGTCACCACTTACGTAAGAACTGATGACCAATTCTCATTTCTGTCAATGGCCGTGTTGTGATTATTGCAACACGTTTGACAGGCGGATTAAATGAATTTGAGACGCAGGATAATTGCTGAAATTGATTATATATTAAAGGCACACCTTTGCTTGTATACAGGTAGCAGTCGAATCGAAAAATAAATTCCATACGTATAAAATCTTGTCCAATCGAAAAATGTGCAAAAATACGCACAAATTTATTGTGCATTTTGGATTTCACTTTCAGATAATTATAGCCAATTTTGGAGACAAACGGCTCAAACATATGAGTTGCTGTAATTTTCAATATATTGGGAAAAATTTCCGATTCGCAATTTTATAAAGCAGGCTGTGAAAAAAATTATGTTTTTGGTGAAAAAAATCTCTAAAAAGTTGGTAATTTACGGCACTTGCACATTTTTTCATTCGTAGTGATAAATGGACAACAAAATATCCCCGAGATGTTTCGTCCTGGGCTGGCTGTGGCATAATTTTCACGTTTCACTGAAAAATGATCACCCCATTCCAAATCCCCTTCGTAAATGACCAACTACTTCCAGTGAGTAACCGGTGTGGTTAGGTGGGGCGCTGGGCTTTGGAAGATCGAATTACCACAACAACCGGGCTCTTGGGTGTGCCTAAACACCACAGATCGTCGCAGGTACCCATAATTACCCAAATGGATCCAGAACTTTCAACACAGCACCATAACTGATATAGTGCTGAAAAGGTCGAAAATATCTCCAAACATTTTGTACATAAAACCATTGAAATATGGATGTCATTGGAATAAGCTCAGATATTGGCACATGACCACATCCATATTTCTGATTTCTGTTTTTCTCTATATTTCTATGGTTTGGCTTTTGAAAGGTCAAATTGTTCAAATAAAACACATTAGGGTGGAATGTTTAATGGTTGTGTGTGTGAGGGGGGGGGGGGGGGGGGGGGTAACATGGAAATTATTGATGTGCTGCCCACGTGCAAAAATTTCACTGACAAGCATCCGAGTCTCACTGGGAGCTCATCAAAATCTCACTGACAGTCACCTCCAGAGGTTAACAGGTCTGGGTCACTCACCACCACTTAGTAGAACGTTGACGTATGTTCCTTTGATGTATTGTTGTTGGGCTGTTTCCTGTTATGTGTGTGTGTGTGGGTGGGAGGGGGTATTTGGTATTAATTTATATTTAAAATTGATCTATCCACAATGGTTTCTATGCGCAAAAAAAATCTCCCTGAAAATCATGTCATCTCCCTGAAAATTTTCTTCAATCTCCCTGAAAAAAATTTTGGGAGGTTAACATGTCTGATTATACTGAACTCAAATAAATTTGATTATTGCTGCAAAAACCTTTTTCGAAAAATTGGGTAATATTTTGGGATTCCCTACTTACTGTGCACCAGTGGAATGAATCGTGTGAAGATGCTTATCGATGTTTTTCTTGAAAACATTTTGCATAATGCCTTGACTCAACCATAGCACACTTCACTTCATAGTGAGCAGTACACCCTGTTACTTGAGAATACTCACATATGTCACATCCACTTGGACACTTGCCTCCACCAGGCTGACATTTCTACTTCAAAGCCTCCCTCCAAAAACACACAACTTCCTGTCCATGGTATATGACTTCACTTCCTGTCTGTACAGGAATACAGTTGTCAGCAAATCAATCTGCCTACTGAGTTCAATATTTAACACACACCACACCTCCCATTTTCAAAATCAAAAGACTGTTTAAATGAGTATGATAATGGGTGTTAAAATATTTTCAGGTGAATTTATAGATATAAATTGTCTGTCAACCAACAGGTTCACTTGGTGTTTTTTATTTTTAAAATAAACATAAATTTCACAAATTTACGCTGAGAAATATGAGAATTTTACCAAATTTCAGAAAATTTAGTAACATGCGATTCTCATCCCTGAGTCAATGGATAAATGGTAAACAGGTTGTCCCATTGTGGTTTTGTGGGCAGTGTTGTGAGTGGAGAGGAGAGGGGAGGATCAAAAGTTTTTTTTTTGTCATTGCCTGAATTTCCAGTTTGAATCATTTTTGTGTTTTGTAATTTAAATTCTGTAATAAATATCATTGTAACATTATAATGTAAACTTTTGTAATATTTTCATACTGATATCACAAATTTTTGATTGCATTGAATCAGACAAAAGATTATACATCAAATCGAACCTTGAATTGAATCACATTTCCAGTGATTGCATCTGTGGTACTGGATATTGGAAATTGTCTCCCCTCAATACCAGGTAGTATTTGGTATAGGATTATGCACTTGGCTATTGCATACTGCCACACTTCCACTTGAAGCCAACTAGTCGGCTTCATATGGACATGCGACGTTATGCAATAGCCTACGCATATCCTGTACTGAATACTGTCCAGTATATAAGGAAGATGTCCTCTTTTGAACTCCAGAAAATGAAGCAATGCCTGTTTACTGTGGAAAACAAACTCTGTTTTACTGGTAAAATAGGACTCAGTAATCAATGCCTGGGGTGGAAGTCACGGTTAGCCATTGTGCAGAACTATGTGATCTTTACCCAACAAAATGGTCAAAACAGGCCAGCGCTATTCACAAAAATCACCATTTAATTTTCATTTTTGTGTCTCAAAAACATAGCTTTTGACCCCTCATTGGAATGAGCTCATTAAGCTTGTTCTAATGAGGGGTCATAAGCTATACTTTTGTCACGTAAGTGGTACTAAAGCATTGATATCTCACTTATAAAATTTTAATACCATAGTGTTGTTTCTGCCTGGGGAGTGGAGCAGTGCTCGATTACTGGAGTAGACATGTTATGTTTCGCTAGTATAGTTGGATCAAGTAACCAATGCCTGGGTGAGAGTCTTCTAAAATAAGCAACATGATTGTAAACAATAAGCTAAACTTGACTATATAGTTGTGTTGACTCAGGCATGCACAAATTGGATAACCCTGCATTCCTCCAAAGGTTATCCAAATCTTTTAGGATGTTGCATGATTACGGGGGTTAAGTGATGGAGGAAAATTTATGTTCTTATCAGTGCTCAGTCGACAGCCAGTGACTGTCGTCTGAGCCCCAGTTCAAACGTAAACCTTGCCACCTTATCAATGCCGTATCCGCTTGGGACTCTTAGGATTCCTGAAGGTGCCTGTGGCTTACAATGCCAAAGGGTGATCAACGATAATTCACTGAAAAGATTATTTATTTACATGTACGAAGAAATATAATATGAGACAAATTACTCACAAAATTATCCACAAGAATATACTAATTAGGGGATAAAAGTTTATTCTTTAGGGCCCTCGACGTCTCCCACAGCTAGCTGTGTCCGCTGGATCGACCTCACATCATCTTCATCTTCTCACGGTTTGTGATAAATGTAAAGTGTCTATTCACTTCTCGTTGCTTCCTCCTCGCAGGGTTAACTTCGGCGTCAGTCGGGCTTAACTCATATAATGTTCTGCTCGTGTGACTCTATCAGCGTTCTCACAGTTCAATCACAATTCAAACAGCGTCTACCACAGTTCACGATCACTTTGCGCCTCGTCTGGCTCTCACGCGGTTAAATTATTCTTCGCCTTCAGCTTTCTACTTAAAGCTCACACAAAAATATTCTGCAAAGTGTTCTCAACATCACCAATTCTCGCACTGTCTAAAACTATCTTATCTCGCGAGCTATTCCAGCACTTACTCAAGCTCTTAATATGGTCCCTAGACTTCAACGTTACAGCTTTTACTTCTTTGGCTACTATGCCACTACGGTTCGCAACCATTAACAAACTACAATCGGTTCCTTACAACCCTCATAGGGTTACAACAATACGCAGACTTCCAATCTCGGTGCCTATGACCCTCGACAGCCAAGGCAAATTCGGACCTTCTCTGAGTGCCCTCAGGCCAACTGCCTCGCAACGGCTCACAGCCTTACACACCTTCCGACTGGAATTGGCTGGAATGAATTTTTCAAGAAATCCCCCGATTTTTATTTAGATTGCCAGAACATTTATTCTCAGTTAATCGCCTCTCTTGAACTTGGCCGCTTAGATCTATCTTAATTTAACACTTGCTTTAAATTCCCTCTGAAAGACTCGCATTTTGGTATCTTTTGACATTTCGGAGACAGGATAGATGCGCAATATGGGTGTGTGTCCAGAACATATGTGATGCATTGTATTCTACAATTAGATTTTAACTCGCTTCAATTACCCAGATAATTAGTACAGAAGAGAATATTGTCTCTCTTACTATTGATCTGTTATCAAAAGCCCATATGGCGTTGAACACGTGCGCCATAATGGACATTAAATTTCATACTTAATTTAGCAGCGTCTGAATTATTGCCGATCTGTTTTTGGGGTCTGCCACATACCTATCTTTAAGTTTTATGTTTAACCCATTCAGAAAGATTATAGAAAATACTTACACTTTTATACAACAAAATCGCAACTTTTGGCTATCACCTTGACAACCCCCTACCAAGGAACATACTCTCAGTTGTTCCAAAAACACCAAGGGGATAACATTCATGTGCATCCACTTTAATACTTCTCTCTTAGAGCTATCTCACAGTCTTGCTCTACTAT
Organism: Pictodentalium vernedei; assembly: GCA_031216915.1. Lineage (NCBI taxonomy): Eukaryota > Metazoa > Mollusca > Scaphopoda > Dentaliida > Dentaliidae > Pictodentalium > Pictodentalium vernedei. Next base: position 248,855,746 of record CM062294.1, on the reverse strand, counting down.
TACACCAATATACTCAGAAACACACACACAGTCATACACATGCACACACTAATGTGCACCACAAACAACTCTCCAGTAATTTGGCTCGGTTCCCCTTTGAACCTCATGAGTCTAACCACAACTCATCTAAACTCGTGTGCTCATTTCCACTGGCGCACTATTGGAGGTGGTCCGTTGGTACACATGCAGCCAACAGGTGCCCCTATACACTCACTCTCCCTCTCAACATCGCAAAATATAATATTACTCTATCATACACACTCCTGTATCTTTACACACTCACGCAACACCTGTGTAAAAAAATATTAGCAAGGGGTGTCCACCCTGACCCAAGCCAGCCGATGGGCCCCTTGCCCCAACTTCTGTCATCTCACTAACTTGCCCCATCCTTGGATAGGGTGTCCCGCCCGGCTCATGCCTGTCAACGGGTTACCTGCCCCATTAGGCACCAACTTTAAATACTCCCATTTATGGTGGGACCCTTATTATTCCTTAGAGAGCCCCTATGTCCCCTCCACCGGGACCTATTCCTTGGGTGCGTCCTCTGCCAAGGACCCCACTCATCTTCACGCCCAGCACCTACATGCCCACAGGCGATGCCTGCCGCACCAGAGCTTGCTGCCTCAGATGCAACGCTCTGTAGATTAACTCCCTCCAATCTCTCCTTGGGTGCCCCACTCCAAGTCCTGGGCCCCTCCTACCTCTACATATCTGCTGCCATTTTGTGGCTACTCCGGCCACTTCTTGGGGCCTCTCTTTGTCCAATGTACCTCCCCCTGCTGTTCGCGTGGGTTCAGTGTCCTTTATATTTTGGCATCTCCACAAAAACCTTGCGTGGTAAACCACTCCACAGCCATCTATGTCCACTCGATAATGACCGTTGCCCATTATTTTTGTTACAGCGTATGGCCCCTCCCACTGTAACCGCGGTCTACCTAACTGTGTCGGTCGGAGCACGGTCACCTTTTGATCGACCCAAAAGTATACTCACGTGCCGACCCTCATTATGCCCCTTCTCGTCCACATACATTGGCTGCTTCCGTTCAGCCACTCCCTTAACTTCTGTCGTCAAAGGGTTAATCTTTGGGGCCTCCATTGTGCACTTTCCTGTGCCTCCTTACTCAAATCCACTGGTCCCTCCAATGATTTTACCGGCCGCTTTGCATCTGTGTCTTGGGCTCGGGTGACTTCCCCCGATGCCCCTTTGGGTGCCTTCCTCTCTGACCATGTCATGTCGGGTTCAGAACATACCCCGGGTATGTTCCCGAGCACGAGGTCATAGATGGGCGCCTCAATACACATTGCCTCTACCTCACCGCTATAGAAAGGGGTATCCACCCTCACCCTCGCAAGGGGGAACCTCCTAATCGTCCCATCTATTAGCATGCACATGTGGTCGCGGCCCAATTGCTGGTCGTCCTTGACTAGTCGCCTACGCACTGCTATGCTACTGCACCCTGTGTCGCGAAGCATCTGCACTTCATGTTTACCCACATTCCCCGGGTACACAGGCATTTTCCCTCCATCTCCTGAGGCTGTGACTTCCTCGCACATTCCACTAATGATAGGGAGGACCTTTCCACCCTCTAACACGAGCTCCCCCTTCTCAATAGCATCCCAGAGTGGACTACTTTCTGGCCCAACTGTCTGGCAGAACGCGGCCGTCTGCCTTTTGTCCCAGGTCGGACCGCCCCTACTTTCATTTCTCCAATTCTTTGGTGAAGGGTCTCTCCTTCCATTCCTATGGGGGCCACCATTCGGCTTTGTGGGAGGAGATTTCTTCCAACAGTCCCTCGCTAGGTGCTTCTTCCACCCACAAACAAAACAAGACAAATCTTTAGGGCTCTGTGGCCCAGTATTACCCCTGTTACCAGCCGGCTCTGGAGGTTTAATCCTAACCAGTGCCTTTGCAACCTGGTTCCCCCCAAATCTTACCGGCCGGGACTGGGTTATACTACCTCCGTGGGCTTCTAAGTACCGTTCGGTTACCTTAGTCATTTCATCAACACTGTTTGGCCTCCTCTCCTTAACAAAGAGGGCCAACTCTGGGGCGCAAGTTGAAATAAACTGCTCACGGATGAACAGATCTTTGAGGGACGGAAAATCTTCGTCGATTTCCGACAACTCAACCCAGCAGTCAAAATACCTAGTGGACTACGCTACAAATTGGAATACACTTTCCCCTCTCTCGGGCTTGCATTCCCTGAACTTAGCCCGGAATCCGTCTTCGTGAGCTGGTACCTCTTTAAAATAGCTTTCTTTAGCTCACCATAATCATTTGCCAAATCAGGAGGCATACTTGCATATACTTGCAAGGATTTCCCCGTTAACAACGGGCTTAAGTTTACTCCCCATGAATCCTCAGGCCACTGATGACATGATGCAAACCTTTCAAACCTTTGAAGGTATGCATCGATATCATCAAAACCTCTGAGAATTTAGGGAGTTTTGGGAAAGGGGTCCTACCATGACCACCCCCGTTCGTTTCCCCTTGCCTCCCGTTGGTTTCCTGAACTTGGGCCCTAGCTCTTATCAATTCGAATTGTCTCTCGTGTTCTCTTTTGGCCCTTTCCCATTCAATCTCATCCTGTCGTTCAGCCCTTGCCCTCTTGCGTTCCGCGCTCTCATTCTTTCGCTCTCTTTCAGCAGCTGACTCTTTCGCTACTCGTTTTTGTTCGTCCCTCACAAACTTTTGCAGCTCACTCCCAGAAAAACCCAGGCATTCCCCTGCCGAAATTAACTGGTCCAAAGTCATGGGAGCCTCCATTATTTCAATTGTAAACACTTCGAATCTACACAGTTTTGGTAAATAACAATTTCCTTGCACCTATCGTTGCGCTTAACCCTTCTATGGCAGATAATTATTTAGCTACCGTGTCATTTACTTCTGAACCCACTTAAATTTGAAAATTGTAAAACTTTAACCCTTTACGGCTCTCCACTATTTCCCCAGAGCATGTTGATAACCATTTGCAAAAAACTCATATGTAAACTTCAAAAAGCATGCTCCATGAAATAAATTATCTTTGAGTGGATCGTTGATCTTTACCTTTAAAAATGTTACCTTTTAGAACATCCTGTGTATGCCTCGCCAGTGTCTCATGATTACAGGGGTTAAGTGATGGAGGAAAATTTATGTTCTTATCAGTGCTCAGTCGACAGCCAGAGACTGTCGTCTGAACCCCAGTTCAAACGTAAACTTTGCCACCTTATCAATGCCCTATCTGCTTGGGACTGTTAGGATTCCCGAAGGTGCCTGTGGCTTACAATGCCAAAGGGTGATCAACGATAATTCACTGAAAAGATTTTTTATTTACATGTACGAAGAAATATAATATGAAACAAATTACTCACAAAATTATCCACAAGAATACACTAATTACGCGATAAAAGTTTATTCTTTAGGGCCCTCGATATCTCCCACAGCTAGCTGTGTCCGCTGGATCGACCTCACATCATCTTCTCACGGTTTGTGATAAATGCAAAGTGTCTTTTCACTTCTCGTTGCTTCCTCCTCGCAGGGTTAACTTTGCCGTCAGTCGGGCTTAACTAATATAATGTTCTGCTCGTGTGACTCTATCAGCGTTCTCACAGTTCAATCACAATTCACTCGGCATCTACCATAGTTCAAGATCACTTTGTGTCTCGTCTGTGTCTCACGGGGTTAAGTTATTCTTCACCTTCAGCTTTCTACTTAACAAAGCTTACATAAAAATATTCTGCAAAGTGTTCTCAACATCACCAATTCTTGCACCGCCTAAAACTATCTTATCTCGCGAGCTATTCTAGCGCTTACTCAAGCTCTTAATATGGTCCCTAGACCTCAATGTTACAGCTTTTACTTCTTTGGCTACTATGCCACTACGGTTCGCAACCGTTAACAAACTACAATCAGTTCCTTACAACCCTCACAGGGTTACGACAATATGCGGACTTTCAATCTCGGTGCCTATGACCCTCCACGGCCAAGGCTGAATTCGGACCAACTCTGAGTGCCCTCAGGCCAACTGCCTCGCAAAGACTCACAGCCTTACACACCTTCCTACTGGAATTGGCTGGAATGAATTTTTCGAGAAATCCCCCGATTTTTATTACACGCCCGTTTAAAAAACGGTCGTATTATGTTATCAGTCTGTCTGTCCGTAAACAATTTGGTTTCCGTTCATTTAAAGTCGAACGCCTTGACGGATCGACATCAAACTTTCAGAAGTTGTTTTTAGCATTAAAATACAGGTCAAGTTCGATATTGGTGTTTCTCAGTCCATCTGCTGCAGAGATATAAGCCCTTTGAAAACATAATTTTTCTAAAAAAATTGGTTTCCGTTCATTTAAAGCTGAACGCTTTGACGGATTGACACCAAATTTTTCAGATGTTGTTTTTAGCAATGAAATACAGGTCAAGTTCGATATTGGTGTTTCTCAGTCCATCCACTGCAGAGTTATCGTGCTTTGAAAACCCAATCTTTCGAAAAAAAATTGTTTTTCCTTCATTTAAAGTCGAACGCCTTGACTGATCGACATCAAACTTTCAGATGCTGTTTGTAGCAATAAAATACAGGTCTAGTTCGATATTGGTGTTTCTCAGTCCATCCGCTGCAGAGTTATGGCCCTTTGAAACCACAATTTTTGAAAAAAAATTGGTTTCCGTTCATTTAAAGCCGAACGCCTTGACGGATTGACACCAAATTTTTCAGATGTTGATTTTATACACCCGTTTGAAAAACGGGACGTATTATGTGAATGGTCTCTCCACCCATCTGTCTGTCTGTCAGTCCATGGACACATTTTGTTTCCGGACGATAACTTTAGTTGTAATGGATTGAGCTGAGTTAAATTTGGCATGTGGATTTAGTATGACAAAATACAGGATGGGTTCGATTTCTGTTTCTAGCGGCCCATTTGCAGTAGAGTTATGGCCCTTTATTTATGGGAATTTAGCCCAACTATTCGTTTCTGGATGATAACTTTAGTTTGCCTTGACCGATTTATTTCAAATTTTCAGTTTTTTGTTTTTGACCACAAAATACAGCTCAAGTTCACTTTTGACCACAATTGCATATACCTTTCCAGAGTTATTCCCCTTGAATGATTGCAAATTTGTGGATTTTGTGGTTTCCGGATGATAACTTTAGTTTGCCTTGACTGATGTTTTTCAAATTCTCAGATTTTGTTTTTGACCACAAAGCACAGCTCAAGTTCGCCTTTGGCCTTAAGCGCATGTACCGTTCCATAGTTATTCCCGTTGAATGATTGCAAATTTGTGAATTATGTGGTTTCCGGATGATAACTTTAGTTTGCCTTGACTAATTTGTTTCAAATTCTCAGATTTTGTTTATGACCACAAAGCACAGCTCAGGTTCACTTTCGGCCAAAATCGCATGTACCTTTCCAGAGTTATTCCTTTTAAATTTGTGCATTTTGTGTTTTCCGGATTATAACTTTAGTATGGCCTAACTGTTGGACACAGAATGCATCAAATATTTGGTTTCAGGATGATAACTTTTATTATTTGTTTTCCGATTGGTTCCAAACTTGGTATGTTGTTTAATCACAACAAAATATAGGTCAAGTTCGAATATGGGGTTGGTCCAAACAATTTTCACCCTCACCCCCATCCTTACCCCAACTGTTCAAAAATACATAACGGGCATATATTGTCCCGCTACGCGGTGCTCTTGTTTAGATTGCCAGAACATTTATTCTCAGTTAATCGCCTCTCTTGAACTTGGCCGCTTAGATCTATCTTAATTTAACACTTACTTCAAAGTCCCTTTGAAAAACTCGCATTTTGGTATCTTTTGACATTTCAGAGACAGGATAGATGCGTAATATGGGTGTGTGTCCAGAACATATGTGATGCCCTGTATTCTACAATTAGATTTTATCTGGCTTTAATTACCCAGATAATTATTACAGAAGAGAATATTGTCTCTCTTACTATTGATCTGTTATCTGAAGCCTATATGGCATTGAACACATGCACCGTAATGGACATTAAATTTCATGCTTAATTTAGCAGCGTCTGAATTATTGCCGATCTGTTTTCGGGGTCCGCCACATACCTATCTTTAAGTTTTATGTTTAACCCATTCAGAAAGATTATAGAAAATATTTACACTTTTATACAACAAAATCGCAACTTTTGGCTATCACCTTGACATAGGATAACCTTTTCTTGCTCCTCAAAAATTATGAGTTTTGAACAAATTGATCATAAACCCTTTCCGACTGTCAATTGTTTTCTTTTTTGTTTTTTTGTGTGTGATATTTACTGCTTGTCAGTAGCTGGAGATTACTCAGAATTTAAAGGATTATGCTTTCACTTGCCTTACACATGGTGTATTTTAAAGACCCGTGTTATACATCTCATGAGTTATATATTTGAACAATGAAGGTCAAAGGGGTGGAGACCTCAAATTGTACTCTGGGAAAGGAAGATCAACTGAACAATGCTAAAGATAGACGTTTTTGTGTTCATTCACTGGTAGAGTGATGGAAGACCATATTTGGGCTTCAGTTTGAAGAGCAGGTGCCACAACTTGAAGGCTTCATATTATGTGAATGTGCTTCATATTATCTTTAAAGAGAAATTATTAAGTCTGTTGATTTGCCTTGTTACAATTTATGGGGCACTCTCCCATAAATTGTAACAAGTCAAAGACAAGTCTGCAAATTGATGACCAAAATTAGCTCAGCACTCTACCAGTTAAAAAAAAACATTGAGAAAAGAGAGCGCAATGGGATTGGTGTTATCTTGGCTCAAAAGGGTTATGCAAATTTTGTTTGCATAACCTTTGTGGGGTTATCTTAAATGTTCAATTTCTGCATCCCTGAGTTGTGATCTCTTTATAGCCATGGATGCTGAAAGTAACCCTAAACACCAATAAACCAACAAATAAATTTTAGCTTCTTAACTAAATTTTATATGGTGAACGCAGTAGGGATGCACGCGGTATCGATAAACCGATATATACCGGTATTCAAACCAATATCGATTGAATACCGGTGTAATTACAAAAATATCGGTTTATCGTCATTATTTATTTACCCACAATTTAATTTTCAAGATGTCTTGAGTTTTTTAACTGTACCTCCGAATGAATAATATTATCCTTTTACCCAAGGAATCGTATGCTTTTACCCATGTAACATACAAATTCAGCTGTTCAAAAAATTATTTTAAAAATTTTCAACAAATCTATATCATGTGACCCATCATTGGAAGAGCTCATTCCAATGAGAGGTTACATGATATTGTTTTGTAGAATTTTTTTTTTGGGGGGTGTGGGGGGGGGGGGGGGGGGGGAGGAGGGGATCTGATAAATTAATTTTTAAAATAAGAAATTTTAATATCGTTTGCGTTGGGTAAATATTTTTCGAACCGCATCATCAAGGCATGGTGATTCGTTCCAACTGAGATTCCTAAAGTCTCACTTGTGGTACCTGTATTTTCGATATACTGGTATACTGCGGTATTTTTTTGAATACCGATACCGGTATTCAGTTTTAAACATCGTGCAGCCCTGTCCTCAACAGATCAGTAAAATCTACCCAGCACTATTCACAAAAGTTGCTTATCAGATTTTTGTTGTGATTTTTGCATCCAAAACAGCTTATGGCCCCCAATTGGAATAAGTTCACCATCAACCTCATTTCATTGAAAAATCATAACCTGTTCTTTGAAGTAAAATATAAAAACAAATTTATTTATTCAGTAAACAATACTGTTAGATTATTTTCTCGACACTTAAGGTGAAGTTTTTGATAATCTGAGTTTTGTGCTTTAGAAAAGTGTCTGACTATAGCATGACTGATTAAATAAACTTATTCTGAACATTTCTTGTTTCACAGGTACCTCTCCCGTCATTGAAAATCTGCCTCATCGTCGTTTTTTCAATGAGAAATAACTTTGATGACACTATTTTGCATCTCAAGGACTGAAAATTGAACCAACTATATCTTGTTTTGACAGAGCTTGCTGAGCTCTGTCAAATAAGATATAGGAGATTAAATTTTCAACTGCATTATGGGAAGTTTTCACTGCTGAAAGCTTTGTTCTTCCACATAAAAGTGTAACAAGTTAAATTTCTAATTCCATATGTGTTCAGAATTATTTTGTGGATTAACAGAGAAAGAAAAAGCCTCCCTCTCTCATAAAATTGAGGAAAAATTGCCTGTGAAACAAGAACCTCCTTTTATAGGCCTAATAAACAACTATTTTATTATTACTACAGATATTAAGTATCACAAGCAGTTGCAAACAAATCCCCACCCCTCTCAAAATATGTCTCAACTTCCAAACACATTTTCCAATAAAAACGTATCTCAAGTTTCAAAGTACCCTTCAAATGTTTATCAACAAGGAAGCATTCAACTGTCCATGTTCTGGATTTGTTTTAAAATACTTTTATTCAAAGAAAAAATGGGGTGTGGTGGCATTGCGGTAACCAGTTCTCATCCGATCACCGAAGTTAAGCAACGTCGAGCCCAGTTAGTCCTTGGATGGGTGACCATCTGAGCGATCGATTCAGACTCGAGCGCTGTGTCCTTGGGCAAGGCACTTAACCCTGATTGTCCACATGGGGGGCATGATGGTGCCGTGTACTAAGGCATACTGCACGTCGATGGTGCGCACGTCTCCAACCAATCTAACCCTGCCTGTGCTGCAGTGCGGAGTTATGATGTTGTGGAGCTGGCAGCTGCTCGTCGTTGCTTGGTGGTTCTCTCCGGGTACTCTGGCTTTCTCCACCCATAAAACTGTCACCCACACGATATGACCTTGGCTGTTAAAGAGCCATTAAACCTTAATAAATAAATAAATAAATAAATAAATAAATAAATAAATAAATAAATAATATTCAAAGAAATATTTTTTTTACAGTTTTTTGAAAAATATGTACAATTAAGCTTTCAAAAACTACATACAAAATTTTCTTTAAGAAGTCATAGAAATAACTTGATTTTGTTTTTTCTCTTTGATGTGACATATTCTGCATGTGGAACAGGTTGCATGTAATCGACTTTTATCACTGATGGGTTATAAACTACTTGCATGATGTTGATGGATCTTACTGCCAAAGACAGGAAACCCTCTTGGCACTGAAATAAGTAAAATTTGAAGACATTTAACCAATTTTCTCTTTTAAATTATTTTGACTTTTTGGCCAGTGATTTCTTGATTCATATTTTCATGAATTTTAAAAAATACTCAGTGGGTTAAGAATTAAATATGTTGAGGGGTGGGGGGAAATTTTCAAGTTGATTTGTTAGGAAATAATATTTTATCGGGTATTATTAGATATGCAATGAAATCCTTTGAGAGTCAATGTACAAATAATGAAACATTTCTTATACGTTTTTATAACATTTTTTGTCAAACATATAGTTTTACTGTAGCTGATCTCCCTATGGGAATTCTGGGAAGTGAACCAATGCTCCATTACAGTGGTAATCTTACTTTGTTTTACTGGTATAATAGGATCTAGGAACCATTTCGTGAGATGTGAGTTTTCCACAGTGGGTAGTGCAGTATAAACGATTGACTTAACTTAACTTTGAACTTGTACTGTGTTCATAATACAGCCATAGATTTTAAATTGGACCATGAACAAAAATAAAATAATGTCTGGGATTTGAATCCTCTAATGGATAATATGTATAGGTAAACACAATTGGCTTAACTTGACTTAATACTTGTGCAGTGGTCACAGTGTAGCCGTAAATGCTGAAAGTGAGTTCAGACACCAATAAAGTAAAGTACGGGAGCCACCACTTAGTTTTATAGCTTAGTAAAGGGTTTATAAGATGGTCCATCAATAAACATGAATGACTGAAGGCATTCAAATCAAATTCAAATGAACAACCCTTTATGCCAAATGAAAACAAATGCTGAGGATGATCTACTATCGTCCAAAGTATAAAATTGAGAAAATGAAATGCTACTAACAAGATAGAGAAAATTAGAAATGTTGTTTGTATTTGTTTAGATTTTATGATCATAAAGTAATAAAGTGATTTTTATTAAAAGTTATTGATCTTTCATCTCAATTTGGTCCCAACTTTCCTGTAACACAATTCCTATTAATAGCCTGTCCCCCAATTGATCAGCTTATTTCACCCCCCACTGTAATCTATTCAGTAAACCCAGTCATGAAGAGAAGCTGACCTCTGACCTCTGATATCGTTTTGTCATACATACTGTGGGGGAAGTTTGTTTTCTATTTAGGTGAGACATTCAACAATAGTGTCACTTTCACTTTACCTGTGTGTTCATTTTCATCTGTGTGTTGTTTTTGAATTTAATTGAGTTGGAAGTACGCTAATTTTGTATTACCAAGAGTAGATCTACGATTTTTACCTGGAATTTCAATTTGGACCATGTGTGTGTGTGTGTGACAGTAATGTTTGAAAATAGCACACCTGTATGAACAATGACTAATTCTAGAAAGACATAGTTTGTCTTCCACTCAATGACAGAGAAATGGAGTGATGTTCAAACTATTACTTCATATGGATTACAATATTTAAAACAGATGATTTGTTGACAATGATTCGAGGAAAGAAGCAGGGGCAAGGGTTTGCCAGCTGGTATATAGGGTTTGATCATGGTATGTACATATATGGAGACTTCACTTTTCACTTTGTTATCTCCATCCAATGCAAATTATTGATTTTTCTAGGGTAATTTAACTGAAATACAGAACATACTATGAAAATCTGCATTTCCTCAAAATTAACTCAGTTGGGGGCAATAAATTTGAACATATTGCATGTATGTTTAGAATATTATTTAACCCTCTTACTTTTGACCATTATATGATCCTGTTTGTTGAAAATGTCATTAAAACCCCCCAAAATAAACAAACAAAACACAAAAAGCAGATCACACTTGTGAAAAAAAATTCTTGAACTAATATTGTTTGTTTTCTTTCTTCCAAAACACAGCTTGCCTTATGGCAAATCGTTGGAATGAGCTCAACAAGTAGGTTATGATGAAGGGTCATAAACTACAGTACGTGGAGAGTGTATTATCACTAAATCACCTGCAGAGTGGAGATTCCACCCGAGGAATAATTGCAAATTTGTTGCAAAGCATTACAAGCACCAGCAAGGCTTCAGCCAGTGGACATCCGGGTTAAACCCGGAGGTCCAGTGGCTGAAACATTGCTTGAGTTTTTTGTCGATATGTACACAATTTGAAAGTTATAGCTTGGGTGATAACTCCACTCCACAGGTGATTTAGTTACAATCCACTCTCCATGTACTGTATATTGCTGCTGCAACAGAACTTGAAAAAAAGAATAAATTTTTAGGGCAATTATTGTGAACAGCACTGGCCAGTAGCCATTGGGTGGACAGTCAACCCTTTATCAACATCTAATTCAGAAAACAGTAAATCTGTTTCTTCCAAATTACCTTATTTATTTATTTATTTTTTACTGACACTTTCCACAGCCATGGTCACCTCATGTCGAACAGTTTTATGTGTGGAGGAAGCCGGATTACCCAGAGAGAACCACCAGCAGGTGGCGAGCAACTGTCAATCTCCCCAATGTACATGAAGTACATGTATCTGAACAAGCAGGGTCAGCATTGTTGAAGACAAGTGCACATTTGTTGTACAGTATGCCTTAGTACAGAGCGCCACTGTGCCCCCATGCGGGCAGTTGAGATTAGGTGCCTTTCCAAGGACACAATGCATTTATCCCTAGCAGGGATCAAACCATGGACCTTATGGTTTGAAGTCCAGTGCCATAACCACTGAGCCACTGTCCAAATTACCTTGTAATTCAAATTTTGTTATTAACTGGTAGAGTGTTAGAAGCCCATGTCATGGCTCCACGAAAAAATGCTGAGAGCCACTTTAGTGGCTTTACACTGTGTAAGCTTATTTTCCCAGGAGTAGAAAAAATGTTTAGCTAGAATTTCTTTGTTGCAATTTATTTGAGGGTGCCAAAAGGCACTCTTCAATAAATTAACACTCCATCAATTAACTGGTTGAGTGCTAAATTATTTTTCAAAGGTGATTTTTAACATAAGTATTTTTCCTGTAATGGAAGCCGTTGATAAGAAAGAGTTTGTTCAAAATAATTGCCTTGTTACAATTTATTGGAGAGTGCCTGTTGGCACTCTTCAATAAATTGCTGCAAAACAATTCTATGTGAACAATTTTATACTGCCGGGAAAACAAGCTAATGGAGACAGTGTAAAGCCACCAAAGTGGCTCTCAGCACTTTTCAGTAGAGCCATGACAGTGGCTTCTAGCACTCAACCAGTTAAATAAATTTTAGCTACCTGTATAAAATAAATGTTTCAAAACTGAAGTGAATTTGATTTTTTTTTTTTTGGGGGGGGGGGGGGGGGGGTTTGCATAAATTATACTTCTGTGGTCTGTTTTTCAACTGTTTGTTCATTCATACAGACCCTGCAATAGTTGGTGCAAGTATGTCCGGCCTTCTTCAGATCCTCCACATGTACATTTACACGTCTTACCACTTATATACATGTACAAGGTGCCAACTTGGAACAAAAGTGCAGGAAGAAGCCTTGAATCTTTTTTTGTGTGCACAATAGAAATTATAACATTAGCAATGTAAAAAGGTGAAGATCAATAAGAAATTTGTTATGTGTAATGACTGCATGTGTATAGAGTTCAATACAGATTAGTAAACTATCCGTGAAATGGATTCTTACTTTTCATTTACAGTAGAAAGCATAAGTGGTTAAAAATGTTCTTGACTGGTTCTTAGTTTGTGGGAAATTTGGTTTGAATGAAATTATCAAAGACAGATTATTTTGCTTGTGATTGTTTTTTTGTATTTACATGTATCAGTCTCCCTGGTTTCATGTACAGAACAGTCACCGTGAACGGGTCTAATCCATGCTTGGGCAGTGACGTCCACGCATGCGTTTCCAGGTAATAAAAATCATTCTCAGCGAATTTTAATTAATGAAGCACCGGGTTGTACCTGGTGCTTCATTAATTAATTTTTTGATGATTATTCCTGTATTTAATGTTTGGAATCTAATATTATTATACCCCCACAAAACAAAGTTTAGGGGGTATATAGGAGTCAGCCTGTCTGTTGGTCGGTCGGTGGGTCTGTCTTTGTCGGTCCGTTGCACATGTAAACCTGTGGAGCGAATTACTTTCACAGTTTTAGCTGCATTTTCATGAAACTTCACAAAAATGACCAACATGATGAGGGGAAGTGCGTGACATAATTTTTTTCCTGATCGGATTCAAGATGGCCGACTGGTGACCATATTGGATTTTGCAAAATACTTGTGGAGCAAACTACTTCTAAGGTTTTTGCTGCATTTTCATGAAACTCTGTGCGTAATTTTTTCCAGATCGGATTCAAGATGGCTGACTGGAGGCCATTGGATTTTTTTTTACTTTGAAAAATTGAATGCCCCTTTTGAGTCACACATACTGGGTGGTATGCCACACTGGGGGTATACCAGGCAACAGACCATCTCTAGTTATGTCTGTGGAAATATTTTCCCACTCGTGGAAAGTGACCAGTCCACGGTGGCATACTGGAAAGTGTTTATGGACAGTTTGAAGGCAGAGGCAAAATTTCACAGGAATGATTCTAATAATGATTCTCACTGCTAAATAATAATGCTTCTGAACAGCGGAACAGAATGGGATTGTACGCCATTTTGTTCCTGCTCAGTTTTCCAAAAATCTGCCCCTAGTAAGGTAGTTTGGCACTTAAAATTTGAAGATTAATGGCACTGGCATATTTATTAATTACAAAATAAACACAGTAAATTATCAGAGTTATTAGATTCTTCTGGTTCCAGAGCATTGTTTCATTACTTAATTCAAAAGGTAAACCAATGGCTAAAACAATTGCCAATGTACAACGTTTGATAACCAAAAAATAAAAAATGATTCAGACCAAAATAAACTGCTAGGAAGTGGAGATATAATACTTTTATAAAATGCAGTTGTTAAATAGTCTAAGGTTTATATGCTCTCCTCATATCATGTATGAAGTGTGGTCAAATTCCCAAGTCAATTCACTGGGGGAAATTGTTACTGCTTTGATGGAATCAGAATATAGAAGGGTAGCCATTATGTTCAGGCAGCTGAACTATCCTAAAAACCATTAAAAAGGAACCTGGTTTGAGTGACCACAGTGTTATAGGATTGGCCAAACCTCAGTAAAATATGAATTTCCCTATCTCATGCTGGTTTGTTGGACCTAAAATAGTATTTCGAAACTGAGTGTGTGAACTGAAATGGAAGCCATGTTTGCTCACCACAAATTAACCAAATGAGTGCTGGAAGCCAGTATTTGGGTTTTATTCTGAAATGTACAGTATGGCTGACGTGGACTGGTCACTTTCCACGGGTGAGCAATATTTCCGCTGACGCAATAAAATGAGATTCCAAACACTAATTGTAGGAATAATCATCAAAAATCTAATTAATCAAGCACCGGGTACAACCGGGTGCTTCATTAATTAAAATTTTGTTGATGACAATTTTTATTACCTGGTAAAATGCACGCATGGACGTCACTGCCCATGCGTGTATTATGACTAGTCCACGGCAACTGTACTATAGGTACCTTGCCTCAAAGGCTTCATACATATTGTGTGGATGTGCTTCACATTATATTTGGAGTGAAATGATTCAGTGTGCATGGATTTGCCTCATTACAATTTTGGGGAGAGTGCCTTTACAAAGGCATGTGAACAAATTTTAACAACAGAAAAACATTTAGCACTCTTCCACGTAATTACCCCTCACACAAAGCAGTCAAATCTATTGTACATTGTTTATGAACTCCAGGGGCCAAATCACTCTAATATGCCTCACAGCAGGACTCATGCAGACTGTAAAGAAAATCAGCCTTCGGCCTGGATGTGTGCTGAATCACTTTCAACAATTTGATAAAAAAGTAAATCAAACTGTAGGAACAATAATTTATTTAAGAATCTTTCAAAGAAATTTCCAATAAAATATTCATGAACAACTGTTAAAAGACCACAAAGCTCATATTCCCTGAAATTCATTTCTACCTCTTAAAGCTTGAAGGTCGCTTACTCCCCTCACAGAAACTATTGAAACATTTTCCTCTGTTCATATTATTTGTGGTCAAAATTGTGCCAGACTGTATGCATAATGTTTCCTATAGTTTTGATCGAAGGATAAGAATATAATTTTTGTGACAGGGAAAATTTTTGCTCTTACCTACTTATTTTGATTATAAGACTCTTCAAAGGGTAATTAAAATCAAAAATTAAAATTATTAAATTGTTTATACCAGTCAAGAAAAAATTGTGCGTGTGGCAAGATATCTTTTCGAAATCTTATTCATTAAAGGGTCCATTCAACCAAGCAGTAGTCTATGAAAAGAATGTTGAAGATTGAATGTTATAAGAAATACAGGGTACCTCCCACCCAGAGAGATAAGCTATCAAAATCAAAATATTCTTCCTCCATGCACTACCAACTTACTACTTGGTTTATTTATCTTCAGTTATCTTATATTACATAAACTTAAGAATGAAAATATTTATTACAATGGTCCTGATCATGCCTGGAAAAAACACATCAGTCATTTGCAGAATGAGGTCCCCAGAGGGTTAATTTGTTGATCCTATCCATCACAGTGGTCTAGAATCCCCCAATTTATCCTCTGGGTACCTCTTTCTGTTTAGGCCTGACACCTTGATTCAGATTAAAGTTCACATAGGGTAAATTTGGTAATGCTACCCTGCTGTGCAGGGTAGCATCACCAAACTCGCCCTCTGGGGACCTCATTCTGCAGATGACAGACTGCTTGTTTCTGGGTTTGGTCCTGATTAATTGTGTCAGGCTCTAACCAGTACTTTACAAGCTGTGTGAGTTGATTCTTTTGAGATGGTGTTTCATCACTTATATGTACTTTCCTCTAATTTGACACCGGAATGATGCCATCATGGACTGTTTCCCCATAAGTAATTTTGGTTTATGTGCACTACATGTACTTAAGGACAAGAGTACAGTGACTCAGTGGGTAGTGCAATGGACTTGTGACCAAAACGTTGTTTATCAAGATACTTTCAGTACTAGCCAATGACAAAGTGAACCATTATGCAACATTATCCCCTTGATGATGCCAAATTATTGCCTTATTATTTCCAGATTGCTGTACCAATCTGGCAATAATAAGACAACAGTAAGGCTGGTTACTAGTCACTTCAAAGGGTAAGAAAAATAAAAAGTAAAAATTATTAAATTGTTTATATCAATCAAGATAAAATTGTGGGTGTGGCAAGATATCTTGTAGAAATCTTGTTCATTAAAGGATCCATTCAATCAAGCTGTAGTCTATGAAAAGAATGTTGAACATTGAATGTTATAAGAAATACAGTGTACCACCACCCAGAGAGATAAGCTATCAAAACAAGAATTTTCTTTCTCCTTGTACTACCAACTTAATTATTTGGTTATTTATCTTCAGTTATCTAATATTACATAAACTTGAGAATGTAAATACTTATTACAATGGTCATGATTAAATGTGTTAGGCTCTTACCGGTACTTTACAAGGGGTGTCAGTAGATGCTTTTAAGATGGTCTATCATCACTTACTTTCCTCTAATTTGACACCCAGATGAAGTCTTCTTTTTATGTTTCCCTATAAATAATTTTGTTTTCCGTGCACCACTACAATCAGACATGACTTTGATACAAAATTACAAATTATACAGTCGTAGAAGGGTTGAAAGGGGCATGCCCCCACACCGTCCCTGTACAACTTTGGTAAATGAAACCATTTCATTCACTACTTCAGGCCAAGAGTACAGTGACTCATTGCTAACTGCAATGGACTTCTGACTAAAACATTTATCAAGATATTTACAGTACTGTCTATGACAAAGTGAACCATTAGGCAATATTAACCCCTTAACTGGTAGAGTGCTAAATTATTTTTGGTCATGAAAATTTGTTCCCTTGTCTTTGCTTTGTTACAATTTATGGGTGATTCCCAAATGGCACTCTCCCATAAATTATAACAAGGCAAATCTTTATAGATTAAATAATATCACTTGAAAGATAATATGAAGTGCTTCCACTGAATATGAAGCCTTTAAGTTGCAGTACCTGTAATTCAGAATAAAGCCCAAATATGGGCTTCCAGCTCTCTACCAGTTAATGATGCCAAGTTATTGTCTTATTATTGCCAGATTGCTTTGGCAGGTATAAAAACGTTTGATGAGATCCAGGTCCAGGAAGTTATGCCTTATAGACACCCATTATGATTTTTTTTTCCAAACATTAAGGTGTGACATCATCTTGTAATACCTTCCTCTGCTTTTCATTGCAACATTTTATCTAAAAATTGATGGTCTTTCCCTTCCAAGGAAAGGGAATGTGGTGGCTCAGTGGTGAGAGCACTGGACATTAAACTGAAAGGTTGACAGTTTGATCCTGAACGGCAGTTGCATTTTATCCTTTGGCTAGATTCTTTATCCTGATTTGCCACTTGGGGGTACAGTGTCTCTGTGTACTAAGGAATACTGCATGTCAATGGTGCACTTGTCTCCAACTACTTCTAACTGTTTGTGCAGAGTTAATAAGTTGGGGAGTCTGACAGTTGCTTGATGCAGTTTTGTGGTTCTCTCTGGGTACTCCGGCTTCTTCCACCAGACAGACATGGTGTGATCCTGGTTGTTGAAAGTGCCATTACACCTCAATAAACTATCAAACAAGCAATAGTCCATTCCCACTATTGGAAGATAAACAAATGATTGATGAGAGCCAGACTCGAGGACATTACATCTTTTAGATGCCCATTTAGAATTTTTTCAGGGGGTTACATCATTGCCCTTCTCTGCTTTTCATTGCTACTTTTTGTCGGAAAATTGATGGTCTTGCTCCACCACCAAAAGAAGAGATCCCTGTCACTGTATTGATTGTGTCATTTATCCTTTGCCTAACAAAACAGCTACATCCACTCGCATAATTTGCAAATTGAGCAGTTGAAAAAATATTATTTTTCAAAAACTTTCAACAAATGCATATTATATGACCCTCTCATTGGAACGAGCTCATCAAGTTTTTTCCAATGGGGGTTCACATGATATAGTTTTATAAACATTTTTTTTAAATTTGAAAAAAAAATAATTGAAATAAACAATTTTGATATCCTGTGCATTGTGTGAAGGATTCAACACCAATAAACAAGCAAACAACTCATTACATTGAGATGTCAAAAACTGTGTTTTGGCATAAATATATTCTGCAATTTTATTTTTTTATTTCGTAATAAAAATGCCAATATCTGCTTTATTGAGCTACCTTGAAGTAAAGTACAATGTAATAGGGGTAATTTTTATTACAACTCTTGTCTACAACTGTAAAGGATAAAGACACAGGATGTTACTATTGAACACCTGAACAGAGCATTAATTTTCCTAATGAGTGGCAATTATGTAGGTACATACCCTTAGTTTGTATGTATGAATACAGCAGCTGTGTTTGTGTGAGACAAACTTTACTCAACCTGATCCTACTTGCACTATCTTTATCATCCTGAAGACAAAATAATGCTTATCAGACTAAAATTCCATTTGTACTGGCTTGAATCTTAAGGATCTATATCTCATTTATGATAGTATGCATTCAACAAGAACAGGTGCCGCCTGGTATGTAGTGTTAGCACTTAAACATCTGGACATTGATGTCAAGCTGCAAATTTTTCCCATAATGCAAGAAGGAATTTAACCGCTTGCCTAACAGACAACACTTGCAAAACAAAATGTTTGAATAACTAATTTTTTTCATTTTTGTGTCAAAAGCTTTGCTTATGACAATCATTGGAATGACCTCAATGAGCTTGTTCCATTGAGGGGTCATAAGCTATGTTTTTGAGGCAAAAAAATGAAAAAAAATAATGAAAATTTAATGGCAGTTTTTATGAATAGCACTGGCTGGTTTTGGCAAAAGGTCTGAGCAAGTCAGTATTGCTTAACTCCTGGATGCTGACTTGCACACTTTAATAATAGCATTGGAGGCACAAGCAAAGCTTCCCCCAACACTTTGCAGTAGCCATGGCTTCATTTTATGAGAAATTTCATAGTCTTATTTACAAGGTCATATTTTGTTAACAATTAGAGCCAGCAGCAGGTGAAGTGCTAACCCTTGTGTGCTTGCGAGAGAGCATGATTGCACGGTGTGCCTTCAAACAATGATCCCTGGACTCCAGCTCCACTTGTGTCTGGTTTGGTTAGGGTGTTGAATTGACTGGCAGCTGTTTATGACTGCTCAGTGTATTAACGCTTTCGCCAGTGCTCAGGATATCAAAATTCATTATTTTAATTATAGTTTTTTTAAATTGTTTCCAAATATTCAACCAAACCATATCATGTGACCCCTCAATGGAACAAGCTCGATGAGCTCATTCCAACGAAGGGGTGACTTGATATGGTTTTGTTGAAATGTTTGGAAAATTTTTTTTTCAACTGCTAAATTTGAAAATTACGTTAGGTAAAGGGTTAACAGGGTACTCCAGCTTCCTCAGTGATCTGCAAAACTGTGTTCAACTTATATTATGTGGGAAGCATTAAAACCTTAAGCTAACTTTCAACTACATGTAGTCCCCTTCCTGGTGGTCCATTAGATGAAAGTTTGCTTGTGCCTCTAATGCCATTATTGGAATTTGCGAGTTATTGTCTAGGTGGAAATTCAACTCCTTTGGTGTTTCACTGATAAGTGGTAATCCACATTCTACATAAGGTAGTGGTAATCATATAATACTATAACTATATCCTGTAAGTGATCTCAAACCTAAGCAAAAAGGAAAGAAAAACTGAAACACAATTCAGACCAAAAGTAAAAGGTTGAGATGCCTCTGACTTTATTTTATTCTATTTTGAGTGCATGTGGTATCAATATGATATACTGGGTCAGTGGTTACCCTTTTACATGATCTGACAATTGGAACGAACTCTTTGGGCCGATTCCAATGTGGGGCCAGGGGGTGCATTGGCATCGCGGTGACCGGTTCTCGTCAGATCACCGAAGTTAAGCAACGTCAAGCACGGGTTAGTTGTTGGATGGGTGACCATTTCACCGACTGATTCGTGCTCCCGCATTGTGTCCTTGGACAAGGCACTTAACCCTGATTGCCTACATGGGGGCATGATGACGCTGTGTACTAAGGCATACTGCATGTCGACGGTGCACATGTCTCCAACCAATCTAACCCTGCCTGTGTCGCGGTGCTGAGTTCAGAGTTACGATGTTGGAGAGCTGACAGCTGCTCGTCGTTGCTCGATGGTTCTCTCTGGGTACTCTGGCTTCCTCCACCATAAACCTGTCACCGACTTGATATGACCCTGGCTGTTAATGTGTCGTTAAACCCTAATAAAAAAAAATGTGGGCCACAAGCAATGTTTTTTTTTAAGTGAAAAATGAAATATTTTATCCATTCAATGAAGTCCTTTGCAAGTGTCATCTCCTGTTCATGTTATAGGGGGGGTTAACTCCTTGCATGCTGCTGGCAGATATTCATACCTGGGACAGAATTGCTCTTGCCACTTAGATAAGTATAATTTGGGCACATTTAATCAAATTGTTTCTCTGTAAATGGACTGAATTTTTTCACCAACGATTCTTTGAGTAAAATTTATATGAATTTTTCTTCAAAACTAGTCATGGCTGCTATGAAGCAGCCATGACTAGATTTTATGAAATATATCTTGAAAATACTCAAAGGGTTAAGAGTTAATGTAAATTTACTTAATTTGCCTCTGGTCTCTGTAATCATGATATTAATAATAATATCTCAGCATATTTATTATCAATAGCTTAGGTTATGATAAGTCCAGACATGGCCTCTAGCCTGTGGTGAAGTCTCAAGACGTTTATGATTTTATTTTAATACCTCTTTGTTGTCTCACAAATTGAAATAATTAGAATGTTGCTCAGGTAAAAATAGCATTAAAAGTGTCATATTTAGGGAACTATTGATGTTGGACATGTATTATTAATTTTGTTATTAATTTTCTTTCCCATATCATTAATGTCTACCTGCATACCGGCGCATTTCATTAACTGTGTCTCTGCAGGATCAATTCATATACTTGAGAAGTTAAAATTAGTAGCAAAAGGTCAATTGTTGAAATTTCAAATTGCTGTTAAGCCTTCAACCAGTGTATAAACCAAATCTGCCCAGTGGTGTACCCAAAAAGGAAATTTTATTATTTAAAAAATAATTGGCTCTCCTGAAGTATATTTCAAAGGCCTTCACTTGATTTTCTCAGGAGAGCCTTCTCCAACCCTACATGGTCTGTGATCACAATCGGGAGCATCATGCTAGGGAAAGATCTGGGGGTCACGGATCAGTAACACCATCTAAGCGGAGCGCCACCATCGGTTGGCACATAGTGCGCCCAAAAATTTGGGCAAAAAATACCTCCCAGATTTCCGGAAATGGCGTTCGCAGGCCTTCACCAAAAATACGACTAGGTCTGGAGGCTGTATTTATGAACCGATCTTCACGAAACTTCTTGGGTACCTTTGTTATCACCTTGGGACGAGAACGAGTGTTTTTGGGTGTGGTCCGAAATTGAAGATGGCTGCCAGTGGCCATTTTGTACCAAAATTAGGTACAATCAGTTTTTGGTACAGAACTTCTTTTTGAAGGTTCTTATTTGAATAAATTTTTGAATGAATGTTTAGTAACATGGAATACATCACATATAATACGCGTTTTTTTCTCGTGCAGACATTATGCAAATTAGATGAACTTTTGATTTATTCACTGCAACTTATACACACGAAGTGCACATGTCAATACGGCTTGGGTTGGAGGCTGTATTTATGAACCGATCTTCACGAAACTTCTTGGGTACCTTTGTTATCACCTTGGGATGAGAACAAGTGTTTCTGGGTGCGGCCCAAAATTCAAGATGGCTGCCAGTGGCCATTTTGTACTGAAATTAGGTCCAATGAGTTTTTGTACACAACCTCTATACGGCTCAGGCTAGAGGTCGTATTTATGAACCGATCTTTACAAAACTTCTTGGGTACCTTTGTTATCACCGTGGGACAAGAACAAGTGTTTTTGGGTGCGGTCCAAAATTCAAGTTGGCTGCCAACAGCCAATTTGTACCCAAATTAGTGCAATCAGTTTTTTGTACAGAACTTCTGTATGTAAGTGCTGATTTGAATAAATTTTTGTATGAATGTTTAGTAACATGGAATACATCACATATAATACAGGTTTTTTTCTCGTGCAGAAATTATGCAAATTAGATGAACTTTGATTTGTTCAGTGCTACTTATACACAGTAGGTGCACACGTCAATACAGCTTGGGCTAAAGTCTGTATTTATGAACCGATTTTCACGAAACTTCTTGGGTACCTTTGTTATCACCTTGGGACAGGAACGAGTGTTTTGGGTACCTTTGTTGTCACTGTGCTATGAGAACAAATATTTTTGGGTTCAGTCAGACCCACTCTGGGACTCAAAGATTTCTTTTCTAGTTTAGCATCCAACTGTCGCCCACCTTTACAAGACTTTATCTATACATTTGTTACAGGCTACGGTCAGCATTTATGTACAGACCGTTACAATACATTATATGTACCTTTGTTATCAGGTCATTACCTAGATGTGTCACATACTATACATGTATATGTCTAAAACAAGTTGAGCTACAGTGTCATGGACATTGTCATTTATTTATTTATTTGGGTTCAACGAAACTTTTGCTGGCTAGGGTCACCTCGAGTTGGAGAAGATGTTGATTTTTTTTTAACTGGCAAACACATGCATGGACAACACTGCCCATGGCTACTCTATTGTATATATCATAGACTGAGATTTCATAAATAAAGTATTGGAAAATGAAGAATGAATCAAGAAAAACAAACAAAAAATAGCATCTCAGAGTCAGTGATCTTGCATTTCTTTTCTGACATTTGAGATTCTGTAGTGCTGTGGGGGAGAAAATCAGAAAGATCATTTTGACCACAATGTGATCTAGTCTCAATCCGGTAAAAATTCTCTGTCTGATTTTGTAGGGCTAACATGTATATTTCAACCAAATTTGGAGGAATCCATTTTTATCTCACAAAAATGGTTGTGAGAATCCAAACCTGCTATGCATGTCCCAGGATCCTATTAGGCCACCATGGTTGAAGCCCTGTTGTATATTGATAACACATGTTAGCCCTTTACACAACACAGCTTTTTAATTTTTAAAATATAAACTAAATTTGATAATTTTAAAAAAAAAGAAACAATATTTATCGATAAACCCTTCAGATATGGATGCCATTGGAAACAGCTCATTGAGCCGGTTCCAATGACAGCCATATTTGTACAATTTTATTGACAAAGTGTCTGGATATTTCAGGACATGTTGGTCTTATATTGGCTAATTTACTGCTGCTATGTCTGGTAAAGGGTTAAAAAATGAGCCGGTTCCAAATGCAGCCATTTTGTACAATTTTATTGACAAAGGGTCAGGATATTTCAGGTCATGTTGGCCTTATATTGGTTAATTTGCTGCTGCTATGTTAGTTAAAGGGTTAAATTGACTCAATTCTTTACCCGCGAATCCTAGCAGAAGTGCAGCAAGAATCTACATGGATCCTCGCTTGCTTTGTTATGCGAATATTTGCGTGAATCGATTCTCGGATTCTCATCGAAATATTAGCCCTGTTTTGTGTGCCAATCCAATCCCACCTAACTCCACCAGAACAACTGCAATTTCTTTCTGACACTCATGTTCTGAACAACCTTAATGCATGTGACACTCCAACAGATGATTTTGTCTTTGCTGGGTTAGATTTTATATGAAATGTTTAAAGTAGCTGGAGGTTAAAAGTAAGGTTTCCTTCTTAAATGTTTTTGGAGTGCCTCTCTCTCTCTCTGTTTTGGTATTGAAAGTCTGTCAAGTAGCTTTCCAAGAATAAGAACTAATTATATGATCTGATCTTGTCAGAAAATTATAAAAAAAATTAAGCAGTGCTTTATCTTAAATTCATTTCAACTGTAATTGAGCTCAAAAGTTGAAATGAGAATATTTAAATGTTACAAGTGAACCTGCATTGGATTCACAGATTCACTGTAACATATACATGCACTGAAACATGAACTTTTCAGTTTTATCATCTGTTGTCTGTCTCTTCATTCTTCTTTCATATTACCTGTCTAAGTTTGTCTCCATGGAATCATAATTGTGATGTCACAGGTACAGTTGTATAACTTATTTGAATGATGCACATTAACAGATGACCAGCTTGAATGAATTATTGCCTTACAAGAGGGAAGGGCAATTTCTACAAGCTCATCTACACTCAATGAGCCACTGCAGTAAACAAGTTTTGCTTTATTGGAAAATAGGACCCAAAATAAAAATAATAATATTAATTATTAATTAATTAATTATAATAATATTATGTGATAATTAATAATAATAATAATAAAAAATACCAAATTGAAAGTTCAAGCCGTGGGTTTTTATGAAGACTTACATAGGATAACGTGGCTATGAACATTTATGATAAAGGTGCACAGAAAACAGAAGACTTATGTCCAATAAGGACTACACTGTTTATTACCAGTCAGAACATTATATACAAGTATTTACATGTTTGCCAGTGTATCCAAATTAAATGACATTTATTCTTTCGTGAGCAGTGCCTTGGTGGGCTACAATGCAACTAAAAATTTAACCAATGCAATCTTGTTTGACAGAGCTCTGTCAAACAAGACTGAAGTGGTTAACTTCTGACTTGCATTATGGGAAAAATTTGCTCCTGGAAATTTTGGTATTGCAGTGTACAGAGAGTAAAATAACTTGTCACACTTTAGTATTTATTTATTTATTTATTGGTGTTTAAGGTCACACACTTATGCACAATGGCTAATTGTGACTGTGACAGTTTTACGGGTGGAGGAAGCTGGAGGACCCAGAGAGAACCACCAAGCATCGACAAGCAACTGTCAGCTCCTCAACATTCTAACTCTGTTCAAGCTCAGTTCAAGCAGGGTTACAGTGGTTGAAGACATGTGCACCATCAACATGCAGTACGTCTTAGTACACAGTGTCATCGTGCCACCATGCAGGCAACCAGACAAGACAGGTTGCCCAAGGACACAATGCGGGCATCCCGGACGGGGCTCACACTTTAGTGTTGACCCTTATAACTTACTTGGCTTGAACACATATCCATGGACTTAGGATGCTGAAGAAAGGAATATACACCTTCTAAGTATTTATTATCTATATGAGTGTACTGTTTGTACAACACACATGTACAACAGAATTTACAAATAAAAATTAAATATTTAACAACAGTATCTATCGTCACTTCAATTTAAGAGACACTAGCTTCAAACATAGTTCAAAAGCTTTATCCTAACTGGATGAAACTGATTTTGTTTTTTTAACCCTTTACCTAACATGAAAAGCAGATGACACTTGCAAAAAAAGTCATTGAATAACTAATTTTTTGTCCGAAAAACATAGGTTATGACCCCTCATTGGAACATGCTCGTTCCAAAGAGGGATCATAACCTATGTTTTTGAGTTAAAAAATGAAAAAATAATGAAAATTAATTGTCGATTTTTGAGAATAGCGCTGGCCGGTTTTGGCCATTATGTTGGGTAAAGGGTTAATATAGCATGCACAGATCCATTGTCTCAATCAACAAACTACTGCAAGCCTAGATGATTAAGTGATTTTGGTCACACTAAACTGTTACTGTAATATTACTTGACAGAGCAAAACAAATTCGATCAACACAAAAATAATTTATGTGAATTCATATCAAACACTTGTAACGGTATAAACAGAACCCCTAAAAACTTCAAATGTCGAACGTAGGTTCACATTTTGAAGTCTCAAAACAATCTTTATGTGAACATTTACCTAGCCTACCCATAGATGCTTAATCAGCTTAGTGACTTTTTACCTCAGTTAGAAGTCACACCAAGTGCTCATTCCAATGAGATGTAAAACCTTTAAGAAGAACTAATTGAGTTAATGGCACTCTACATCTGTTGGAAGTTGCACATGGTGCTTATTCCACTAAAATGTAAAACTTACACCAAGTTAAACACATTTTACATCTGATGGATTTCACACCCATTGTTGCTTCCAACAAGATGTAAACCTCTACAGTGGTTGTCACTAAAATGTAAAACTTACACCAAGTTAAACACATTTTACATTTGATGGATTTCACACCCATTGTTGCTTCCAACAAGATGTAAACCTCTACAGTGGTTACTTGAAAATAGAATATGTTTTCATTTTTGTTGTTCACAAAAAATGTTTTTCTCCAATCCATTCTAATGAGGGGTCATAAGTTTGACCCCCTCATTAGAAAGGGTCTGAATGCTTTTTGAGAAGAGTACTAGTTGGTTTCGCCAGTACATTGGGCAGAGAGTTGACACAGATGAGATTTGCACTGAGGCAGTACGTTGAACAGGGTTACTTAATTAATATTAATGACAATTTTTTATAATCAGAAAATGTGACTAACCCTGTGTACTACACAGGGTTAGTCACAATTTCTGGTTATAAAAAAAATGGTAACTGCCATATCACACACTACATGAAAGTGTACATTAAGACTGTGCAATTTGTAGGGTTATTTATAACCAGAAAGAAAAGAGTGACTAACCCTATGCATTGCAGAGAGTTGGTAAGCTAACATACACTGGCTAACGATAGGCATTTCACTGGATTAGTTGATAGGCTGCCATCTCACACATTACATGAAAATATGGGCAAGACACTTCACCCCCATTGCCCATGTGGGGGCATGGTGGCATTGTGTACTAAGGCATACTGCACATCAATGCTCCACTTGTCTTCAACCAATGCTAACTCTGCTTGTGTGGAGTTACTATGTTGGGGGAGATGGCAGTTGCTTGCCGTTGCTCGGTGGTTCTCACTGGTTACTCCGGCTTCCTCCACCCGTAAAACTATCGTGGTCATTATTAGCCATTGTGCAGACATATGTGGCCTTAAACACAAATAAATAAATAAATAAATAAATAAATAAATAAATAAATAAATAAATACACACATATAGAGGCTGAAAAAATACACAGGGTTGGCTGGTTACATGTTACATAAAGTGCAGGATTCAAGGACTTAACGGATATACTTATATTGGATTGTGGAATTTTTTTTAAAAGTGAATTTCAAAAATGAAAACATACTCTATTTCTTATCAACCTACCTTACAATTGTTTACTACAGACTTGCACTACAGTGGAAGACCCTAACTCGGATAAAATACTCTCTATTTTAATCTTTCCCAAGAGATGTGGGAAAGAAAAGTGGTGTAAAAATCACCACGAAAAAATAAGCCAAAACCGGCACACACCCAGTATGGGACGTTCTTCCCTTAGTACAAATCCACGACTTCCGTTAACCAATGTGCAGTGCATCATCAATTCATCATTCTTTTTTTATCCGAGACACGTGAAGGATGTGTCTCCGCCATTTGCCATACGAAACAGTGATAATTCAACTCGTCGATAATGGTTTTCCTGTGACTGGAATTATGGATCTGCAGATCGTATAATATCAGGACTGTGTTTTATATATTCTCGTTGATATTTTCAACGACATTCTCATTGTATATTATTTATTATTCCGTTTTCGCGAATGTTTTTTCGACATCGTGTCAACGCGGTTCGACAATGAAATTTTTTCGGTTGATAAATTTAAATTGTTATTGGTGTTAGGTGTCAATGAGGGACTGTCTGGACAGGATTTCTTCACTTAGTTGAGGGCTGAATTTCTGTTTTTTTCGGTCCCTGTCGGCCGTCTGGGTTCGGTCGTGTAATCACCGGTTTTTTCTGCCACCTTCTCTCGTAGTTGAGGGTGTTCTTCTACTTTCTGTATCTGTTGAGTTCACCTTTTTCTTCTACTGCTCTCACCTCTGTTATTTCCAGTTCGGTTCCTTTAGGGCGATTCCTTTTGCCCTCGCCTTGGTGCGTTTTCGTGGCTGTTTCTCCCGCACCCGCGGATGGTGTGGAACGCTGTCCTTTCAGGCCCTCCCGACTCGACCACGTCTGGTGTGAGTTATACCCCCTCCGTGGGTGATATGCAGCTCCTCCCACACCCGCGGGGGTGGGGAACGCTGTTGTTTTGGGGCCTCCCGACTCGACCACGTCTGGTGAGAATTACTCCCCCTCCATGGGGGATATGCAGCTCCTCAGGCACCAGCAGGGGGAGGGGGGAACGCTGTCGTTTCGGGGCCTCCCGATTCAACCACGTCTGTTGAGAGTTATTCCCCCCCTGTGGGGGATGTGCAGTTTTTTTTACCGTGGTGGGTACTGCGGGAGCTGTTGGATTTCTGGTGAAGAGATGCCTGGTTCCGGGACTATGCACCCTCTTCAGTCGACATCTGAGGCTGTCACTAGGGTTGTGACTCCTCCTTTGGAGGCCAAGCTAGGTGGCTCTCTCCCCTTTTCCGCCAGTTCCAACAGCTCCCGTCGCATCTGCTGCTACTGCTGTTCCGTCTACAACGTCATCGGGCACCGTTTTTAGCCGGCCTCAGCTTATCCCTGCAAGGGTCTGCAGGGATGTCTGTAGTGTGGTTGTGGGGTATCGGCCTCAGCCTTCCCTGACTTCAACTGGACGAAGTCAGAGGTGGCTGCCGACTGAACCCCCTGGTGTGCCCTCTCAGCCGTTGAGCACAGCAGTTTTATACCTGCAGTGGTGTCTGGTAGTGTAGACGTGGGGGTATCGGCCTCAGCCTTCCCTGACTTCAACTCCGTGAAGTTGGAAGTGGCTTGCGGCCGGACCCTCTACTGTGGTCTCTGCGCCGTCGAGTACCACAGTTTTGTCATTGGCGTTTTCCGTCCACTCATTCTGGTCACACAGCCAGTTTTGCAGGCCCAACGCCTTCTGTGCAGCCTGGACCTTCTGCTCTGCAGAGGTCTGCGGCGACTCCTCTGAGTTCCTGCTATGTTGATCCTCGGGGTGTGTCGTACCCCTATATACGTCTGCCTTCAGATGTTTCGGCTGCCGCCCGTCACCCCGCTTCGGGTGTATTGGAGGATCGTGACCCTTCGCTGGTTAAGAGGGTCAGGTGTGAAGCCACTTTGCTGATTCGTCCCCATGTCGAACCGGCTGGTACGGGCAATGGGTAGTGAGCTTAGGGAGGCCCTCTCCTTACTCACTCAGGTTCTGTCCAAGAGCCTTCCTGTTGCTTCCAGCGAGGCAGCGAGTGGTTTCCAGGTGCCCCCTATGGCGCCGCCTCACGGGATTGGAAACAGGCCGCTTTCTGATCCCCCTGGTGCCTACACCATGGGAGGCGTTGGCTGGTTTGCCCACGATGGGCTATGTGTCTTCCGACTCCGGGGAGGAGTCAGACATCCTTGATGTCGAGAGCCTGCAGTCTTCTGACTTGGGGGCAGCTCTTGACTTTGTGTTTGGGTTCCTTCCGGATCTCAAACCATGAAACCAGCCGACAGTGTCAGCCAGGCCGCGATCATCGGTCGCGCGCCTACATTCCGTGGAGCAACCTGCTTCTGGGCGTCTTCGACCGTGCCAGTCAGTACAGGTGGCTGAAGCATTTTCAGCCTTGGACTCTAGGCTGAGTTCCAAGGCTATGAAAGCTCCTTTCTTCACCAGGGTTGACACCTTTTCTGCCTCCGGTGCGTTATCGTTACTATGATTTCGCCAATCCGTCAGTCTGCCAGACTTTGACGGTTTTGGATCAGGACTCCAATTCCCTCGGTCTTTCCAAGCCCAAGTCTGCCGTCATTCCTATGACGACTCTGGAGTCCATGTTGGGCTTATCGAGAGGAATGCTGGGTATGATTTCACTCTCCGATCACGTCGTCTCTGCCTATCTGCCTCCAGATAGGTTTGACGATACACCGGCTCCTTTGCATGTGCTGTCCAAGGCGCTCATGCATCTTACTCCGACACAGGTCGATCCCTTCTTGGGGGCAACGCACTACTCTTCGATCTGCTTCTTTGGCAGGTCCACTACTGTTCCATAGGTTCCGTGTCAACGATCTGGGATGATGTCCTACATCATTCCAAAGATCAGCTGCTGCTTCGTCAGCTTGATCAGCCTTCTAGGAGAGGCAGGGACCGTTCCAAGCCTAACAAGTACCCTTCTGCTTCCTCTGCGAAGCAAAGGGCTGATCCTTCTGCCACCGCTTCTTCGTCTTACTCATGGGGTAAGGGTAAGCGTCGGCAGGCAAGAGGGAAGTCTCAGGATTCTACATTCAGTAGAGGAGGTGGTTTCTCCTCTAGTGGGCCTCGTCATGGCTGAAGGTCCTCACCTCGATTCGTCCCAGGTTGGAGGAAGAATAGCAGAGTTCGCAGACCGTTGGGTCATCATCACATCCGATCCTTGGGTGTTAGATGTTGTTCGGTCCGGGCTGCGAATTTCCTTCCAAAGGCACCCCACTCTGTCTAGAGTGCCTCTTCCAACCACAGTTCCTTCAGACGTTTTACGTCGGGAGCTTTTGTCCATGGAGATGGACAATCTCCCAGCCAAGGGGGCTGTTCGAGGTTGTCAAGAACATTCAGTCAGCGGGGTTTTAATCCTGCCTGTTCTTGGTGCCGAAGAAGGACGGCCGAGTATCCTGAACCAGTCTATCATTGCTACCAAGTTCAGCATGGAGACTTTCAGGTCGGTCCGCCGTTCCATTCACCATGGAGATTTTGCTTCCAGCATCGACCTGCGAGATGCTTACTTTCATGTTCCGATTCATCGGGTGTCGCGGACGTATCTCAGGTTCGCTTTTCTGGGGCGAGTTTACCAGTTGAAGGCCATGCCTTTCGGCCTCAACCTGGCTCCTTGGACCTTCACCCGACTGATGTCGCATGTGATAGCCTTCTATCCAGGGTGACTATTTCAGGATATCTAGTCGATATCCTCCAGTCGCATTCCAATGCTGCCTTATTGGAGTTGGATGTTGACACTCTGTTGAGTTTGCTCATGTCGCTAGGATTCAGAATCAACGAGGAGAAGTCGGATCTGGTCCCTTCTCCATCGTTTTGTCATCTGGGGATGGCCTTCCGCACTCAGTTCAATACGGTGGCGGTTCCCCAGGCCAGGGCTGTGATTCTCTCAGCTTTTGCTCTGACTCTGTCCCAGTCCACATCTGCGACAGCATGGGGTATTCTCCGGTTGCTCGGTCTCTACGGTTCGGTGACGGATCTCATTCCTCTAGGTCGGCTGCATGTCAGACCTCTCCAACACTTTCTGCTCAGTTGTTGGAAGCCGAATGTCGATTCTCTGGATCTGATGCTTCAGTTCCAGAATCTCTTCATCCTCACCTTCTTCACTGGACAAATGTTCAGTGGATCACGCAGGGTGTCTCGTTGGACTTACCCACGTCCGATCGCGTTCTGATGGCCGATGCCAGCGATCTCGGGTGGGGTGCGATGTTGGATCCTCTTGGTCTTTCCCTTCACGGGATGTGGGACCAGGATCGGGCATCTCTACACATCAACCAGAAGGAGCTTCTTGCTCTTCTTCTGAGTTTCAGGCAGTGGATCCCTCACCTGTCGAATCGTCAGGTCCTTCTGTTGTTCGACAATTCGACAGTGGTTGCTTCATTCGGAACCAGGGCGGCATGCACTCGGTTCCAATGTACGAATTGGCTCAGGATCTTCTATTGCTCGCTCAGGATGTCAACGCCGGGGTGGTTGTTCGCCACATTTCCGGTCGTCTAAAAGTCCTAGCCGACTCCCTGTCCCGACGGGGCAGGTTCTTTTCCACCGAGTGGATGCTCCACATGGTGGTGTTCCATCGATCTCTTTGCGACTTGTTGGAACCATTAGGTGGACACTTTCGTGTCCCCGTGTACAGATGCTCTGCCTTTCACTGTGGATGCTCTGGCCCTCCTTTGGGACGGTCTTGTCAGCTACGCCTTCCTGCCAGTTCCGATTCCGCCTCAGGTTCAATCCCAGATATGAACCTGCAGTCGTCGAATCCTTTCGATCACACCCCTGTAGCCTCGGTGGGTGTGGATCAATCTGCTCCGCTCTCTGTTAGCGGCGGTTCCGGCATGTCTCCTTCTACGTCGCGACTTTCTTTGCCAAAGTCACCCGAGGAGGTTTCAAATTGACCCGACTTCATTGTGCCTTCGCGCATGTCTTTTATTGGGTCCTGTCTCCTCCATAGTGGTTTTTAGAGACAAGCAGTGGAGTTGCTTTTCTTTTTCAAGGAGGCACTCACTCCACTGGTTTAGCCTCTGGCTAAGTAGAAGGTTCTTCTGTCGATGGTGTTCGATCACTCTGTTGCTTCTGTCACTCCTTCGATCACACCGCTTGCAGAGTTTCTGGTGTATGTTTGTTTCTGGGGGTCTCCAGCAATGGGTACAAGTCCATGCTTCGGAGACCTTTTTCATATGTGGTACCACATTTTTTTCGACACTCATCCTTGCCTCTCCATGCTTGTTCAGCTCTTTTCCTTGAAAAGGCATAGGACTTCGCAGTTTACTCCAAGATGGACACTTTCTTGGGCGCTGCTCTGCTTGGGGGGGGGGGGGGGGGGGGGTGGCGTGGGGCATTCGCACCTTTATCCTGGATGGATATGCATTTTCTCACATGCCAGATCTCTCCTGCATCCATTTCTCGATGGGTTTGTCTTGCTATTCGTGCAGCTTCCGCTCGTCTAGTTACTGGTGATTGTATTACCAATCGTTTTTTCTGCCACGAGGTGCGTGCATTGTCTTCCTCTTTTACTAACTCTGTCATGTTGTCGGATGTTATACTGGCAGCCTACTGGAGAAATGCTACCTTCTTTTATCTGCGACAGTTGCAGGAGCCAACAGAGGACCTTTGTCCTACAGGCCTGTCTGTGTGTCGCACTTCACCATACGCCTCATCTTTCATTGTCTTTTACTAATGTTTGTGATGCTATGGTTTGATAGGCCTAGGGATCTCTTCCTCTGTCCACGGTTCCAGTGCAGTTGGGTTATGTGTGGGTTGTTTATGTGATTCCCTCCATCCTATTGTCTATTCAGCCTGTAGTAAACAATTGTAAGGTAGGTTGATAAGAAATATAAATTTTATAGTAAATTTCTTATTATACCTACCGCAATTGTTTACATGGAGGCCCTCCCGTCTTCTTATTCGGGTAAGAATCCTTCCTCCCCACTGATCACATAACTCCTATGTTGGCGGACTCAAAAGAATGATGAATTGATGATGCACTGCGCATTGGTTAACGGAAGTCGTGGATTTGTACTAAGGGAAGAGCATCCCATACTGGGTGTGCGCATGGCGCTTGGCCCAGTTTTGGCTTATTTTTTCGTGGTGTTTTTTACACCACTTTTCTTTCCCACATCTCTTGGGAAAGATTAAAATAGAGAGTATTTTATCCGAGTTAGGGTCTTCCACTGTAGTGCAAGCCTGTAGTAAACAATTGCGGTAGGTATAATAAGAAAGGAAATTTACTATAAAATTTATATTTTCTATCAATAGCTTGTTTTCTGTTGGGAGTCAAATAAGGTGCTCATTCCAACAGGGTGTAAAATACCCAAAACAGGATTCTTACTATCTGTATGCCATTGATATTTATGTTAACTGGCATAGTGAACTTTCCATTATTTGAGTACTGAAATCAGTAAAGCCTGCTTTAAATAGGAAGGAAAGTTTAAAATGACATGACGTTTTCATCAGACATTAAATTACCAATTCTCATCAATCATATGTATATTATTTTTCTAAATTTTACCTTTCTAGAAATTAACTAGAACACTATAAACTTTTACCAAATTCTACACATAAACTGCAATGTATATGCTTACCTGCAGAAAAGTATATATTCTTTTTAAGTATTTATTCTTAAATGTCTGAAGTATTGCTTTCATTTATGTAAGATTGTATATATATAAGCAGTGGTTGCCATATTAACAAGGTGAACAAACTAATTAGTATCCAGCAGTTCGTCTCCGAATGTTGGGAGGAGAGGAGAAGCGTGGGAACAGGGAGGCAGTTGGGAGTTCAGGGGTAACCAAGGCCTTCTCGTTCGAGAACCGCGACAAATCAGTGGCTGGCCAAAGTGTTATTATTATTATTATTATTATTATTATTTATGTTATACAGGTTTGATTGTTTGATTGTTTGTGCACATTCTTCAGTCATCACCAGGTAAAGTTTACTCAATAATGCCACTGATTAAATTCATCTGATAATAAACTATTAATCCCTTTTACAATACCACCAATTCCTAATAAGGCCTAAAAAAACACCAAGTTTGTTTCTGGTTACTCAAGCAAGTTATAAAACCTTTTCTCAATGACAGGAGTAAGAACAGGTCACAGATGTAGTGAATTCTGCACATGCGGGGGATGGGGGGGGGGGGGGGGGGGGGGGAGAGTAGTAGAGTACATTGTAATATGTCACATGACAGTGTACTGCATAATTGAAAACTTGATCTTAACTGAAAATAGGCCTAGGTTGGAAGTAATTTTTTGGGGGACACTTGCAGAAACTTAGGAGTTGTATTTCCAAACATCTATATGTATTCACAACAGCTTCAACCAGAAACATAATTGTTTGGAGGGCAATTTGAAAATGGTGTTTAGTTATTCAATAATAATTTTGCAAGTGTGTTCTATTCATGTTTTAGGTGAAGGGTTAACCCTTAAGATTCAATTCGATTTTGAATCTTATGTTGATATTCAATTCCATTTGAAATCGGCTGCTCGATTTGTTTCCTCTCAGATCTTTTTCATAGGAATATAGCTTGGTATCAGTCAGCCTTATCGTCACACAAAACATATTGTTTGCATGTTTGCGTGGAAATCGTACATAAATAATGTTGAAATAAAAGACTTGAGTGTAATTTAGCTAAATTAACATAATAACATCTGCACTCGTTCTACTGGCCATGCTAATTTCATTATCACAAGTCCCTACCACTGTTATATGCAAATCTAAAGTTTTCAAGCAATGTTAACAATGAACTATAATCCTTACAGGTAATGTTCCAACTACATCATCAAGGCAAGCCTTCTAGGAAGGCATGTCATAATAATGTAGTTGGATTATTTAATCAGTCGGGACTTGAGTCATCACAGTCGGAACATCAGGCTTATAGAAGAACCCCAACCTCCATCGGTCATCTTCAAGACGTCACTGATTTGATTTGATTTGAGGTTCTATTCAATTTTCAATAATAAAAGTGATTCGATTCAAGATTCAAATTGAAAATGTGCAATTCACAGGGTAGCACTTGAAATATCATGCATTTTATAGCTAAACACAAGAGAATACAGTACGAGTCAAAATAAGTTGTAGGATAACCACTGTAAACTATGTATCTTTCTCTTCCTACACTGATAAGACCAGAAGCTGACATCATTTTCTGGAAAGCTCTCAACGAGAGCTTTTCAGAAAATTATATCAGATTCTGATCTTTTCAGTGCAGGAGCAGCAGTATACTTAGTTTATTACGGTTATACTACAACTTATTTTGTCTTGTACTGTAGTTGCCCTGCACTGTATATTAAATGTTGTTTCTATATTATTATTATTATAATTAACATTGTCATCAGATGCAGTATTGTGCTCACAATCGTGGCATCTTTCTCAATCTAATCATAATCCGATCATGGCACAATTACTCTGGTGGCTTGAGATTTCACAAACACAATTTTACAAACTCAAGACTGCATAAAAAAAAATGAATGAGAAAAGCATCTGAGATCCAATGTTTTCACATTTCTTTTATGACAAGTGATATTTGACAGTATTTTGGGGATGCAAGTATATATATAGAGAATGACGACCTGATTGCAACCCACTCAGGATCTCATTGAAATTCTCTGCACACCTTTAATTGTCATCAGAGTAATGTACAATCCTAATTTATACTATCATCAACACATTTTGATATGAGGGATTATCATACTTTTATTGGCTAACCTGTTGAACAAAATATGCAGAGATGATCCCATGCTGTTCTAGCTCTTTCCACCATTAAGTGACCACTGCCAAATCACCATTAAACAGCATATTTTGAAGAAAATATAGGCTGCTGAAAATGTTTGGTCTCAAAATAGTTGTATATTGTAGAAAATGAATTTTATTTGTGATTACATCAAGGAATGAATATTAGAAATGTTTTATACAAAAGACAGGAGACAGTGTGACGTCTTGATCAATATGAAGGAGTCACTTCAGATGGTATGGAGTCATTGTATCAAATTATAGGTTTAGTTACACAAGTATTTCAGTCATACTGAGAAATGTTCTTTTTTGTATTTGTACATTCAAGTAAGCATTTTTATCTGTATATGACATGTAGATATTACAGTATAATTATGTATGGGCTAGAATAATAACAGTAGGATACCGTAATTATTGGTGAATATTCAGCATATGTGATAATTACCTTGGCCAACAGGAAATAGCTCTTACTATTATTTAGAAGAAGACATCTTGAATTTTAAAAAGTTTCTTTAGGACAAAAGAAATTCTGCCAAGAGACTTGAATCTCAATGAAAGTATCAGGTGGGGCAGGCAGTGGCATAAATACCCAAGATGCACTGGGCCAGCCATTATTTGATTCCTTTCGTTTCATACCATGTACAAGTATTATAATCGTACACCAGCGAATATCTGCTTGTCTCTCATTTTTAGCTTAACTTGACAGTCAAGATAAGCTATTGCCATCATGCGTGTGGAAGTCTGTAAGTCCGTGAGTCTGTGAGTCTGTTCACATTTTCCTTTAGCACAGGCTACACCCCGTAATTCTTGTCCGATCGTCACAAAATTTCATATGCAGGTTTGGGGGTCATGTCTAGAACGTCTCCTTTTGGTCATGATCAGTCAACCGTGATGGCTGTCTGAGCCCCCAAACCCCAAAGCCTTTAGCACAGTCTACAGATTGTATTTATGAAGGGATTTCATTGTAACATGGTAGGATGCCTCTGTATAATATCTAGATGAGAACGTCCCCTTTTGTTCATGATCTGTCAACCGTGACGTCTGCCCAAGCCCGAAACACAAAAACTTTTAGCACAGTCTGCAGGTCATATTTGATATGGAGGGATTTCATTGTACCTTGATAGGATGACTCTGTATGATGTCTGGATGAGAACTTCCCCATTTGGTCGTGATCTGTGACGACTGCCCGAGCCTAAACCCCAAAAACCTTTACTGGAGTCTACAGGTCGTATTTATGGAGGGATTTCATTGTATTTATTTATTTATTGGTGTTTAAGGTCACATATTTCTTCACAATGGCTAATCATGACCACAACAGTTTTACAGGTGGAGGAAGCTGGAGTACCCAGAGAGAACCACTGAGCAATGGTGAGAAACAGTCAGCTCCCCAACATACTAACTCCACACAAGCAGGGTTAGCATTGGTTGAAGACAGGTGCACCATCGACATGCAGAACGCCTTAGTACACAGCGTCACCGTGCCCTCACATGGGCAATGGGGGTAAAGTGTCTTGCCCAAGGACACAACGCAGTTGCCGCAGGTGGGATTCGAACCAAGGACCTCTCGGCTTGCAGCCTGCACCTCTACCAACTGAGCCACCGCGCCACAATTTCATTGTAACTTGGTAGGTTGATTTCATATAATGTCTAGATGAGAATGCCCCCTTTTGGTCACGATTGGTCAACTGTGACAGCTACAGGGGCCCGAAGCCTGAAAACCTTTAGCATAGTCTACAGGTCATATTTATGAAGGGATTTCATTGTAACTTGGTAGGATGACTCCAGATAATGCCCAGATGAGAACGTCACCTTTTGGTCGTGATCATTCAATCATAACGGCTGCCCAAGCCCAAAACCTGAAAAACTTTAGCACAGACTAGTCGTATTTATGAAGGGATTTCATTGTAACTTGGTAGGATGACTCAGTATATTGTCTAGATGAGGACGTCCCCTTTTGGTTGTGATCAGTCAACCATGATGGCTACACAGACCCAAAGCCCAAAAACCCTTAGCATAGTCTGCAGATCATATTTATGAAGGAAATTCATTGTAACTTGATAGGATGACTCGTTTTGGAATAATTTCACTGTAACTTGGTAACTTTCATTGACAAACTTTAACTGTGAGGGCCACATACATTAACTGTGAGGGGCACATTAACCCATCCCTCAATTCTTTAGTACAGTCTACACCTCATATTGTTTTTATTGATCACATAGCATACAGGGAACAGAAATTAACATATTCCCAATTATCACAATTCTTTTCTTATTT
Source organism: Pictodentalium vernedei (assembly GCA_031216915.1). NCBI lineage: Eukaryota > Metazoa > Mollusca > Scaphopoda > Dentaliida > Dentaliidae > Pictodentalium > Pictodentalium vernedei. The sequence continues at coordinate 248,817,554 of CM062294.1, read as the reverse complement.
CATAATCCTTTCATAAACATTGAACATTATCTTTTTCATCAAACACAACACACAGACAGGTTAAGCTACAGTGTCAATGACACTTTCATTAGTTTTCGTGCCACTGTCTGGACATGGTTTGGTGTATTTTTCTACATTGTATTTCAACTTTTTTTCAAACCTCTTCAACAGCCTGCAGCCTTCAGGTTTGAAACTTATAAATAACTTTCAAACCTGAAGGCTGTAGGTCGTAAGATAGTTATGTACATTTAAATGACTATTTTGGATATGCAGAGGCCAAATAGATCCAAATAAACATAGGCAATTTAGTGGTTGTCCAAGTAATTTTTTTATATCACATGATTTTTTTTCAATCAGCAGGAGTTTACTCTGTAACCTATATGTAATTGGCAGGTTAAACAAATAAACATAGGCAATTTAGTGGTTGTCCAAGTAATTTTTTGATATCACATGATTTTTTTTCAATCAGCAGGAGTTTACTCTGTAACCTATATGTAATTAACAGGTTAAATTTGTACTGAAAGTATGGTAAATAGTTTGGTGTTTGGAAATTATATGCAATTATATATAACTATTATTACGATATGTCCAGTTACATGTACGTATGCTCCGTTGTATTTATCAACTCGATGAAGGTAATGGTGCAGTGTTTTGGAATACTCAAAACACCCTTTTTGATGGAAGAGACATGTTATTTTGGTATATAGCCAACACTGGGACAGTGTTATGTAAGGAGATTTTGTGTAATGAATGTCTACATCCTTCACAGGACATATTTCTTCGATTATTCTCTATGTTAATTTGTTTTGTGCAATTCCCTAGAAATAGTTGTTCTGTTAGATTTGTGCAAAACAAAGCTAATCTGGGGGATAACATTCAGCAATGTCAAACTGGTATGTGCGATCAATGAGAATAGCTCCTAATTCTCTCCATAATCTTTTACCTACATTTGAATTTAACTGGTTGAGTGCGAAATAATTTAGGTCTCCAAAATTTGTCCACATGTTTTTTGCCTTGTTACACTTTAAGGAAGAGTGCCTTTTGGCACTCCCCCATAAATTGTATGAAGACAAATCCATATAGACTAAATAGTTTCAATTCAAAGAAAATATAGAGTGCAGTACACTCGCCATGGACTGGCCATAATCTACACGTGGCCGCAGCATGGGCAGTGATGTCAATGCATGCGTTTACCAGATAATAAAAATTTTCATCAGCAAAATTTTAATTAACTGGCTGAGTGCTAGAAGCCACTATCAGGGCTATAAAAGAAATGAGGTTACAAGAGTAAAAGCCAACATTTTCCTTGCTCATGTTTCCTATTCAGTCAAATGCAAATAATATTTTGCTTGTATAAGTTTGTTCTATTACAAATTACTGGAGAGTGCCTTTGGGCACTCTCCAATAATTTGTAATAAAACCAATTTTTAATAATAAATTTAGACCACCAAAAATAATCAAGCCCTCAACCAGTTAATGAAGCACCAGGTTGTACCCAGTGCTTCATTGCTCGGAATCAAATATTAATGCATCCGTGGAAATATTGGCCACCCATGGAATGTGACCAGTCCACGGCAGCTGTCCTGTACATTCATAGAAAATAAAACTTTAACCCTTTACCCAACGAATCGCCCTCATTCGCCCACGTAATATGCAAATTCAGCAGTTGAAAAAATATTATATTTCAAAAAATTTCAACAAAACCATATCATGTGACCCCTCTTTGGAACAAGCTAATTGACTCATTCCAATGAGGGGGTCACATGATATGGTTTTGTTGAAATTTTTTGAAAAATTTGAAAAAATGATATTTAAAATAATAAATTCTGATATCGTCTGCGATTGGGTAAAGGGTTAAATTGTCATACCCATACTTCAGAATGGAATCCAATTATGGGATTCCAGCGTTCCACCAGTTAACTGTCTTAGTTCCACAAAACACTATCATGATTGTCCGGAAAGACATTGGAAGCCACAACTGTGACTTTTTCATTATACTTCAATTGGCATTTGTAGTGATTTACATGTTATCTATCCTTAGTAATTAAAGCTTTAAATTTTTGACACCAGCAATTGCATTTTACTGACAGGTCAAAAGCCATCTTTTAACCCTTTACTTAAAACAGTATTTTTAAAAAATAAATTATATTTCACATTTTTCGAAAACAAATATCACAATGTTTCAATAAACCATACCAATATGGATATCATTAGAACCAGCTCAACGAGGTGGTTCTAATGATATCCATATTAGTATGGTTTTATTGAGAAACTTTCGAGATATTTTCAGCTATGGTAGGCTTATTCTGGTTAATTTAATGACTGTTTTTGGCCGCTATGTTAGGTAAAGGGCTAAATAAATAATTGCAAAAGTACTCAATTTGGTGATTATTGTGGATATTAATGGGCTGTTTTGGTATATTTGTGACCAAATTTTATCCCATTGATATTTCCCAAAACAGCTCTGAGATCAGTTTTGTTTCTGCTTTGACCCTTAATCTTAAGATCAACTTTGACAAACTTTGTGACTTCTGAATAGGTCCTCGACAGTGCTGGTCTTCCAGACACATGCCACTCTCTCCTGACTGTAATTTCATGTCAAGTATTGGCTGCCTTTAGGGGTAGTGAGCTAAGGCAACTAGACACGACTACCCAGCAGCACAACTTAAAGGATGTGGTGGAGAAGAAAATCTGAAAAACTGTCCAGACTTTACTGGAAAACCTAATTTGAAGATTAGCTCTTCCAAGTGAGATTTTCCATCCTCTTAGTAACAACTACTTGTAGGGAGCATGGTGGCTCAGTGGCAGACTGTTGGACTTCTATGCTAGAGGTCCCGAGTTCGATCCCCATCTGGGACGACCTGTGTTGTGTCCTTGGGCATGGCACCTTATCCCGGTTGCCTACATGGGGGCACGATGATGCCGTGTACTAAGGCGTACTGCTTGTCGATGGTGCACATATCTTCAACTGCTGTAACCCTGCTTGAGTGGCGCTTGAACAGAGTTAGAATGTTGAGGAGCTGGCAGTTGCTCGTCGATGCTCGGTGATTCTCTACGTGTACTCCGGCTTCCTCCTCCCATAAAACTGTCACGGTCACGATTAGCCATTGTGCATAAGTATGTGACCTTAAACACCAATAAATAAATAATAAATAACAACTACATGTGTATGTACAGAATAATTCTCTGCACTATAATTATACCCTGAGCCATTTATGCTGGAAGTGACATTAAACCCTGATAATCTTATAGAATGAAGCTTGTAACCATTAAGCATTTGAGTTTCATTGGTAAACTGATTATTAACCTCCCCCCCCCCCCCCCCCCCCCCCTGCACAATGATGTCAAAGTTTCAATCTGCAGCATTGAATCTTTCTCATGATACAACTTTGAATTCAATAATTCAGTTTTGTTTGACCAAGTTCGTTAACCCTTTACCCTGCTCACCATCAGAGGGTGTGTTGTGAATAAGGTTGAAATGCCTATGTACAAGGTTGAGGTCACATACTTAGTTGAAGGTCACATACCCATATCTGAATATACACAAGTCGTGTCCGGCTCAGAGCTTTTGATATCCTTTAAGGATATTAATGATACTCGGTATTACTGTTGCATACCCATCACTAGAGGGAGTGGCGTGAATAAGGTTGGAAGGCCTCTCTACAAGGTCAAGGACACAGACTTACTTCAAGTTCACATACCCCCACATGATCCATCCAAATCCAACTATTACAAGTCGTGTCCGGCTCAGAACTTTTGATGGCCTCGAAGGATATTAATGATACTAGGTATTAATGTTGCCCACCACCAGAGGCTGTGTCATGAATAAGGTTGGTATGCCTGTCTACAAGGTCAAGGTCACAGTCTTAGTTCAAGTTTTTATACCTCCACATCCAAATCCAACAATAACAATTTGAGTCTGGTTCAGAACTTTTGAATGTTTCTGTGGATATTAATGGTACTTGGTATTATTGTTGCCCACTATCAGAGATTGTGTTGCGGGGGGTATTCTTGGTCCCAAGTTGGGACAGTCCACATCTAGTTGGACCAAGCTCAACAAACTTGTTCCAGTGAGTGCTCATCAGATGTTTTGGAAAGAAAAATGAAAATGGTTTGGGTTTTTTCAGGAGAATGGTTTGCAAGTGTCATCTGTTACTCATGTTTGGTAAAGAGTTAAGAGTTTTGATATCCACCATTTGAGAATCTAGAAATTTTGCATGTCAGTATTATCAAACCCCATGTGACAAAATTTATGTATGGTTGAGTTTTTCACAGAATTATAATAGACCATTCAAGCTGTGGGAAATATGTGGTATAACAACAGTTTTATAGTCTGTTTAAGTTTTTTGTTCTCTGTGACCAGGTCATTTGCTGTTATTTTATTGAGAAGTAGGTAACCTGTCAAATCTGGCCTATATTTTCATATCTTCTGATGAGAATTTTATTCATAAAGCTTGTCATTCATCTGGATGAATATATTTCATTTGTCAAAGTTATTGTCACAACAACTACTGTATCTTATGTCTTGATCAGTATGGATGCAGATGTCTGATGTAGTGCTTTTGTGGTGGCAAAAGCATTACACAGTGGGGAGTTTTTTGACTGTTTCATTTTAGGAACTCTGAGTTGACAGATTGTATCTGCAATGAAATGTCCAGCCCTTCTGGAAGGAAAAAACAATGTTGCCTATTGCTGATGATACAATATCATGAATCCTTCAGCCAACACAAAATGAAAAAATGGTTTAGAGATTGTATGGGAAAATATTGATGTTTATCTTCACAAATACCAATTACCTTACAAATGATTAAAATGAGTTTGTTTAACTTCTTATGGTGAAGATGGAGGGCAGAAATAATATCTTCTGGTAAAAGACAGCATCATTTGATGAAATGCATTGGGAGGCACTTAATGGAATACTGATTACAGTACAGCCAGCGTGGATTGGTCATAATCCACATGTGGGCTGTGATGTCCATGCATGCATTTACCAGGTAATAAAAATCATAATCAGAACAATTTTAATTAATGAAGCTCTGCGTAGTAGTACCCGGTGCTTCATTTTAATTAAATTTTTGATGATTATTCCTGTAATTATTGCTTGGAATCTAATATTATTTGCATCTGTGGAAATATTTCCCACCTGTGGAAAGTTACCAGTCCATGGCAGCTGTACTGTATATCTTGATTCAACAAAACAGTTTTTACTAGCCTCAGCGCTACTCCTTTAGTGAGTGATGATTTCATGAATAAAATATTTTATCTTACAATCAACATGTATTTTATCTGTATTAACTCCGCAACTGTCGTGTATCCACCCCCCTGATACAGATGTTTGTATCAGGGGTCAGATACAAGCACGTTCCTTTCGCGTGAGTTCCATTTTTTTCTTTTTGTTCATCCGTACGAATAAATAGTTTGTAATATATTCGTCTACATTCTTGACTTATCCCCAATATATTGTAAAAGAAAATTATTATTACCATTATGTGGATGTACAAAATATGTATCAGAGTCTCGCTCAGGGTTGTAAGGGTAGATCACGACTCGTCTTCAACTCGTCGTGATCTGCTCAGGGTTGTAAGGGTAGATCACGACTCGTCTTCAACTCGTCGTGATCTGCCCTTAGAACCTGGAGCTCAACTCGGATACATATTTTGTACATCCCCATAATGGTAATAATCTCTATGTAAAATCAAGACCGAATCAAAAAAAACCAACAAACTTCGCATCTGGATTCAGTGCTCTCATTTTTTAACGGTTGAGATTCTACAGTGCTGTGGAGGTGGAAAGTTGACAGAATTTTGATATGATCATGTCCAGGTCATCATTGGATGTAAATTCTTTCTTGGCCTACATGATCACAGCAATGTAACATGTCACCTGTAGAATCAGAGAACTCTACCCACCTTCCCATCATTTTTGTTCTTTAACCCTTTACCCAACAAAGTGCTGGCATCCATCTGCGTAATATATAAATTCAGCAGTTGAAAAAAAAAATTCACGAAAATCATATGATGTGACACGCTCATTGGAACAAGCTTACCAAGCTTTTTCTTCAAATTTTTTGAAAATTTAAACAAAATAATATTTAAAATAATAAATATTGATATCATCTCTGTTGGGTAAAGGTTAAAGATATTTCTTGAATTTTCTTCTCAAACAACTCTCATGACCTCATTGGCATTTTAGCTCATTTTCTCTTTACCCAATCCAAATAGCAGACGACACTTGCAGAAAAAAAATTCTTGAATATCAAAAATTTGTTCATTTTTTGCCTTAAAAACATAGCTTATGATCTCAGCATTGGAACAAGCATGTTTCAGTGAGGGGTGGTCATAAGCAATGTTTTTGAGATAAAAAAAATTGAAATAGTGATTTTTGTGAATAGCACTGGCCAGTTTTAGCCTTTATGTTGGGTAAAAGATCAGGCATATTCCAATGAGGGATTGCAGACAACATGGATCTTTTTGAAAGACAATAAACAAATGTTTAAGTTATTATTTTCATGAGATATTGTGACAGTCATTAGTTAAAGTGTCACTGTGATTTGATATCTGCTGTATAAATTTGAAGAAAAATATTTCCATGTTTTTGCCATTATATGACAAGTCCCCTGGCATTCAGTGAATTGGATGTAATTTTAAATTACATGACCCGTTTTACATCTTATTGGTTGAATAATTTTGTTTTGTTGTGGAAGTGTGTTTTTAAAATTAAGGAGTGTTGATCCTTCAAACTGTAAAATTTAAAATTATAAATTTGGATAACAGTTGTGTCAAATGGGGACTGAACTTTATTACTTTATCTGTTGCTTGCAGTGAAAATCATCTCTCAAGCTGTCATTCACAAATTCACTGTGAAGCAGCCATGATTGTATTCGATAATGTGAAGCCCAGAAATCATGAGTATACAGTACAGTCACACTGGACTGGTTGTAATCCATGTGTGGGCAGTGATGTTTACCACATAATAAAATCATCATCAGAAAAATTTTAATTAATGAAGCACTAGGTTGTACCTGGTGCTTTCTTAATTAAATCTTTAGTCGAGATGTGACGAAGTCAAACTCGACTTATAGTTTGATGAATGGCGTGCGGTTGGCAGGCGGGCAGGCAGGCGTAAACAATTGGTTTCCAGATGATAACTTGATAATGGTTCAACCCATGTTCATGAAACTTCATAGGTAGGTTGGTATCGGTGAGAGGAAGAACCCTATTAATTTTGCTCAAAGGTCAAGGTCACAGTGACCTTGAACATAGTAAATTGTAAACAATTGGTTTCTGGATGATAACTTGACTACGGTTCAACCCACATTCATGAAACTTCATATGTAAGTTCGCCTTCGGGAGAGAAAGAACCCTATTTATTTTGGACTCACTAGGTCAAAGGTCAAAGTCACAATGACCCTGAACATAGTAAATCAAAACTAATGGTTTCCGGATGATAACTTGATAATGGTTCGACCCATGTTCATGAAACTTCATAGTTAGGTTGGCATCAGTGAGAGGAATAACCCTATTTTATTTAAGTGACCATTCCACGATGGCTGTACTGTAACAATAACATGATTTTGGAGGTCAGTATGGTTTAATAACAGCCCAATGGAAATTATGAACAGCCTGACAGCTTATAAGAGGCCCAAGATGCAGTCGAGGACCACAAATAAGGTGGATGATTGTAATAATCATTTCTGATGGGTCGTTAATAAACTGCAATGTCTGACAAGGTCCTATTACTACTATTACCACAGCAACCAGAAAAACACAATAATACTTCGGCAGAAAAGGGGTATGGTGTGACATCTCAGTTAAAGTTTTTTTCTCATTTGAATATTCTTGGGGAGGTTTTATGGAATAAATTCTTGTAGAGTGTGTTGCTCTAAGTATTGAGCATTTTTTAAAATTCAAGATGACTTCCAATATGGCCACCAGAATTTAAAAAAAAATGGTCAGGGGATTTAAACAGTCTAGTTCATAACAAAAGTATCATAATAACTGAATACATGGGTATTTATTGTAATTCAGAAATGTATGGGAGTATAATAATGTACGTTTTGGTATCGAAAATTAAAGCTGGCTGCCAAAATGGCGACAGACATTGAGAAAATTGTGTTATTTTTTGTCATTTTTCACACGTTCTCCCTTGTTTGAGGTAAGCTATTCTGAATTTAGGCATTCTCACACATGTTTCATTTGAAGTAATGTGTTGATGCCTATAGTCGGCCTAGAAAGTGCTATATTTTCACAATTTGCAATTAGAAGTTTTATTTCACGAAATACAGCTATAATGAGTTGTTGGTGCAAGGATGTAAATAGATAGGTTTGGTATCAAATTGCTGTTGCATTAAACATTACATGTGAATCTAGGCAAAAATGCCATTAACATGATGCAAATATAACACATTACTCACCTGAGATGCCTGCGGAAATGGCAGCCAAACGTAAAACATTTCCATTTATTGATGTTCAAAACCAATGAAAATCATAAAATCTTTTGAATGTATCAATGTAACATTTAACAGATGTCACTTCTGAATATATGCAATTTCATAATTGAAGCACTTTACTGACAGACAACAAACTGTAAACCATGATGAGGGTACTTTAAATGGCATATGGAGCCACATGGGAATTGAGACGGCATTCATGCGATGTAGTCACAGTGGGTCGGGCATCATTTGTGTTACATTAAAGACTGAGACTGTGAAAACATGTGCTTACAGCTTACCTGATACCTTTTTGCCTCCAGTGCGTTATCATTCCTACGATTCTGCCAATCTGTCGGTCTGCCCGACTTTGACAGTCTTGGATCAGGACTCCTCCTCCCTCTGGCTTTCCAAGCATAAGTCGGCTGTTATTCCTATGGCGACTCTGGAGTCACTGCTGGGCTTATCAAGAGAGATGCTGGGCATGCTTTCTCTGTCAGATCGCGTCATCTCTAATTTGGCTCCTTATCTGCCTCCAGATAAGTTTGACGATGTACAGGCTTCTTTGCGTGTGATTTCCAAGGTGCTCATGCATCTTACTTCCACGCATGCCTGTAACATGGCTAACTTGGAATTAGTTCACCGGGACGCTGTTTTGGACATGAGCCGTTCCCTTCCTGAGGGGCAGTGTGCTGCTCTTCGATCCCCATCTTTGGTGGGTCCACGACTATTCCATGGTTCCGTGGCAATGGTCGGGGATGACGTCCTGCATCATTCCAAAGATCAGCTGCTGCTTCATCAGCTTGATCAGCCTTCTGTCGGAGGCCGGGGCCATTCTAAGCCCAACAAACGCCCTTCTGTTTCCTCTGCGATGCCAATTGCTGATCCTTCTGCCACTGCTTCTACTTCTTACCCGCGTGGTAAGGGTAAGCATCGGCAGACCAGAGGGAGGACTCAGGATCCCTCATCTAGTAGAGGAGATGGTTTCTCCTCTCACGGGCCTCGCCAGGGCTCGAAATGAAGGTCCTCATCTTGATTCATCCTAGGTTGGAGGAAGGATATCAGAGTTCGCAGACCATTGGTCCACAAGCACATCTGACCCTTGGGTGTTTGATGTTGTTAAGTCTGGGCTGTGACTATCCTTCTGGAGGCACCGCACTCTGCCAAGAGTGCATCTTCCAACACAAGTTCCTTCAGACATTTCACGTCGGGAAGTTTTTATAACGGAGATAGACAATCTCCTGTTGACGTGGGCGATCGAGGTCATCAAGAACATTCATTCAGTAGGATTTTATTCCCACCTGTTCTTGGTGTCGAAGAAGGACGGCCGACTCCATCCTGTTATCGATCTGAGTATCCTGAACCAGTCTATCATTGCTCCCAAGTTCAGCATGGAGACTTTCAGGTTGGTTCACTGCTCCATTCACCAGGGAGATTTTGCTTCCAGCATCGACCTGCAAGACGTTTACTTTCACGTTCCGATTCATCGGACATCGCTTAACTCAGGTTCGCTTTTTTGGGGCGAGTTTACCAGTTCAAAGCCATGCCTTTCGGCCTCAACCTGGCTCCTTCAGCCTTTACCCGACTGATGCCGCATGGATAGCCTTCCATCTTGAACAGTCCAGGGTGACTACTTTGGCGTATCTGGATGATATCCTCCAGAAGCACTCCAATGCTACTCTTCTGGAGTCAGATGTCGACACACTTGAGCCTACTCACGTTGCTAGGGTTCAGAGTTAACAAGGAGAAGTCGGATCTGGTTCCTTTTCAGTCATTTTGTCATCTGGGGATGAACTCAGCTGAATACGGTGGCGGTTCCCCAGGCGAGGGCTGTGATTCTCATGGCTTTCGCCCTGACTCTGTCCCAGTCCACGTCCGTTACAGCTCGGAGTATTCTCCGGCTGCTCGGTCTCTGCGGTTCGGTGATGGATCTCATCCCTCTCAGTCGGCTGCATGTAAGACCTTTCCAGCACTTTCTGCTCAGTCGTTGGAGACCAAATGTCGATCCTTTGGATTTGGTGCTTCAGTTACCAGACTCTCTTCATTGTCACCTTCTCCCTGGACGGATGTGCAGTGGATTATGCAGGGAGTTCCGTTTGACTTGTCCACAACCGATTCTGTTCTGACAGAAGACGCTAGTGATCTCAGATGGGGTGCAACATTGGATCCTCTAGGTCTTCCCCGTCACGGGGTATGGGACCAGGATCAAGCAGCTCCTCACATCAACCAGAAGGAGCTTCTTGCTCTTCTTCTGAGTTTCTGGCAGTGGATCACCCACCTTTCGAATTGTCTGGTCCTTCTGTTGTCTGACAATTCGACAGTGGTCGCTTACTTTCGAAACCAGGGTGACAAGCACTCTGTTCGTATGTACGAATTGGCTTGGGATCTTCTACCGCTAGCTCAGGATGTCAACAGCGGAGTGGTGGTTCATCACATTCCTGGTCGTCTGAACATCCTAGCCGACTCCCTGTCCCAATGGGGCAGGATCATTTCCACCAAGTGGATGCTTCACAGGGCAATGTTCCAGTCGCTTTGCAATATCTGGGGTCGTCCCCATATCGATCTTTTTGTGACCCATTGGAACCATCAGGTGGACACTTTGGTGTCCCCATGTCCAGATCCTCTGGCTTTCGCCGTGGATGCTCTTGTCACTCAGTTGGAACGGTCTAGTCAGCTACACCTTCCCTCCGGTTCCGATTCTGCCTCAGGTTCTAGCCAAGATACGAACCTGCAGTTGTCGAATCATTCTGACCACTCCCCTGCTGCCTCAACGGGTGTGGATCATCAGCTCTGCTCTCTGTTGGTGGCCGTTCCGGCATGTCTCCCTCTACATCATGACCCTCTTTGCCAAGGTCACTCAAGGAGGTTTCATGTTCACCCGACTTCATTGTGCCTTCACGCATATCTTTTGTCAGGTCCTGTCTCCTCTGTAGAGGTTTTTTGAGATGAGCAGTGGAGTGCATTTCTTCTTCAAGGCGGGAGTGCATTTCTTCTTCAAGGCGGCATGCCACTGGTTTAGCCTATGCGGCTAAGTGGAAGGTTTTCTGTCGATGGTGTGCTGATCACTCTGTTGATTATGCCAATCCTTTGATAACACAGATTGCGGAGTTTCTATTATATCCGTTTGATTCTCAGGGTCTCCAGTCTGTTGCCATCAAAGGGTACAGATTCATGCTTTTGGAGACCATTTCGTATGTGGGAAAGCATCGTATCAGCACTAATCCATACCTCTCCAAGCTTATTCAGCACTTTTCTTGGAAAAGGCCTAGGATTTTGCTGTTTACCCCACTATGGAATCTTTCTTGGGTGATGCTTTGTTTGGGGGTGGGGGCTGCCGTTCGAACCTTTATACCAGGTGGATATGCGTTTTCTCACTTACAAGATGGCTTTTCTGATGTTTTTTGCCTCAGCCAGATGGGTTAGTGAGCTTCACGCCCTCTCGGTTGATCCGGCCTTTTTCAGTGTTACTTTTACCACTGATTGCTCGTTTCTGGCCAAGAATCAGATACCAGAAACAACTCCACCTCCTATCTGTATCAGGACTCTTCCTCCGGCTGAGGGTAATCGCCATTTGCTCTGTCCAGTTCGTGCACTTTGCATTTATCTCAACCGGATGCAGTTCATTAGGAAAGGCAGGAAACGATTCTTTCTCTCTCTTATTCCTGGTCGACAGAAGATCTCTCCTCAATCCATTTCTCAATGGATTTCTCTTGCTATTCGCTCAGCCTACGCTCGTCTAGTGACTGACGATTGTATTACCAATCGTATTTCTGCCCACAAGATGCGTGCCTTGTCTACCTCCTGGGCTTATGGTAACTCTGTCAAGTTGTCGGATGTTATGCAGGCAGCCTACTGGAGAAATGCTTCTTTCTCCACCTTCAATCTGCGTCAGTTGCAGGAGCAGTCTGAGGACCTTTTTTCTTTGGGCCCCCTTTCTTCTGCTCAGGCTGTTGTCTACCCTAGCCATTTGGCTTCTTACAAGGTCAGTTCCAGCCCTGTGTTGTTTTACTGTCCTTTCTGTCTGTACGTCACGCAGAGCCATACACCTCATCTCTCATTGTCTTTTACGAATGTTTGATATGCTATGGTTTGATAGGCCTAGGGAACTCTTCTTCTGTCCACGGTTCCAGTGCAGTTGGGTTATGTGGGGGTTGGTTATGTGATTCCCTCTTCCTATTGTCTATTCAGCCTGTAGTAAACAATTTTAAGGAAGGTTGATAAGAAATTTAAATTTTATAGTAAATTTCCTTTCTTATTATACCTACCACAATTGTTTACATGGAGGGAGGCCCTCTCTTCTTTTTATTCGGGTAAGAATCCTTCCTCCCCGCTGATCACATAACTCCAATGTTGGCGGATTCAAAAGAATGAGTCATTGGTTACATGTCGGCACACTGATACCGGAAGCCATGGATCTGTTCAAGGGGAAGAGCATCCCTTACTGGTGTGTGCGCCGGTAGCACTCAACCCAGTTTTGGCTTATTTTTTCTTGGTGCTTTTGCACCACTTTTCTTTCCCAAATTGCTTGGGAAAGATCAGAAGAGAGAGTATATTTTCCGAGTTAGGGACTTCCACTGTAGTGCAAGCCTGTAGTAAACAATTGTGGTAGGTATAATAAGAAAGGAAATTTACTATAAAATTTTAATTTTTTAAACAGAATTAAGTAGGATTGTACCATTTCTTTTCACAAGATTATTGCCACATGTCCTGGCTGGAATGCCAACACTTTAAAGGAATTAATGAATAAAGTTTACCACCAAAATAATCTACCGTAGCCCTGATCCAAAGGAAACATATTTTGTGCACCGTTTTCATTTTTGAACTGCAATACATTTAGCCAGGTAGACTATAATGTTTGGTAACTTTACACTGTTTTGTCAGAGCAGTGTTGGTAATGGGTAAAGGAGAAATCATGGAGATGTTACTGGGTTCACGCTAATAGGTTTTCTAACAAAAGTAAATGTCACAACAGCCCACAGTAAATATTTTACCCTTGATCAAGGTAAACAGACCTTTGAGTACTGAAGAATACATGTGTCTACCTCCAGGGCTAATTAGTTACCAAAGACAAAAAGAAAATGACCCCTATTAATAAGATGACTTTATTGTTCATTACAAACAATAAATTAAAGAAACTACTCACTCATGTAAACATACTACACATCTCATAGGATTATAGGCTTGTTACAAGCAATGTTAATTGATGGCTATGAAGATAATCTGTAAGTGGCAGTTTATACTTGCCTGAAAAGACAAACAAACATCAGAATCTCCATACCAGCAGTTATCCCACATATGATCTTTAACCCTTTACCTAACATGAAAAGCAGACAACACTTAACAAAATTATTCAATAACTAATTCTTTTTATATTTTGCATCAAAACATAGCTTATGCCCCCTCATTGATACAAGCTCAATGAGCTTATTCCAATGAGGGGTCATAAGCTATGTTTTTGAGGCAAAAATGAAAAAAAATATTGAAAATTGAATGGTGACTTTTGTGAAAAGTGTTGGCTGGTTTTGGCTGTTACATTGGGGAAAGCATTAAAGCAGTGACAAAATGATTTTTCTTACCCACCTATTCACACCACTGGGAGAGTTTACTGCCATTGACTACAGACCAACAATACCACTCATGGTATGTAAAACACTTGCTAAAAAGAATAATTCACTTAACCCAGTAAACATGCAAGGGGTACATTACAAGTCAAAATAACTTGTGGGATAACCACAATAAACTAAGTATCTTTCTCTTCCTACACTGGTAAGACCAGAAGCTGACATCATTTTCTGGAAAGCTCTCACTGAGAGCTTTCCAGAAAATGATGTCAGATTCTGATCTTATCAATGCAGGAGCAGCAGTATACTTAGTTTATTGTGGGTATGCTACAAATAATTTTGACTTGTACTGTATCTTGAAGATGACAAGTGGGAAGGGGTGGGGGAGGAGGGGATTGTAATCCTATTTTGTAATGACTGACTTGACTCAAATCGTCAGATAGATTTGGATTGTGTTGAAAGATCAGTCAGCTCAAACTGTGTAGTGCACCTGTACATGCAAGTGACACTGTTGAGATGTTTTTTTAGATTTCCAATTTTGTGTGTACTTGAAAGAATGTGTGAATAAACATGAAGTTACCTAGGAATGCCAAAGTTAAGAGAGATAGCATATAAACTCTGTTCTGTGGAATACTTGACTGGTGTGTTATGTTTGATTCTTTTGACTCTCTGTACACTAGTTGGCTGACAGCATTTTCTTTGACATGATTTCACTCATTTAGGCCAATGAATTTAACCAGTTTTATATTGTTTGACAGAGCTTGATGAACTCTGTTAATTGGTTCAGTTCTGAAAGTCACTATCATAGCTCTCTTGAAAAGTGTTGAAAGCCAGTGGCTTTACACCATTTGCATTAGATTGATGTTTGCTCAACAGTAGAAGACAATTTTTTATATAAAATTGTTTTGTTACAATTTACTGGAGTGTGCTACTGGCACTCTTCAATAAATTCAAACAAAACTTTGTTTATGAACAAAATCTTGCTAAACTTTCGCTACTGTTGCTGGTAGGATGGTATCTGAAAAAAATATGCATGTTTCAAATCATCCTTGAAAAGTATTTTTGCACTCAACTAGACACAGGATATAATCAGTTAAATTCTTAGATGCATCATTTGTAAATTTTACTGCTGAAAACTGATATTTCAACATTTGTGTCTAGATTTTTTGTGTAGTCACAGTACTGTACCATCCCTGTAAATGATGAACCCTTCAGTTCATGGTAAACCTCATCAGACATAGTCATACTCCTTGGTAGAATGGGGAAACAGGCCTCTGTCAGTTATTCATTGAATAAATTCTTGGAACAACTGCCCAATTTTGCTACACTCTTACAAATCTCTAAGCTGTCATTGGGACTGTAAAAGAAATGTATTAAGGTGGAACAAAAACTTGTATCATTCAAGCAATACATGTACTTTGTAAGTGACTTACTGACTTCAGAAATAGCATCAAGAGAATAATACATATATTTTACATGTAAAGAGAGAAACCCATTGAATCATAAAAGGTGAATAACAACAGGCCTATTGTACTGCAGATTGTGATCTGCATACATTGACAGACATGTTATGGTGGTACTAAATACATTCAGACTTTAATGAGTGAAATACTCTATCATAAATGTTAAAATCCTGCACTTGTTGTAATATATTAACTTTTAGTCTGCCGAGTAATTTCTGGTATTCCTCATAAAATTAAGTAATGGCTACTTTAACTGGTTGCATACTAGATGCCACTATTAGGGATTTAAAACAATGAAGGTAAAAGCAAAAGCCAACATTTTCCTTACTCATGTTTCATATTAAGTCAAACGCAAATAATATTTTGTTATACCCCCAGCGGGGGTATATAGGAATCGCCTTTTCTGTCCGTCCATTAGTCTGTCTGTCCCTCTGTCCATCCATTCATCCATCCATTCTGATGTCAGAATACTGAAATTTCAGGCCATAATGTTTTCCCATAATGCAAAGAGGAATTTAATCAATTCAGTCTTATTTATTTATTTATTTATTTATTGGTGTTTACGGTCACATACTTCTGCACAATGGCTAATCATGACCATGACAGTTTTACGGGTGGAGGAAGCCGGAGTACCCCAGAGAGAACCACCGAGCAACGGTGAGCAACTGTCAGCTCCCCAACATACTAACTCCACACAAGCAGGGTTAGCATTGGTTGAAGACAAGTGCACCATTGATGTACAGTACGCCTTAGTACACAGCGCCACCGTGCCCCCCACGTGGGCAATGGGGGTGAAGTGTCTTGCCCAAGGACACAACGCGTTTGCCGCAGGTGGGATTTGAACCGAGGACCTCTCGGCTTGCAGCCTGCACCTCTACCTACTGAGCCACCGCACCCCATTCAGTCTTGTTCCACAGAGCTCAAAGCTCTGTTGAACAAGATTGGTTTGGAAAAATTTGTAGCATGGAATTTTTATATTTCGACATAAGTGTGCAAAAGGTTAATATTGATTTCTTTATGGAATGAACACATTCATATATTAAATGCTTATATAGGTGCTCATCAGTTTACATAGCACAAGACACGCTCGTCCAAATTAAGTGTGTGTTGCAGTATTAATCATCCAAGTCGATAGTTTTGGTTTAATATGCTATTGGGTTGAGTCATGGCTACTTTAGAGAAGCCATGACCTGATCTAATAGAAATTTCAAACCCCATGGGAACCCTGGGAAGTGATGCAGTGCTTGTTTATTGTGGTTTTCTGGTAAAATAAGATCCAGTCACCAATGCTTGGGATGGAAGTCCTCTAAAATTGGCAACATGGTTATAAACAATTGGCTGACCTTGACTGCATATCCATGATGCGGTCATTCTTAATCATTGTACAGAAATATGTGACCTTAAGCACCAAATAATAAATAAATGGAAATTTCAAACAAAATTGCCACAAAAATAAAAAACGTAACATGAAGAAGCTGCTTTAGTGTTGAAACATGCTTAATTGGTCAAGAATATCACAGCTGATATCTTGAATTTAATTCATTTGATATGAAAAATCATTGTAAATTATCTAAAAAAGGAGATATATAAAACTAAAAGTCAGTATTGCACTCATCATTTTTGTGACCTAGTTTGAATGAGAGCATTGCTTTATAAACAGAAAGAAACACACCAGCTGTCCCTGAGTTGGACAAAAATATGATGTATAATTCTGTACTTGTGCATGTTCAGTGTTTACTGACACAACATAATTGACAACACAAAAATGAAGAAATGTTTATCTCAATTTATTTTGCTATCATAATATTGAAACAGAAAATACGAAAAAGGAAAATAAAAAGAGAGAAAGACGTGAAAGTAATGTGCGATTTACGCCCACATCCATTTGTTCCCATACAAATAGTTTCCACCTTTTTGCTTCCCATACATGGTTACATTCTCCATAAAGTTCAGTACATATTCCAATATCTTTGCACACCTTCAAGGTAGCTAAGTAGCTAGGTAGCTAAGTAAGTACTGTTCTGAAGGGTGTTCACTAATTACTACACTGAAGGAATCAGTAAGGCCAAAGTATGGAATAAAAGGTAGCTTTGTACAGATAGGGACAGGGGAAACTCATGAAACTAACAAATAAATTTGTTTGAGTAGGGCTACCCAAGGTGGCTTCTGTCATATAATATATTAGTTTGGTGGCTTCACAGGAACTGAACATGTACTTTGTAGCCATATTCTCTTGATACACTGAAGTCCACTTCAGAGAATATCGCTTAATTGAATAACCCTGTTAACTGAATGTAACTTCCAAACCTAAAACCATTTACCACATCTTCAAACAAATTTGACCTGTTAATTCAGGAGACATTATAGAGAAAACTCTTGTAAACTGAGTAAAAAATCTTGTAATATATTTAGAAATTCCCCTGACAATCACCAAATTGACCTTGGGTATAGACCTTTTGGGCCTCAATACATCCCAGGCATTTAATCTATGTTTTCTTCTTTGAAAGAGCTCAAGATATAATGGGATAAATGATCTGTTTATCTCTAGAATACAAGAAAGTGACTAAATCTGTGTTCAGGAATACTACTGTTAAGGCCCCATAAAGTAGATCTTCTGTTTCTCAGGCCATTTTTAGCTTAACTTGACATTCATACGTTTGGAAGTCTGTGAATCTGAGTCTGTTCACATTTTCTTGAGCACAGGCTACACCCTGTGGTTCTTGTCCAATCATCACTAAATTTCATCTGCAGGTTCAAGGTCATGTGTAGATGAGAGTGTCCCATTTTAGTTGCAATCGGTCAACCGCGATGGCAGCTCTGGCCCAAAATCCCCAAACCTTCACCACAGCCTACAAGTCATATTTATGAAGGGATTTCATTGTAACATGGAAGGATGACTCCGTATAATGTCTAGATGAGAACATCCTATTTTGGTTGGCTTCGGTCAACCGTGAAGGCACAGGCACATTACTTAGATTCCTTTAGCACAGTCCACAGTTTGCATTTATGAAGGAATTTCTTATCAACCTACCCACAATTGTTTACTACAGGCTTGCACTACAGTGGAAGTCCCTAACTCAGATAATATACTCTCTATATTTGTCTTTCCCAAGCAATTTGGGAAAGAAAAGTGGTGGAAAAGTACCAAGAAAAAATAAGCCAAAACTGGGTCGAGTGCAACCGGCGCAGACCCAGTACGGGATGCTCTTTTCCAAGTACAACTCCACGACTTCCGTTGCCAGTGCGCATATGCATCGCTAATGACTCATTCTTTTTTTATCCGAGACACGTGAAGGATGTGTCTCCGCCGTATGCTTTATGAAACAGTGATAATTCAACTCGTCGATAATGGTTTTCCTGTGACTGGAATTACATTATGGATCTGAAGATCGTATAATAACAGGACTGTGTTTTATATATTCTCGTTAATATTTTCAACCACATTCTCATTGTATATTATTTACTATTCCGTTTTCGCGAATGTTTTTTCGACATCGTGTCAATGCAGTTCGACAATGAAATTTTTCGGTTGATAAATTTAATTGTTATTGGAGTTAGGTGTCAATGAGGGACTGTCTGGACAGGATTTCTTCACTCTGTTGAGGGCTGAATTTCTGTTTTTTCGGTTCCTGTCGGCCGTCTGGGTTCTGTTGTGTACCCACCGCTTTTTTTCTGCCACCTTTTCTCGTAGTTGAGGGTGTTCTACTTTCTGTATCTGTTGAGTTCACCTTTTTCTTCTACTGCTCTCACCTCTGTTTTTTCCAGTTCAGTTCCTTTAGGGCAATTCCTTTTGCCCTTGTGCGTTCTCGTGGCCGTTTCTTCTGCACCCGCGGGTCGTGTGGAACGCTGTCGTTTCGGGCCCTCCTGACTCGACCATGTCTTGTGTGAGTTATAGCCCCACCGTGGGGGATGTGCAGCTCCTCCCACACCCACAGGGAGGGGGGGGGGGATCGCTGTCATTTTGGGGCCTCCCGACTTGACAACATCTGGTGTGAGTTATACCCCCTCCATGGGGGATGTGCAGCTCCTCCCGCACCCATGGGGGGGGGTGGGGAACGCTGTCGTTTCGGGGCCTCCCGACTCGACCACATCTGGTGAGAGTTATTCCCCTTCCGTGGAGGATGTGCAGGGTTTTTTTTACCGTGGTGGATACAGCGGGAGCTGTTGGATTTCTGGTGAAGAGATGCCTGGTTCCGGGACGATGCGCCCTCTCCAGTCGACATCTGAGGCTGTCACTAGGGTTGTGACTCCTCCTTTGGAGGCCGAGCTAGTTGGCTCTCTCACGTTTTCCACCAGTTCCAACAGCTCCCGTCGTATCTGCTGCTACTGCTGTTCCGTCTACAACTTCATCAGGCACTGTTTTTAGCCAGCCTCGGCTTATCCCTGCAAGGGTCTGAGGGATGTCTGTAGTGTGGTTGTGGGGTATCGACCTCAGCCTTCCCTGACTTCAACTCTGCGAAGTTGGAAGTGGCTGCCGGCCGGACCCTCTACTGTGGTCTCTGCGCCGTCGAGTACCACAGTTTTGTCATTGGCGTTTTTCGTCCACTCATTCTGGTCACACGGTCAGTTTTGTGGGACCAACGCCTTCTGTGCAGCCTGGACCTTCTGCCCCGCAGAGGTCCGCGGCAACTCTCCCGAGTTCCTGCTATGTTGATCCTTGGGGTGTGTCATACCCTTATACACATCTGCCCTCAGATGTTTTGGCTGCTGCCCATCACCACGCTTCAGGTGTATTGGAGGATCGTGACCCTTCGCTGGTTAAGAGGGTCAGGTGTGAAGCCACTTTGCTGGTTCGTTCCCATGTCGAACCGGCTGGTACGGGCAGTGAGCTTTGGGAGGCCCTCTCCTTACTCACTCAGGTTCTGTCCAAGAGCCTTCCCATTGCTTCCAGCGAGGCAGCGAGTGGTTTCCAGACTCCCCCTATGGCGTCGCCTCCCGGGATTGGAAACAGGCCGCTTTCTGATCCCCCTGGTGCCTACACTATGGGAGGCATCGGCTGGTTTGCCCACGATGGGCTATGTGTCTTCCAACTCCAGGGAGGAGTCAGACATCCTTGATGTCGAGAGCCAGCAGTCTTCTGACTTGGGGGCAGCTCTTGACTTTGTGTTTGGGTTCCTTCCAGATCTCAAACCATCAAACCAGCCGACAGTGTCAGCCAGGCTGCTATCATTGGTCGCACGCCTACAGCCTGTGGAGCAACCTGCTTCTGGGCGTGTTTGACCGTGCCAGTCAGTATTGGTGGTTGAAGCATTTTCAGCATTGGACTCTAAACTGAGTTCCAAGGCTATGAAGGCTCCGTTCTTTACCAGGGTTGACACCTTTTTGCCTCTGGTGGCTTATCATTACTACGATTTCGCCAATCCATCAGTCTGCCAGACTTTGACGGTTTTGGATCAGGACTCCAATTTCCTCTGGCTTTCCAAGCCCAAGTTGGCCATCATTCCTATGACGACTCTGGAGTCCATGTTGGGCTTATCGAGAGAAATACTGGGTATGCTTTCTGTCTCCAATCACGTCGTATCTACCTCCAGATAGGTTTGACGATGTATATGCTCCTTTGCGTGTGCTGTCCAAGGCGCTCATGCATCTTACTCACACGCATGTCTATGACACGGCTATTTTGGAACTATTTCGAAGGGAATCTGTGCTGGACGCAGGCCGATCCCTTCCTGGGGGCACCGTGCTGCTCTTTGATCTGCTTCTTTGGCAGGTCCACTACTGTTCCATGGGTTCCGTGTCGACGGTCCGGGATGACATCCTACGTCATTCCAAAGATCAGCTGCTGCTTCGTCAGCTTGATCAGCCTTCTAGGGGAGGCAGGGACCATTCAAAGCCTAACAAGTACCCTTCTGCTTCCTCTGTGCAGCAAAGGGCTGGTCCTTCTGCCAGCACTTCTACTTCTTACTCACGGCGTAAGGGTAAGCGCCGGCAGGCTAGAGGGAAGTCTCAGGATTCTTCATTCAGTAGAGCAGGTGGTTTCTCCTCTCGCGGGTCTCTTCGGGGCTCGAACTGAAGGTCCTTACCTCAATTCGTCCAGGTTGGAGGAAGGATAGCAGAGTTCGCAGACCGTTGGGCCACCATCACATCCGATCCTTGGGTGTTAGATGTTGTTCGGTCCGGGCTGCGAATATCCTTCCGAAGGCACCCCAGTCTGTCCAGAGTGCCTCTTCCAACCACAGCTCCTTCAGACGTTTTATGTCGGGAGCTTTTGTCCACGGAGATAGACAATCTCCTGGCCAAAGGGGCGATCGAGGTCGTCAAGAACATTCAGTCAGTGGGGTTTTATTCCTGCCTGTTCTTGGTGCCGAAGAAGGACGGCCGACTCCGACCGGTTATCGGTCTGCGTATCCTGAACCAGTCTATCATTGCTACCAAGTTCAGCATGGAGACTTTCAGGTCGGTCAGCCGTTCCATTCACCAGGGAGATTTCGCTTCCAGCATCAACCTGCGAGACGCTTACTTTCACGTTCCGATTCATCGGGTGTCGCGGAAGTATCTCAGGTTCGCTTTTCTGGGGCGAGTTTACCAGTTGAAGGCCATGCCTTTTGGCTTCAACCTGGCTCCTTGGGCCTTCACCCGACTGATGTCGCATGTGATAGACTTCCATCGCACACAGTCCAGGGTGACTACTTCGGCATATCTAGATGATATCCTCCAAAGGCATTCCAATGCTGCCTTACTGGAGTTGGATGTCGACACTCTGTTGAGCTTGCTCACATCGCTAGGATTCATAGTCAACGAGGAGAAATCGGATCTGGTCCCTTGTCAGTCGTTTTGTCATCTGGGGATGGCCTTCCGCACTCAGTTCAATACGGTGGCGGTTCCCCAGGCCAGGGCTGTGATTCTCTCAGCTTTTGCTCTGACTCTGTTCCCAGTCCACATCCGCGCCAACACGGGGTATTCTCCGGCTGCTCGGTCTCTGTGGTTCGGTGACGGATCTCATTCCTCTAGATCGGCTGCATGTCAGACCTCTCCAACACTTTCTGCTCAGTCGTTGGAGGCTGAATGTCGATTCTCTGGATCTGGTGCTTCAGTTACCAGAATCTCTTATCCTCACCTTCTCCACTGGACGAATGTTCAGTGGATCACGCAGGGTGTCCCGTTGGACTTACCCATGTCCGATAACGTTCTGATGGCAGATGTCAGCGATCTCGGATGGGGTGCGACGTTGGATCCTCTAGGTCTTTCCCTTCATGGGATGTGGGACCAGGATCGGGCATCTCTACACATCAACCAGAAGGAGCTTCTTGCTCTTCTTCTGAGTTTCGGGCAGTGGATCTCTCACCTGTCGAATCGTCAGGTCCTTCTGTTGTTCAACAATTCGACAGTGGTTGCTTACATTCGGAACCAGGGCAGCACGCACTCGGTTCCAATGTACGAATTGGCTCGGGATCTTCTACTGCTCGCTCAGGATGTCAACGCCGGGGTGGTTGTTCGTCACATTTCCGGTCGTCTGAACATATTTTTACACGCAAGGTGAATATTCATTTTATAGGGTTCCACTGTATAGTAAAATAGGGCCTGGAAAATTCCCTGAAGGGTACACCAAAATATATCATTGGCTTCCTTTATTTGTTGCAGCAATATTACAGAGACATACCTGGAATGTGATCTTACACCTTAATAAAGTAATTAATAATGAGTAATGTCAATGCATCCAAAGGAGAAAGGAAAAAAATGTTGAATATGAAATTAGTGAACTAATCACACAAGCTCATACATAATTCAGATCAGGAGAAACATGTATGCACGCAAATGGATGTGTTGTAGAACTTCATTAACAACAGACCATTACAAAATGCTCCTAGTTGAAGAAAATTTTTGGATAACTGCAAGAATAATTGTGTCTTTATTTCTATACTATGCCATTAACTGTTTGAGGGCTAAGTTATTTTTGGTGGTCTGAATATGTTATTCAAAATTTGTTTTATTATAAATTATTGGAGAGTGCCCTCAGGTATTCTCCAGTAATTTGTAATAAATTAAATTTATTTAAACAAAATATCATTTGTGTTTGACTGAATATGAAACATGAGCAAGAAAAATGTTGGCTTTTGCTCTAGTACCCTTATTTTTTTGAAAGCCCTGATAGTGATTTCTACCACCCAACCAGTTAAAATAGCTAGTTATTAAGTAATCATGATCATCAGATGGGAGGCAAAGTGCAAATTGGTAGTCCGTTGGTGGGTGGCAGGCATCTATTTTACATAGCATTACTTTTGAGTATCCAATTCATTCTACTTCTTCCAGTCATTTTCAAACTTTCAGGGAATTCTCAATATGTAATATTATTGTGTGCCTCCCTTTTAGTTCTGATCCAATTTCTGTGCAGATTTACTGCACGGGTTCACCCTCTGCACAATGATGTGAAAATGGCAAAGTTTTCAGCAGCAAATATTTCCCATAATACAGTTTGATATTTAAACAAATATACCTTGTTTGACAGACCTCAGTTAGTTCTATCAAGCAAGATATAATTGGTTAAATTCATAGTTAAACGAGAGAAAAACACAGTGATTGTAAAAACTTCTGAAGGGGTTAATTTGCATTTCTGAAAATTTGTTGTATTATTGTTTAAAGAACTCCTACACAGTTCATCTCATCATGACCGAACCATATGGGATTGCTTAATATGTAATGATAATATGCAACGTTTGTTTTTTTAACAGAAATATTGAAAGAATTTATAATACATGCCTTTAACCCTTTTCCCAACGGACAGGATATCAAAATTTTTTTGATTTTAAATGTTATTTTTTCAAATTTTTCAAAAAAACTTCAACAAACCATATCATGTGACCTCTCATTGGAACAAGACTGACAAGCTCAATCCAATGAGGGGGGGTCACATGATATGGTTTTTGTGTCGCCGCCCCACGAAGTGGGGAGCGACATATAGGGATTACTTTTGTCGTCTTGCGTCGTCGTCCGCGTCACACTTTCTCTTATCCGCCATTCCTCTTTAACCTATGAATGGATTTTGATGAAACTTTCAGTGGTTCTTTATCACATAATGGCATTGTGCACCTCCTATTTTATTTTTTGATCCGCTGTATTTTTTCCAGAGTTATGCCCCGTCGTTTTGCGTCGTCCGCATCACACTTTCTCTTATCCGCCACTCCTCTTTAACCTATGAATGGATTTTGATGAAACTTTCAGTGATTCTTTATCACATAATGGCATTGTGCACCTCCTATTTTATTTTTTGATCCGCTGTATTTTTTCCAGAGTTATGCCCCTTTTCCACTTAGAATTCTGTCTGAAACGCCAGGCGACACACGTCTTCCATGGAAGACTCACATCTAAGTTATGTGACCCTATCATTGAAACATGATATGCTTGAATGTGATCCCTCATTGGGATAAGCTCCACAAGCTGGTTCAAATGAAGGGAAATGTGTTTGGATATGGTTCATTCATTAGGTAAAGAGGGTTAAGTGTTATTTGTGGAAAACAGGACCCCATGGTTTCTTGTCATGGAACAGGTTATTTCAACTGGCGCTGTATTTTCATTTATCCAATTATTTATGCATACCACAAGTTGAAGAGTTAAGGGTAAAGATGTTTGTTCATTGCTGAAACACTGTGCCTATTTTAACCCTTCACCTAACACAGGATTTAAAAAAAAAAATTCACATTTTTCGAAAATAAATTTCACAATTTTTAAATAAAATCATACAAATATGGATATCATTAGAACCAGCTCAATTATTGAGAAACTTTCGAGATATTTTAGGCTGTGGTAGGCTTATTCTGGTTAATATTCTGTCTGTTTTTGGCCACTATGTTAGGTAAGGGGCTGTTTATTTGTTTATTGGGGTTTAACAACACTTTTGACAGCCAGGGTCACCTCGTATCAGACAGTTTTATGGGTGGAGGAAGTCAGAGAAACTGGGGAGAGCCACTGAGCAATGGCGAGCAACTGTCAGACTCTCCCAACATACTTACTCCACACAAGAAGGGTTAGCATTGGTTGAAGACAGGTGCACCATTAACATGCAGTACATCTTAGTACACAATGCCACTGTGCCCCCACGCAGGCAATTGGGATGAAGTGTCTTACCCAAAGACACAACGTGGTTGCCGCAGGTGGGATTCAAACTGCGGACCTCTCGGCTTGCAGTCTGCCTTTCTACCTACTGAGCCACCATGCTCCCAGGTAAGGTGGTAAAAGGGTAAAACTGGTTATTGTTGAACACATTTCAAACCAAATGAACTTGACAGTAATACTCAATGTTTTGACCATGTAGTTTCTGGACACATTAAATGACAGTCATGTGTATCCCCTTGGGGTAGATTTGTTTACTTCAAGGAGTGTGTCTAGTTACCTACAACATTGATAATTAATCAAGCGTGGGCATCAAAGCTACTGATAAGATTGTGTCCTTGCCAGGCTCCCTTGGTTGGTATTAGTTCATTCCCGTCCCACTTCTTCCATTGTATTGTTATTGTATTGTTAATATTATTGAGGCAATAAATTCAGGTGATTGCAGTATTTTTAATAATTGATATCTGTTGAAGATCTTAGATCACAATAGAGTTATAAAATTATTGGTCTATATAAACTTCAAGTGGGTGGTAAATTCAACTTCAGATGTGTCCCATATTATCGGTTTACAATTTGAGCCAGAAACACTGGTTGTGCGGAGACAAATACAACCGTTAACCTTTAAGGGCCTAATTCTGACTTTGCACACATTTTTTGCAACAGAATAGGTGCCCCTACATGCATTCTCCTTGGTAGTTATCCCCACCAGTTTGTGGGGGATATAGAAATGGAGTCTGTCATCTGTCTGTCCTTTCTGTTCGATCATTTGTTTGTCTGTTCAACTTGGTAGGATGACTTCTTATAAAGTCCAGATGAGAACATCCCTTTGGTTGTGATCGGTCAACCATGATGGCTGCGCAGGCCCAAAACCCAAAAACCTTTAGTACAGTCTACAGGTCATATTTATGAAGGGATTTTATTGTAACTTTGTAGGAGGCCTCTGCATAATGTCTAGATGAGAATGTCCTATTTCGGTTGGGTTCCATCAACTGTGATGGCCGGAGGGGCAATGTAACCAAGATGCCTTTAGCACAGTCTACAGCTTGCATTTATGAAGGGATTTCATTGCAAATTTGTAGGATGGCTCAGTGTAATGTCTAGATGAGAACATCCTATTTTGGCCATGATCGGTCAACCATGATGGATGCGCAGGCAAGATTTGTTTAGCACAGTCTACAGTTCATATTTATGAAGGTATTTCATTGTAACTTGGTTGAATAACTTGGTACATGTATAATATCTAGATGAGACTTTCCTATTTTGATCATGATCGCTCAACCATGACCATTGAACTGTCACATGACCTTGATTCATTTTGCAAAGTCTACGAGTTATATTTATAAAGGGATTTCATTGTAACTTGGTAGGATGGCTCATTTTGGAATGATTTTACTGAAATTTGTTAACTTTGGTTGACATACATTAACTGTGAGGGCTACATTAACCCAGGCCTCAATTCTTTGGCACAGTCAACACATCAAATTATTCTTATTGAAAACATGGCATATAGGGAACAAAAATTAACATATTCTCAATTATCACAATTAAATTAAGCTGCAGTGTCATTGACACTTTCATTTTTTGTAGAGTTATGGGCATTTTTCCACTTTTTCAACTTAGAAACCCTTCAACTTATAAACCTATTGATGGGGGATACCAGTGACTTTGCACCTTGTTGGTTTTACACAAGTCTTCGCTTTAGTAGCATGTATAACTTTCATATTAGCACTGTAACTGTGCCATATATGTACTATACCTGTATCATCTAGCCAGCACAATGGTTTTCGTAACAAGGCAAAGATATGTGAACAAAATCTGACAACCAAAAATAACTTAACACTCTACCAGTTAACCTAATATCCTTTTGGAACTGCAGGAAGTTAGGTTTATCTTTATTTGTATTTAACCTGCTGCACACTGAAGTTAAAATACTAAAATTTCAAGCCAAAGTAATTTTTTCACATAATACAACTCATTGAGCTCTGTCAAAATTGGTTAAATTCCTGTTTGCATTTCGGGAAGCATTTTTCTGCTAGAAGCTTTGGTATTTTGGCAAGATCATTTTCATCTTCTATTCCAAAATCATGACTAGAGCACAAGTGTGAAGTTAAATTCAGCCAACCCTGTTTACTCTTGCTACCCACTTTAGAGGACTTCCACCCAAAGCATTGGTTACTGGGTCTTATAAAACCAGAGAATCAAAACTATGTACCCCAATAAACAGACACTACCCCACTTCCTTGGGTTCCAAGGAACTGGACATGTGCTTGTTTCCTGTGATAGACAAGTTATGATTCAGTTATCAGGATTATTCAATTAACAGAAATTTGAAAACTTTTCTGTATTCTAGAGATAAACTGAGCATTTATTACATTAGATTAGATACCTTTATTTGATGTACTGAGGCCAAATAGATCTATAAACAAAGAGAATTTGGTGAATGTCTGGGTAATTTCATGACATATTACATGATTTTTTTTATTCAGTTACAGGAGTTCTCTCTATTTATTTATGGGGTTTAATGACTCGTTTCACTGCCTGGTGGATCTCATGTCAGAAATGGGCTACTCGGTATAACAGTACCTTTTACCAATACCTTTAGTGAGAAGTCTTAACTTCTCACAGTTATAAAGAACAAAGGAAGAATGTGTCACACCATAGCTGGGTCTGTAACTGCAAGGTCATGGTCAAATTTCAAGGCCACACTTAAGATCTATCGATATTCATGTCTTAGCCATAACTCAGAAATGAATCAAACTTCATACAAATGTTAAGAACAGTCAGAAGGTAAGCTGCAAATAATAGTTGATTGTGCATATTTGAGTGCCATATATTGAAGGTCACAAGCCATTATCTCAGCCACAACTCAGAAACTGTTTACATTCATCAAACTTCACACACTCATTAACCCTTTACCTAACGTAACGGCCAAAACCGGCCAGGCAGCGCTATTCTCAAAAATCGCCAATTAATTTTCACTATTTTTTTCATTTTTTGTCTCAAAAACATAGGTTATGACCCATCGTTGGAACGAGCTCGTTAAGGTCAGTTCCATTTGATTTTTTTTTGCGGGAGTGGAGGAGGGGGGAGGGGCAGTGGGCAGGTGTTATTCCGTTGACATGTCTTGTTTTTTGGTACCTTCCATGGTGACAGGTACCAACAGTTTTTTGACTAATCCTGTACTTGATACCTGACACAAGGATTACAATACAGTGGTATGGTGTTCCATTACTCAGAAAAATAGTGTATATTTTTATCCATTGAGCAGTCTATGCTCAGGGAGTGTGGTGGCTCAGTGGTTATGGTATTGCACTTATAACTGAAAGGTCCATGGTTCTACCCCAGCCTCGGGTAACTGTGTTGCATCCTTGGGCAAGGCACTTCATCCTGATTACCCATGTGGGGCCGCAGTAGCACTGTGTGTTAAGATGCACTGCACATCGATGGTGCAATCGTGCAGAGTCAGTATGTTAGGGAGTCTGACAGTTTCTGCCATTACTCGGTAGTTCTCTCCGGGTACTCTGGCTTCCTCCATCTGTAAAACTGTCCAACACGAGATGACTCTGCTGGTTGTTGAAAGTATCATTAAACCCCAATAAATAAATAGTTGTGCTCGTGGCAACAGGTGCATGTTAATTGTATTTGTAGATCTGATCATAATCTTGTCTTATTATCACTTATTGGAAAGCACTCAAAAGAGAGGTTTCCCAAAAATGATAAGTCAAGAATTTATTGATGCCTTCCAAAAGTATATAAATATATATTTTGGTTTCAAGAAACATTTTTGGTCATATGTCAGGCATAATTGAATTGATGTCTATCAAACAAGAAAATTGTGCCTCTCATTGCTAATGACCGGCTGTTTATTTGTGGGTTTGTTTAGAAGGCTCTTATATTTTAGTTGTTGATAGCCGAATGGTGTTCAGTACTTAACTGGTAGAGTGCTAAATTTTATTTGGCCAACAAAATTTGTTCACATATCTTTGCCTTGTTACAATTTATAGGAGAGTGCCTGTGGACACTCTCCAATAAATTGTAACAAGACAAATCTTAACAGACTAAATAATATCACTTCAAAGACGATATGAAGCACAGCCACTGAATTTGAAGCCTTTATGTTGCAGTACCTGCACTTCAGAGTAAAGCCCAAATATGGGCT
The DNA here is from genome assembly GCA_031216915.1 of Pictodentalium vernedei. Lineage (NCBI taxonomy): Eukaryota > Metazoa > Mollusca > Scaphopoda > Dentaliida > Dentaliidae > Pictodentalium > Pictodentalium vernedei. Next base: position 248,787,896 of record CM062294.1, on the reverse strand, counting down.
TCCAGCACTTTACCAGTTAATGTGCTAAGTAGAATGTTTGGCAGCCCGAAAGAACAGGTACATGTAATAAACTTCTGTCGATAACAACAGTGTTACAAGACTTGCAACTTTTGAAATGTGATCTATTTCTCTTGGTTTCTTTGACCTTTGAAGCTCTCTTTTCAAGGTTGCATTCAGTTACATGTTTTCATCCTGCCCAAACCTTCTATTTTGTCATTACTGCTGATGCAGCTTAAGCTATCAAACTAACCATTTTTGTTTTGCCTGCAGATTACATGGAATCTTTATGGTGGGACAGACTGCCTGCCTATCTGGTAAAATTGCCAACAGACTTGAAGCTTCAATTAAAATTCTGATAGAATTTATCATGCTTGAACCTTTGACGTGTTTTAACCCTTTACATAACACAGTATTTTTAAAAAATAAATTAAATTTCACATTTTTTTAAAACAAATGTCACAATTTTTCTATAAAATCATACAAATGTGGATGTCATTAGAACCAGATCAACGAACTGGTTCTAATGCCATCCACTTTTATATGGTTTCATTGAGAAACTGAAATATTTTAAGCTGTGGTAGGCTTATTCTGGTTAATTTTCTGTCCTTTCTTGGCTGCTATGTTAGGTAAAGGGTTAACAAATTAAGCGGTTGAAATTTTTTTTTCTAAAAAGTCCAACAAAACCCTATCATGTGCCCTCTCATTGGATTGAGCGAGTAAAGCCCATTCCAGTGTTCCAGTGGGGGGAGGGGGTGGAGGGGTGGGCACATGATATGGTTTTGGTTTTGTTGACATTATGGGAACTTTAAAAAAAATTATTAAAATAATAAATGTTGATATTGTCTGATCTGGGGAAAGGGTTAAATTGAGGAGATAGAATTAATGCCCTGGAGAACAAGATTTTTTCTTCGGTTCTTTTTTTTTTGGGGGGGGGGGGGGGCACATGATATGGTTTTGTTGACATTGTGGGAAAAACATTTTTCTTCAGTTCTTTTCAGTTTGTGGAATGCAAAATAAATCATGCTCTCTTTTTCTACCCAGGATGCTTAGCTTTTGCTTTTGGCTGTAAAGCTCTAAACTCTAATGGTCTGGTCAAATTTGCTGAGTACTTTTCACAGAAATTGCAAATTAATTGTTTTTGGCTTTTATAAACCATTCTTCATGACTCCCCTGTGATACAGTTCACTTTTGCCTTTTTAATGTCGGATTAAAAGCAATGGTGTTGAAGGGAATAAAACCACTGAAATTTATAGTTCCACAGATAGAAAAAACATTTGTATAGAGGATTCCATTTACATGGATAGTGCGCAATTGAATAACCTACTGATGATTGCATCAACAGTCAACCCACTAAATTGGATATCTTGTAACTAAATAACCCTGTTTATTGCATATAACTTCCAAACATCAAACCATTTATTATACCTTCAGTGCAAATTTGATTTGTTAACTGCATATAGGTTACAGAGAAAACTCTTGTTAATAAAAAAATATTGTAATCAATGCTAAGTATAGTGGAGCCCATTTAATTGGATATCTCTTAACTGAAGAAACCTGTTAATTGAATATTATTTCCCAACATAAACCCATTTATCTTACCTCCAGTACAAATTTGACCTGTTAATTGAATATAGGTTGTAGAGTAAACTCCTGTTAATTGAATAAAAAATCTCATAATTTTCAAGAAATTTGCCGGACTCTTCCCAGTTTTCCTTTGTTTATAGACCTATTTGGCCTCAGTACATCCAATACAGGCATTTAATCTATTATATCTTGTTTGACAGAGCTCATGGAGCTCTGTCAAACAAGATATAATAAAATAAATGCTAAGTTTATCTCTAGAATACATGAAAGTGACACAATCTCTGTTAATTGAATACTCCTGTTAATTGAAAAATTTTCACTGGCAAAGTGGCTATTTAATTAACAGGATTCCACTGTATCACTTAAATACAGGAAAATAGCCCAACTCCTGCTGATTGAATGCTCCTGTTAATTGAATTCTTTTCACTTGCAAAGTGGCGATTCTGTTCATAAGGTCTGACTGTAACTTGATCAGCAAACTATTTACCGTTTCTTTTTGGGTATTATTACAGAGAAATTCCTATCCAATTGAATAAAAAATATAATCCATTAAAAAATTATATTGACAATACCAATAGTTCTAAACTTTTTAAGCCTCAGTACAAATTTCTGCCTCTATAACATAGCTTATGACCTCTTATTGGAGCACACTATTTTTTTGCCTCCAGAACATAGCTTATGACCTCTCATTGGAACATGCTTATTGAATTTGTTGCAATGAGGGGAGATAAGGAAGATTTCTTAGGAAAAAATGCAGTTTTTAGGTAAAGCAAATGAGGGGAAAGTTCTAAAGCTTTATATCATCCCTTGAGTGCAATAAGACACCATCTGCAAAGCTTTTGCAATACCTTCTTGCACTGAAGGGACAATATATATATATGTTCCAATAAGACAAAAATCCTCCTCCTCTGATTGGATGAGAGCTCGCTTAGTATATTCTATGTTTACGGCTCAAGTGGCAAATGTTACTGCCTGACGCCACAAGAAATATTTCAAATGACATTGTCCATTTCGTAATTGCTTCACCAACGGAGTGACGAGCAAGCCACTTCATTTTTCTGCATTTTTCACTTGTGCAGCAGACGGTGTTCTGGATGAAGTGTTGTTTAAATTGCAAACCGATTTACGATTTGAACTGAGATGGAATGAGTTTATCTGGTTTATTGATTATTTATTCAGTGCCGTCGTGGGACACACAAGAGGTTTATTTACTAAACCTGTGATCGTTAAAAGTTGCCTTCAACAAGGCAACTTTTAACGATTACATGTTTAGTAAATAAACATCTCATGTTACACGATGTAGGTTTTGGGCTATGAGTAGTGTCTTATTGGAACATATACATTATTGTGATGAATCGATGGTAACATGGTCTGAGGTTTGCGGATCTCGGTTGAACATAAGCTCCGAGCCACAAACCTCAGACCATGTTACCGTCAATTTATCACAATACGGTCACGATTAACCAGTGTGCATAAGTATGTGACCTTAAACACCAATTAATAAATAAATTCATCACAATAACTTATAATATAATGTCAATGGTAATTATACTATCGAGTGTCACATTACAATTTATGATATATTATAAACTTGTGGTCTTATCTCATCCCCGAGTCTAGTGACCTTTTTGATACTACCTCCCTCTCTCCTACACACACATAACAAAAAACCTAACACTTCAGCTAATTCAAGTCATAGATCATAGTGCCATTGTCTATTCAAAATGACAAGCTTTTTCTCTGACAGAACATAAGCTTAAAGCCTAGGACCTGTCCGACCAGTTTGACTACCCAGTAAGGCATGGGCTTGCTGGTTGAATCCTTAGTTTTTCTACTTGGCAAGCAGGTGAGCATATGGTGAGATGCATCTCACAGAGTGGCTACATACCAAGCAACCTGTGATACTTCTCCTGTATGTTTTTCCTCTGTCAGTGCCAAAGCAGCTCAGTAAATGAGCATGCTACAATTTAATAACTTCTTACATCACCCCAAGTTTTAACAGAATGAGTACTGGAAGGCCATATTTGGGCCTTACATTTGGAAGTGCAGGTACCGCTGCTTAATTATCAGCACACTGATGTTGAAATATCAAGATTTTAACTTCAACTTTTTCCCATGATGCAACTGAAAATTTAACCCATTCAGTTCTTTTTGAGATCGTTGAGCTCTGTCGATCAAGATTGAATTGGTTTTCACACTTTCAACCCTTTATTTCCTGAATGGTATCACATTATACACTGTTCTATAAAGCAAAATGCTCAAGTCATTCTTTTATTTGTGGGAGGTTCCAGGGCTGTGGGATTAAATGATCACTGATCGTCCAGTCCAGTCAGCTCTTTATGTTGCATTGTCTTCTCACAGACAGCTTTTGCTTTTCAAAAAATTTCTACTTACAAGGTTTGAAAGGGTTAAATTCCCAGGTGCATTATGGGAATAATTTGCTGCTTGAAAGTTTGGTATTTTGACATCAGTGTGTAGAAGGTTAAAAACTTCATAGTTTGTAGATGAGCTTCATTTTATCTTCAGAGTGACGTCATTTAGTGATTGTGGATTTTGTCCTTGGACAAGGTACTTAATCTCAGTTGCCCATGCAGGGGCACGGTGGCGCTGTGTAGTAAGACGTACTGCACATCGATGGTGCAACTGTCTTCAACCAATGCTAACCCTGCATGTGTAGAGTTAGTACGTTGGGGAGTTTGACAGTTGCTCACCATTGCTCAGTGGTTCTCTCTGGGTGCTCCAGCTTCCTCCACCCGCAAAACTGTATGACACCAGGTGACCCTGGCTGTATCAAAAGTGTTGTTAAACTTCAATAAATAAATAGATTGTTGATCTGTCTTGTTACAGTTTATGGACGTGTGCTTTTTGGCACTCTTCCACAAATTGTAAGAAGGCATAGACAAGTGAACATATTTTGACAAACCAAAATAATAAACACATGTAGAAACCTATCAGTTAAGATCACCTATTGTCCCCACCAACCCCTGCCCTCCCCATTGGAGCCCGGTGAAGTGACGGAATGGTGTTTGTTTCAAGCATGAAAATAAGCAGACTGTCATCTGCAGAATGAGGACCCCAGAGGGTGAATTCAGTGATGCTACCCTGCACAGCAGGGTAGCATCACTAAATTTACCATCTGTGAACCTCATTCTGAATCAAGGTCTCAAGCCTAAACAGCAAGAGGTACCCAGAGGATAAATTGGTACACTATATGGGATAGCATCAGCAAATTCACCCCCCAAGGGATCTCATTCTGCAAATGACAGATTGCTTATTTTCAGGCTTGGTTTGTTCACTGTGGTAATAAAGTTCTTTAGTTTTGTTGGTAAAATATGACCTAGTAACTAATGCCTGGGGTAGAAGTCCTCTTAAAGTGTGCCACATAGAATTAACGATTGTCTAAACTTGACTTCATAACTATGTTGTGTTCATGATGTAGCCATAGATGCTAACTGTTACCTGAAGGTGCTAAGTAATAGAAAGTTAGCTTGAAAGTAGGTGACAGTTTATTTTCGATATTGTCAAAAATCTAAACAGAATAATAATTTGTGACTTTTTTGTTGTCCATCCGTATTTATCAATGAATAATTCTTCACTGTTTTGAACACCCATAAATGAAAAATTATAATATTTTTTTAGATTTTGACTGCATCGAAAATAACATGTCACCTATTTTCAAGCTATATTTCCCATTTCTTATATAGCACTTAAACATTAGAAAATAAATAAATCACCTGTAGTTATGCAGGTTCTCATAATAAATTCAGGTCTCCCCGTCTGGTGTATAATATAAGCATTTGAGAACTATTAACTTCTAGCCAGCCAACCTGGTGAACAGGTATACCTGGCACATTATAATACATGCACTTGTTGTGTTTGATCAGATATTCATCTTCTGCCTAAGAGTTCACAATGAATATGAATAGGTAATATGATCTAAAATATAATATTTCTCTCATTCCTCAGATACTTGAACTGGGCAACTGGGTGGAAGCTGTTTGATTTAGGTAGTACATGTATATTGGTAAACAGAGATAATGCAAGTAGGTGACTGTGTCATCACAACACATGAATATCTTTTTAACTGTTTTACTGCCAAGGAGGAATTAATTTGTTCAGAAAAACTAGCAGTTAATTTGTTCAGAAAAACTAGCAGCAGTACTAATGTTTCTTATAGTAAACATGTAGAATCAAGAAAAGGAAACAAAAATAGAATCAGAGACATATACTATGTCCTAACATTTCTTAACCCTTTGCCCAACGTAACGGCCAAATCCATCCAATGCTATTCTCAAAAAGTGCCAATTAATTTTTATTATTTTTTCATTTTTTGTCTCAAAAACATAGGTTATGACTCCTTGTTGGAATGAGCTCATTCTAACGAGGGGTCATAACCTATGTTTTCGAGTCAAAAAATTAGTTATTCAAGAATTTTTTTGGCAAGTGTCGTCTGCTTTTCATGTTAGGTAAAGGGTTAATAGATGGGTGAGATTCTGCATTATTGTGGATAGGAAAACAGGCAGAAATTTATCCAGATCATCATCTGTTCAAAATATTTTGTCCATTTTTAGCTCAACTTTGGCGAAGCCAAATTTGAGGTATTGTCATGGCCCGTCGTCCGTCTGTCCATCTGGCCACCTGTCCATCCGTCGTGCCATACATACGGCTCAGGCTAGAGGCCGTATTTATAAACCGATCTTTACGAACCTTCTTGGGTACCTTTGTTATCACTGTGGGACGAGAACGAGTGTTTTGGGGTCCGGTCTGAAATTCAAGATGGCCACTGGCAGCCATTTTGTACAAAATTAGGTGCAATCAGATTTTTGCGCAGAACTTCCATATGAAAGCTCTGATTTGAATAATTTTTTGAGTGAATGTTTAGTACCATGGGATACATCACATATAATACAGGGGTTTTTTTGTGCATAAGTTATGCCAATTAGACTAACTTTGATCTATTTAATGTTACTTTCAGCACTGTAACTGCAAATGCCAATAAGGCTCGGGCTAGAGGCTGTATTTATGAACCGAATTTTACGAAACTTCTTGGGTACCTTTGTTATCACCGTGGGATGGGAACGAGTGGTTTTGGGGTGTGGTCCAAAATTCAAGATGGCCACCAGCAGCCATTGTGTACCAAAATTAGTGCAATCAGTTTTTTGTTCAGAACTTCTGTTTGAAAGTTCTGATTTGAATAAATTTTTGTATGAATGTTTAGTAACATGGAATACATCACATATAATACAGATTTTTTTCTTTTTTGAATGAATGTTTTGTAACATGGAATAAATCACTTATAATACTGTATAATACAGGGTTTTTTCTCGTGCAGAAATTATGCAACTTATATGAACTTTGATTTATTCAGTGCTACTTATACACAGTAAGTGCACATGTCAATACGGCTCGGGCTAGAGGCTGTATTTATGAACCAAACTTCATGAAACTTCTTGGGGTACCTTTGTTATCACCTTGTGACAGGAACGAGTGTATTTGGGTGCCTTTGTTATCACTGTGCTATGAGAACAAATATTTTTGGGTTCAGTCAGACCCACTCTGGGACTCAAAGATTTCTTTTCTAGTTTAGCATCTAACTGTCCCCCACCTTTACAATACGTTACCTGTATATTTGTTACAAGCTACGGTCAGCATTTACGTACAGACCTTTACAATACTTTGCATGTACCTTTGTTATCAGGTCATTACCTAGATGTTTGTCATTGCTGTGTCACATACTATACATGTACATGTCTTAAACAAGTTGAGCTACAGTGTCATTGACACTTTCATTTAGTTTAACTTGACAAAGTTGAGATAAGCTATTGCTATCATGCGTGCAGAAGTCTGTGAGTCTGTTCACATTTTCTTTGGCTACACCCTGTAGTTCTTGTCTGATCATCACAAAATTTCATATGCAGGTTTGAGGTCATGTCTAGATGAGAACCTCCTCTTTAGGTCGCGATCGGTTAACCGTGATGGATGCGAGAGCTCGAAACCCGAAAACCTTAAGCACAGGCTACAGATCGTATTTATGAAGGGATTTTATTGTGCCTTGGTAGGATGATTTTGTTTTATGTCACGCTGAGAATGTCACCTTTTGGTCATGATCGGTCAACCATGATGGCTTCGAGTTCCCAAAACCCAAAAATCTTTAGTGCAGTCTACACAGGTCATTGTATTTATGTAGGGATTTCATTGTAACTTGGTAGGATGACTCTGTATAATGTCTAGATGGGAACGTCCCCTTTTGGTCATGATTGGTCAACCGTGAGGGCTACCCGGGTCTGAGGGGGCGTGGTGGCTCAAAACCTTTAGCACAGTTTACAGGTCGTATTTATGAAGGGATTTGTAACTTGGTAGGATGACTACGTATAATGTTTAGATGAGAACGTCCCCTTTTGGTCGCGATTGGTCAACCGAGAGGGCAACCCGGGTCTGAGGGGGCGTGGTGGCATCGCAGTAACCAGTTCTCGTCAGATCACTGCAGTTAAGCAACGTCGAGCATGGTTAGTAGTTGGATGGGTGACCATTTCAGCATCGGATTCGTGCTCCCGCGTTGTGTCCTTGGGCAAGGCACTTAACCCCGATTGCCTACATGGGGGCACGATGACGCTGTGTACTAAGGTGTACTGCACGTCGATGGTGTGCATGTCTTCAACCAATCTAACCCTGCTTGTGCTGCAGTGGGGAGTTACGATGTTGGGGAGCTGAAACCAAAAAAACCTTACACACAGTCTACAGGTCGTATTTTTGCAGGGATTTCATTGTAACTTGGTAGGATGACTCTGTATAATGTCTAGATGGGAACGTCCCCTTTTGGTCATGATTGGTCAACCGAGAGGGCAACCCGGGCCTGAGGGGGCGTGGTGGCATCGCAGTAACCAGTTCTCGTCAGATCACTGCAGTTAAGCAACGTCGAGCGTGGTTAGTAGTTGGATGGGTGACCATTTCAGCGTCGGATTCGTGCTCCCGCGTTGTGTCCTTGGGCAAGGCACTTAACCCCGATTGCCTACATGGGGGCACGATGACGCTGTGTACTAAGGTGTACTGCACGTCGATGCTGCGCATGTCTTCAACCAATCTAACCCTGCTTGTGCTGCAGTGCGGAGTTAAGATGTTGGGGAGCTGGCAGCTGCTCGTCGTTGCTCGGTGGTTCTTTCTGGGTACTCCGGCTTCCTCCGCCCCCAAAAACTGTCACGGTCATGATTAGCCATTGTGCATAAGTATGTAACCTTAAATACCAATAAATAAATATACCTGGGCCTGAAGCCCGAAAACCTTTAGCACAGTCTACAAGTCATATTTATGAAGGGATTTTATTGTAACTTGGTAGGATGACTCTGTGTAATGTCTACATGAGAACATTCTATTTTGGCCATGATCGGTCAACCGTGACAGCCACACAGGCACGTGACCTAGATTTGTTTAGCACAGTGTACAGTTCATATTTATGAAGAAATTTCATTGTAACTTGGTAGGATAACTTGGTATGATGTCTAGATGAGACTGTAGTATTTTGGTCACGATCGGTCAGCCATTACCACCGCCTGGTCACTTGACCTAGATTCCTTTAGCACTGCCCACGGGTTCTTTTTATGAAGGGATTTCCTTGTAACTTGGTAGGATAACTTGGTATGATATCTAGATGAGACTCTCCTATTTTGGTCATAATCAGTCAGACGTGACCGCCAAACCATCATGTGACCTAGGTTCCTTTAACAAAGTCTACGAGTTATATTTATGAAAGGATTTCATGTAACTTGGTAGGATGCTCGTTTTGGAAGGATTTTACTGCAGCTTTGTCACTTTGGTTGACATACCTTAACTGTTAGGGTCACATCAACCCAGGTCTTAATTCTTTAGCACAGTCTACACTCAAATTACTATTTGCCTTGTTACAATATATCGCAGAGTGCCTGGAGGCACCCTCCCATATATTGTAACAAGACAAATCCATACAATGTAGTGATGCTTCTTTTAAGAGAACCTGAAGCATATCCACAGAATCTGCAGAAGCCTTCTAATTGTGCTACCTGCTCTCTAGAATGGAGCCCAAATATGGGCTTCCAGCACCTGGAAAAGTCTTGAAAGCAGCAAATATTAAAAATTATGTTCGATGAGTGAATGGGAATAAAATCACCCTCTGTGAACTGTATAATGGTCTTGAAAAGTCTTTTCTGTTTCTTTTCTATCCTTGAAAAGTATTGAATTTGGCTTGAGAACGGTCTTACCATAGTTGAACTTGCCCCCAAGAAATGAACAGGTACTCTTTGTAATCCTGGGTCGCATTGCATTTTGCGTTACAAATTCTAAGTGTATCAAAAGAGATTTTAATTTCTGATCACCATTTGCAGCATTATTTGCCACTGAATATGTATGAATTGCTTTTGATAACCCAGCCTCCTGTGAAGACTTCAGATCACAAAATTTGAATGAAGAGGTGTCATTCATACAGTGTATCAGCTTCCCTGTTAGTACATAACACACAGGGGGAATTGGTACTCGGCTCATAGACATCTACCTTCACTCTTACTGTATCAGTAGAAACAATTCTACAAGAATGTTCTGCAATTCATGGACCACGAAGAGACAACCTGAGGGATCATTAGCAACAGTTTTTGCTTGTTATGTACACAAGTTTTTACTGCTTTTCCAAGTAAGCACATGGGCAAATAACCACCTACCAGGCACCAAATCACTCTGTGTGCGATGTAGTTTTTTTTAATTTTCAAGGTGGAGCAGTTTTTTTTACACACGAGTCAACAATTAAAATATTCCCTGACTGTTGCCATGGCTCTGAACACTTTTGCAAGAGTGTGGCACACAAAAATGTTTCACCAGCAAAACTAACTGATCAAGTGCTAAAATTATACTTCTAAAGTGATTTGTAGCATGAATGTTTTTTCAAAGAGACCATTCTACTAACAGGTAGGCCTTTGATTAGGATATTTTGTATTTTGGTACTCTCCAATAAGTTGAAACAAAAGACTTTGAGTAAACGTTTTTTGGCCTGGAGAAAACCACCAATCAGTGACAAGCAACTGTCAGACTCCCCAGCATACCTACTCCGTGCAAGCAGGGTTAGCATTTGTTGAAGACAAGTGCACCATCAACGTGCAGTATGTCTTTGTACACAGCATCACCATGCCCCCACATGGGCTCTCGTGATGAAGCGCTTTGCCCAAGGACACAACGCAATTACCCCTGGTGGGGATTGAACCGTGGACCTTTCGGTTTGAAGTTCAATACCACAACCACCGCGCTCTCATATACAGCTTAAAGCTTGTAAACTGGCTTTCAGTTTAGCCATGAAAGGAGCATCTATCACTCAGTCTGTTTAAGATACACAATAATGTTGCTCCTATTTTAAAACAAAACATGACACAAAAACAGTTAAATTTCAGAAGCATTTTTTTCACAATATAAACAGTTTGGTGATCTGTCATGTTGACAAATGTTATAACTATGCAAAGCCTCTGGATATGATATATAACTGCATATGTCTAAGGTACAATGATTATTGTAACATTTTATCCACTGTTTTACAGTTCTGGAGGAAATAATCGGATAGTTTTGCACCAATAAAATTCCTGTCCTGCTTTTTGTCACTTAATTATTGATGAAAAACTTTATCTGCTGTGTTATTATTGTTGAGCTCATTCCAATGATAGGCCATAAGTAATGTTTTCAAGACAAAATTTGAAAAATTTGGTTGGTGCTTCTAAGTAAAATCATGCATGTCAGTTTTGAAGGTCACTTTACTTAAAGGGTTAAATAATACACCATATGATAAAAAGAATCTCAAATTTCTAACGTTTTGTTTTGAAATTTCTTAACCTTGTGCACTGAAATCAACCCGAGCCTTTGTAAACCTCAGTTTAGATCAATGTTAGTGAACGAAGTTCAGAAAGTTTGTATTAAATTGTGACTCAGCAGAGATCTTCACTACATGTTTCACTTTGAACTATGTTTAACCATTAAGAGCCTGGACCGTTGTCCTGAATTTACACCTGACCAAAGCCTGTAGGTGTCCAGTGGCTGAACAGTAATTTCAAGTCAAGTCTTGGATGCCTGTTAAGACTTGACTAGAAACCGCTGCATATGTAATTTGTTTATTGTCAGCAGGACCTACTCATGACATGTTAAGGGCACCTATTCTAAGGTTGTAAAATTCAGAAATAGGCCTTTAAGGGTTAATGTCTTGTTGGAAGTGTGTGGCTCTTTGATGAGGGCACTGAGCTTTAACCCTTTACCTAACATGAAAGTCAGATGACACTTGCAAACAGTTCTTGAATAGCTATTTTTTTATTTTACTTTTTGCATCAAAAACATAGCTTATGATCCCTCATTGGAACGAGCTAAATGAGCTCATTCCAATGAGGGGGCATAGGCTATGTTTTTACTACAAAAAAAATGGAAAAAATAATGAAAACTGAATGGTGATTTTTGTGGATAATGCTGGCTGGTTTTGACCATTACGTTGGGTAAAGGGTTAAACCAAAAGGTTGATGGTTTAATTCTCTGCGCAGGGTTCACCGAGCAAGATGCTTATGAACCTATTTTTGATGACATGTTAAGGACACCTGTTCTACGGTCGTAAAAGTTGGAAATTGGCCCCTAAGGGTTAACATCTTGTTGGAAGCATGTGACTCTTTGATGAGGGCACTGAGCTTTAACCCTTTATCTTATACGAAAGGCAGACAACACTTGCAAACACAATTCTTGAATAACTATTTTTTGCGTCAAAAACATAGCTTATGATCCCTCATTGGAACGAGCTAAATTGAGCAAGACACTTAATCACAATTTTTGCTTTCAGCTGCTGCTAACTCTTCTAGAGTCAGGTTAGTAAATTAGAGAGCCTCGGCAGTTGCTGCTTGGACTTTCTCACCAGGAACTCCAGCTTCTCCACCTGTAAATATGTCTGACATGATATGATCCCACCCCTTAAAAGTGCCATTAAACCCAAATAAATAAAGAAACAATGTCTTGTCTTTGTTGGACAGGAAAGCTACATTGAAGAAATCATATTACATGTATGTTGAAATTTCTACCTGAAAAAATTCTTAATTTGGCCTATAGAATTTTTTTTTTAATTTCTTGTTTCTCAAGCACTTTTTCCTCAATTTTATGATGAGGGAGGGAGGCTTTTTAGGCTTTTCCCTCAGGAAAAGACTATTGTTTTTCTACGGATTATTATTTTTTTTTTTTTTTTGGGGGGGGGGGGGGGGGGGGGGGCGGGGGGGGTTTGGGGGGGGGGGGGTTCCACACATTTTGTCCGCACGATTCCGAAGCCATTTTCGGACCGATTTTCACAAAATTTTGCACACGCATAGAGGGGCACAAAATCTAAAAATGTACCGAAGCGGAATTTTCGATTTAACCCTTATTTTGTCAGAATTGGCAAAAAACTGTCAAAATTGGAGTTTATCGGCACTTTCTCGAAACACGTCTTGTAGATTTTTTTTAAACCTTAATCATTGATAGACCTGCCTGTGCCACGACCTTTGATACACATGACATATCTGGCGATGCATATGGTAACCCTCCACAGGCTGCCAAACATCGAAATTTTGATGAAATGGGCCGGTTTTAGGCCCCCAGAGAACCCAAACGATACACGAGAGATAAACATAACTTCATTTATTGGAAGTGGAATTCACCGAGGATCATTTTTGTAAGTAATAAGGGTGTTCAAAAAACCAATCGTTAACCCGTTTTGGGCTGGTTAAACAGCAATACCCCCAAAAAGCTAAAAAATGCAGGTTTTCCGTGGATTTCTCCAAACGAGTCTTGTAGATTTTCAAGAAAAAATTGTCACTCCCAGGCCTTGATGTGACAATAGAAGTTGCATGGACAAAATACTGCGGTGAGCATTTGTTAACCCTCCACGGGCTGCTAAATGTCAAAATTGTGATAAAATGGGCTGTTTTTGGACGCCAACAGCACCCAAACGGTATACCACAGAGAAAGTGGCCTTCATTTATCGGACGCAAAATTGATCGGAAAATATTTTTGAAAGTGGTAAGGGTATTCAAGATTCGACGTCTTAACCCATTTTGGGCTGGTTAAAGAGAGATACCCATTAAAATCTTAAAATACCTATTTTCTGTGGATTTCTCTAAAAACATCTTGTAGGTTTTCAAGAAAAAATCGGCTATTCGCAGGTCTTGGTGCGACATTACAAGTTGCATGGACAAAATATTCCGTTCAGCAATAGTTAACCCTCCCAGGGCTCCCCAACGTTAAAATTGTGATAAAATGGGCTGTTTTTGGACACCAACAGCACCCAATGGGTACACCACAAAGAAAAGCGCCTCCTTTTATCGAGTGTACAATTTATACAGAAACATTTTTGTAAGTAGTAAGGGTATTCAAAAGTCGAAGTCTTAACCCATTTTGGGTAGGCTAAGAGAGATATCCCTTAAAAGCTTTAAATTCCCATTTTCTGTGAATTTCCCTAACAGTAACTTGTAGGGGTTCAAGAAAAAATGACTATTCGTAGGTCTTTATGTGACATTACAAGTTGCAGGGACAAAATACTCCGGTGAGCGTTTATTAACCCTTTACCTAACATGAAAAGCAGACGACACTTGCAAAAAAAATTCTTGAATAACTAATTTTTTTTATTTTTTGTCTCAAAAACATAGGTTATAACCCCTCGTTGGAACGAGCTCGTCTAGCTCGTTCCAACGAGGGGTCATAACCTATGTTTTTGAGACAAAAAATGAAAAAAATAATGAAAATTAATTGGCGATTTTTGAGAATAGCGCTGGCCGGTTTTGGCCGTTACGTTGGGTAAAGGGTTAACCATCTACAAGCTGCCAAGCATCGTAATTTTGTTGACATGGGGCTGTTTTCGGACATGTACAGAACCCAAAGTATACACGAGAGATAAACATAATCACCTTTGTTGGAAGTGGAATTCATAGAGGACCATTTTTGTAAGTAATAAGGGTATTCAAAAAACCAAGCGTTAACCCCTGTTGGGGAGGTTAACAGGGATACCCATCAAAAGCTTAAAAATCGTTTTCCCTGGATTTCTTTACAAACATCTTGTAGGGTTTCAAGAGAAAATGGCCATTGATAGGTCTTGGTATCACATTACCAGTTGCATACATTATTCTGGTAGGTATTTGTTAACCCTCCATGGGCTGCTAAATGTCAAAAAAATTGAAGAAATAGTCTGTTTTTGGACACTGACAACATCAAATGGAAATGCCAAAGAGAAACGTAACTTCTTTTACTGGACGCAAACCTGATAGAGAAACATTTTTGTAAGTAGTAAGGATATTCAAAAATCGAGGTCTTAACCCATTGTCGACTAGTTAAGGAGATATACCCCTCAAAAGCTTAAAATTCCCGTTTTCTGTGGATTTCTCAAAAAAATCTAGCACTTTTTCAAGAAAAATTGACCATTTGCAGGTCTTTGAGTGACATTACAAGTTGCATGGACAAAATATTCCGGTAAGCAATTATTAACCCCCCTGAGCCTGCAAAGTATAGACATTTTGAGAAAATGGGCTGTTTTGGGGCACCCATAACACCCAATGTGTACCTGCGTGATAAACATAACCTTCCTCATTGGAAGTGAAATTCACTGAGGATCATTTTTGTAAGTAATGAAGGTATTCATAAAACCAAGCATTAATCCGTTTAGGGCTGGTTACAGAGCGATACCCCTCAAAAGGTTAAAAATTCGTATTTTCCGAGGATTTCTCTAAAAGCCTCTCGTAGGTTTTCAAGACAAATATTGGCCATTCTCATTTGAGACAACTATACTCACCTTGTATGATCTCAAAGTAAGTGTATAGTTATTTATCATCAAGAATAACTGCCCATAAGTTCCACTCTCACTGTGTCCCGCTTCATCAGTCAATTCCACGGTGTCCCACGCCAGCGGTCGATTTATCCAAACAAAATTACCAAGGTTACCACATCCTCCCTGCCTCTTTCTCCAACCAAACACACATTGAAAGGTACGCCTCCCCTCCTTTTCCACACTGCCCTGCATGATATCATTTATTATTTATTTATTGGTGTTTAAGGGCATATACTTATGCACAATGGCTAATCATGACCGTGACAGTTTTACGGGTGGAGGAAGCCACAGTACCACCGAGCAACGACGAGCAGCTGCCAGCTTCCCAACATCGTAACTCCGAACTGCAGCACAGGCAGGGTTAGATTGGTTGAAGACATGTGTACCGTCGACGTGCAGTACGCCTTAGTACATGGCGGCATCGTGCCCCCATATGGAGAATCAGAGTTAAGTGCCTTGCCCAAGGACACAGCATGGGAGTCCGAATTGATCGCTCAGACGGCCACCCATCCAATGATTAACCAGGCTCAACGTTGCTTAACTTCGGTGATCTGACGAGAACCGGCTACCACAATGCCACCGCTCTGCCACTGCATGATAAGAAAGCAGTAAATAACATTAACTACAATGGGATCAGTTACTTATAATATCAAATAGTGTTAACACTATAGCGTTTCCCCGACAGTGGGTCCAGGTATATAATAGTCTGTAAAACGGCTATACACTGCCCCTCCTCCGCCCCAGAGTGGCGACGTGGCAGTATATATCCATCTTACTGACGCTATGTTGTGCCTAAGGAACCTTACAATAAAAGGTGGGGATCCCCAACATGGAAAGGGGGGGGGGGGCAGGTATATTTACTACTCTGTAGGTTATCAAATGCAGTGGTGCATGGTGCCAACATTCCCCCGGCAGTGGGGCTAGATATATACTAGTTTGTAAGACGGTTATACTCCCCTTCTCCGTCCCAGGGTATATTTTATCTACACATATGTACAAACAACACTTCCTATTTTCGTATGTAATTATGGTAGTTTATAACTTCATGTTTGTCGTTGTTTGTATGGATATCTTCATTGTAATGAATAAAACTAATCCTACGGGGAAAAACCAATTGGAGAGAAATTTACTTCTGCTATTAACAGACAGCTGATAGGTGAGCTCTGCAAGGTGTGAAAAAATTACATAATCATGCATAACAACTGTGGTCTAATAGGAGATAATTGATACAGGGACTATACATGACATGCTCAAGAATTTAAAGTTCACATTTTCTGTGAATATCTTCAACTGGTTCTTACAGATTTTTAAGAACAAATAAACCCTGGAGAAGAAGTATTCTCGCAAGCCTTCATTAACCCTCCACAAACCGTCAACTATCGAAATTTTAGGTAAATTTGAGATACAATGGGCTATTTACATTAGACGCTGATTCTCAGACGCTGATATTAATATTAACCCTCTCCACAGACAATGATGATTTAACCAAAACGTTCTTTTATCACACTGGATCATTTGAGACTATTATACCCACTTTTCTCAAGACATCAATAAAAATACTTTAATGATACAATTAAAAACAATTCTTCAGACACTCCAGGGTCATAAAAAATCATGGATGTTTATTAACCCTCTACAGACTGCCAAGCATCGTAATTTTGTTGAAATGGGCTGTTTTCAGACATGCGCAACACCCAACGTGTACCTGGGAATTACCCATAATCTCCTTTGTTGGAAGTGGAATTCACCGAGGACCATTTGTGTAAGTAATAAGGGTATTCAAAAAACCAAGCGTTAACCCCTTTTGTGGTTGTTAATAGTGATACCCATCAAAGCCTTAAAAATTTATGTTTTCCCTGGATTTCTTTACAAACATCTGGTAGCGTTTTCAAGAGAAAATGGCCATTGATAGGTCATGGTGTCACATTACCAGGTGATTGGATAAATTATTGCGGCAAGCATTTGTTAACCCACCATGGGCTGCTAAATGTCAAAATTTTGAAAAAATAGCCTGTTTTTGAACAACAACAACATCAAAAGGGAATGCAACAGAGAAACGTAACTTCTTTTACCGTACGCAAAACTGACAGGGAAACATTTTTGTAAGTAGTAAATGGATTCAAAAATCGAGGTCTGAACCCATTTTTGACTGGTTAAGGAGATATACCCCTTAAAAGCTTAAAATTCCAGTTTTCTATGGATTTCTCAACAAAAAAAAATTCAAGAACAATTGACCATTCGCAGGTCATCGAGTGACATTACAAGCATGAACAAAATGTTTCGGTAAACATTTGTTAACCCTCCAGAGGCTGCCAAGCATAGACATTTGGAGAAAATGGGCTGTTCTTGGGTAACCATAACACCAAATGTGTACCTACGAGATAAACATAACCTCCTTCATTGGAAGTGGAATTCACCGTCGACCATTTTTGTAAGTAATGAAGGTATTCACAAAACCAAGCATTAACCCTTTAGAGCTGGTTACAGGGAGATACCCCTCAAAAGGTTAAACATTTGTGTTATCTGAGGATTTCTTTAAAAACATGCCGTAGATTTTCAAGAAAAAATGGCCATTCTCTGATCTTAGTGTGACATTACAAGTTGCATGTACAAAATATTCCTGTAAGCATTTGTTAACCCTATGCAGGTTCTCAAACATCAAAATGTTGATAAAATGGGCTGTGTTTGCATACCCACAGCACCCGAATTTGAGACGAGAGATCAAAATAAGTGGAAGTAGAATTCACTGAGAATTATTTTTGGAAGTAATAAGAGTATTCAAAAAACAACACTTAACGCGTTTTGGGCTGGATAAACAATGATACCCATCAAAAGCTTAAAATTCATGTTCTCCCTGGATTTCTCTGAAAACATTTTGTAGATTTTAAAGAAAGAATGGCCATTCGCAGTTCTTGGTGTGACATTACAAGTTGCATGAATGAATATTCCTGTTAGCACTTGTTAACCCTCTACAAGCTGCCAGACATCAGTATTTTGGATACATTTGAGATAAAATGGACCATTTTCAAATAGCCACAGCTCTACATGGGTATGTGTCAAACAAACATAACTCCTTTTGTCGGTCATTAACTTGTTGGACGACGATATTGACATTAACCCACTCCACCGTTAGTGATGGTTTTTTGCTTAAACAATTTTTTTTATCAAACTGAGTCATTTGAGACTACTATACTCACCTTTCTCATAACATCAATGAAGGAACTTCACCAGTGAGACAGTTAAAAACAATTCATCAGACACTGCGGGGTCATGAAAAATCATGGAATCTCATCGGGAAAAGCCATGATTCTCCAGAATCATAAAGTCTAGTTTCTTTTCTTTTTTGTTTATTCACAAAACAGTTCTGAAAATAGTTGGAATCAGAAATTTAACAACTCACACTATTATGTGGCAAGCCAATGTTTTCAGCAGTGAAAAGTTCCGTAATTTATTTGAAAATTTAACCAAATATATCTTGTTTGACAGAGCTCTGTGAGCTCTGTCAAACAAGTTATAGTTGGTTAAATATTTGTCCTACAAGTGCAAAATAGTGTCATAGAAGAGATTTCCAGCTGAAAAAAGGTGATGAGGCAGATTTTCTATGACAAGGGAGGTGCCTGAGAAACAAGAATTTCTTTTTTAATACCGTCACCAATGTATCACATTCTACACAGCACTTGTATTGCATGGTTTGGGTAAGGGCATCAAAGATGAATTCTTCCTTTAAGATTTCAAGAACTTTACCATTAAAAATTTCCCAAAAGAAAAGTTCTACTGGGTAACCTCATTTTACAGTTGTCTTCTTGTATTTTCAGAATTGGATAGTTTCTCAGCTCCAAGTACAAAGAAATCAAAAGAGAAAACCATTTCAAGAGCTACATCACTTGAAACACTGTTATCACCAAAACAGATATATAAATCATCATCTTTAACAAACATTCAGAGTGCAACTGATGAACCAGATTTCTCTTCAAAGAAATCCTTGACCAGTCCCAATAATGGTAACTAGACTCTATAACCCTTTATCTAATCTATCATCCATATTTAGCCAGCACTTATGATTCCTTGTTAGAGTGGGTGCATAATCTATGTTTCTGAGATGTGAAAATGAAAATATTTTGTTATTCAGGTGTTTTTGTTTGAACATGCCATCCTCTAATCATGTTCAATAAAGCATGAATATCATTTGTACCAATTTTTTACTCCAGAATAACTTTTTAACTGAGCGTAGTTAATTGGAACAAGCTTAAAAATTAAAGGGATCACAAGTTATGTTGCAGAAGCATGAGGAAATTTAAAACTTATTTCAGGGCATTTTCTAGATTTCTTTTGTCAGTTGAAATTGTGTAGGGTATTTTACCTATCCTAGGCACCCTCTTTGTGTGATTGCTTCACTTTCATAAAGTTAATTACCTAGGCAGGTTTCACACAAGAGATTTCAAATTTGGTACAAAATAAATCCTGAGTGGGTCCAACTGCTGGTAGAACAATTAGCATCAGTGGTCAATGGCATATAGGACATACCAGGGGATATGAATGGTCTTTTCCTGTATTTTGTCAAGAATTGAGAGATCTGTCTTATTTTTAGCTCATCTTGACAAAGTCAAGCTGAGCTAATCTCATCGCTCTCCGTCCGTCGTCCGTCAACACCATGTTTTGGTCTTCTCCTCCAAAGCCACTGGGCCAATTCAAGTGAAAGTTTGTGTGAGTAGGGGTGTCAGATAAAAGTTTGTTGAAATAAAGCTCATTGATTCATATTTGGGCTCCCTACAGGAGCCCGAAGTTTTAACATAGGGTAATATGGGGAATATTCTTTAAAAATCTTCTTCTTCAGAACCACCAGTCAGAATCTTTTAATATTTGGTATACATCATTGTTATGAGGGTCAGATTCTAGATTGTTCAAACCAAGTCCCTAGGTTAATATTTGGGCTTCCTACGGAAGCCCAAATTTTATCTTTGTTCAATATGGAGGGTAATTTAAAAAAATCTTCTTCTTCAGATCCATCAGTCAGAATGCTTTGATATTTGGTATGCAACATCTCTATGGGGGTCAGATTCAAATTTGTTCAAATCAGATCCCTAGGTATATATTTGGGCTCACTATGGTAGCCCAAATTTTTACTTAGTGCAATATGAGGAAATTTCTTTAAAAATCTTCTTCTTCAGATCCACCAGTCGGAATGCTTTTATATTTGGTATACATCATCTCTAGGGGGGTCAGATTCCAGGTTGTTCAATTCGAGTGCCTACGTTAATATTTGGGCTCCATATGGGAACATGAAATTTAACTTTGTACAATATGAGGGAATTTCTTCAAAAATCTTCTTCTTCAGATTCACTTGTCAGAATGCTTTCACATTTGGTATACAATATCTCTAGGGGGGTCAGATTCAAGTTTGTTCAAATCGGATCCATAGGTTAATATTTGGGCTCGCTATGGTAGCCTAAATTTGAACTTAGTGCAATTCGAAGAAATTTCTTAACAATTTCTCTTCTTCATCTCCAACAGTCAGAATGATTTCATATTCGGTACAGAACTTCTCTAGGGAAGTCAGATTTAACTGTGTTCAAATCAAGAGCCTGGGTTAATATTTGGGCTCTCTATGGGAGCCGGAATTGGCCATTTTGCTGATGAATTAAAAATTTTGTATTCAGTACCCTCTAGAGGTACTAAGATTAATCCACATAGGTTGTATCAAGGGGCTTCATAGGGGAGCTCTACATTTTACTTAGGATCAACTGAAGAAAAGGCATGATGCCCAGATTATTTTTGTCACTCCTGAGGGACTCAAGGATTGACAGTGTAGCCTATGGAGATGGCTTGCTTAATGTAGACTCATTCTTGGACTCTGTTTAAATTGTGTTCTGTACAAGATGAGCGCTTCAGGCCCTGTGGGGCCTCTTGTTTTCTAACTTGTTGGTTCATTTACATTAAGAATATTGCCATTTCACAAAGAGATAAGACAATATCTGTCAGAAATTTCCAGATCCTGACTCCTACTTTATAAAAGCTATCTATGAAACTGTTAGTGGCCATTTTTAATGCACCTGTCATCTAATAATAATAGTAACATGCAGTTATTTATTAGTCTTTCCATTTT
The DNA here is from genome assembly GCA_031216915.1 of Pictodentalium vernedei. Classification (NCBI taxonomy): domain Eukaryota; kingdom Metazoa; phylum Mollusca; class Scaphopoda; order Dentaliida; family Dentaliidae; genus Pictodentalium; species Pictodentalium vernedei. The sequence continues at coordinate 248,766,387 of CM062294.1, read as the reverse complement.
GAAAATGGGAGGTGCACTGTATACTACTCGCTAACATCTGAAGTGAAGCACCCTATTGTTGAGTCATGGTAAAATTTATGCTGTATTGTTCAGATTTTTGTGCACCCATTGTATTATTTGGTCTATTTCCCATGAATAGATTTTAACCCTTTACAGAAAACACATGACATCAAAATTGTTGTTATTTTAATCTTTTTTCACCAAATTCTTAAAATATTTGAACAAAACCATACCATGTGACCCCTCATTGGAATGAGCTCTTTGATTCTATTTGCCATGAATAGATTTTAACCCTTTACAGAAAACACATGATATCAAAATTGTTGTTATTTTAATCTTTTTTCACCGAATTCTTAAAAGATTTTAACAAAACCCTACCATGTGACCCCTCAAAGAGCTCGTTCTAATGAGGAGTCATATGATATGGTTTGGTTGAAATTGGAAATAAAAATGTCTACTGCACAATTTGGATATTATGCAGTGGAAGCAGCTGATTCATTAAGTAAGGGTAAATCGCTCACTAGGTGGAACGAGGCACGTGTTGTCTACTCACAAAATGTAAACATTGCAGGTATGGTGGCACACAAGAGTGACAGCTCGCCTCAGATCGAAAGACTGTTATTTGTAGAGAGCAACAGTTATAAAAACACACACATGCAATGCAGAAAATGTGAAAAATATATCAACAAACAAATGGAACTCAATAAGAAGCCTGAGATAATTCATGCTGTGTTATATTTCTGTACAGTACTGTGGAGCAAGGTTTCACAAATAAGCTACTGTGAAATCAAGACGTCTTTGAGAACAAATAGAAATAGCATCTGAGATTTAATGTTCTTTTTCAACATATGAGATTGAAGATTCATCAAGGTTGCAGACAGGAAAGAAAGCAGACAGAGAATTGTGACTGGATCACACAACCAGTCTCTATCCAATCAAAATTCTTTCTCTGTTTTTAGATCACCTGACTGCAAGTCAGTGTGAGGTATTGCCATCACTTGGCGTCCGTTGTCCGTCGTCGGTTAACTTTTGCAAACCTGGCTTCTTCTCCACAGCCATTCAGCCAAATTCAAACATATATTGCACAAACCCTTTCTGTTTTGTTCAAATGGAGTGGCTGCCTTCTTCGGGCTCTGGCCAATGATGTCAAAGCCTAAAAATCTTCTTCTCATGAACCACCAGAGAGACTGCCTTGATATATGGTATGTAACACTCTTTGGTGTTGAAGATTAAAGTTTGTTCAAGAGAAGTTGGTGGATCAATATTTGGGCTCTCTGTGAGCACATATCCATTTTGGGCTCCGCCCAGAATTTCTATTTCAAGAACCAATGGGCTGATTTGAACCAAATTTGGCATGTAGCATAAGTGGGTGCAAAGTACTTGATTGATGCCCGAATTTTTTTTTTTTCATTGCCTCGTGGGTACCCCAGGGGCTAAAAATAGAAAAAAATTCAAATGCCCATATTTTCCAAACTACAGGGAACAGAGAACTGTTATTTGGTATGAAGCATCCTTTTGACCAGTAGAATGGATTTAAAAAAATGGCCATTGGTTGTGTTAGGGTGTTCTGTAGGGGGCGTTTGAAAAAATGCTGAGTCAGCATATTTGCAAAAATTGAAAAAACATTTTTCTTCACAACCACTGATCAGAATCTTTTGATATTTGGTATACAGCATCCATAGGATGGTCAAATACAAGTGAGTTCAAATCGACCCCCTCGGTTCATATTTGGGCTCAACAGAGGAGCCCAAATAATTAACTTGGAGCGCTATGGGGAATAAGCTTTAAAAATCTTCTTCTTCAGATCATACATTCAGATTCTTTTGATACTTGGTATACAGCATCTCTACATGGATCAGATTGAAGTTTGTTCAAATTCAGTCCCTGGGTTAATATTTGGGCTTCTGATGGAAGCCTGAATATTAACTTGGTGCAATATGGGGAATAATCTTTAAAAATCTTCTTCTTCAGATTCACCAGTCAGATTCTTTTGATATTTGGTATGCAGCATCTCTAAGGGGGTTAGAATCAAGTTTGTTCAAATGGGAACCCTGGATGAATATTTGGGCTCTTTATTGGAGCCCAAATTTTAACTTAGTGCAATATGAGAAAATGTCTTAAAAAATCTTCCTTTTCAGACCTGCTATTGGGAATCCTTTCATATTTGGTATGTGACATCTCTAGAGGTGTAAGATTCGAAATTGTTCAAATCGAGTCCCTGGGTTAATATTTGGGCTTCCGGTGGGAGCCTGATTTTTAACTTTATGCAATATGCGATATTCGGTATGCAGCACCTCTAGGGAGGTTAGATTCAAGTTTGTTCAAATGGGATCCCTGGATGAATATTTGGGCTCTTTATTGGACCCAAATTTTAACTTAGTGCAATATGAGAAAATTTCTTAAAAAATCTTCTTTTTCAGACCCAAAAGTGAGAATCCTTTCATATTTAGTATGTGACATCTCTAGAGGTCTAAGGTTCAAATTTGTTCAAATCGAGTTCCTGGGTTAATATTTGGGTTCCCCAAGGGAGCCCAAATATTTACTTAGTGCAATATGGGGAATTATCATTTAAGATCATCTCCTTCAGATCCAGCAGTCAGTTTCTTTTGATATTTCTGTACACCTCTGGGAGGGTTAGATTGAAGGTTGTTCAAATCATGTCCCTGGCTTAATATTTGGGCTTTTTATTGAAGCCCAAAGTTTAACTTGGAGCAATATGAGAAAATTTTATATCGAAAAAATGCTGATACAGTTTTGGTAAAATAAAGTCCATTGGTTCATATTTCGGCTCAATACAGGAACCCAATTTTTTAATTTAGGGCAATATGGGGAATAATCTTTAAAAATCTTCTCCTTCAGAACCATCAGTCAGAATCTTTTAATGTTTCGTTTACATGATAGTTATGAGGGTCAGATTCAAGATTATTTAAACCAAGTCCCTATAGGTTAATATTTGGGCTTCCTATGCCCAAACTTTAACTTAATGCAATATGGGGGATAATTTTTTTAAAATCTTCTTCTTGAGATCCACCAATCAGAATCCTTTCATATTTGGTACAACATCTTTAGGGTGGTCAGATTTCACTTTGTTCAAATCGGGTCCCTAGATTAATATTTGGGCTCCCTATGTTAGCTTAAATTTTTACTTAGTGCAATATGAGGAAATTTCTTTAAAAAATTTATTCATTAGATACACCAGTCAAAATGCTATCATATTTGGTGTACAACATTTCTAGGGTGGTCAGATTCAACTTCGTTCAAATCGAGTACCTTGGTTAATATTTGGGCTCCCTAAGGGAACCCAAATTTTAACTTAGTGCAATATGAGGGAGTTTCTTAAAAAAAAATTCTTCTTCAGATTCAGCAGTAACAATCCTTTCATATTTGGTTTATAACATCTCTAGTGGTCCCTGGGTTAATATTTGGGCTCCCTATGGTAGCCCAAATTTTAACTTCATGTAATATAAAGAAATTTCTTTAAAATTTTTCTTCTTCAGATCCACCAGTCAGAATGCTTTCATATTTGGAATACAACATCTCTAGGGAGGTCAAATTCAACTTTGTTCAAATTGAGTGCCAGGGTTAATATTTGGGCTCCCTGTGGGAGCTGGAATTGGCCATGTAGCTGAAGAACTAGAAATTTTGTAGTCAGTACCCTCTAGAGGTGTGTAACTAAGATTAATCCACATAGGTTGTATCAAGGGGCTCCATAGCGGAGCTCCACGTTTTACATTATGATTAACTGAAGAAAAGGCATGTTGCTTGGACTATTTTAGTTACTCCTGAGGGGCTCCAAGACTGACAATGGATCTTATGGAGATTGGTTGCTTAAAGTAGATTCATTCTTGGACTCTTGTTTATTTTGGGTTCTGTTCAAGGTGAGTGCTTCAGGCCCCGCATGGCCTCTTGTTAGGATACAGAGCACTTGAAGAGCTGATTCCATCAAGATAGTGACTCGTTATTTTCAGTTAACTGGTAGAGTGCTTGGAGCCAATATTTGGGCTTTATTTTGAAGTGCCAGTACCACAAGTTAAAGACTTCATATTCTGTGAATGTGCTTCATATTACCTTTGAAGTGACATTACTTAGTCTGTGTGGATTTGCTTTGTGATAATTTATTGGAGAGTGCAAAACGAGATTAACAAGTTTTATCAACCCAAAATAATTTGGCACTCAACCAGTTAAACCAAAAGAAATGGGAATCTGTTTTCATAGCTATTGGGTTTTCTTTGTTATTGTAACTGGGTTTATAGCTAATTATATTAGGACAGCTGGCCATATGTTGCCATACAGACTGTCATGTTTCTTACTTTTCTGTTTGAAAAGATTGTTATTAAAGTATTGAATATTTTTTGTACACTACGATACTTGAGGGCCTTCATTATCATCATGAGGAAACTGAATTGTTCAATATCCACACTATACATGGTTTTCATACAAATGGAAAAACTTTTCCTGTACAGTATAAGCCAAAAATAACCTGTAAAGACTAGTTAAATAGAATATTGTTTTTATTCTCCAGATTTTGTTTGTTGAAAATAGAGCACATTTTATGGCTCTGACTCCCCTTCAAATTGCTTACAAGACATCCAAATTTTGATCTCAACTATTTAGTACTTTGTTTCTTGTTTTCACATTGTTTCATAGAATTGTAAAGCCATTTCCTTTCAAAAATCTATCCAGACCCCTACCCTTTTCAATCTGAAATTGTTGATTCCATGCTATGGTACCTTAATGTAATTATCTCATTGAGCATGTTATAATGTCAACTCAGTGGAAAGGCTTGGGAGAAAAAGGATCCAGTATTTTTGTTCTGAAAAATATTTTTTCCACAGTCAAATTTGGTCACTTAAGGGTTAACAGAAAAAAACACTTTATCATTCCATGTATAATTTTCATTTATTCTGAGTAGATTTCAGAATATGGAGAAATCATTTTGAATTGGATGCATTTTGATGATGGATCCTTGTAGAGAACTGAAGTTTGGACAGTTGAATTTCTTTTAACTAGTTGTTGGCTGTTTGTTTGTTTGTTTGCTTATTAGGATTTAATGACACTTTCAACATACAGACCCATATCATGTTGGACACCTTTACGGCTGGAGGAAGCCGAAGTTCCTGGAGGAAACAACTGAGTATTGGTGAGAATATTATTATCTCTGGTGGATGAGGGTGTGAGATGGGGAAAGATATTTGGGCCAGACACGAGGCTTGCTGAGTGTCTTGACCAAATATCTTGTCCCACAGGTGAGATTTCCCCATCTCACACCCACCTCATCAGGGATAATTTTTCTCCACCACCAAAATAGTCTGACATCATCAAAAGTAAATCAAGGGCACATGCAGCTATATTGAACGATTCTGTTGTTCATTTCTGAAATAAACTGATTTGCTTATCGAAAAGAGCGTATCTATCTCACATGGCCTTCTCCCGTGAGACACGCATATCTTGCATAGGAAGTAGGGGGAGAAACTGTCAGACTCTCCAACTTACTAACCTGGCACAAGCAGCATTAGCAGTGATTGAAGACAAGTACACCTTGGTACACTGTGTCCCCACATATGGGCAATTGGGATTAAGTGTCTTACCCTAGAACACAAGCAGATGGCACGAGTCAAGACTGAACCATCAAACATTTGGTTTAAAGTCTAACACTCTGATTAATGAGCCACCACATTCCCTTCGGTGCTGTTAGCCTAAACATTGACTCTTTAGAAAAGTATGGAAACCCCATACATGGCTTTCACACTCAGAGGCCTGAAGTCCAAGACCTCTCAACTCTGATATTGTACAGCAGTTGATCTTTGTTTGATAGTTCAGAGAATGGTGAACAGAACAGGTTCTATAATCTAGCAGTTGCTTCTGGTCAAGAGTTGTCTGTCTGAATCGGCCGACAACTCTTTACTAGAAACAACTGTTACACAACAAGTCTTGAATGTTTATGTGTTCAGTAATTTCACTATTATTCTCTAGGTTTTAAAGCATAAATGCACCATCAATGTTAATTGATGTTTACTTTACTGAAAATAAGTTTAGGGTATGGGAGACTGCTTATTGGCACTCTCCAAGAAATTGGAAAGGATGGTAATCATTGCTGTGGATATGTGGTGCATTAAATACCAGATATCTAAAATGACACTGTACTATACAAATTTAAAAACTAGGTTCACTACATTTCATTCAAGCTGAAATGTTCCAATACTTCAAATTGAATTTAGATATACATGTATTATAGATGAAATGCTTTTTTGGCTCTACAATGTAGATCTTCTGTTTCTCGGGCCATTTTTTGTAAAATTAAATGCTGGCGGGCGTTTTTTTATTTTATATTTTATTTTTGTAATTGTTTCTTTGCCACCAAAAGTTCATGTTATTGGTTTGTTTTATGTTTTAGGCCTCGTAATCTACAGAATAGCATGGGCAGTGGTGTATTTTGTCCCTTGAGTCCATTGAGTACAAGACAGCTTTGCAATGCTTTAGCATTGCAAAGCCTTCTTGCACTCAACGGACAAATTTATAAAGTTTATTGACAATGGTAAAGTATTTTAATTTTTTTAAGTTTGCATTGGTTATAAAAAGAGAGCATGCGGCAGCCAATTGGACCATGTCATAGGGCCTGAGAAACAGATTTTTAACTTTTTAGGCCTATTGGATGAACTAATTAATAAGTCCATGAGCATCAGGAATTCAGTGGTTGTCTGGGTAATATTTTGCAATAGACCCCAATATTTTTTTATTCAATTAGCAGGCCAGGAGTTGACACTGTTAAACATGTACAATTAACATGTAAAATTTGTGCTGAAGGTGTGGTAAATGTTTTTTGTCAATGAAAAGAAATATGCAATTAATGGTGCTATTCAGTTAAGCAACATCCAATTAAGTGGACTCCCATTATATTTCAGTATTGAAGCTATATTATTGTGCATAACAGTACAACATGTTTTGTTTATTTACCAATACAGCTTGACTTTTGAGATGGTAATTAACCTTCTGCACTCTGTTGTCAAAATGGGGGCAAATATTTCCCATAATGTAGTTGATATTTAACCAAATATACCTTGTTTGACAGTGCTCAGTGAATTCTGTCAAACAAGATTAAATTGATTAAATTCATAGTCAAATAAGAGAAAAACTGAGTGATTCCAGAAAATGTTATTACACTACCAAAATGCTACGGGTTAACCCTCTACATCCCAGTGGGAACCCCGGGAAGTGAAGCAGTGCTTGCTTACTCAAAGAGCTCTGTCAAACAAAATTGAATTGTTTAAATTCCTACGTGCATCATGAGAAAAATTTCAGCTTCAAATTTTAATATTTCAGAGGGCAGAGGGCTAAATGTTTAAAAAAAAGTACAGATTTTCAACAAGTGTGTAAAATAATACAGCACTGACTCTGTCAACTACAACAGGCTCCTCTGGGAAAGATGGTTTCCTTCATCTTCTGGATCAGTTTACTCTTTCACCTCCCCTAATTACTCAAAGATGTTAGATTTGTTTTATGTGCCCAATCATTGTAAACTATGCAAGAGATTTTGGTGAACATTCAAAAAGAAGGTTTAGAGAAGCAATGAAATCTCTTTTATGTAAGTTCAATAACAAATTTCACAGTCACTGTTATTTCCACCCTTCGTTTTATTTTGAAGAGTGTACATCCCCATATTTATTTTTGATTTACTGGAATGTTGACTTGACAAAAACTCACATAAAGTAGTTACAGTTCTGTGATCACAAATGCGGACAGAGAATTTCAATCAGATTGTGACGTGGTCACGATCCGATCAAAATTTTCTGGCCGCCTTCCTTTATGCATCACTGTTAATTCTCATCTGCAGGAACTTTGAATTTTAGATGCTATTTATACCCCCATTCTCGAAGAGACTACATGCTTCTGTCTGTTAATCTGTTCATCCATCCATCTGTCCATCCATCCATCCATCCATCCGTCCATCCATCCATCCATCCATCCATCCATCCATCCATCCATCCATCCATATCCATCCATCCATCCATCCATCCATCCATCCATCCATCCATCCATCCATCCATCCGTCCGTCCGTCCATCCATCCATCCATCCATCCATCCATCCATCCATCTGTCCATCCATCCATCCATCCATCCATCCATCCATCCATCCATCCATCCATCCATCCATCCATCCATCCATCCATCCATCCATCCATCCATCTGTCCGTCCATCCATCCATCCATCTGTCCATCCATCCATCCATCCATCCATCTATCCATCCATCCATCCATCCATCCATCCATCCATCCATCCATCCATCCATCCATCCATCATCTGTCCTCAACGATATCTTTCCAGTGAGTGGATGGATTTCAATGAAATTTGGTATGAGGGATACTTACAAAACTACTCTTGCACATGTTATAAAAAAAAGTTTTCCAGCTGTTTACAATATAAGGGCTAAAAGTCAGGCCTGTTCAAACTATAAGGATGTATGTTTTCAGGATAAAGATCCAATGTAGTTCCTTATCACATCTGATTATTGTATTTTAGTCGAGGTCAGGGTCACTCGGAAGTACGTCAATAATATGGAATTCCATTTTGTCGGACGAGTGGTCCAGTTCATTGTGACAAGTTTATCAAGTTTGTTTCTGATATCCCTTAAATATTCCAAGATGCAGATGCGGAATGTGCATTTCGTTTCACCAACATACTGTATTTTGCATTTGTTGCAAAATAAAAGGTAAATCACATTTCTGCTTTGGCAGTTGTGTCTACCTTTTGACTTGAACTTCTGCTTGGTGTTCGAACCTTGGAACCAATTTCTTTAGGGTAACCTGGGGCAAATTAGGCAATTGGTGATGTCGCAAGATCGGAAAGGATTGAGAATGCTCTGTCCACTGATTTGTTGTCAAGGGGTGGGGGTGGATACTCAATTTTCAACCACACTAAAATGTGGCATAAGTTTGGATTTCTTAGGAAAGCCAATAGTGGCATGTCCAGAAAAAGACCACTGCATGTGTCAGAGAGTAGGAGAATGGGCCAAAGTTTCCATATTTCATTGAATAAGGTATAACTTGTCAGGGTGATAGTTGGCGACAATTGGTATTCTATTTTTGTCCTTAGCACGGGGTATGAACAGAGTGTCCTTGTCCCGAGTCTTTGCCTTAACGAAGGCTTCCTGAAGTATGTCAGTCATCCTTATTGGTATATTTATCTGGCAAACCCGCAGGAGTTGTCCATGGGGTCCACCCACCTTACAAGGGTGAGGGTGACAGGAGTTGAAATCCAAATAACTTTGAGTGTCAGTTTCTTTGGTGTGCAGGTCCATGCAGAGCTTTTTTTCGTTACAGATTACCTTTGTGTTCAGAAATGTGACCGAAAGGTCTGAATATTCTGCTGTGGATTTTATGGAGTGGTGGGTCTCATTACAGTATTTTAGAAACTGTATGAATGTGACATTTTTTTGTTATGGTCACAAGGAGAAGTGACCCTCAAACAGTTGCCGAATTGTGTTCTGTATTTTTACCGCAAGTCACCATGAATTAACCCTTTACCTAACACGAAAAGCAGACAACACTTGCAAATAAAATTCTTGAAGCACTATTGTTTTTGATTTTTTGCATCAAAAACATAACTTATGACCCCTCATTGGAATGAGCCCGTTGAGCTCGTTCCAATGAGGTGTCATAAACTATGTTTTTGTGACAAAAAATGAAAAAATAATAAAAATTGAATGGTGAATAGCGCTGGCCGGTTTTGAGCGTTACATTGGGTAAAGGGTTAAGTGAATGCATCTGGTATTTTTAAAGAAAATATATCACCTTCGGCAGTCTATTTACATTCTTGCTTGACAGTGTTTTGTGTTGATGCATTTCATTCACATCATAAAGTCATTCATGTGTAATGACCAATCAGATGCATTCTTACACATGCCAGAATCCACATGTGGTGTACCTAGCACATTTTTGAATATCTGTGTTGTATCGAGAAATGTTGAATACACACGGCAATCATATGTCTTTTATCTAAATAAAAGTAACATCTGACAATGATCCTTGGGAAGTTATCTGAGAGAGCTCCCAAGGATCAGTGTCAGCTACAGGTATTTTTCATTTGGAATTGTTAGCCCCTAAAAAGTTAAAAATCTGTTTTTCAGGCATTGAAAAATATAACGAAACCAAACATGGAATCTGGCCTACATGTAAGAATGTACTTGTATCTGATTGGTCATTTTTACTTATCTGACATTATGACAAAAACAAATAAGTGGCCAGCCAAATTTTTATTATGATGTGAATGAAATGGTTTGACAAAAAACAAGTGTGATACAAGAAAGTAAATGAACTGACGAAGGTTGATATTTTTCTTTAAAATCTGAACTTCATTCAAATTTAACCCTTTACCCAGCGTAACCTCCCAACCGGCCAGCGCTATTCTAAAAAATCGCCACCAATTAATTTTCATCATTTTTTCATTTCTTATCAACCTACCTTACAATTGTTTACTACAGGCTTGCACTACAGTGGAAGACCCTAACTCGGATAAAATACTCTCTATTTTAATCTTTCCTAAGAGATTTGGGAAAGAAAAGTGGTGTAAAAAACACCACGAAAAAATAAGCCAAAACTGGGTCGAGCGCCATCGGCGCACACCCAGTAGGGGATGCTCTTCTCTTAGTACAATTCCATGACTTCTGTTAACCAGAGTGCAAGGCAGTCATCAAGTCATTCTTTTTTTGTCTGCGGCACGTGAAGGATGTGTCGCCATCTTTGCATTACAAAACAGTGATAATTCAACTTGTCGATAATGGTTTCCTGTGACTAGAATTATGGATCTGAAGATCATATAATATCAGGACTGTGTTTTATATATTCTCGTTAATATTTTCAACCACATTTTCATTGAATTTTATATATATTTTCTGATTTCGCACATGATTTTCAAAATCGTTCCATGCGATTCGGGCATAAAATTTTTCGGTTGATAAATTTTAATATTATTATTGGAGTTAGGTGTCAGTGAGGGACTGTATGGACAGGATTTCTTCACTCTGTTGAGGGCTGAATTTCTGTTTTTTAGGTCCCTGTCGGCCGTCTGGGTCTGTTTTGTACCCACCGGTTCTTTTTTCTGCCACCTTCTCTCGTATTTGGGGGTGTTCTTCTACTTTCTGTATCTGTTGAGTTCACCTTTTTCTTCTACTACTCTCACCTCTGTTATATCCAGTTCGGTTCCTTTAGGGCAATGCCTTTTGTCCTCGCTTTTGGTGCGTTCTTGTGGCTGCACCTGTGTGGACAGGGGGGCGGGTGGGTGGGATGATGTCGTTTCGGGGCCTCCCGACATGACCACATCTGGTGAGAGTTATACCCCCTCCATGGGGGATGTGCATCTGCAGCTCCTCCCACACCCATGTGGGGGGGGGGGGGGGGAACACTGTCGTTTCAGGGCCTCCTGACACAAGCACATCTGGTGAGAGTTATACCCCCTCTGTGGTGTGTGTGCAGCTCCTCCACCCCTGGGGGGGGGGGGGGGAAGGCTGTCGTTTCGGGGTCTAACGACACGACCACGTCTGGTGAGAGTTATCCCCCCTCCCCCCATGGGGGATGTGCAGTTTTTTACTATGGTGGATACTGCGCGAGCTGTTGGATGTCTGGTGAAGAGATGCCTGGTTCCGGGACTATGCGCCCTCTCCAGTCGACATCTGAGGCTGTCACTATGCGCCCTCTCCAGTTGACATCTGAGGCTGTCAGTAGGGTTGTGACTCCTCCTTTGGAAGCCGAGCTAGGTGGGTCTCTTCCCTTTTCCACCATTGTATCTGCTGCTACTGCTGTTCCGTCTACAATGTCATCGGTCACCGTTTTAGCCGGCCTCGGCTTATCCCTGCAGGGGTCTGCAGTGATGTCTGTAGTGTGGTTGTGGGGTATCGGCCTCAGCCTTCCCTGGTTTCAACTCGGCGAAGTCGGAAGTGCCTGCTGACCGAACCCCTGCTGTGTCCTCTCAGCCGTTGAGCACAGCAGTTTTATTCCTGCAGGGGGCTGCAGAGGTGTCTGGTAGTGTAGATGTGGGGTATCGGCCTCAGCCTTCCCTGACTTCAACTCGGCAAAGTCGGAAGTGGCTGCCGACCGGACCCCCTGTTGTGTCCTCTCTGCCATTGAGCACAGCAGTTTTATCCCTGCAGGGGTCTGCAGAGATGTCTTGTGGTGTAGACGTAGGGTATTGGCCTCAGCCTTCCTTGACTTCAAATTGGCAAAGTTGGAAGGGGCTCATGCGTCTTCTCACACACATGCCTGTAACATGGCTAACTTGGAATTAGTTCGCAGGGACGCTGTGCTGGACACAAGCCGTTCCCTTCTTAAGGGGCAGTGTGCTGATCTTCGATCTGCCTCTATCGTGACTATTCCATGGTTCCGTGGCAACGGTCCGGGATGACTCCCTATGTCATTCCATTGATCTGCTGCTGCTTAGTCAGCTTGATCAGCCTTCTGTTGGAGGCAGGGGCCATCCAAAGCCGAACAAGTACCCTTCTGCCTCCTCTGCGAAGCTAAGGGTTGATCCTCCTGCCGCCACTTCTACTCACTCATAGGGTAAGGGTAGGCGTCGGCAGTAGTCACCTCAAATTCGTCCTAGGTTGAGGCATTCCGCTCAGTCGAGAGTTCTTCTTCCAACATGAGTCCCTTTCAATGTTACACATTGAGAACTTTTGATCACGGAGATAGGCAATCTCCTGTCAAAGGGGGCGATTGAGGTCATCAAGAACTTTCTTTCAGTGGGATTTTATTCCCGCCTGTTCTTGGTGCCGAAGAAGGACGTCCGACTCAGACAGGTTATCGATCTGAGTATCCTGACGCAGTCTATCATAGCTCCTCAGTTCAGCATGGAGGCTTTCAGGTCGGTTCGCCGCTCCATTCCCCCAGGATGTTTTCCAGTTCAAGGCCATGCCCTTTGGCCTCAACCTGGATCTTTGGGCCTTCACCTGTCTGATGTCGCATGTGTTAGTCTTACATCGCACACAGTCCAAGGTGTCTTCTTTGGCTTCTCTAGTCGATATCCTCCAGAGGCATTCCAATGCTGCGTTTCTGGAGTCTGATGTCTTCAGTCTATTGAGCCTACTCACGTCACTAGAGTTCAGAGTCAACGGGGAGAAGTCGTACCTGATCCCTTCTCCGTCGTTTTGTCATCTGAGATGGACTTCCATACTCAACTGGATACTTGGCGGTTTCCCAGGCAAGGGTTGTGGTTTTCTCAGCTTTTTGCCCGGACTCTGACCCAGTCCACGTCCGCAACAGCTCGGAGTTTTCCCCGGCTGCTCAGTCTCTGCGGTTCGGTGACAGATCTCATTCCTCCATGTCGGCTGCATGTCAGACCTCTCCAACACTTTCTGCTCAGTTGTTGGAGGCCGAATGTCGATCCTCGGGATCTGATGCTTCAGTTACCGGAGGCTCTTCCTCGTCACCTTCTCCCCTGACAGATGTTCAGTGGATTATGCAGGGAGTTCCATTGGACTTCCCCATGTCCGATCGTGTTCCGACGGCAGTTGCCAGCAATCTCGGATGGGGTGTGACGTTGGAGCCTCTAGGTCTTTTCCTTGACGGGTCATGGGACCAGGATCTAGTAGCTCTTCACTTCAACCAGAAGGAGCTTCTTGCTCTTCTTCTGAGTTTCCAGCAGTGGATCCCCCGCCTTTCGAATTGTCAAGTCCTTCTGTTGTCCGACAGTTCGACGGTGGTTGTTTACACTTGGAACCAGGGCGGCTATGTTCCCATGTACGAATTGGTTCAGTATCTTCTATTGCTCGCTAAGGATGTCAACATCGAAGTGGTGGTTCGTCACTTTCCCGGTCGTCTGAACATCCTAGCCGACTCCCTGTCCTGACGGGGCAGGTTCTTTTCCACTGAGTGGATGCTCCACATGGCGGTGTTCCAGTCTCTTTGCAATCTCTGGGGTCGTCCCCACATCGATCTCATTGTGACTTGTTGGAACCATCAGGTGGACACTTTCGTGGCCTGTGTCCAGATGCTCTGGCTTTCGTCGTGGATGCTCTGTCCCTCCTATGGAACGGTCTTGTCGGCTACGCCTTCCTGCCAGTTCCGATTCTGCCTCAGGTTCTAGCCCAGATACGAACCTGCAGTTGTCGAATCCTTTCGATCGCACCCCTGTCGCCTCAGTGAGTGTGGATCAATCTGCTCCGCTCTCTGTTAGCGGCGGTTCCAGCACGTCTCCCTCTATGTCGCGACTTTCTTTGCCAAGGTCGCCCGAGGAGGTTTCACATCGACCCGACTTTTGTCAGGTCCTGTCTCCTCCGTGGTGGTTTTTTTGAGATGAGCAGTGGAGTTGCTTTTCTTCTTCAAGGAGGCACTCATTCCACTGGTTTAGCCTCTGTGGCTAAGTGGAAGGTCTTCTGTCGATGATGTGCGGATCATTCTGTTGCTTCTATCCCTCCTTCGGTCACACAGATTGTGGAGTTTCTGGGATATGCATTTTCTCACATGCAAGACAGTTTTTCTGATGGCTTTTGCCTCAACCAGACTGGTTAGTGAGCTTCACTCCCTCTCGGTTGACCTGGCCTTTTTTCTGGAGATCTTCCACGAGTTATGTTTCCCAGTGTTTGCTCCTTTCTGGCCAAGCATCAGGTAGTGGAAACTTCTCCGCCTTCTATCTGTATTGGGACTCTTCCTTCTGTTGAGAGTTAACACCTCTTTGCTCTGTTCATTTGGAAGGGTCGGATCGATTTTCTGTCCCTTTTTCCTGGTCGACAGAAGATCTCTTCTGAATCCATTTCTTGATGGATCTGTCTTGCTATTCGTGCAGCTTCCGCTCGTCTAGCGACTGGCAGTTGTATTACCAATCATTTTTCTTTCCCGAGGTGTGTGCATTGTCTACCTCTCGGGGCTTATACTAACTCTGTCATGTTGTCGGATGTTTTGCTGGCAGCTTACTGGAGAAATGCTACTTTCTCCACTTATCTGCGACAGTTGCAAGAGCAGGCAGATGACCTTTGTTCTACGGGCCCTCTTTCTTCTGCTCAGGCTGTTGTCTATCCCAGCCATTCAGCTTCTTACAAGGTCAGTTCCAGCTCCGTGCTGTTAGTGCCCTTTCTGTCTGTGCATCGCACATCACCATACGCCTCATCTCTCATTGTCTTTTACTAATGTTTGTGATGCTATGGTTTGATAGGCCTAGGGACCTCTTCCTCTGTCCACGGTTCCAGTGCAGTTGAGTTATGTGTGGGTTGGTTATGTGATTCCCTCCGTCCTATTGTTTATTCAGCCTGAACTAAACAGTTGTAAGGTAGGTTGATAAGAAATATAAATTTTATAGTAAATTTCCTTTCTTATTATACCTACCGCAATTGTTTACATGGAGGCCCTCCCGTCTTCTTATTCGGGTAAGAATCCTTCCTCCCTGCTGATCACATAACTCCTATGTTGGCGGACTCAAAAGAATGACTTGATGACTGCCTTGCACTCTGGTTAACGGAAGTCTTGGAATTGTACTAAGAGAAGAGCGTCCCCTACTGGGTGTGCGCCGATGCCGCTTGACCCAGTTTTGGCTTATTTTTTGTGGTGTTTTTTTACACCACTCTTCTTTCCCAAATCTCTTGGGAAAGATTAAAATAGAGAGTATTTTATCCGAGTTAGGGTCTTCCACTGTAGTGCAAGCCTGTAGTAAACAATTGCGGTAGGTATAATAAGAAAGGAAATTTATTATAAAATTTATATTTTTTGTCTCAAAAACATAGGTTATGACCCCTCTTTGGAACGAGCTCATTCCAATGAGGGGTCATAACCTATGTTTTTGAGACAAAATATGGAAAAAATTAGTTAGTCAAGAAATGTTTTGGCAAGTGTTGTCTGCTTTTCATGTTAGGAAAAGGGTTAACCATGGTATAAATACTGAATATAATTCAGGTAGAGTGTGGGAGACAGGAATTGAATGATCTTTGCTGCAGTTTTAATTATATTTTACTTGTGCCTAGTGCACTCATAACGACTCTTGTCGATTCCTGTCCTCCATACTACACCCTCACTCTGTTATGTCTTAGTTTTGTGTGTGTGCCAAAGTAAATACCTTTTAATTTCAAGATTCATTACATAAGAGCATGTGTAATAACATTATGGAATATGTTCAACATATTGGCTCAGGATATAGAAACTGCATCAGATGAAAGGTTAATGGACCTTCTGTCATAAGAATTTTTTTTTCTTATTAAAGTACAGTGCATTATTCACAAAGGTTTGGGAAATTAAAAAAAAAATCTCTTACATATACGTTGAATTTTAATATATATACATATTTTTTTTTACACATTAATGCATTTTGCTTTCTCACGGCTCCTGGTTGAAAAGTGAATTGTTGTTATAACTGTTGTTATTGTAAAAGTCTACAAAAGAACTACTGTTAGAAAACTGTGTCAAACTTGCCCACTTTTATGGGAAAATGGATCTTTTTGATCTTGGGCTGATAAAAGGAATGAAATATTTCTCAAATCTATGTATGAACCACCCGAAAGCAAATATAGTTTGTAATTAGCAACAATTAATGCCCATTTTATGCAGCAGTTTGAAAATTTATTTGAATTTTATTTATGTTTCATTTGTCTGACTACAATGTATATTTTACCCTTTCAGTTTGCAAGCCGACTTTTGGAAATCCACAGAAAACTCTGCTGCCTGTAAAGTGGAACACTACTTCTTCCCTGTGATAAACAAGTTGTGGTTCTGTTTTACTGGTAAAATAGGACTCTCTAGCCAATACCAGGGGGTGAAAGTCCTCTGTAGGCAACATAGGTTTAAACAATTTGTTGAACTTGACTTTGTACTAATGTTGTGGTCATGATATGGACATAGATGATGGAAGTGACCTAAAACACCAATAAATAACAAATAATTCTGAAATGTTGAAGTGATTTTTACATGGCAGAAAAATCATTGAGTTTTTTTCTCTCTAGATATTAAATCCCAAAAGGTCCCAAATGTTCTAAACAAACGGTATGTTTGGGTGGTTTGCTACTCTGCCACTCGGTAGGTTGGTATCAGCTCATATCATATCTAAGAGCCTTTTGAAGAGTGTTTAATATCACAACACTTTATCCTCAAAGTCGATGAGTACTAAGTTTTAATGGGAGCATCATGGCTCAGTGGTTGGAGCATTGGATTTCAAATCCAAGGGTCGACAGTTCAATCCTGATCGGAGGTAACTCTTGTCCTTGGGCAAGATGCTTAATCCTGATTACCCTTGTGCAAGCACTGTGGTGATGTGTACTAAGGCATACTGCACATCGATAATGCACTTGCCTTCAACTGCTGTTAACTGTGGTTGTGTAGAGTTAGTAATTTGGAGAGTATGACAGTTGCTTACCTCTGCTCAGTGCTTCTCTCCAGGTACTCTGGCTTCCTCCACCCCTAAAACTGTCCAACTCGATGTGACCCTGGCTGTTGAAAATGTCATTAAACTCCAATAAACAAACAAACAAAATTAAGTTTTAACATGATCCTAAAGTAGATCTTGGTGATGAAAGAGTTAATTGAACACAAAGATCAATTCAAGTGTGTGTTCTTGTTATTTGTGTAACTTCGAGTAATGAAGGTGAATGAAATACCATTTAACTTATTTCTTTCAAGACAAGCGATAGGTGAATGAAATGGTCGTTCGCCCATTTTATGATGTCCTGTCATACCCATACTGACTAAATCAGTAGAAATGTGAGTACCCATGAGCCTTCCAGAAACTGTACCCAATGGTCCATGACAGGGTTCCTGCAGGGTCATGGATTCAATCAATGGCCTTGAATTTGACTAAGGGTCATTCAAGGCCTTGAAATCCTGGATAATGTGTCAAGAGGCCTTGAAAATCCTTGAATATTGATGAAATAAAAATGCTGATGAAGCACATTATCATAACTATATAGTTTTATATGCCAGAGTTCGTGCAGGCATGGTTCTAACTAGGCATCTCTGGTCATTACCCCCTCACTCCACTAACCTTGTAGGGAAGTGGGAGAGGGGTAATGACTGGAGGTCATAGTGAGGTCTAGTGAAGGCAAGGTCTTGAAAGTCCTTTAATTTGTTGATTGTTGGGCCTTGAAAACTGCTAGAATATATCAGGAAATGGCCTTGAATAGCCTTGAATTTTGTCAGTCTTTGCTTGTAGGAACCTTGCATGAGCTGCAAATATGACTGTTTCAGTTTTAATTTTGTCCTAATTTACAAGTAGTTACATTTGATGTGATAAATCTAGTGACCAAGTATTGGATCATTTCTGTGCATACTGTAGGCAGTCATGTAGCATAGTTATAATAAGGCTGACAAGGGTTAACATGGCTAGAATTCAAATCATCGTAAATGAATTAATAAAATTTCTGTTGAAATAAATTATATGGCTATTAAAAAAATAAATAGACATATTGTATAAGAAAAAGATTTTTCAAGTGCTCACTTTAAAACCTGACTTCTGATTTGTTTGAATAACATTTTATTCATCAGCCCTTGTAAATATTTAAGAAATTGACTCTCTTCAAATTGATAGGTGGGAACTGACCCTGGAGAATATTGAAGTGTCATTATTTTTCGTTAATGTGCTTCCTTAGTGTTTTCCTTCATTTCTCATTAACATCTCATTTACCACAATGCATTATTTGTTACTTCTGCCAATAAATATATATAAATAGTATATACAGATTTTACATGAAACAAATTGGACATGCATGTCATGGTATACAGTACAAAAAGGGTAATTTTGCACTTGGTGACTTTGGAGCTATTGAATAACTATTTTCTTTTAGTCACACCTTTACCCAATGCAAATAGAAGGGGATACTTGAGAAAAAAATTCTTGAATAGGGCTAAAAAAGTTTAAAATCTGTTTCTCAGGCCCTCCCACATGCTCTCTTTTTACAACCATTGCAAACTTGAAAAAAAAAAAATTAAATGGTTTCTGTGTGATATTTTACCTAAGTTAATAAAATTGCTAAATTTTTTCCTTGTGTGCAACATGGCTTTGTAATTCTTTAGCATTGCAAAGCCTTCTTGCACTCAAGGGACGAAATACACCCCATCCATGCTATTCTGTAGATTATGAGGCCTAAAATGTAAAACAAACCAAGGACCTGAAATTTTCATGGCAAAGAAAAAATTACAAAATAAAATAAAAAACTCCCCACGCTCATGAATTTTTTTACAAAAAATGGCCTGAGAAACAGAAGATCTACTTTGTGGGGTTATAACTACAGGATTTAATTTTTCTCCCAAACACACAAATATTGAAATTCATCTAGTGGTGTGTCATTTTTATTTCAATCTGCTGTCATATTTCCAATTGTTTCCTTTGGTTCAACCTATCCATAAATAAGGCTGTTGGTTCTCTTGTTTGTTTTCACTTCTATGAAAGTTATTAATAATATTGCTGATGGTATGGTATTACATGTACCTTTCTGTTTTTTTTTTACAGACTCTGCTTCTTGTTCTTTTTATTATTAGAATCAGGTGACCTTAAACACCAATAAATAAATAAATAAATATTAGAATCAGATTAGTATTTTCTCAATATGAACCACATTCTTGATGTTAACCCTCTACCTAATGTATTGCCCTCACATTATCCTTAATGCAAAATATTTCCAGAACCTTTTTCCTGGGAACCCCAGACGTATAGCAGTGTTTGTTTATTGTTGTAAACAAGTGTTGTTTTGATGGAAAAATAAGCTCACCTGACTGAAAGTCGGGGTGAGCTATTCTGATCACTTTTCGTCTGTCGTGAAGGTTGTGTTTGGGTCTTTTTCTCCCAAACCACTGGCCACATTTTAATGAAACTTCACCTGAGTAGTGGTTATATAGGGGCATTTGGGTTTTTCTTCAAATTGGGTATCTGCTCATATTGAGGAGGGGGTGGTGCTAAAATACCCCAATTTTTTTTTAAAATCCTTTTCTCATGAACCAGCTGTAGCAGAGACTTGATATTTGATATACAGCTTCCTTTTTAGGTGTAAACTCAAGTTTGTTCAAGACAAGTTTGAGGGGCAATATTTGTCATCGTCAATATGGAAGGGGCAAGAATTTTTGCCCCACCCAAAATTTCTATTTTCCAGACCTAGAGGCTGATTTGAAGTATTAATGGGTCAAAAGTAATTAATTTGTGCGAAAAAAAATTTTGTTGGAAAAAATGCTGAGTCACCATTTTTTAACACTGTGGGTAATGGGAAAAACATTAAAGACTCTTCTTCTCCCAAACCACTGCTCCAAAAGCTTTCAAATTTCACATATAATATCTTTGGAAGATTGTTTCATATTTGTCGAAATCAAATTCCTGGGTCCATATTTGGGGTCTCTATGGGAGCCCAAATGTTTAAATTAGTGCACTATGAAGAATATTCTTTAAAAATCTTCTTCTTCAGATCTACCAATCAGAATCTTTTGATATTTGGTATGCAGCATCCTTAGGGGTGGTGAGATTCAAGTTTGTTCAAACCAAGTCGCTGAGTTCATATTTGTGCACCCTGTGGGAGACCAAATTATAACTTAGTTCATTATGAGGTACATTCTTTAAAAATCTTCTTTTTCACATGTACCAGTGCAAATCTTTTGACATTAGGTATACAGTATCCTTAGCAAGGTGAGATTCAAATTTATTAAAGCCAAGTCCCTGGGTTCATATTTGGGCTCGAATTATAACTTAATTCAGTATGAGGAACATTATTTAAAAATCTTCTTCACATCCACCAGTCATTATCTATTGATACTTGGTATACAGTATCCTTAGGGAGATGAGATTCAAATTTGTTAAAGCCAGGGCCCTGTGTTCATATTTGGGCTCCCTGTGGGAGTCCATATTTTAGCTTAGTTCAATATGAGGAATATTCTTTAAAAATATTTTCTTTAGATCCAGTAGTCAGAATCTTTTGATATTTGGTATACAGTATCCTTGGGGAGGTGAGATTCAAGTTTGTTCAAGCCAAGTCACAGGATTCATATTTCAGCTCCCTGTGGGAGCCTGAATTATAACTTAGTTCAATATGAGGACTATTTTTTGAAAATCTTTTTTTTCAGATCCACTGGTCAGAATGTTTTGATTTTTGGTATATGGTTTTCTTAATGGGGCAGATGCAAGTTTGTTCAAATCATGACCCTTGGTTGATAGTTGTCAGTGTTATGTGAACACTCTCAGGCCCCTTGGGGCCTCTTTTGTTTGTTCTATTACATGTATATCTTGTTTGACAGATCTCTTAGACAAGATATAATTGATTAAATGCTTTTTTTGGAAGTACTTAGGCCAGGTTGGTCTTCACACACAGAGATTTCAGTAGTTGTAGTTAATTTTTCAAACAATTACAAGTTTTTTGTTTTCAATTAAAAGGAGTGTACTCTATGATCAATATACAATTTAAACCGTTTAAATTTATTCTGAAGGTATGGAAATGTTTTGATGTTTGGAAGTTGTATGCAAACAGGTTTATTCAGTAAAAATATCCAATTAAGTGGGCTCCTTATTTTTGCTATTTTCTTCAACAACATACATCTTTCCCATTTAATCGTTTGTTTGCTCAATCTTATTTTTCAGACTTATACAAAGACAGTTCAGACCTCACCAAGAAAGCAGAGGAACAGAAGTTCAAGCTGCGGTTTAATCATTTGGTTTCAGAATTACATAGAGCATTGGAAAACCAGACTCCTCCTGAGATGGATCCCTCCTCAAATCATACCTCCTGTAAGCTGACATGTAGTGGCTTTCATAGAGCATTATTAAAACTTTCCCTATCAATTTAATTGCGGTATATGACTGTGGTCACACAAGTGGACTAGGGACTGTGAATCACACACTTTTGATTCGAATTGAATCTTGAATTAAATCAGGTCTGTTGTTTAAAATCGAATCGAACTTCAAATCAAATCAGTATTGTCTAGAAGATGACCAGTTGGGGGAAGGGGTGGGGGGGGGTGTGCTTAAACCTGATTTTGTTGTGACTGTGACAGTCCGAGTCCTGACCGATAAAATATTCCAACTGCAACCTCACAAATCGGGCAAACAATTGTTTCATTCACCTATCGCTTGCCTTGAAAGAAAAAAGGTGAATGCTTTTCTTTAAAGTCATGCCTTGATGATGTAGCTGGAATTTTAGCCAGTAATGTCTACAGTTCAAAAACAAAAACAAGTGAGTGAATTGCCTGTACTATGTACTACACAGGACTAGCCTCTAGCAACAGCTTATCATCAATATTGGCTGGAATCTTGAAATTTGCTTCCATCAGTGGTAGTGACTGGTGAGTCTGGAATCAGCATGGCTGGCAGTGTGGGTGCAGATGCTATTTATGTTGATATAGCAGAAATTACACTCAGTCCATCTGAACTATGAGATGACGAATATGACTGATACCAGGCTATATTCCAGTGAAGGGATTTGAAGGGAAATGAATTGGGAAGCTGATTTAGAATCGAACCAGATGCCAACTTGATATTCAAAATCGAAGCTTCGCAGGATTATAAAGCCGACAGGCAAATTTGACCAGATTGTGATAAAAGGATAAATCACATGGTCTTTTTCATTTTAATAACATAATACCATACTATTTCAAGCTATTTATGCTTTATTAACTTTGGTATCTTATGAGGTAAACTCATTTAAAATGTAATAAATAATTGCCACTTTCATTTCACTCATCGCGAGGCGACAAGCAATAAATTTAGACAAGCTTCTATTCAGGTCAAGGTCACCAAAGGTCAACTTGGATGTTGTTCCTCTGTAGGTATAAATTTAACTATTGAAATCCCATTTCTTCCATGTTCACCACAGACACGTGTTCACCATGGTTGGTGTGTAAAGCCAAAATGTATGTCATAGGCTTTTTATATATAGTAGAATAGGTAATCATGGTATAAATATACAGTCACTCGCAAATGCTTTCAGATACTTTAATGTTCTATAAAGAGTAATAGAAACAGATCATTACTAAGCTTGTGCTTGAATACTGCAGTTGCAGGATAGAATTTGTATGGGGGGCCCTTGATGCATGATGTATTTGGGTAATTATGAACTCAATACTTACTTATTGTAATACAAAAGGCGATATTTGTCAGGACATTAGTGTTGAAAGGGTTAACCTTTTACCCAATGCAAATGATATCAAAATTTATTATTTTAATTTTTGTTTTTAAAATTTTTCCCCCAAAACTCAACAAAACCATATCATGTGACCACTCATTGGAACGAGCTCTTAGAGCTCGTTCCAATGAGGGTTCACATGATATGTTTTTGTTGAATTATTTTCAAAAATATATTTTTTTCAACTGCTTAATTTTTTAATTACGTGGCCAGTTGCAGCCCATTCATTAGGTAAAGGGTTAAACTGACAAAATCTTTATTATCAATTGCAGATGGGGAAATCATGGTTGACTATCGTAACCGTTTTAGGGAAGTTCTGACTGGTATTAGCAAGAAGATGCAGCAATCAATAGACAGTAAGTATGGTCAATGCTTACACAGTTTCCGCTGTGCTGGATAAATATTAACTATTGACTCACCAGTATTCTTAAATCTGATTGGTCGCTTGATATTTAGTGCTGACTTGTCCTCAAAAAAAGTAATTTAATGACACTATATTTCTGTAAAAAACACAGTAAATTCTAGAAACAATTTTACTGTGTTCCAGTGCTTGGTTGTTTTGCATCCTTCATGTTCTAATGTGGAAAGATGAGGCTGGTGCCAAGACAATATTAACAAATCTTCAAAACTCAAGTAACACTTAAAAACTTTTACAGCTGCAGAAATTGAAGAGAAACGAAAAATTAAACCCCTGTGGCTGCTCTAAAAGCCAAAGACAAGAGGACACTGAAACATTATTCGTCTGAAAGTTGTGAAGAAAGTTCATTGACCTTTTCATGTGAGAAATTGGATAGTGTTCTTTCCAAATTTTTTAGCTTAACTTGACAAAGTAAAGATAAGCTATTGCCATCACGCATGCGGAAGTCTGTGAGTCTGTTAGTCTGTGAGAGTCTGTTCACATTTTCCTTTAGCACAGGCTACACCCTGTAGTTCTTGTCTGATCGTCACAATATGTCATGTGCAGGTTTGAAGTCATGTCTAGATGAGAACGTCCTCTTTTGGTCATGATCGGTCAACCGTGATGACTGCCCGAGCCCAAAACCCAAAAACGTTTAGCACAGTCTACAGGTCGTATTTATGAAGGGATTTCATGGTAACTTGGTAGGATGACTCTGTATAATATCTAGATGAGAATGTTCCCTTTGGGTCATGATCTGTCAACCATGATGACTGCCCAAGCCTGAAACCAAAAACTTTTAGCACAGTCTACAGGTCGTATTTAATATGGAGGGATTTCATTGTAAGTTGGTAGGATGATTTCGTATGATGTCCAGATGAGAACTTACCCACTTGGTCGTGATCTATCAACTGTGACGTCTGCCAGAGCCCAGAACCCAAAAACCTTTAGCACAGTCTACAGGTCATATTTATGGTGGGATTTCATTGTAACTTGATAGGTTGACTCCATATAATGTCTAGATGAGAACGTCCCCTTTTTGTTGTGATTGGTCAACTGTGACAGCTACAGGGGCCCAAAGCCCGAAAACCTTTAGCACAGTCTACAGGTCATATTTATGAAGGGATTTCTTTGTAACTTGGTAGGGTGACTCCAGATAATGTCTAGACGAGAACGATCCCATTTGGTCGTGATCATTCAGCTGCGACAGCTTCCCAAGCCCAAAACACGAAAACCTTTAGCACAGTCTACAAATCATATTTATGAAGGGATTTCTTTGTAACTTGGTAGGGTGACTCCAAATAATGTCTAGATGAGAACGTTTCCATTTGGTCGCGATCATTCAGCTGCGACAGCTACCCTAGCCCAAAACCCCAAAACCTTTAGCACAGTCTACAGGTCATATTTATGGAGGGATTTCATTGTAACTTGGTAGGATGACTCCATATAATGTCTAGATGAAAACGTTCTCTTTTGGTCACAATTGGTCAGCTGTGATGGCTACAGGGGCTCAAAGCCTGAAAACCTTTAGCACAGTCTACAGGTCATATTTATGAAGGAATTTCATTGTAACTTGGTAGGATGACTCCAGATAATGTCTAGATGACATTGTCCCCTTTTGGTTGTGATCATTCAACCATGATGGCTGCCCGAGCCCAAAACCCAAAAAACTTTAGCACAGACTGCAGGTCATATTTATGAAGGGATTTCATTGTAACTTGGTAGGATGACTCAGTGTATTGTGTAGATGAGGATTTCCCCTTTTGGTTGCAATCGGTTCACCATGATGGTTACACAGGCCCAAAGCCTGAATACCTTTAGCATAGTCTACAGGCCATATTTGTGAAGGGATTTCATTGTAATGTGATAGGATGACTCGTTTTGGAATAATTTCACTGTAACTTGGTAACTTTGGTTGACATACTTTAACAGGGAGGGCCACATACATTAACTGTGAGGGCCACATTAACCCACCCCTCAATTCTTTAGTACAGTCTACACCTCAAATTATTTTTTATGAAAACATAGCATACAGAGAACTGAAATTAAAATATTCCCAATTATCACAATTTTTGTCTTATTTCATAATCCTTTCATAAACATTGAACATTATCCTTTTCATCAAACACAACACACAGTCAAGTTAAGCTACAGTGTCAATGACACTTTCATTTTTGTGCTCAGACAGTTGATGGAGATCTGTATAAAGCATCGTCATTAGAAAATTTCAGACAAAGTCTTAGTTGGTATCTTCGAAGTCCTTGACATGGTCTAACCCAGAAAGGTTAATAGATAAAAGCATCACTCCATGTCTGTTCGCATAGTACTGGTACAGGTTTTATACCTTCCTGTAGCCAACCATATTCCATTCAGCCGTTGACCTCATGAGATACAGTTGGCTTCAGGTAGGTAAAAACATGTATTATGCAATCAGACATGGAGTGATTAGTGTACGCAGAATATAAAAAGTACAGTGGAACATACATAAAATAATACTTAAATTGAAGTTTTCAAAGTAGATAATTATTATAAATTGCCCACACTCTTGTTGTACAAAAGACAGAAATTAACAAATTATATCTTGTTTAACAGAGCTCATTGAGCTCGTCAGACAAGATGTTGATGTGTAAATTCACAGTTCTTTTTTACATGAAAATATTGCTTTCTGAAAACCTGTATATTTGCCTAGTAGAGCTAGAGGTTGATTAACATGATTTCCAGCATCTTCAGATAACACCACTAATTTAACCCTTTACCCAATGCAGACAGTATCAAAATTTATTATTTTAAATATCATTTTTTTAAATTTTTCAAAAAAATTCAACAAAACTGCATCATTTGACCCCCTCATTAGAACGAGCTAGATGAGCTCGTTCCAAAGAGGAGTGACATGATACGGTTTTGTTGAAATTTTTGGCAAAATAATATTTTTTCAGCTGCTGAATTTGCATATTACGCGGGAAGATGTGGCCAATTCGTTGGGTAAAGGGTTAAAAAAAGAATTGTTCAACCCTTTACCTAACATGAAAAGCAGACGACACTTGCAAACAAAATTCCTGAATAACCAATTTTAAAAAAAAAAATTTGCATCAAAAACATAGCTTATGCCCCAAATTGGAATGAGCTCAATGAGTTCAGTCCACTGATGGGTCACAAGTATGTTTTTGAGACCAAAAATGAAAAAAAGTAATGAAAATTGAATGGTGATTTTTGTGAGTGGTGCTGGCTGGTTTTGGCCATTACATTGGCTAAAGGGTTAAATGGTTTAGTGCTGCATTACATGAGGATGAATAACTGAAAATTGCAGTATTTTCCATGCCGATAGCTATTCTAGGCTCTTCAGTTTAAAATCTTCTTATAAATATGTGTTAAAATTTGAAATAGGTTGGAGGATAACCATAGCAAAATTTCGGTTACGTTTTTATTCCCCCCACCATAAAATGGGGTGTGGGGGGGGGGGAGGGGCATAGAGTATTACCTTTGTCCATCCATCATTCTATCTTTCCATCATTCACCATTCTGAAGAAAACAGTTTTCCGGACTTTTTTTCACCATACATTGAGATAATTGGCCGATTTCTGATATGTGGCTTTGTCATGGGTACCAGACATGTTAACCTCAGAAAATTTCTGTCGGGGATCTTGAGGGTGATTTTCAGGGAAATTGGATGAATTTCAAGGAAATGTACGTGCGCAAACAATATACATAAGAACTAAAAGATTTCAGCTCTTGGATCACCACTGGCACCAGTTTGCACCCAGTAAGTAGTTCATAGGCTAAAAATTTGCTGAAGCCCTTAAAGCCATGTTAAAAAAATTGTTGGTTCAAATACTTCATCTCCCTCTTTATTTCATCCCTGCCCCCTTCCTGCCAAGCCCCCACCCCCCCTACACACACACCTCCACACGACCTGTGATTATAATTGGACCAAAGTGCACAGTCAGATAATACCCTTCCGGAATGGGCAATAAAATGTAATTCCATTTTTCATGACTCATGCAATTTAATCCAACTTATTTTGTGTTGTTTCTTTATATGCACCAATTTCTGTGACGGGACATTTCAGCCTTTGAGAATCAAGATTTTTTCTCCTCATCAGTAATTCATATTTCCATTTTGAACTGTGCAAATAACATTTGGAGCTTTCCGGGAATAGATGCCTCAACTGTTACTCGCGAAGCACAACGATCAGTGTTATTGACTATTACAAAATATGTCCGTTGTGTATCGATTTTAAGCCGTAATTTTTTGGCATATCACAGAAGCAAGGTGAATTTTTCCTAGCAAATTGACCCATTTTATACTGTATTCTTCTACTTTGCCAAAGTGGATCACAAATCGAGTGGATAATTGAATTAAAAATGAGTGGATGTTTGAACCAAATAAAGAAATATGAATTCTTTTGCGTACATTTTATTATCAGGAATTATTAATTAGGTGAAAATCGAAATGAATAAAACAGAAAAAAACATGGATATAAGTGAAATATTTATAATAATGGGCTCTTTTATTTAATATAAATCACTTGTACGCATATTTTTTTTGTTGAATTCATTATGATCAGAGCTTTGGATGCCTTATATTTGACACGGAACATCTGGAAATTGAAAAGTTTTCAACTGCGCATTTTTCTGGGATTTTTGTCCAAAGTTGATTCTCTTGAACTACACTAAATTTACAGGATTTTCCTGGGCATTCCGGGAGAGTTAACATGTCTGATAGGTAACTACAAATTGAGTTTGACTTTGGTTTTGGTTGGATGATTTTTCACAGAGTTATTGACCTTGAATTTAGTTTATGATGTGAATCAATTTTCCTGACTTTTTTTGCTCACAGACTGACACATGTAGTTTTCAGCTCATTGAGCTCTGCCAAACAAGACTGAATTGGTTAAAATCCTAATTGTATTATGGGAAAAAAATTGCAGCTTTTAATTTTTAGATTTCAGCATTAGTTTACAGAGGGTTAGGGTACTTCTAAAGTTATGTTAGATTTCTTTTTCTCTGATTATTTGGTTCAGGAAAGAGTTCTGGGGTGACATTTTTCCACATAATCTTGTTTATGATTAATGCTTTAATTCATAGTTTCATTAGGTATGCTGTTGTTCAGAACCTTTGTGTTTGCCAGGCTTGAGATTTTCCTTGTAAATAACAATCTAATTGAATTTGTTAAATTTTGCTTCCGTGAAAGGTATTTTCACACCATCTTGTCATGTGATAACATGTAGATGAAAGAATTTCATGCACCAACAAACACAGATGAGGCATATTGTGAAGGTGCCATTCCAATCCTTGAAGCTGTCAACATATTTTTTCGTCCAATATGAAATTGATTAACACATAATGTGTTGTATTGTTTTCTGGATATTCTCTTTTTTCATTTCTGCCATTTTATTTCCATGCTCCCTTGGAAAGCCTTGACAGTTTGGTGGTGGTTGTCAACTCTGGTTTTGCTTTATTATTTGATCAAAAGAAATTGGCAGCTAAGACCTGAAGTCATATCTCTCAAAACAGAGGAGATGATGAAAAAAATAGCTAGAGGTTTCCGATTGGTTGGGGGGTGTAGGGTTGTGAATTTCAAACTAGGGGGAGGGACTGGGAGGGGGAACCCCCTCCTGGTCCCTCCCCCATTTGGAAATCCACTGTCAAGAAAAATTTTGAAAATGAAGCCATGAAAGGGGGCATAAAATTGATTCTATAGTAACTGAAATGCCAACACATTTATGATAGAATTATCAGGTTATTATTATTTGGTATTATTCTGGGAATTGAATATGTGCTAAACAAATGCTCAAGCTTAGAACTTTTAGCAATTCACATTAAATCAGACCTTATGCAAGAATAATCAGTTTTTGATGTTTTATCATTTTGTAACTGTGAATGATGGAATTAACTCAGGATAATGATTTTATGTAATGCAAATTTCTTGTAGTGCATTTTGAGGATTTTTTTTATTACGATAAGTAAATATACTATAGAAATCTTGTACCAATTGACATCACGCACACTTATGAAGCTCGACATTGCACACTGTAGTTGTAAATAGTAACAGTTGGAATTTTTGCCGATTTGGAATTTTGGAAAGTAAAGGAGACATCAGTATCACCAAAGAAGCTCTAAAATCCAGGTAGATGGAATGTCCATCTACTCGTGACTTGCCCTCCGATTTTCCAACTGAGGAAATTTTGGCCTGGATTGGGGATGTGACCCCCCCCCCCCCCCCCCCCCTGTCGCCACGTCCCTGAATGTTATCCATGTGATACAACCATAAATTTAATATACGAATGTGTTCCTGTGTTTTACATATTATTTGGCAGAGATTTGTTCATTTCATTATAACCCTTTAGCAACTGTATTGGGCATATCTTTACAGCACTTTTAAATAAAATCATCATTCCCATATTATTATACTATTTTTGCCCCCAAAACATAGTTTAAGTGCTTGCTGATATCATTTTAACCTTTTACCCAATGCACAGGGTATCAAAATTATTGTTTTTCCAACAAAACCATATCATGTGACTGCTCATTGAAATGAGCTTAGCAAACTTGAGGGGTCACGTGATATGGTTTTGTTGAATTGTTTGAAAAATAATTTTTTTCAACTACTTAATTTGTAAATTATGCAGGTGAATGTGTCCAATTCATTAGGTAAAAGGTTAATGAGGGGTTGTAAGCTTATTTTCAAGGCATTAACTAAACACTAGTAGTTATTGCCTAAAAATATAACTTACGGTCCCTCATTAAAATGAAATCAACAATCACTGAAGCTATCTTTTCCAGGCAAAAATTGGAATGTTATAAAAGTTGAATGAAGATTTTATCAAAAATAATTTGGCAACTGTCATCTTCTATTCATGTTAGGTAAAGGGTTAATAATTGAACATGAATGTTACAATATGCATGAATTTAAATTTCATGGCAGTATGCATGAATTCGATTTTTAGCTCAACTTTGACGTACTCAAATTTGAGGTTATGTCATGGCCTGTCAACAATTCAATACGGCTTGGGCTAGAGGTCGTATTTATGAACCGACCTTCACGAAACTTCTTGGTTACCTTTGTTATTGCCGTGGAATGAGAACGAGTGTTTTTGGGTATGGTCCGAAATTCAAGTTAGCCACCGGCAGCCATTTTGTACCGAAATTAGTGCAATCAGTTTTTTGTACAGAACTTCTATATGAAGGTTCTGATTTGAATAAATTTTTGAATGAATGTTTTATAACATGGAATAAATCACTTATAATACGGGGGTGGGGGGGGTTGCAAAAAAATGCCAGGATACAAGGTCTGGGTTTTCTGAGTCCCAAAGTGCAGTTTTTGCCGGTGTCATGCAATTTTTTGTCAAATATCATTTTACAGACAAGTAATTACAACCAAAGTGAATTCAAGTACTTAGATTTATAACTTAGAACAGAATAGAGCATTGATAATGTGTTGGGGGCTCCATGTTAGAATTTTTTTCCCATGTTTTACACTTCATTATGGGGTGGGTCCTGTTCTGGGTCTGGCAAAAATTTGCAAAACAAAAAAGTGATTCCCAGCTATTTGGTCATGATTTTCACTCCTTTATATTTCTACTGAGGCAGTCTGCCTCTTATTTTGTAGCTCCTATTATTTGATTCTTCTGTAAGCCTCAGGGTGCCTCATGCCATTGGTCAGTTGGAGGTGGGTTCCAGTGGTTACTGGGGGTCTGATGCTGCATTTCCATTGTGGCTTTATATGCAGAGAGATTGTTTTGGGGCCATCTGTGGCTAGGGATGCCCAAGAGCAGGGTTGGGATATCGGACAAGTTGGTTTGCAGCACCTTTCATGTTTGGGAAAAGTATTTATTTATTTTTTTTTTTTTTGATTTAGGTAATTTGAATATTTTGTTAAACAGATTTTATAAATTGGGGGTGGGTCCCCAATTGTCTTTGAGGAAAAACTGTGCGGGAGGGGTGGGTGTCCAAGACATGACTGGCAAAAATTTGCATTCCGGGGGTGGTGGGTCCCAAAAATTGAAAATGTAAAAATTTCCACCTTGTATCCGTATTTTTTCATTTTTTGCCTGACCCCCCCCCCCCCCCCCCCCCCCCCCCTGTATAATACGGTTTTTTTTCTAGTGCAGAAATTATGCAAATTATATGAACTTCGATTTATTCAGTGCTACTTATACACAGTAAGTACACATGTCAATACAGCTCGGGCTAGAGGCTGTATTTATGAACCGATCTTCACAAAACTTTTCGGGTACCTTTGTTATCACCTTGGGACGAGAACGAGTGCTTTTGGGTGCGGCCCAATATTCAAGATGTCTGCCAGTGGCCATTTTATACCGAAATTAGGTGCAATCAGTTTTTTGTACAGAACTTCTATATGTAGGTTCTGATTTGAATAAATTTTTGTATGAATGTTTAGTAACATGAAATACATCACATATAATACGTTTTTTTTCTCGTGCATAAATTATGCAAATTAGATGAACTTTGATTTATTCAGTGCTACTTATACACAGTTAGTACACATGTCAATACAACTCAGGCTAGAGGCTGTATTTATGAACCGATCTTCATGAAACTTCTTGGGTACCTTTGTTATCACCTTGGGACGAGAACGGGTGTTTTGGGGTGCAGTCCGAAATTTCAAGATCGCTGCCGGCGGCCAGTTAGCCAAACTTTGATTTATTCAGTGCTACTTATACACAGTAAGTGCACATGTCAATATGGCTCTGGCTAGAGGCATCTAACTGTCACCCTCCTTTTACAATACTTTACCTGTACATTTGTTACAGGCTATGGTCAGTATTTATGTACAGACCTTTACAATAATTTACATGAACGTTTGTTATCAGGTCATTACCTAGATGTGTGTGTCGCATACTATACATGTACATGTCTTACACAAGTTGAGCTACAGTGTCATTGACACTTTCATTGAAATGGGTCATAGAAGTCCAATTTATGCAAATTGTTCAAATCTTATTGATGAAAAAAAGGTCTGAAGTTCAAAAATGTGAAGAAATTATAAATTTCTTCCAGAAAGTGTGTTGGTTGGATCTACAGGTCATTTTGGGGGAACATAAGTTTTAACTCCTTGGCCATACCTGTCTCAATGGTGTTATGTGAATGCTTGTCCAGTCATCTGTCTGTCTGTTTGTGAAAAAATTTTGTATGCTCATTTCTTCACTGAGCTCTGTCAAACACGACTGAAATGATTAAAATTCTAATTGTATCATGGAAAAAATTTGCAGCTTGTGATTTTTAGATTTCATCTCTAATGTGCAGAGGGTTAGGGTATTTCCAAAGTTATTAAAGATTTCTTTCCTTTTCTCTGATTATTTGGTTTAGGTGGGGAAGTGTTCTGAGGTAACATTTTTCAACTTCATCTTATGTCTGATTAATGCTTTAATGCACAGTTTCATTATGCATGCTGTTTTTCAGAGCCTTTGTGTTTGCTGGGTTTGAGATTTTCCTTCTTGTAAATAACAATCTAATTGAATTTGTTAATTTTTGCTTCCATGAAAGGTATTTTCACACTGTCTAGACATGCGATAACATTTAGACGAAAGAATTTCATTCACTTACAAACACAGGTGAGGCATATTTTAAGGTGCCATACCAGTCCTTGAAGCTATCAACATGTTTATTCGTCAGATATGAAATTGATTAACACATATTGTGTTGTATTGTTTTCTGGATGTTCTGAAAAAAATTGTTATCCATATGATACAACCAATAAATTCAATATGCAAATGTGTTCCTGTGTTTCACATATCATTAGGCAGAGATTTGTTTTTTTCATTATAACCCTTTACCAATAGTATCAGGCATATCTTTACAGCACTTGTCAATAAAATCGTCATTCAAAGGTTATATTTGCAATTTTTGCTCCCAAAACATAGTTTAAGTGCTTGTTGATCTCATTTTAACCCTTTATCCAATGCAGAGGATATCAAAATTTATTATTTTAATTTTTTATTTTTTTATTTTTTCATAAATTTCAACAAAACCATATCATATGACACCTCATTGGAACCAGTTTAACAAGCTCCTTCCAATGAGGGGTTCATATGATATGGTTTTGCTGAAATTGTTTGAAAAATATTTTATTTTTTTTTGAACTGCTTAATTTGTAAATTACGCGGGTGGATATATCCAGTTTGTTAGGTAAAGGATTAATAATCTATATGTTCAAGGCAATAACTAAATTTGTCAGTTATTGCCTAAAAAGGCATAAAGTAGCCATGACTTTATTTGATGGTAAATTGAAGAGTCTCATATCAAGGAATCATTGATGAGAGGTCTACTGCTATTTCACGAAATCAATGGTATTTGAGCACCTTTCGACCCTTGACATTGACTGTATTTAAATGTTTTCTTTCATGGCTGGGCAAGGCAAAGGAGGAAGGAGTTAAGGTATTCAGTGGCATCTATGTCTCCAGTGGTTCTTCTTGGAAAGAGGAGGATGTGTCTAAGAGATGGATGTTGGTGATGTAGCCTGTTCAGGAGGTGGAGTAGGTTGCAGTTGAGCTACGAGCGTCCTGGTCCTTGCTCTGTCTCTGTTGTCTCCTTGGATCCTTTGTGAGCTGGAAGTTCTTTAAGAAGATACACCTTGATTGTGTTAGAGTACAGTCATGCCTCTGTGTAGAAGTTGATTTATTTATGGATTTCGGCTTGGAATGTATCATCCTCAATCTCTTCCCTGAGGAACGCCTCCACAGGATTTGGGATGATTTTCTCCTGATTGGTTTCCTGGTCTGAAGAAGCAAGAGCTGGAGGGGTGGAAGGTGCATCATCCAAGACTACTTCATGCACTGTAGACAGATCTCCCTCTTCCATCTCCTGTTCAGATGAAGAGTCTGATGGGTTAGAGATTGATCTGTCATCTGTTGACCCGTAATTCTCTGGATCCTCCTCCTGCGAGGGGGGTACTGGGCTGGACAGGGGTGACAGGTGTTGACCCTTTCACACCCTCACTTGTGTCCTTCTCTTCCTTCTCCTTCTCCAGAAATTCTGTCATTCGGAAGGCATCACATCGTCTGGCGCAATGTCCCTTCTTTGTCTTTGGTGGTGGCTGTACTGCTCCCGCAGTCTTCATCCAGCTTGTCCGAGTCACTTGGAGGGTGACCAGTGTGGGAGGAAATCCCCCCACAAAAGGAACTACACCTCTCCGAGGATGCCAATTCTGTTTTTGTCTCAAAATCCACTGTCAAGTGAATTGTTCCTTTGTGCACCTGGATACTCCAGGGGGTAGCAAGGGAAGCCTTCTCTTTGAGCAGTGTCTCTTGTATTACTAATGGAAGCTCCATAGTCCAGTTGTTGTCACCTCGAAGTCCAAGGTACTGCTATTCCTAGGGTTTTTCTTTATTTATAGTACCCATGTTTGCAACTTGAAGGTAAATAATTACTTCTAATGGACATTCAGTGTAATAAAAAACATACTGAACTTCCTGTAGTGTGTTATGGTAAATTATCACCTGAAGAAGACAAAATTAACAGCATCATCTTTGTCTCCGGCATTAATTTCTTTCAGAGTGTGATAATCTCCATAACATACTAAACGTTGGTCAAGATGTTTACAATATGGTGATAAAAGGTATACAACAATAGTTTTTACCCTCAAAGCCTCAGATTCAGTTTTACATTAATTACCTACTGCGCATACATGTTCACAGCAGATAACATAACAGTGTTTCTACATCATTGTTGGCTGTCAGTACAGACAGCCAGCAGTGATGTAAATAAATTGCCAAATTAAATACCAGTTAAATACCAGAAGAGTTATAAAGGGATACTACACTTGGGGAAAATACAAAACAATATAGAAGTGGTGGTTTGTGGATGTGTGGAGACCCAAGGGTTAAATATATGTGAATAGTCTATATTTGAGGTATAACAGTATTAAATATTTTCACATAGGTGACCATTAGAACGTTCAGGTGAAAAAAAAATGATCGCTTCACTTTAATTTTGGCATTCAAATATGTTTGTCAAGAATATTAGCCCTTAGACAACCTTTTATGACCTGACAACAAGGGGTCATGCAACATATAAGAGAGAAAAACTGACAGGAATGGAAGTTCTGGTTATGTGCACATTTTTTTTCAGAGAATTCCCAACAAAAACACACCAATAGTCATTTGTATTTTTTAGTTCCAAAAATTCGTCAAATCACCCTCTTTATTTTGCTGGAATAGGTATCACTGAAGTAAATATTTGAAATGGAATACCCGCCTTGAAATGTTGCTCTCGGAAGTGATGCAATCTCTAAAAATAAACAGCCTTGGGAAAATAAATTGTTTCAATAAACATTTGAAGCATTCTGTTGATATCTTTCATTATTGATGAATATTTTAGATAAAAAAAAGATGATTTGATGACTTTTGGACCTAAAAAATACAATTTACATTTGGTGTGTTTTTGTAGGGAATTCCCTGAAAAACATGTGCACATGACCGGTACTTCCCTTGCTGTCAATTTTTCTCTCTTTTTTATTGCTTGACTCCCTCGTTTTGGGGTCAGAAAAAGTTGTCTGAAGGGCTATACTTGACAAAGATGTTTGAATGCCAAAATTAAAGTGATGCGATAATATTTTTTTTGCCTGAAAGTTATAATGGTCGCCTATGGGTGTTCCGTGATACCAAAAGGAAATATGTTTTTTTTGCTTCCGAACCAGATTCAGTTATTATTATGGAGGATTATTTCACAATTAAATGTTCATTGGGGGACCACGCACCTTAAAGAACTGTTTTATTGTTTTGAAAAGTTGCATTTTTGTCACAGTCAGCAACAAAGGCTATATATTGCCAAAACTAAGGCTGTTAATGCAAGCAAATTTACATCTTGAGCAAGTGTATTCCCCAGGAGCACACTATAACCTCTGGCAGCTGCTAACTAACAGCCTACCTTACCCTATTAACACATTTATTTAAACCATGGTTCCCCTTCATAGTACTAGGGGCAGGGTGATTCCAACATTCAACCCCCCCCCCTCCCAAAACATAATTCAAACACACAGCCAAACAACCTATACTGCACTTCTATTCACTGGTATTTAGAAGTTTTTCTCTTCTATATTATGCTCTTTAAAATGTCAGAAAGCAAGTCCTTCATTGAAAGAGTATTTTGGAACACAAATTTGGGGAGGGGAGGGGGCGGGGCATCTGTGGAAGAATAACATAATAAAATGACAAATGTGAATGAATGGCATTTGTGCACAGCTACCAATATAGTAGTCTGGTACTAGTTCTGTCATAGTTCCCATGATACAGCACAAATTTACAGTGACAGTTGTGAAATATTGCTCTCTCCTTGAACCAAGCCCCCTCCCATACACACTTAACCCTTCTGCTGGTGATAAACATTTGGAAAGACTGCAGAACATATTTTTAGAGGCTGAAGTTAATATCATAACTTTCAGTTTCTTATAATTTACTTTGAGACTGCAGCACTCATGGTCCACTGAGTTATTTTTCTATTTGACTATCTTGTCCTGGTCTTCCACTATATTTTTCACTGTATGTCATTCAGTACTCTAATGTAGACTTCCTAAATATTTGACTGAAATTTTATTTGTCTGTCTGCCTATCTGTCTGTCTCTTCATCAGTTTGTTTCTTTGTTTTTCATTTACCTGTGTCTGCATTTTCAATAATTGGCAGCTGACCCCCCTCCCCCAATACCCCCCCCCCCCCCCCCCCCACACACACACACACACACACACACAAATACATTGAACATCAAAGACCACTATCTTCTTGAAGCAAATTTCAGATTCATCCTCTTTGAAACCATACTTTCTACAATTTCACTCCTTTTGTCAGAATGGGTGTCTGTGGGAATTGAAACAGAAGTTGTGAAAGTGCACTGAAAGGTACTTGCAGCACAAGCATGGCACTATAGAATCAATATCTGATGGTTTTAGGCATTTAACAGTATTATGAGATACCACAGTAGCTGGTACTGGTCTTTCCTTTGGAAAAAAGCACTGTTTTATGTTTTGTCAATGCCATGCCAATGACTCTAGGTGCCTTAACTGAGAAAACTGATGCTTTCTTTCACAAAAATTGCAAAATATCAAACACAAGGTGAAATGTCCTCAGAAGCCAGAATGTGATTTAAAATCTATCACAAATGGGAATTTAATATCACAGGGGGGTTGTTTTGGGTCAATATCTGAATTATGTCATAAATTTTGATGAAAAGGGGCATACCGGAGGGTCCTATTCATGGCTATATTTTACCACATGAGTAGATATAAGAAAATTTTACATCAGCTCTTAGGATAAAATGGCAGAGTCCTTTTATATTGGTGAAATATATAGCTCCAGCCTCAATTTTTGAAACAAAATTTACATTCATATTGTTTCGTGAGGGTTGGGGCACTGTTTTGCTTGAGGTATGGTTAAATGAAACAGATTTTTTCCCCAAATATTGTGTGCTGATGCAGATTTTAGTTTTATTTTGGGAGAAAGTTTTTGAAGAAAGTGTAAATTCTCATCCCTCTCGGCTAATTTATTATGTAACAGGCTAGAAAAATCTTTTGGAGGCAATACCAGTTTTTAAGCTCATTTGACACAGTTTGGGACAATTTTCCTTCAAAGAGCAAATTTCCCATGTTTTTGACTCAGTAGAAGCCAAAAGTTGGATTCTAATGCAGAAATGATTCTTTTATCTCATGCAAATGGTAAAATGTCTCTGGTGGGGTTGGGGATGATTATAGGTATCACTGAACTAAATATTTGAATTGGAATACCCGCCTTGAAATGTTGCACTTGGAAGTGATGCAATCTCTAAAAATAAGCAGCCTTGGGAAAATAAATTGTTTCAATAAACGTTTAAAGCATTCTATTGACATCTTGCATTATTGATGAATATTCCAGATAAAAAAGAGGGTGATTCGATGAAAAAAAAATAATACAATTTACATTTGGTGTGTTTTTGTAGAGAATTCCCTGCAAAATATGTGCATGTGACCAGTACTTCACTTGGGCTAAACTTGACAAAGATATTTGAATGCCAAGATTAAAGTGATGCAATAATTTTTTTTTTGCTTGAATGTTATAATGGTCGCCTATAGGAAAATATTTAGTTCTGTGATACCTGTAACTCTGTCACATAATAATTTTTGTTCGCACTGCTGGGTTTTTCTTTTACTCTACCTATTCATAGTTGGCATGCAGATGTGACTTGATAACAAATTCAAGAGAATAATAGTTTTGAAAATAATTCAGTCCAATAATTTTAATCAAGTTGCTAAGAGTATCAGACAAAATTTGTATTTATTTTTTTACTTCAGTTTGATTTCTTTATAATTCAAATAGAAACCCAGAAATGCTTAAAAAAATAAAATATTCAAGAAAAATGAAGTCAAATATGGAATTAATTAAATTTAGTAATGAATTGTTCTTTGTTTTCAGTGAAGCAGCATGTCTCAAAATTGGTAGAGAAGAGTCTTGGAGAGTCAATTGATCTGGTAATTTCATTATTAGTACATGTAGTATCAAAAGCAAGAATATGTTGAGTATATTTTTCCCAAAAGGCCTTTTGCTAAAAGACTGGATCTGTTTCTCTTCCTTGTAAGCTTGTTTTTATGCATCATCCAGGTTGGTGGATTTTTATCAACCTTTAAGATCATTATTTTGTAACCCAAACTTCGTTGAAATTATTATAATGTCAAACAGGTTCTCCAACGTACTGTATTTAGGTAAATGTTCAAGTTACATTCCATGTACCTTGACAGTTGTCCCTGGCAAATCAAGGCTGCCTATATCAATGGCTTTCTTAAAAACTACTGCAAAGCCATAGGATGTTGACTGTGTAGCAGAAATGTATAAAAACCATCAGGCCCTTAGATGTTAAATGGATTTCAAAATACAAATACAATAACTGGGGTGTAATTAGCTGAGGCTCCATATTGGTCATGAAAGAGACACCAAGTTTCTGATGTCATCCTTGAATATATCATTGCCTTGAATATATCATTGCACTAAAATTGTTACTCTGAAGATTGTGTGCTAGTATTGTAAGAATTATATCTCTCTCGACTTGGAAAGAGCTCATTGGTTGGTGCATTGGACTTCAGATTGAAAGGTTGACGGTTCCATCCTGACCATTGTTGTGTTCTTAGTCAAGACATTTAACTGGTTGAGTGCTAGAAGACACTGTCAGGGCTTGCCACAAAATATTCATATTCAGTTAAATGCATATGATATTTTGTTCATATAAATTTGTTTTATTACAACTTATTGAAGAGTGCCTGTAGGCATACTCCAATAATTTGTAATAAAACAAATTTTGAATAACAAATTCAGACCACTGAAAACAATCTAACCCTCAACCAGTTAATCTTGATTGCCCAAGTGTGAGCATGGCAGAGCTGTGCACTAAAGTGTACAGCACATCAATGATACACTTGCTTTCAACCAATGCTAACCCTGCCTGTGCTAGGTTAGTAAGACAGATAGTCCAACAGTTACTTGCCCCTGCTTTGTTGTTCTCTCTGGGCATTCCAGCTTCCTCAAATCTGTAAAATTGTCTGATATAAAATGACCCTGGCTGTTGAAAGTGTTGTTCAAGCCTCCCCTCCTCTTCCCAATAAACAAATAAATCCTATTATTATATACTTTATAAATAACCACATTTCCATTAGCTGGATCTTATACACGTGACTGGTACTCAAAAAGTCATGTACACCAGTTTTCCATTGAATACAGGGCTGTCATTTTCAGGCGGGCGATCGCCCGGGCCGCAGTCGCCCACCTAAAGTCAAATTTCTGCGGATGGTAAACGTCCGCCTAACCCTGATTTCTATGGACCATTATTAATTCAATCAAAGGCACCTCAAAATAGGCCGCCTCAAATGACAATCTTCGCAGATAGAAAGGGGCACAAAGCCCAATTCCTCATAGTCTGGAGGTAATTCATTAGTGTGAAAGAATAACTGGCAAAAAACTGAAAAAAAAAGAAATAATTCTGTAAAAAACGAACCTCTGCATTCGAAATTAGGAGAGATGTTGGTGAAAACATTGGAGTGAGTAATTAACAAAAGTGATTCAAATGTCACGACTTCCTTCAATAAATGTTAACAAAATCACTAGAAATATGATTTGTGTTGTGTTTCTTTTATTTCACGGGCATTTGAAGCAGGATATATAAAGACGTTTTTGTATATTTGGAAGGATGTCTAATTACCAAAATAAACACAACAATTGTATATTATCTCTGAAAACCATGGTAAGAGCTTAGTGACATCTAAAAAAAAATAAAGAAATGTTGATTTCTGTTAAAATGTAGCCTTTCTTATTAAATTGTGCGTCTTAACAACCCCCCCCCCCCCCCCAAAAAAAAAAAAAAAATCTGTCAGTAAAAGGCAGATCCCACCAGTGATGGGGCCATGTCATGGTCTGAAATCCTTTGGGGGTAGGGGTTGTGGGTGCATTCCTAGTTAAGAGTGGGGAGGAGGTGGATTCTGACAATTAGGGGGGGGGGAGGAGGGGGAGGGGGTCTTGTACTTATATTAAGGAAAGGAAATCAAAAAAATTATTTTCCATTTTGGGGGTGGGAGGAGCCAACAGGTGGAATTGGAGGGGGGGGGGGGGGGGGGGGGGGGGGCTAGGGTGTTGGTGTTACCTAACACAGTATTTTTAATAAATAAATTAATGTTCACATTTTTCAAAAACAAATTTCACATTTTTAAAAAAAAAAACATACTAATATGGATATCATTAGACCCAGCTCTAATTATATCCATATTTGTATTGTTTTATGGTCCCCGCGGGAACCCCGGGAAGTGCGGCAGTGCTTGTTTACTGTGGTAAACAAGCTCTGCTTCACTGGTAAAATAGAACCCAGTCACTAATGCTTGGGGTGCGAGTCCTCTAAAATAGGCAACATGGCATATAAACGATTGACTGACCTTGACTTTATCTCCATGTTGTGGTCATGATTAGCCATTGTGCAGAAGTATGTGACCTTAAACACCAATAAATAAATAAATAAATTGTTTTATGGAGAAACTTCCGAGATATTTTAGGCTGTGGTTAATTTTCTGGCCGTTTTTGGTCACCATGTTAGGTAAAGGGTAAAATACAAGTATTTCTGGTTGATATAAATTGAACTTTTAATTGGCAAATTGAAGATTTTTCTTTTTTTTGAGGGTGGTGTATATAATAAAATGGTGGTGTATATAATAAAACAGTTATGTACTTTCGTGGTGGAAATATGATGTGATATGAATCGAAAAAATTTATATTGACCTCGGCTAAGGCCTCAGTCAATATAAGTTTTTTAGTTCATATCCACAGCGATATGTCTGAAAAATTTGTATTACCATATGGTGTACTTCAAGGCTCTGTACTAGGGCCAATTTTATATCTGGTTTATGTTCTTCCCTTGGGTGACATTATTCGTTGGTACAATCTAAAATGTCATTTCTATGCTGATGATACACAGCTGTATATTCACTTTGGTCCCAACACTGAAAATCATGCTTGCGGTGTTATTGAACAGTGCGCCAAAGAGATAAGGGTATGGATGTCAAGTAATTTTCTCAAGCTTAATGATGAGAAAACGAAGGTAATCGACATCAGAACTTTCAATCAGCTCTATAAATCCTCTTGTTCCAACATTCGCATAGGGGAAGCCGAAATAAACCCCACATCTCAAGTTGGGAATTTGGGCTGTCTCTTTGATAACAGCCTTGCTTTCAACAACCATGTCAACCAAATGTGTCGATCAGCATTCTTCCATCTTCAAAATATTTGCAAAATACGATGCCTTATTGATAAACAATTGTCGGAACAACTTGTTTATGCATTTGTAACCACCAGTCTTGACTAAAGGGTGTTCCCAACTTATCTGTCGGACCTGCTTGAATTTTATCAATCCTCTAGAGCACTTTGATCATCCGGCACACTAAGCTTGAAACAGCCTAGTGGCAAGCTGTGTACTGCTGGTGATAGAGCATTTTCCATATGCGGTCCTAAACTGTGGAATCAACTTCCCTGTGATATTAAACAGTCTAATTCAG
The DNA here is from genome assembly GCA_031216915.1 of Pictodentalium vernedei. Taxonomy (NCBI): domain Eukaryota; kingdom Metazoa; phylum Mollusca; class Scaphopoda; order Dentaliida; family Dentaliidae; genus Pictodentalium; species Pictodentalium vernedei. Next base: position 248,723,923 of record CM062294.1, on the reverse strand, counting down.
TTTCTACTTTCAAATCAAAGATTAAAACTTTTTTATTCCGCCAGGCTTTTATTGATCTTTTATAACTCTCTGTGTTTCTTCTCTTAGATTTGTTTTCTTTTAGTGTGTTTTATGTATATGTCAGCATTATGTACATCCAAAGAGCATTTTTAATGGAATTTTAGGCTAAATAAAGTATTATTATTAAATTATTATTATTATATCACATCATATTAATCACCACAAAAGTCCATAATTGTATATTCACACTCAGAAGCCTGAAGTCCAATCAACACACCTGTGATGTTGTACAGCAGATGCCATGACATTGACAGTTTGGATAATAGGCAGTAGGAAGTGCTGAATAACCTCACCAGTTTTTTCTTGTCAAATATGATTTGATTACAGCAACTGCTTGGCTGTGAGTCTTCAAAATGTTTATTGTACAGTAAGTCCACTCAATTTCCCTGGCTTGTAGAAGTTAGCCCTTTACCCAATGCACATGATATCAAAATTTATTATGCCCCCGACTTAAAAAGTCGAAGGGGGTATCTAGTGGAGACATCCGTCCATCTGTTCATTCATCCATCCATACCAACATTTTCCCCTTGTATTTCAGCCACTGCTACTCCGATTTGAATGATAGTTGGTGTTGTGATAGAGCATCATGGGGAAACGATCCCTGTGTAGTGTGAGTTTTTTCCACACATTTTTTCCAGAGTTATGGCCCTTTTTCACTCTTTTGACTTGGAAAATGTTTTGCAGTCGGGGCATTAGCAGCACTTTGCAATGCAGGCCTTGTTTTAATTATTTTTTCTAAAAATTTTCACCAAATTTCAATAAAATCATTTCATTGAACACCTCATTGGAATGAGCACAATGAGCACATTCCAATGAGTGGTCACATGATATAGTTTTGTTGACATTTTTTTTTCAAAATTGTTTCTAACTGCACAATTTGTATATTACACAGATGGATGCAAAAGATTTGTTAGGTAAAGGGTAAATCTCAAAAAAGAAATATAATGCATTAGATCTTTTTGATGGCGCATGTTCAGTGCCCTGTCAGGCAATATATATTGTATGTAATATCAAGCCAGAAAATAAGCAGACTGTTATCTGCAAAATGAGGTCTCCATAGGGTGAAGTTAGTGATGCTACCCTGCAAAGCAGGGTAGTATCACTGAATTTACCCTCTGTGAACCTCAATTTGAAATAGGGTCTTAAAACTAAACAGAAATAAGTACCCAGAGGATAAATTGGCCCACTGTATGGGATAGCATCATCAAATTCACCCTCCCTCTGGGGACCTCATTCTGCAAATGTCAGACTGCTTATTTTCAGGCCTTTGTAATATAGAGTATTTTGTTGAAGATACCAGTACTCAAGATGAATTTCAACATGATAAGATCTTGGCTGTTGAAAGTGTTGCTAAACCCCAAGAAACAAATAAATAAAATCAAGATGAATGAACAATATCAGTGATCAGAAAGATATGTTTCAAATATGTTTAAATTGTAATTGGTTAGTGTAAGATTTATGTAATTATGGCTGCATATTGCAGCATGTAGCAATCGAATAATCAACAGTCTTTGTTGAATATGTGAAAAAAATTTTTATGTTTTTTAAATTTTTTATTTTTTAGAACTCAGATGAAGCTGTATCTGATCTGTCATCACTCTCTGATGATTCAGAAAATCAGAAGTCTTTCGAAGATCAGCTTGCTCAGGCAGTGGTTGCAAAAGTAAGTACATTGTCTCTACTACAGTAGAACCCTGTTAATTGATTATCCACTTTGCCAGTGAAAATTATTTACTGGAGTATTCAGTTAACAGGGATTTGGTCACTTTCCTGTATAACTCATTTATCTTATATCTTGTTTGACAGAGGTCTTTGAGCTCTGTCAAACTAGATATAATAGATTAAGTGCCTGTATTGGATGTACTGATGCCAAATAGGTCTATAAATTTGGTGAATGTCAATGTAATTTCCTAGCAAGATGTTTTATTCAATTAACAGGAGTTTACTCTATAACCTATGTGTACTTAACAGGTCAAATTTGTTCTGACGGTATGGTAAATGGTTTTGTCTTTTAAAGCTATATTTAGTTAACTCTTTACCAAACGTAACGACCAAAACCGGCCAGCGCTATTCTCAAAAATCGCCTGTTAATTTTAATTATTTTTTTCATTTTTTGTCTCAAAAACATAGGTTATGACCCCTCATTGGAACGAGCTCGTCGAGCTCGTTCCAATGAGGGGTCATAACCTATGTTTTTGAGACAAAAAATGAAAAAAAATAGTTATTCAAGAATTTTTTTTGCAAGTGTCGTCTGCTTTTCATGTTAGGTAAAGGGTTAACAGGGTTATTCGATAAGAGATCTCAAATTGAGTGGGTTCCACTGTATATGTATTGCAGTCATCTTTTTTCTTTAAATGTGTTCGGTAGTTTTCTCTTACATTTGGTTAAATGTAAAAGGAAATTTTTTTCTCAGATTATATATGACTTAGAGAAGAGACTGAAAGCCATTTCAGTTCTAATTTGTAATATTACAGAGTAGTATTGAGTACAGTAAAAGCGAATAAAAATATGATCACAAACAAGTAAAGGAAACTGAGGAGCTCCATCAGTTCATCATTCTCTGTCCATCTTTTCATCTGTCTGGAACTTGTTTATGAGATAACTTGGACAGTTAGTTATCAAATTCCAATAAATTTTCATATGCTGTATCATATTTTTTAGATAAATTTTGCTTGTAAAAGAATTTGTGCGCGACATTCAGTAGTATTTATTAACCTGCTTGAGATGTGAAACACTGAGTTTGGAAAAGTTAAAATGCCACCACTAATTGGTATGAATGAGGAAGGTCCCATACTTTTGTTTCACACCTCGTCTTTTAATTAACCAATCAAAAGAAAATGCTGTAGGGGGTCACAACAGGGTAGCATCCCCTCAGGTAATGAACGCCATTCTTGTATCAATCCAAAAGCTCCTCCTCTCCTCTCAGAATTGGTTGCATCATTTTGCAATTTTTCCATATTATGTTTATTATTCCACTCCATTCCATTCATCAGTACTCAAATTGGTTGTTTATCATATTATAGCACACAGTATGGATTGTATATTGATACATGACTTGAATCCCATGTTTTTACAGAGTTTTGGGGCAGAAATGCCTTTTTATCTCTGTTGTTTAATGTCGGGATTACAGGTGGTGGATACACCCACCTGCCTACTGTAAATAGTCCTTCAATGTACATGTAAATACTTATTCATTCAGTTTTGTTATGCTTCAGCAATTAAATCCTCATTCAAATATCAAGAAATTATCAAATTAAGCAGTTGGATAAGTTCAATAACCAACACTATTCGATGAAAAAAAAAGAGTTATTGTGCTGTATTGTTAAATTTTGCTTGGAATTTTATTGTTTATGCAATAACTTGAACAGTTGTCATCAGATTTCAATAAATTCTGACTTACTGGTTTATATTGCTTTATATTTTGGACTAAAACAACGATTGCTTCTTGTAAATTGAAGGAGTTATTTTTGATTATTCTATTTAATTAGAATATTTAATGTTTATGTGATAACGTGAAAAGCTATTATCAGATTTTAATAATTTTCTTACGCTTACACTGCTTCTTATTAACATTTTCTTGGACAAGTTCAAAAGCTATAGTTATTTGTTGAAAATGGAGAGAGTTAACTAAATTATTTTTGAAAGGTGATTTGTGACATGAGTATTTTTTTTCAAAGATACCATGCTACCAGCATTGGGAGCCCTATTTTAGTAAGATTTTGTTCATAAAAATTATTTTGTAATAATTTATTTGAGAGTTCTATTTGCACTCTCCAATAAATTGTAACAAAACAATCTTGTATAAACATTTTTCTGTTTCTGCTGCTGAGCAAACTAGCTAATGAATGGCACTTTTCAATGGAGCTGTGATAGTGGCTTCTAGCACTCACTTTCATTACATAAAGAGTTAATGGAGAAAGGCTTGTGCATTTATTTATCTAAACAAAACAGCCTAATCATGTTATCCCCTCTGCACATTTATTCAAAATGCCAAAATATCAGAGAATAAATGTGGCATTTAAAGCCCCACAAAGTAGATGTTTCTCAGGCCATTTTTGTGAAATTGCATGTGGGCAAGCATTTTTTTATTTTATTTTCTGTTTTTGTAATTATTTCTTTGCCATCAAAAGTTTAGGCCTCATAATCTACAGAATGGTGTGGTTGGTGGTGTATTTCGTCCCTCAAGTGCAAGAAGGCTTTGCAATTCTAAAGCATTGCAAAGCCTTGCACTCAAGAATCAAATTTATCAATTTTATTAACTTGGGTAAAATATCAGACATAAATCATTTATTTTTTATTTTTTTAAGTTTGCATTGGTTATAAAAAGAGAGCATGTGACAGCCAAAATTACCATGCGAGGGGCCTGAGAAACAGATTTTGAACTTTTTTGGCCTAACCAATTTTGTCTTGTTTCACAAAATTCCTGATTGGATTATGGCAAAAATTCTCATTTTAAACATTTTGATATTTCAGCATCAGTATGCAAGAGGGTTCATGATTGGAATTGGTTTGAAATAGGTTTCTGTACACCTTGTACATTTTTAACTCACCTGACTGAAAGTCAGGGGGAGCTTAAATAATCACCTATCCATCCTTCTGGTGTCTGCCGTCTGTCTGGCATGAACTTTACATTATTGACGTCTCCTCATAAACTACTTAGTCGAATTGAACCAAATTTGATATTTGGAATACAACATCTCCAGGGGTGGTCAGATTCAAGTTTGTTCAAATCGAGTCCCTGGGTTAATATTTGGGCTCCAATTTTAACTTAGTGCAGAATGAGGAAATTTCTTTAAAAATATTCTACTTCAGATCCACCAGTCAGAATTCTTTCATATTTGGTATACCACATATCTGGGGGGTTCAGATTCAAGTTTGGTCCCTGGGTTAATATATTTGGGCTCCTATTGAAGACCAAAGTTTAACTTAGTGCTATATGAGGAATTTTAGGTTATGTTCAAGTTTGTTCAAATCCATTCCTTAGTGTTTTTCCATAAAATTTACCTTTCAAACTGTTACATAACAACCCTTGGAAGTTTGGCAGTGCTTGTCTGGACGAGGAATTTTTTTTTAAATCTTCTTCAGATCCACCAGTCAGAATCCTTTTATGTTTGGATTACAACACCTCCAGGTGGGTCATATTCACTTCTGTTCAAATTGGGACCCTGGGTTAATATTTGGGCTCCATATTTGAGCCCGAATTTTAACTTAGTGCAATATAGTGCAATATGAGGAAATTTCTTTAAAAATCTTCTTCTTGAGATCCACCTGCCAGAATGCTATCTTATTTGGTGTACAACATCTCCAGAGGGGTCAGATTCAAGATTATTCAAATCAGGTCCCTGGGTTGATATTTGGGCTCTCTATTGGAGCCCAAAGTTTTACTTAGTTAAATATGAGAAAGTTTCTTTAAAAATCTTCTTCTTTAGATTTCCCAGTCAGTATCCTTTCATATTTGGTATATAACATCTCTAGAGGGATCAGATTCAAGTTTGTTCAATTTGAAACCCTGGTTTAATTTTTGGTTTCCTATGGGTGGGGGGGGGGGGGGGGGGGGGGTAGGAAGGGGCAGGTTATGTTCATGTTTGTTGAAATCCATTCCTTGGTGTTTTTCTATAAAATTTTCTTTTCAAACTGCAGTGGCATAACAACCTTAGAATTTTGGCAGTGATTGTCTACAGCTGACAGAATTGGAAGCAGTCAGGAAAATCTATGAAAATAGTCATCTGACATGGACACTAGAGTTATAAATAATTTCATGACATCATTACTATGTAGTGTTGATGAACCATGACCTACTGAATGTGACTCAAAATAATTTTTTGAACCACTTTGTCAGATAAGCGATTAAGGCCCCTTGGGGCAATTTGTTGTTTTTCAGTAACTGCATCCATGCAAAAATAACTGTCTGAGCAATTTTTATACTAATTTATACAAGAGGTCATACGTTCATTATGTTTGTCGTACCTTCAAATTGTTGATAATATTTAGAATATATTCGAGAAATAATAAATTTCTTTTTGTTTTATTTCAGGTTATGGAGAATCACCGTCAAGAGTTTTTGAACCAATCAAAAGTTGACATGAATGATGCCCAAGACAAATCAACCCCCAATACTAATCGTACCCTAACACCTGTACCTGTAGACCTTGACATACCAAAGGGACCAATGGCTGAAGAATTTCTGAAACTTAAAATGATTGCCGAGCAGTCCCCAACAAGGTCCAGACCTGTAATATCAAAGTGCATTGAGGAGAAAGTTGAGGCTAAAGAGGACAGAATAAAGCCTGTTAAACTTGACAAAACATTACCTCAAGATGACTTCATTTCAAAATGTTCCACATATGATCACGCACTCTCTCATCATGCACCACTGCCAGACTTTGATGCTTTTGCAGATGATGAATATGGCATGGAATCAGAGGTGGACCCAGATATGTTGAGCATCAATCTTGCTAGTATTCCTGAGGAAAGTGAGAGTGACCTGGTTGACTATAATATGGGTTACAGTTCCAACTGGATTTTTCAAAGACCTGCTTCTCTCTCTGCATATGAGAATTGCAATGAGCGAAGTATTCGCAACAAGGATGATAATGATGCATATTATATGATGATTCCAGAGTCAAATGATGCACCTCTTCCAAGAGTAGGCAACAGGTAATGATCAACTGTCTAGCAGCATAGCCATCAGAGAGACTGGGGGGAGGTACTCTTTACACCCCCCCCCCCTCCACCACTCTTTTTCCTTTTTCTGAAATATGTTAAGCTTAGATACATTTATGCCTGAAATCCCTAACACTTTTTCATGTACTCTCACCCTGATATTTCTTGAGTCATTTTGCTACAGTTACTCCATAACTCTTTAGGGCCTATTTCTAACTTTGGTCAATTTTTACTGTATGAGAACAGGTGCTCCAACTTACTGTGCTTGGTAAACTTGCAAGGTACACTCTAAGTACATTGCCAATTATTTCTAGGCAAGCCTTGGCTGCCTAAATAGGCAGTCAAGCCAGAAAATAAGCAGCCTGTCATCTGCAAAATGAGGTACACAGAGGGTGAATTTAGTGATGCTACCCTGCACAGCAGGGTAGCATCACTAAATTTTCCCTCTGTGAACCTCAATCTGAATAAGAGGCTCAAAAGTAAACAGAAAGAGGTACCCAGAGGACAAATTGGCCCACTGTATGGGACAGCATCATCAAATTCCCCCTCTGGGGACCTCATTCTGCAAATGTCAGACTGTTTTTTTTTCAGGCCTGTAGGCAGTCAAGATTTGCTTAGACACAACTGCAAAGTCACAGAGCATTAAATATTACAGTGTGGCAAAAATGTATGAAAAATATTCAGGCCTTTAAGGGTTAAGCTTTCAAAGAGTTCTCGGGGTTTTCCAATTGGCATGAAAAGTTTGTTCATTTTTAACCTTCAGATCTTCACCAATGTTGAAAGCAAACTCTTCACCCAGCAGCAGGTGAAATGGAGAAGGTCCAGGATATTCTTGAATTGACAATTCATCCAAATGCAACCCTACTTTTTCCTAGGAGAGTTCCTGGGAAAATATTTTCATTAAAATGAATTTTGATGTTAAGAGCTCAGTGAATAAATATTTAGTCTTTTTTTCAGGGAAATCAGTGATCTTCCATATGAAGACAATGATGATGAATTCTCTGAAACTGAAATGTGCTTTGACACTGTTGAGGATGATCATCCAACTGCTCTATCACCTGTCAGTGATACAGATTACACTTCCGAATTGAGAGCATTAGAGAATGCATCATCAGTTATGAAATCTACATTGCCAAAAAGTGATACTGCTAAATCAGTTGATTCTACATCAGTGTCAGATACTGAAATACAGCAGAACATTTTGTCTTCCAATACTATTTCACTACAAAACACAGAGGATGTATCTGTTAAATTGACAGAAGAATGTATTCCATCTGAAAATGATGATCCCAAATTCCGAATCCCCCCAGAAAGTACCAACACACCAGAGGGTGTTCCTGTTACATTTAGTTGCCGTATTTCTGGAACACAACCTACAGGTATGGTATATTATTCCACAATTATTGTGTGTATTCAGTGATACCCGATACAATACAGATATTGAGAATGTGCTACATACACCATGCGTGGAATCTGGCCCACATGTAAAAACGTCATGTTGGAATACATCTGATTGGTTGTTTCTTTAAAAATATCAGCTTTATCTACTGAATTGAAGTCTAATCATGGTATAAATACCGAACACAACTTGGGTAGAGTACTGGGGGGGGGGGGGGGACAGGATTTAATGACCTTTGTTGGAGTTTTTCCTAAGTCATGTGTGAAATGCAGGAAAAACATCACTTCTGGTAATTGATTCCAGCGCCCCCCCCCCCCCCCCCCCCCATACTCCACCCTCCACCATACTCACCACCTGAACCCTCGTTGCATTCAGTATTATTATCTCTGACAGTGAACATTATCATCGTCAATATTTTTAAAATTTTGCTTGTTCATTCATCATTATTATCTTGGGGGCATTATGGGGACACGGTGGCTCAGTGATTGAGGCACTTTCCCATAAATTGTGACAAGGCAAACCCACACAGACTTAATAATTTCACTTGAAAGATAATATGAAACACATCCACAGTTCTATATAAAGTCTTTAAGTTGCGGCACCTGCACCTTAGAATAAAAACCAAATATGGTCTACCAACACTCTTAGCAGATAAAGAACACGAAACAAAAAATGTCAATCTTTTGTATGGTTCAGTTCATCTTCCTTCCATGAGTACATTGTGATGTATCCACCACCTACCCCTTTGATCTTCATTGACCAAGTATATAACTGGTTAGTTGTGTAACTTGTGCCTTCAAAGTACCCTACTCAATGGGCATGTGAAAGCATAATCCCTTAAATTCTGAGTAATTCCTTCCTACCTCTAAGTTTGTGATAAATTTGTTTGAAACTCTCATAATTTGAACTGGGTGATTTTAGATGAGTGAGAAAAGGTTATTCCAGAAAATTTTAATAAAATTTGGAGGAACTTAATGCAGGGTTATCCAGTTTGTGCATCCCTGATGTTTAGTTGTTCTCACTTCTGCAAATGTCATGATTTATCAAATTCGGGGGTGGGGGTGGGTGTGATTTGTTACAGTGCAATGATTCTATTCTTGTTTGAGATTAAGTGACTGTTTTGATGATACAAATGTGATACATCTTTTTTATTGTTTGAGTTACAAGGGTAGGATTACATTTGTGATCAGTATCACAACAAAGTCTAAGGGTTGATAGAGGTAAAAGGTATAAAAAGGGTATATTTTGTTGTTTCAGATGTATTTTGGTATTCTGTTGACAAGGAGGAACTAACTGAACTCAGGGACTCTGAGAAGTATGAGTTAATGATTGACCAGGACAAATATTGTCTGACTATCCATAAGCCTTGTAAATCCGATGCAGGACAGTATATGTGTATGGCGCTGAATGAACATGGACAGTGTTGTCAGTATATGATTTTGAGAATTGAAGGTATGGAAATATTGATAATCATCTTAACCCTTTACCCAACACACACAATATCAAAAAATTGCCATTCGAATAATTGTTTTTTCAAATTTTTTCAAACAATTTCAACAAAATTGTATCATGTGTGACCCCTCATTGGAATGAGCTCGTTCCAATGACGGGTCACTTGATATGGTTTTGTTGACATTTTTTTTCAATTGCACAATTTGTAAATTACGTGGGTGGTTGCAACAGATTCATTAGTTATTAGGTAAAGGGTTAACATAACATTTTATCTTATACAAATAGAAAATAACAATTCCAAAAAGAATTACCGAACAACTAAACATTTTTATTTTTGTCTCAGATACATAGGTTATGACCCCTAATTGGAACAAGAGCAACTGGCTTGTTTGAAGGAGAGGTCATAAGCTCTGTTTTGGAGTCACAAATTAAACAAAATATTAAAAATTTTTATGAACGACCTACAAGAGGGTCACCAGTGCAAGCTAGTTTGCTGGACAGAAATGACTTCATAAGGATTGCAAAATGAGCTGCTCCAAGGCAGCCAATATATGTTTATTAATAAAAAAGAATATAGGATACAAAATTAAAAGCTATAGGATATCTTTGCCCAGCAAAGGTAAGGGCTAAACCTTATGAAATGTTCTTGACAGGTAGTTCGATTGCGAGTTGTAGATGACAATTTTAGGACATCTTATATTAATTTTATGTTCAACCATCTTTTATTTTATTTTCATTTATTTTTCTTCCCCAAAACAAATTGTATTTCCATTCCCACTCGCTAAAAATGGTATTCCACTCCCAGCATTGTATTCCACTCTCTTCGATAACAGACTATTTATTTTTTTCATTGTTTAGACATCGGTTGAGTTGAATCAATTATTAAGGATTGTTTTTGGAAAACAAGGAGAAAATAAAATAAATACAGAAGTTAACTGCTCGGATTTTATCCTCTCGTGGGCCGCATGAATTATTTCACTCTGCTAACGTCTCATGAAATAATCCTCTGCAAGCTTCACTCATGAATAAAAATTGTATTCGAATCCGAGCAGCGAACTATTGTCCATATATTAATTTTGTAAAAATGATCATGATATTTTTAAGGGTTTTTTTTCACATTAACCCTTTACTTAACAAATTTAGAAAAGCTTTACAGAAATTGTTTTTCAAAGTTTAATTTTTTCAATTTTTGCCTCTCCTCCTCAACAGCATAGGTTATGACCTCCTCATTTGAAGAAGCTCACAGACTTCCTGTTGAAATGGTAAAAGTTATATGTTGAATGTAACAAATGGAATTTTTCAGTTATTTAGGACAGAATCCTTTGAGTGTCCTCTCTTAACCATCTTAGCCATATTAAGTGAAGGGATAATAAAAGGAGCCTGCTGTATCTTCACCTTTGTTGATGGGATGCTGCTCTGTTTCTTACTGTTAGTAAGTGGCTAAGTGTGTGTGTCAAATATTAAAGGTTCATAATGGTCACTGAATGAACTTAGAAGATACTCATTTGTTCCAGGCCATTGAAATACGAAAATCTCAAAATTTGGGCTGAGTCAAATCACAAATCAAATATTGTTGATATTGCACTTTCTTAAAACTGTAAATATACTGAGTCAAAAAAGAAAGTATAATAGAAACAAATGTGAAAAAATAGCATAATGGATGAAATATAATAGTTCCTTTGTTGCATGTTTATGGACAAGAAGTCATGCAAAGAGTTTAATGACAAGTTGTTGTCCAACCAACCGTATACAATTTTGCTACGGATTTCAAAATAGCATATGCTACCCGAGAATGTCAAATTGAATGGGTGACCGATGATAATGTCTCCCCTTCCCAGAAGGAAGACATATTGTTTTAGTGCATATTCTTCTTCTTCTTCTTCTTCTTCTTCTTCTTCTCATACAAATTTTGTCCAGGGCATAACTTTTTTGTCTTTTGACCTAGACCTTAGATATTTGGCATGTTGATCTTCAGATCCATCATTCAGAATTCTTTCCTATTTGTAAACACAACATCTCATTGGAGGACAGATTCAAGTTTGTTCAAATTGAGTTCTTGGGGTCATATTTGGGCTCCCCGTAGGAGCCTGAATTTGAACTTAGTGCAATATGAAGACTATTCTTTAAAAAATCTTCTTCAGATCCAACAGCTAGAATTCCTTCATATTTGATATAGAACATCTCTGGGGGGATCAGATTCAAGTTTGTTAAAATTGAGTCGCTGGATTAATATTTGGGTTACCTATGGGAGCCCAAATTTTAACTTGGTGCAATACGAGGAGTATTTTTTTAAAAATCTTCTTCAGATCTATCAGTCAGAATTCTTTCATATTTGGTGTACAACATCTCTAGGGAGGTCAGATTCAAGTTTGTTCAAATCGAGTCCCTGGGGTCATATTTGGGCTCTCTATGGGAGCCCAAATTTTAACTTAGTGCATTATGAGAAATATTCTCAAAAATTCATCTTCGGTTTCACCAATAAAAATCTTTTGATATTATGCAAAAAACAGTTTTACCCATATGAATCCACCACCCCCTCCTATACCCTCTGGGGGTCAATAAGGCAGAAACATTTTTTTTACTCCAAAATGCAATATCCTTAAATAGGCAGATTCAAGTTTGTTCAAATCCATTCTTCGGTGTTCTTCCCTCAAAACTCCAATGGAATAAAACGCCTTGGAAGTTTGGTAGTACTGTCTTCAGCTGGTAAAATTGAACCCAGTCAGCAAGACATATGATAATAATCATCTGACATGGCACCAGAGTTATAAATAATTTCATAACTTCTTTCCTATGAATGTTGATAAGCCTTAGCCATGGCTAGCTAGTTTTGATCCCAAATACTTCTTTGAACTACTTTGTCAGGTGAGCGATTAAAGGCCCCTTGGGGCCTCTTGTTTGTCTTTTGACCTAGACCTTAGATATTTGGCATGTGGATGTATCACCATTAGCCAGTGTGTCGCATCCCATAGTGACCTTCATGTGACCTTTGACCTGAAGGTCAGATTTATGTGCTTTTTAAGGGAAACTTTGTCCGGGGTATAACTTTTTTTGTCTTTTGACCTAGACCTTAGATATTTGGTATGATCCATGAGCTGGTCTGTCGCGTACCATAGTGACCTTTATGTGACCTTGACCTTTGACCTGAAGGTCAGATTTATGTGCTTTTTAAGGGAAACTTTGTCTGGGGCATAACTTTTTTGTCTTTTGACCAAGACCTCAGATATTTGGTATGATTGTCAATATTATTCATGTATATATAATTTGCAGTGCATTATATAGAAAGGAAGGGGAGACATATGTTTTAGTGTGCTAAAACAGTGTCTAGTTTTCTTTGTGTTATGTTGTGCTGGAGAGCCTGGGTTATTGAGAAAAGATGCTAGTTTTTGTCTTTCGACATTTTAAAAAAAGGCCAAGGTTAACCAAAAATCAGAGGTTGCGTGCCATTGGTATGCATGAGACTGGGATACCTCCAGATGAGCTCGCTGCTGAGTTCAGAGTCGCTGTGACCACTATTTACCATCTCATTGGAAGGTATAGAACCACTGGATCTACTGCCGACCAACCGAGAGTTACGACCCATGCACAAGACCGACACATCAGGACGTCTCACGTGCGGGATCGCTTCCTTCCGGTGACGAGGACAGCAGCAATTACACCTGGTAGAACTAACAATAGAATCCGTGCACAAACTGTCTGCAAGAGACTCGCTGAACACGGCATCCGAAGTAGGCATCCATACCACAGACCAGTCTTTACCCAACATCATCGTATCGTCAGAATGGAATGGGTACATCAGTGTATTTGCTGTACTCAGCAGCATTGGAGCACAGTTCTTTTTTGTGATGAATCACGATTTTGTCTACGGCACGCTAATGGTAGGGCAAGAGTGTATCGCATATTGAGCGAACGGTTTTCTGATGCTTGCTTGCGTGTGGGAATCCGACCGTTTCGGCAGAGGTAGTGTAATGGTTTGGGGCAGGAATTTCCTTGCACCATCGAACGCAGCTGATCTTCATCGATAGTAATCTGAATGGACAGCAATATAGGGACGAAATTCTTAATGCTGTTGTCCCGTTGTTCACCGCTAACGTCGGATTGCAGTTATTCCAGAAAGATAATGTCTGATGTCACATGGTGTATATCTTTCGTGACTTTCTTGAGGAGCAGAGCATCGAACTTCTTCCTGGCCCCCACTTTCGCCAGATTTGTCGCCAGTCGAGCATCTTTGGGATCAGTTGGACCGTCGGGTACGGCTTCATGATTTTCAGACGTTGGGTGATTTATGTAATGTTCTAAGACAGGGGTGGAATGCAATACCACAGGGTGACATCCTGAGACTATCAAGTGCATGCGCCGTCTTTTCATTTCACCCCATGTCTGAATTTCGACATCCTGACGTGATGCTGGCAACAGTAAGAACATGAAATTATGCAAATTTGTACAGCTAGACTCAAAATATGAATTTACAATAATTTGTTTGGGATTAAAATCGATAATACAAAAAATTTGCTCCTCAAAGTTTATTATACTTTCTTTTTTGACTTAGTATATTATCAAGTATTGTGTGAAAATCAGTCGAACAAGTGAAAAAAATCGAGAACAGAATCAAAGTACTTTTGGAAGCAGAAGCACCTAAAACTCTTGTGCAGGAAGAAGAGTTCAACAAGAGATCTGGTAGGATTTTGCCAACATCTTGATGATTCGAACATTTTCAAATCGAATTGAATTATTGGGATGAATTTGATTTGAACCAAATTTTCTATCCTGAAAGGGCTTGAAAATCAAACGTTTATGTGGAAAACTCATGAAAAGTCTTTGACATTTATATATACAGTGGAGTCCACTTAATTGGATATCTCTTAACTGAATAACCCTATTAATTGAATATAATCTCCCTCACAGAACCATTTACCATACCTCCAGTACAAATTTGACCTGCTAATTGAGTAAGGTTAATGAGTAAACTCCTGTTAATTGAATAAAAAGTCTTGCAACCTGTCAGAAAATTACCCTGACTATCCCCAGTTTTCCATTGTTTATAGACCTATTTGGCCTCAGTACATCCAAAACAAGCATTTAATCTATTATATCTTGATTGACAGAGCTCATGGAGCTCTGTCAAACAAGTTATAATAGAATAAATGCTAAGTTTATCTATGGAAAACAGGAAAGTGACACAATCCCTGTTAATTGAATACTCCTGTTAATTGATTAATTTTCATTGGCAAAGTGTCTATTCAGTTAACAGGGTTCCGCTGTATTACATTGTTTGCTTGGCCTGTTTTGGTAGAAAAATGTACTTACAACAAGCTGTATTGTAGTAGATGTGTGTTTTCACTTGCATAAAAATGCAGTTGGTTGCTACTGAAATAATACCTGAATCCAACACCTGTCCTAAGGAAGTTCTAACAGTGAGCATCCAAAACATGTGGATCATTGTCAGGTGCATGTACGATGATGATTGTTTATTCAGTTATATTATATCTCACGTGACCTTCTAGGCTCCTGATTGGACGAATGCTGCACCCCTATTTCGTGTAGTTTGCATCCACAGAACTGACCAGGCACTATACCCAGGCACTACATGTTTTCTATTTTTAGCACACTACTATATCAGTTTTCTTTTCATACTGGGCGAATAAAACTAATCAGGCTAACTTTAAATATCGATTCACAGAGGCACACCATCCACAAAACGACCCAGAAAGAAATCATTGTGGAAAAATGTATTGCTTTTCCATTGTTGAAGTCACATTTTCCGAGGCGTTCATTTTATTCCTTGAGAAGATGATCCATATCTCTTTTTGAAGAGAATGATCCATACCTGGGTACAACTTTCATGAGAACGCATCCGGATATGAAAAATCGTTTGTTTCGCTGCTCATGTTATTTCGCTATTTAATTGTATGTTTTGGGCAGTAAATGAATAAATAATGGAATTCATTTGAATCTTTGGAGTTTTGTATCCCGTACTGACCCATTCGGTAATGTATATGTGTGACAAATGTGTGGAAATTAGCAAACTGCATTGTCAAATTTCGAAAATTTTAGCTTTCATTCGTGAGTTGCGCGATTCTAGAATACACAATTCCGTTTGGGGGAAATGTTTTGTTTACCCTTGCTGACTGATTCAAAATTTGTCTTCTGCTCATATCAATAATCCAAGTTAGCATTTCGTACCGAGAATGACAGCTTCAAATTGTGATTTAAACTAAAATCGATTTGAATACATGGTATTTTGTTCTATATAACGCTGGTTGGTAGGGCTGCTACCCTGGTAATAGATTAACAAATTGGACAGATGTTTTTCTTGATGGGTATTCGATATAATATAAGGATTAGTGCATGTCTTGTCGTTGACTACGCCCATATAGTGCCCAGTGAGGTGGTGTAGTTCCCTCTGCTTCGCGTTGGGAACTACACCACCTCACTGGGCACTATATGGGCATAGTCAACTCCAAGCCGTGCACTATTCCTTAAATATACAACATGTTATCTCTCAAGATAAAATAAGGGTTTCTCTTGCAGTTATCTCACATCATTTTTCAATTGGTTCTGTTCTTGGAAGATAGGATTAACTGATAAAGAGTATTAATCTTTGTCCTAGGATTTATAACATTATTTACAAGTGGCAATATTATTTTGTTTACACAGAAAATCGACTGGAATTCAAGGTTCCCGAGTTTTTGAAAAGCCTACAGGATGTTGAAGTAAAAGAGGGCCAGAGTCTCAAGTTAAGATGTAAAGTGAAAGGTTATCCTCCACCACGAGTCATGTGGTATAAAGATGGAAGATTACTGAAAGCCAATCAGCTGTATAAATTAGGTAACGATTCTTCTTCCTTTCTCTTTTGTACTGTACTAGTTTACAGTGTTTTTAGCTGCGACGAGCAGCTCTATATGTGGCAATGTCGGTCTGTCTATTTGTCTGTCACCAACGAGTTTAAAAAACACCATAACTCCTAAAATACTTGATGGAATGACACCATACTTGGTATGCAAGTGTATCTTCATGATGTCTGCACCCTCTCGGTAGTGCATGTCATTCGGATAACTTCTGTCACATTTATGGACTTGTCACCAATAAGTAATTTTGTCACCAACAAGTTTTTTTGTCACCATCAAGTTTTAAAACATCATTGGCATTGCACGAATCGTCGCAGCTTCGGCATTGTGACAGTGCTTCTAGTTCTATTGATATCCATGTTATCCATAAACCCTTTACCTAACGAATCGGCTGTATATGCCCACATAGTGGACAAATTCAGTTGAAAAAAAATTTCAACAAAACGAAATCATGTGGCCCTGGATTGGAACAAGCCTGTTGAGCTTGTTCCAGTGTGCGGTCACATGATATGGCTTTCTTGAAATGTTTTGAAAAATTTGGACATTATTTGCATTGGATAAAGGGTTTTGCCATGGACATTTTTATATATTTTGCTTCAATTTGAGAGTCTACATTATGTGGCTTTGCAGTTATTTGTAGACAAGTCTTGGCTGCCTAGACAAACAGCCAAGACTTGCCTAGAAACAATCTCTAAGGTACTTAGAATCCAATTTCCTTGTGACATCATTTGTGAATGTGGGATACCCATGATAATGAAATCGCCAACCTGTTTCTCTTGAGTTAACTGAGTTAATTGGATTGTCAAATATTCTGATGCTCAGTTATGACTTCATTCTGGATATGTGTTCCCTCTTCAAATATGGGAACAATTGGTATCTACCCAATCCATATTTATAAAAAATAATTGGGTGTTGAAAGGGAAACACTGAGTAATAGTTGCTGTTCAGTTGAGCTGAACCACCTCCAACAGGCCTATTGAAATATTAGTGTCTTCTGTTTTTGGTTTGATGCCTGAGTAAGTAGCTGTTACACGTGTGGTTAGGTTGTCTTCCAATGAATAGAGTGACAAATATTACCCTTATAGAACTTTAATAATTCATCAGTTCCACAGAACACCATTATTATCAATGAAAGCCAACATGTAGCCAGCAGATGTGTTGGAAGACATTTGGCAAAATGTCATAGCATTACTACTGTGGACCAAAATAGCCAAGGCCAGAATAGTTATAAGGCCAAAAAATATGAGTTTTGAGGGATAGGCCTATCTACTGAAGGTATGGAGAACTGGTTGGTGTTTAATAGTTAACCCTTGGGAGCCTGGAGATTTTTTATACATTTTAGCTTTACTTTGACAGTCCACATCCTATGACATTGCAGTTGTTTCTTGGCAAATTCCTGGCTGCCTATGCAGCCAGCCAAGACATGCCCAGAAATAACTGCCATGGCACATTCGGAATTTGAGAAGGTAATTCTAATGAATGGTGTTTACCAGTTAATTGCATTGGAAAAGGTTATTCTAATGAACAGCATGCAATCATTTGGGACCCAATTTACAAATCTCTGTATATAAATATCATCGTACTCATTCACGCCAAGTTTGATTTTTCATGTGCAATTTATTCTCACATCTAGCATCTGTAGGAATAAAGTATACTACATTTGATTGGATACTGGTTTAACAAATATCTCTGTCAATTGCATGTTTTTAGTACCAATCTGTTTAGCACACGTTTAATACGAATATTCTTTTGTTAATTGCATATTTGTAAAAAAATAGAAATCCCTATTGGCTGAATGTAGAAGTATTTTTCACAAATTTGTGGAGAAAATAAATTTTCTTTTGAAGTGAAAATTTGGCATCAACATAGCAAAAATAAGTATTCAGTTTATTAGATCTCATTTGACAGAGCTCTCTGGGGAGAGGAACTCCAAATTTTCCAGCAGACTAATAAAATTTTTCAACAAATTTTTCAGTGATGCAAAGAATCCTGTGCTATCATCACACAAAAAGATATTATATGCTTTATATATTCTGGAATATAACATGGTGAGATAAGTGGCATTCTCATGATAAATAGAGAGTATGTAGTTTTTACTCAAGTACTGAAGATTGTCTCATGAGTGGGGATGATAAATATGTATTTTCACAAACAGCGTGCATAGAAATGCATATTTTCTTGTACCAATAATCTTTGGTATCAATGCAAAAACACTAGTTCTCTTTTTGTTATGCATGCTTAAGAAAATTCAGTAGGCCTAATCTATTGAGCAACCAATTAATCATTCAAAACACATATCTGGCCATAGACTAACCATTCACCTGCTGGGTTTTTAATTGATGCAGCAAATTTCATTTCAGTAATATTTCCCACACATCATTCACAAATGTGTTAAGAGTGTTCTAGAATGAGACTTTTAAAATAGTTTACATGTAGCAAGGCATGAAGACCCCTAGAACACAGCTAATAAGAAAAAGGAAAGATGTCTATTGTAACATCTTACTTTATTATTATTAAGGACTTGCAAATTGTCAATTTTGATTGAATCGAATCAAATTGGTGAAAATGAATCAAACTTCGAATCGAATCACAGTTAATGGATATGTCGTCCAAAGAAAAGTTTTTTTTTCCGAAAATAATACCCCACCCCCCTGCAGCAATAAACATTTTCAAACGAACCTGGCTGATAGTGCTGATACATCACCTTTATCGCATGTTTTCTCGGGAAAAAAACTCATTTTAAATCTGATCGATTACATTCTGGTGGTGAAGCCATTTGTTTTAAATAAAAATGCAGAATTTCTAAAACGAAACGATAATTCAATGCCAAATGGAGTCGATCCACTTGTAAATTAAAGCCTGTTCTACTTCTGTTTATATAATAATCAGGGGTATTCTTTTAGAAAACTGTTGCTTTTGACGATGTATCCAGTAACTGATTGAACAGAACAATACTCAATAATATAAAATAATGTGATCATGTTGTGGAAAAAATCATTTATTGAAGTTGAACAGCTGAATAACTTTTCAAAGTTCGAAACCTAAAATTTTTATAAATGGTCACTGGTCATAATGCACAATAAGTTGAAATGAACAGATGTAGCAGTAGCAATGTTTGTAACGATGTAGCTACAACTGTTGTACTGTTACCGCTAAAAGTCAGTTACATTTCTACTCTGAACTGTCACAAACTTACGGCAAAAGTATATTCGAAAATATTCAAATTTCCGATTTTGAATTGAATCAAATCGAATATTGACTTTCGATCGAATTTTGAATTTTTGCAGGAACCTAATTATTATTTTTCTTCACATTTTATTTTACTTCTTTTTGTCTCTTCGTTGCATTTTCTTCAGTTGGATATTTCTTCAGTTGGACTTCATTCAAATTTATTTGTTCATGGTGAAAGGAAATTATTCTTAATTTGTTGAGGAGTGAAGATTAAAATTATTGAATCTTATCCGGTAGAGTGCTAGACTCCCATATTTGGGCTTTGTTCTGAAGTACAGATAATGCAGCTTAAAGGCTTCAAATTCTGTGGATGTGCTTCATATTATCTTGGATGAGAATTTATTTAGTCTGTGTGGATTTGATTTGTTCAAATTCATAGGAGAGTGCCTATAGGCACTCTCCCATAAATTGTAACAAGACAGAGACATGTGAACAAATTTTGATGCCAAAAAATAATTTAGCACTCTACCAGTTAATTACTATGACCAACCCAACTTACCAGAATATCACCATTAGAGTTCAAACTCCCTAAACTCTTAAGTGCTAATTCCAACTTTGAACACTTTTACTGCAACAGTACAGGTGACTCAACATGTCTCTGGGGAAACAAGAGCAAGTTACAACACATTCCAAGTACTATGTCAGTTGTTTCTTGACTAGTCTTGACCGCTAAACTATGCAGTCAAGATTTGCCTAGAAACAACTGCAAAACCACAGGATGTAGATTGCCAAAGTGTAGTAAAAAATGTATAAACTTCTCCAGTCTCTTGATGGGTAGAGTGCTGGAAGACCATAGTTGGGCTTTATTCTGAAGTACAGGTACCTCTGCGCAAAGGCTTCCTATTCAGTAGATGTGTTTCATAATATCTTTAATGCGATAGCATTCAGTCTGTAAGATTTGCTTTGTTACACTTTATGGGGAAGTGGTCATAGGCACTCTCCCATAAATTGTAACAAGGCAGATTTTGATAGCCAAAAATAATTTAGCACTCTACCAGTTAAGGGTTGAGAAAAAAAAGAGGAACATTCAGTGACTTTACTAATAATTTTCATGCACTTTTCAGGACTTTTATCTCTAACTATTTTAATTATTTCTGATATCTGTATGCACGCACATCCGTTAACATTTTTTCTACATGGGGATGTGCTTCATATTATCTTAGATGAGAAATTATTTAATCTGTATGGATTTGACTTGTTCAAATTTATGGGAGAGTGCCTATAGGCACTCGCCTATAGGCACTCTCCCATAAATTTGAACAAGACAAAGACATGTGAACAAATTCTGATGACGAAAAATAATTCAGCACTCTACCAAAGTTAAGCTGTATGAAGTTCATTATTATTTTTTAGAAAAGTTTGGAAATCGTGATTACCTATTGGTTATTGACAGTGCTACAATGGATGATGATGCAGAGTATTCAGCAATTGTAGAGAACATTGCGGGGTCTATTATTTCATCAGCACAAGTACTTGTTGAACAAGATGGTATGTATTACTGCACAGTTTCAGAGCGCTAGATAAAATATTGTGTAAGGCATATTCACTTTTAAATTTACATGTTTGAAAGTTTCACAAAAGATATTTTTATCTGGTTTAGTGCTAGAAGCCCCATATTTGGGAGACAGATATGTTGAAATTGATTAATTAATCTTTTAAAGTCATAGTGTAATAATACCATAACCATCATTATTATGCCTCAAAGTTAGTTTGTCCAATCAGAACGTTTGAATACCATCTAAGGGTTCTGCCGTATCAGGTAACTCACCTGATATTACTTGATATCAGGTTAGTAGCAGCCATTACTATTTTGATCAAATTGAAGCATTTCCTCTCGCTTTGAATTTTCAAAATTTGAATTGAAACAAAATAAGAGGAATTTAAGTACCACAAATATTTTCAAGGTACCATATTTATTGATTTAAAACATTAAATATTTAAAAAATGGACAGAAAATATTATGTGTAGTCCCAAACATTCTTTGTAGTTTTTATGACTCTATCCTATACCGACCAAACTTCAAAGTCTTTTGATTTTTTATGCTGAAGCGAACATTTCTTTACAGTTTACTCAGCAGATTGAAAGTGATTTTTTGAACATTTAAAAGTGCTTTGTTAACCCTTTTCGGGTGGTAATGACAGTAAATGTGTGTAAGGGTATTTCAGATATGCTTGTAGCGATGAGTTTTATTTTGTAAACAAATCATCCCCTGAGTTCCAATGTGTTCTATGTGCCTACTGGCACAGAGAACACATTGGAACTCCGGGTCAAAATATCACACTACGAACAGCGAAGATTGTTGTCTGACACCATGGATACATACTGGTGCCAGTTACTGTTGATGATCCTGTGTGGTGCTGTCAATTGTAGCTTCTAAAAAATAAACGCCCGGTCGTTCTTTGTTTCTCGTGAAAATTTATTAATACCTTGATTTACATGGACTTTCGACATAATAAATATGTTACATGGTGTGTAACTGGCTGATACATTTCCATACAAGGCTCTGAGAGTTTATATCAGGTTCAGCTTCGCATCACCTGATATGAACTCTCATCACCTTGTATGGACATTTATCTAACAATCATTTAGATTTTGGCCTGAAAACCACGAGAAACGGTTCGTATTGCATAATGTGTTCCGATTCCGTATCATATAGACGACTCATTCTGATTCCATATCATATAGATGACTTGTTTCCGGTAGCGCTACGAGCTATCATAACAGGCGCATGGATACTACATTCTATGCGTGTTTCAGTGATCGACTGAACATTATGTCCCAAAAATGTATAAAAATAATTTAACCCTTTTCCTAACATGATAAACAGACGACACTTGCAAAAAAATTCTTGAAGAACTATTTTTTTTTCATTTTTTGTCTCAAAAACATAGTTTATGACCACTCATTGGAACGAGCTCGTTCCAATGAGTGGTCATAACCTATGTTTTTGAGACAAAAAATGAAAAAAATAATGAAAATTAACTGGCGATATTTGAGAATAGTGTTGGCAGGTTTTGACCATTACGTTGAGTAAAAGGGTTAAGATTTAATCTGTTTATGTGACAGAATTGTTAGATAAATGAATTATCACGATAATGTGCATGTCCTGTGATTTGCATCAGATTCTTGGTGGTGTCCAAAAATGGGATCACAACTTGCCGTCAAAGCCGGCTCGTTGAGATCCCATTCTGGACACCACCTCGAATCTGATACAAACCACAGGACATGCACATTATCATGATAATCTGTATGTATCAGCCAGCTACATGCCATGTAACTTATAATACTCATCTATTATGGATTTCCGAGATTTCAAAACTTTGGCTTGAACAATGGAAATGAAATACTGAGGTGGCTTAAAGTTAATCCACAGGCAAGTAAAATGTTACAAAAGTATCAATTGGACAGTTGTGCCTCTTAACCTACTGACCATTTAAAAAAACAAATTTCATCAAATCCAATCATGGTTGTTGTGTAGTGTTCATGACTGGATTTAAGAAAATTCATTAAAATCTAACTCAAGAAATAATTGGTTATTAAAAATATTGATTCAATTTGCAGAGGAAAATTTGGTTAAAATTGTGAGAATTTTACTTAATTTAGTGGCAAGAGATTGACTGTCTTAGGCATGTGTATCTGTCAGAAATATGTAAAGAGTTAAATGAATACAAAACAGATAATATTTTGACCAAACTGCATGTTTTTTTCTGACTTTAATTGCATTGTAGTTATCTCCCTTGATTTGTTATTATTATAAACAGCTTATCACAGAGACAAAACCTCTTGATAAATATGTTTTCAAGTCTTTTAACCCTCTGCTCACTGTTGTTGAAATATCAAAATTTAAAGCTGCTAGTTTTTCCCATAATACCAGAATGCAACTAGGAATTTAAGCAATTCGGTCTTGTTTCCCAGAGCTCATTGAGATCTGTCAAACAAGATGGAATTGGTTAAATTACTAGTTGTTTTGTGGGAGAAGTGGGACATTTGAAAAATTGGATACCAGTGTGCAGAGAGTTATGTTACATTGAACATCGTTGCTCGCCACTGCACAGTGGTTCTCTCCAGGTACTCTGTCTTCCTCCACCTGTAAAAGTATCTGGCATGTGGTATCCCTGGCCATTGAAAGTGTCATTAAACCCAAATAAAAAATAGTCGGTTGATACCAACTTAAAAATGTAGTTTATCTTGTATTAAGTGTATGACTGACAATTTTATTCCCTGTGCAAACATTTGTTTAACCTTTATCTAAGAAAAAGGGTGTGCGGTGGTTCAGTGATTACTGCATTGGACTTCAAACCGAAATGTCCACAGTATGATCCCTGCCATGGGAAGCTGCGTTGTGTCCCTGGGCAAGGCATTTAATCCCAATTTCCCATGTAGGGGCATGGTGGTGCTGTGTACTAAAGTGTACTGCACATCGATGGTTCACTTGTCTTCAGCCAATGCTAACCCTGCATGTGTGGAGTTAGTACGTTGGGCAGTCTGACAGTTGCTCGTCACTGCTCATTGGTTCTCACTGGGTACTCCCACTTCCTTCACCCTTAAAACTGCCCGACATGAGGTGACTGGCTGTCAAAAGTGTCATTAAACCCCATTAAAAAAGATTTTCTAACAAAACCGTTAATAAATACTAAAACATCACAGATTTTGTTATTTTTACATTTTTTTTCTTCCATGTGACCCCCACATTGGAATAAGCTCAGCCAGCATTTTGCAAAAGCGAACTCTGGCTATGCTTATAAATAATAAATAAATTTTTAAGTTACTTATGAAAGTATAATGAATGTATGGAATTCTGCAGTTCTCAAGAGTTATACTTGGATGAACTATAAAATTTTTGAATCAGTTAACCCTCTACCAAAGAAGCACCTGCATCCACCCATGTAATAGACAAATTCAGCAGTTGAAAAAAAATTTGTTTTTTTTAAATTTCAAGAAAACCATATCATGTGGCACCCTCACTGGAAAGAGCTGGTTGAGCTCATCCAACAGGGGATCTCATGATATTTTTTTAAAAATTTGAAAAAATAATATTTAAAATAATGAATTTTGATATTATATGCATTGGGTAAAGGGTTAACAGGAGTTAACTATGTAACCTGTATGCATTTAACTGTTCATATTTGTACTGAAGGCATGGTAAATGGTTTGATGTTTGTAAATATTATATGCAGTTAACAAGGTTATTCAATTTGGAGATATCTATTTGAGAACATTCCACTGTATTAGCACATAACATCAGACCTTAAATCACTGCCTTTTTTGGTGTTATAAAAAAGAAATTGGTTTTCTTGACCTATTATGATTAAGTCACTCATCATCAATCCATGTTGAATATATCTATTTTTAGAACCTTTGCAAAAGTCTTCTTTAGCAGAAACTAGTCAGTCACCAGACATCCAGCCTTTACCTTCTGTAGACAGGAAAGCTGAAAATCATTTAATCAACCTAAATAAAAAAATGAATTCTACACGAGATGGAATGGTGAATGAGGCGGAGAACATGATTGCAACTGCTGACAGGGTAAGTTTCTTGTTACTTAGAACTGTGCTTACAAATAACTACCTGCACTCAAACTGAATTTAACAGCGACAGTTACAAACCTGTATGGGGACTAAAGTAGCCCTCAACATCTGCCAACAAAGGGTGATCTAGAAATGAAATTGCTTCAAACTGCACCCTCACAACCACACACCTGTCATAGATTCATAGATGATATCTTCATTATATATCACTCCATATCATTCAACACCTACACAGAGAACCAGAATCCAAAAACACTACAGCTATTAGACAGCATCATAAAAAATGTGGGATATGCACTTTAAGTACATTCCAGGCAGGACTTGCAACCCTGATTTGTAATTTGAATTTGGAATAGGATTAGGATAATTGAAGGAGCACTTTTTCCAAATCTTTTGCTCCCCTTATTCCATTACCAGTACCACCTTGTCCATTATCAACCCTGTTGTTCCCTAAAGTATTTGGAAAATAACACACTTTAGGCCTAAAAAAATTAAAAATCTCTTTCTCAGGCCCTCCCACATGACTATTTTGGCTGCAGCAACCTCTCTTTTCATAACCAATGCAAACTTAAAAAAAAATGAAAATTAAATGGTTTATGTCTGGTATTTTGCCTAAATTAATAAAGTAATAAATTTGTCCCTTGAGTGCAACAAGGCTTTGCAATGCTTCAACCATATTTGGGCTCACTGCGGGAGCCCGAATTATAACTTAGTTCAAAATGAGGAATATTCTTTAAAAAATCTTCTTCTTCAGATCCAGCAGTCGGAATGTTTTGATATTTGGTATGCAGCATCCTTAGGGGGATGAGATTCAAGTTTGTTCAAGCCATGTCCCTAGGTTCTTATTTGGGCTCACTGTGGGAGCTTGAATTGTAACTTAGTTCAAAATGAGGAATTTTCTTTAAAAATCTTCTTCTTCAGATCCAGCAGTCGGAATGTTTTGATATTTGGTATGCAGCATCCTTAGGGGGTTGAGATTCAAGTTTGTTGAAGCCAAGTCCATGTGGGAGCCCAAATTATAACTTGGTTCAATATGAGGAATTTTTCTTTAAAAATCTTCTTCAGATTCAGCAGTTGGAATGTTTTGATATTTGGCATGCAGCATCCTTAGGGGGTGTGATTCAAGTTTGTGGAAGCCAAGTCCCTGCGTTCATATTTGGGCTCACTGTGGGAGCCCAAATTATAACTTGGTTCAAAATGAGGAATTTTCTTTAAAAATCTTCTTCTTCAGATCCAGCAGTCAGAATGTTTTGATATTTGGTATACAGCATCCCACTGGAGGTGAGATTCAAGTTTGTTCAATCCAAGTCCCTGGGTTCATATTTGGGCCCCTCGTGGAATTTTTTTTTAAAAATCTTCTTCTTCAGATTCGGCAGTCGGAATTTTTTGATATTTGGTATGCAGCATCCTTAGGGGGTGTGATTCAAGTTTGTGCAAGCCAAGTCCCTGGGTTCATATTTGGGCTCACTGTGGGAGCCCGAATTATAACTTAGTTCAAAATGAGGAATTTTCTTTAAAAAATCTTCTTCTTCAGATCCTGCAGTCAGAATGTTTTGATATTTGGTATGCAGCATTCTTAGGGGGTAGGATTCAAGTTTGTTCAAGCCAAGTCCATGGGTTGATATTTGGGCTCCCTGTGGGAGCCCGAATTATAACTTGGTTCAATATGAGGAATATTCTTCAAAAATTTTCTTCTTCACATCCACCAGTCAGAATCTTTTGATATTTGATATACAGCATCCCACTGGAGGTGAGATTCAAGTTTGTTCAAGCCAAGTCCCTGGGTTCATATTTGGGCTTCCTGTGGGAGCCCAAATTATTACTTAGTTCAATATGAGGAATATTCTTTAAAAAACTTTTTTTTTAAATCCACTGGTCAGAATCTTTGGATATTTGGTATAAGCTTTTCTTAGGAGGGGTAGATGCAACTTGTTGAAATCAATTCACTGGGTTGATATTTATGTTACCATGTCAGGTGAGCACCCTCACGCCCCCTGGGGCCTCTTGTTATAATTTATGGTAGAGTACCTGAAGGCACTCTCTCATTAATTGTAAAAAGGTAAATCCATAAATACTAAATAATTTCAATTCAAAGATATTATAAAGCACATCCAATATAAAGCCTTTAAATTGTGGTACCTGTACTTCAGAGTAGAGCCCAATTATGGGCTTCCAGCACTCTACCAGTTAAAGGTTACTTCAAATTAAGTCACTACAAAGATTCCAATAATTTATTACATGCCTCTTCTATGTAATCCCCATCTACAGCAACACTAAACCATGCAGAAAATGAAAATCTGTTCCGCACATATGTGCGGAATGGAATTTGTTGAAGAATAATTTTTAAATAGAAATGAAATTTCTCTGGAATTTTCTACAAATCGTGCAATGCAATTACAATTTGAATCGCTAACGATAGCTGAAAATCGAGTTAGTAACGTGGGTTCCCCTCGCAAGTTTGGTTGGCGATAAAATGTGTTGTTTTTGTTGATAGTTGTCAAATGAATTGCTGAGTGTCCTTCTGATAATGGTTTTTATAGACGTGAAGGCATGTAATAAACACAGAATGACATGCATATGTGAATGGGTTAATTGATATGGCATGTGTGCCATCGCGGAGGGATAAAACTTGAGGTCTGCGGCCTCTCGTTCTATCCTTCCACGCTGGCACTCGTTCCAGATCGATTAACCATTTAACACACGCGTGTCATTCTGTGTATTTATTCTCTCCTGAGAGAGTACTTTTGTGTTTTCCATAGCTACTCCAACAGAAAATGTAAAGTGTGAAAAAGTAAACACAAAAAGTAGAAACAATATTTCAGTAAAATCCTTGCTCTCTCATTGGATGAGAGCTCACTTAGTTTTTTCTATGTTGTCACGACATGAAATACTGGAAAAGATGACAACAATGGGAGGAGATTCAAAGCGCATACAGCCTATAAAATATTTTTTGAGGCCAGTGATCATTCTACAGTGCAGCCCACTTAATTGGATATCTCTTAACTGAATAACCCTGTTAATTGAATATAATTTCCCAGCACAAAACCATTTACCACACCTCTAGTACAAATTTGATCTGTTAATTGAATATAGGTTATAGAGTAAACTCCTGTTAATTGAATAAAAAATCTTGTAACCTGTCAAGAAATTACTCTGACTCTCCCCACTTTTCCTTTGTTTATAGACCTATTTGGCCTCAGTACATCCAATACAGGCATTCAATCTATTATATCTTGTTTGATAGAGCTCATGGAGCTCCTAAAAACAAGATATAATAGAATAAATGCTAGGTGTATCTGCAGAATACAAGAAAGTGACACAATCCTGTTAATTGAATACTCCTGTTAGCTGAATAATTTTCATTGGCAAAGTGGCTATTCAATTAACAGGGTTCCACTGTATTAATGTACACTCCCAATCCACTTATAAGTTCATAACTTGAACTGAGATGGAGTAACCTTGACCACTATCTAAGTAACTGATTTTTTGTTGTCCACTGGTGTTGTGGGGTGCATGAGAGGTTTATTTACTGAATTTGTTATCGTTAAAGTTGCCTTGTTCATTCAAGGTGCTTTGTTCATTTCACAATGTGAAGTTTGGGCTATTAGTAGGGTCTTATTGGAACATATACATTATTGTGACAAATTGACACTTGGAGACGCTTCATGTCTCTGCTGAATATCAGCTCTGAGCTGCAAACCTCAGACCATGTTACCATCAGCTCATCACAATAATAATATCTTCAACATACAGTGAAGAATACTGATAATGTCAAAGTTTGGAAGCTAAAGTTTTGGACATTTTAAAATGAAAAAATAACAAATGAATAGTCTAAATAGTCTGAAATATCAGATTTAAATGTTCAACATCAAAACTCTATGTGAATGTCGTCTGTTTCCAAGGAAGGAATTCATATTCTAACAGGATCTGGTACCAACTCCCAGTTCTGTGCCGACTTGTTTGTCTTCACAATCCTTGAATAACCCACATGGCCTGTAAATCTCCATGGTATGAAACTTTTTGAAATAATTTCCAAAACTATACATATAGAGTAAAATGCAATGTGAGCATCCATTTTCATGCATTGCTACTTTGTTTGCTGAGAATATTGTAGGGAGTTTTGTGGAATTATAAAAGTATGAAAAATTCTGAAGTCATCTTTGTGAAAGTTTGCCAAGTTGTGTAAAAGCAGATGAGGAGGACATACCAAGTAGTGAGATGTTGAATTGAAATCATTATTGTTGTTAAGTATAGGTTGAGTGGAATTTAAGATTGATTAAAAATATATTTTAAGTAACAGTGTGGGCATCATTACTTTTGCAAAATTTGAGGTTAATATAACTTATTTTAGCTGTATTCAGTGGCATTAACCCTTTACCTAACGTAACGGCCAAAACCGGCCAGCGCTATTCTCAAAAATTGCCAATTAATTTTCATTATTTTTTTCATTTTTTGTCTCAAAAACATAGGTTATGACCCCTCGTTGGAACGAGCTCGTCGAGCTCGTTCCAACGAGGGGTCATAACCTATGTTTTTGAGACAAAAAATGAAAAAAATTAGTTATTCAAGAATTTTTTTTGCAAGTGTCGTCTGCTTTTCATGTTAGGTAAAGGGTTAATCCCCCTGATGTGAAAGTTCCATTTAAACTTGTAGTAAAAAAAAAGTTTCAGTCCTTTCATTATTGGCAGCCTGGATTTAGCTAGAAACTTATGTGTAGATAACTAGACCTGCAGTTGATTCTAGTTTTGCTAGTTCATTTTTGTGCTCAAAAAATATAAAATATGTCTAATAGGGCCCTGCAAGTTTCATATTTCTGGTCAAATCAAATCCTAAATTGAATTAGGCAGAGATTTCCAAATTGAATCAGTTCTCACCACCACTAAATTTATAGATATTTCACTTTATACGACCATAAATATTGCCAGTCTCCACTTATGTTTTGTATTTAACTGGTTGAGGGCTAGATTATTTTTGGTGGTATGAATTTGTTGTTTGGAATTTGTTTTATTGAGAGGCACTCTCCAATAATTTGTAATAAAATATATTTATATAAGCAAAATATTCTTTGTATTTGACTGAGTATGACACATGAGGAAGGAAAATGTTGGCTTTTGCCAGTATTTTTTTTTTTTTTTTTAACCCTTTATCCAATGAATCGGCCACATCTGCCTGTGTAATATGCAAATTCAGCAGCTGAAAAAAAGTATTATTTTTCAAAAAATTCAACAAAACCATATGTAACCCCTCTTTGGAACGAGCTTGTTTAGCTCGTTCCAATGAGGGGGTCACATGATATGGTTTTGTTGAAATTTTTTGAAAATTTTTTAAAAATGATATTTAAAATAATAAATTTTGATATCGTCTGCCTTGGGTAAAGGGTTAAAGCCCTGCTAGTGGTTTCTAACACTCAACCAGTTCATGGCGATTCGTCTGTTTTGTCATGTTAATCAAAAAGTGGAATATTTCTACAAATGCAATCAAAGTAGTTTTGGCAGTAGAATCTCTTTAACCATTTACCCAATGAATCGGCCACATCTGCCCATGTAATATGCAAATTCAGCAGCTGAAAATATACTATTTTTGAAAAAATTTCAACAAAACCATATCCTGTGACCCCTCTGAAATAATATGATTTTGTTGAAATTTTTTTTTTAATTTTAAAAAATGAAATTCAAAATAATAAATTTTGATATCGTTTGCATTGGGTAAAGGATTAAACTCTTCTGCCATCTGGTCTCGTCTTGGTGACCTGATGATAGAAAAAGAGTTCAAGAGGAGAGAAGCTCAAGATGAGACACATGGTAAGATTTTGAGAATATCTGAACTGTTCAAATTTCCAAATTCTTGTGAATCAAATCCAATCAAATCATTGGAATGAGTTTGAATCGAATCATATTTCCAAACCTTCACAGGACCTTGTCCAAATTGAAACTAGTTGTTAGTTCTAACAATAAATTGTTTCTAACCATTGAAAAGTCAAAGGCATTTTTTGAATTGCAATTTTGCACTAATTGGTTTGTCATTTTACTACCCACAAAACTTTTTTAATACTAACTTTACTAACATGCTTCAATTTGAGGGCAGTTACTAAACATAAATAATTTATATTACTAACTTGACTAACATTTCTTTCAGTTATGCAATCTTCACAAACATTTAGATGTAGTGGATAATAAGTTGAATGGCTTGGAAGGCACTACTGAATCGGATATTACTAACAATAATGCTTCATTAGATTTTCATATAGAGGCAGTTGAGAATTACAGAGCTATGGTAAGCAAGGTTGAGTGTTATACTAAAATACAAGACAATATTCTGATTATTTTAAACTCTCAAGGGGCTATAAATGAGTTTGCTATATTTGAGGACCTGGCACTTCAACATGCATTCATAAAGAAGTCTTCGATATTAACATAAAAATACTGAGGCAATGGTTCATGTCAAAGTCTTGGCTGCTCATATAGCCAGCCAAGACTTGACTAGAAATCACTGCTGTGCTCCCATGACATGATGGTTGTGGTGTTGTGGAAATTCTAAAAAATTGTCCAACCAAAGGTAACATCTGTATCTAGGCGGTTACAAAAAAGTGTTCCAGTGCACTAAATACTCTCACCAGATCGCATTCAACAGATAAACTATACATAATCAGTCTGCAATAGTTGTAACTCAATTCCACTGGTACTTATGATTCTACAAGTGATTAGTTCCAGTAATTTTGAAACTGAATTGTTCTCATTTTTACATTCAAGATTTGTTTCCATCCACTAACTTTTTTGAAGAAATCAGGAAATATAACCTTTTTAATTTTTGATTGTGAATAAATTCATAGTTCATAATTTTTCATAAACAAATGTTTAAAAGACATCCGTAAATGAAACTGTATATTAAAGCCAGTTTATTTGGAAATTGAGTATTTTTCAAGAAGTCATATCCCTTTTTATTTATAATTTACAAGGGGGTCACGACTGATCATTTTTTTCAGAGGCACAAGTGCATGAAAGCATACTCTATTTTGCAAGAAGAAATTTCCACTACTTTAAAATTCCAGTTCTCTGACTAAGAAGACTGTGTTGAAATTAAGATGTTCTGATGCATTGTGTCCAAGCCTGAATATAAGCAGACTGTCCTCTCCAAAATGAGGTCCCCAGATGGGGAATTTGGTGATGCTGCCCTGCACAGCAGGGTAGCATCACAAAATTTACCCTCTGTGAACCTCAGTCTGAATCAAGGTCTCAAGCTAAAACAGAAAGGTGTACCTAGAGGATAAATTGACCCACTGTATGGGATAGCATCAGCATATTCACCCTCTGGGGACCTCATTTTGCAAATGACAGGTTGCTTATATTCAGGCTTGATTGTGTCACTTTGACATATGTCTAGTCTTTGTGTTTACTTTAACCTTCATGTGAATCTTACACCATGAATGTCAATAGTATGCTAACTGAACTAGAGCTGAAAAACTCAGGTTTAAAAGCTGTATACAAACAGATGTTCCTCTCATGATGATAAAACACTACATCCAGACTGATCATAAAATGTTCTGCAGAACAGAAATTGAATTCTGTACCAGTTGGTTCAACATAGCTGAGGTGGATTATAGTTATACTAAGTTTTTATTACATGCACTTTGTTTGTTTACAGTATGTTGAGAGTGGGCTACAACTAAAACACTCATGGAGTGGTGCTTTTGTCCAGGCAAAAACTTATATTTTGTGGAAAAAATCAGAAGCACAGGCAAGGTTTCAGCCAATGGACTTTAGGGCTGAATCACGAGTCACATTGTTTAAAACTTACCTAGTTTGGGATTTGTGTTGTGAGTTACTTTCCAGGTGGAAATTCGCTTCCACAGGTGTTTTAGTGGTAATCTATTCTCAACTACATCTGGAAATATGAAGACTGTCATATGCAGAATGAGGTCCCCAAAGGGTGAATTTGGTTATGCTACCCTGCACAGCAGGGTAGCATTACTAAATTTACCCGCTGTGAATCTCAATCTAAATAGAAAGAGGTACCCAGAGGATAAATGGTGGAATTCTAGCCCACAGTATGGGATAGCATCAGCAAATTCACCCTCTGTGGACCTCAATCTGCAGATGACAGATTGCTTATTTCCAGGCTTGCTCTTGACGAACTGTTATTCAGGATATAACTATTGGGAATAACACTTTGTGAACTACATTTTATAAAGGTGTTTGAACCAGATCAGGAAACCTCAGTGACTTTTTGGACCAGTACTGCACTTGGGTAACTGTTATTTAAATATTAAAAACCTCAGGGTGTGGAATTCTGTTTTGAAACCCCAAGTTGAACATAATAAATTGAGCTGACCCAATGCTGAATTAACCCTTTGCATTCTGATGTCGAAACTTCAAAATTTCAACCTGCAAATATTTTCCAAAATGCAACTAGGAATTTAACCAATTCTATCTTGTTGAACACGGTGCATTGAGCATTGTCAATCAAGATCAGGTGTTTCAATTCCTACTTGCGTCATAGGCAAAATCTACTGCTTAAAATCTAGGTATTTTATGCACCACAAAGTAGATCTTAGTGATCTCAGGACATTTTTTGTAAAGTTGCGTGTGGGCAGGTGTTTTTTATGTCTCCCCTTCCCAGAAGGGAGACATATTGTTTTAGTGCATATTCTTCTTCTTCTTCTTCTTCTTCTCATACATACTTTGTCCGGGGCATAACTTTTTTGTCTTTTGACCTAGACCTTAGATATTTGGCATGTGGATGTATCACCATGAGCCGGTGTGTCGTGTACCATAGTGACCTTCATGTGACCTTGACCTTTGATCTAAAGGTCAGATTTATGTGCTTTTTAAGGGAAACTTTGTCTGGGGCATAACTTTTTTGTCTTTTGACCTAGACCTTATATATTTGGCATGTGGATGTATCACCATGAGCCGGTGTGTCACATACCATAGTGACCTTCATGTGACCTTGACCTTTAACCTGAAGGTAAGATTTATGTGCTTTTTTAAGGGAAACTTCCTCCGGACCAGAACTTTTTTGTCTTTTGACCTAGTTTCTCTTTTGAGCTAGACCTTAGATATTTGGTATGATTGTCAATATTAGTCATGTATATATAATTTGCAGTGCATTAAATAGAAAGGAAGGGGAGACATATGTTTTAGTGTGCTAAAACAGTTTCTAGTTTATTTTGTATTTTATTTTTGTAATTATTTTTTTGTCATCAAAAGTTCATGTTCTTGGTTTGTTTTATGTTTTAGTCCTCATAATCTACAGAATAGCATGGGTGGTGGTGTATTTCGTCCCTGAAGTGCAAGAAGCCTTGTTGCACTCAAGAGACACATTTATCAGTTTTATTAACTTGGGTAAAATATCATACATAAACCATTTAATTTTTTTTTTTTAAAGTTTGCATTGTTGTAGAAAGAGAGTATGTGGCAGCCAAAATGACCATGCAGGAGGGCCTGAGAATCAGATTTTAGGCCTAACCCCTCATTGTAATGATCTTGTTAGTGTCATAAGCCATGCTTTGAAGGCAAAAAAATGAAAGCATAGGTTTTCGGGGAAAAAATATAGCATCATCTGTTAGTAATGTTAGGTAAAGGTAATTTTTTGTGCATCACTTGCCAAGGCATCAGTTACCTTATTTTGAAATACTGTTGTTCATGAGAATTATTTTCTTACAATTAATTGGATAGTGCCAACAAATACTTTGCCAGATTGTAAGAAAACTATTTATACCCCAGCAAACTACATAAAAATGATCAACATAACAAGGAGCAGTGCAAGACATAATTTTTTTCCGGATCGGATTCAAGATGGTCAACTGGTGGCCATATTGGATTTTGCGAAATAAATGTGGAGCAAACTATTTCTACAGTTTTTGCTGCATTGTCATGATACTCAATATAAATGATCGACATGATGAGGAGCAGTGCGTGACATAATTTTTTTCCTGATGAGATTCAAGATGGTCAACTGGTGGCCATATTGGATTTTGCAAAATACTTGTGGAGCGAACTACTTCTACAGTTTTTGCTGCATATTCATGAAACTTAATATAAATGATCGACATGATGAGGAGTAGTGCGTGATATAATTTTTTTCCCGATCGGATTCAGGATGGCTGACTGGTGGCCATGTTGGATTTTTAGCTCATCTTGACAAAGTCAAGCTGAGCTAATCTCATCACTCCGTCCGTCGTCCGTCAACACCATGTTTTGCTCTTCTCCTCCAAAGCTACTGGGCCAATTCAAGTGAAAGTTCGTGTGAGTGATGGTCCCAAAGGGGCATTTCTTTTTTGTTCAGCTCAGCATGCCCAGCCCCATAGGGAGGGAGTGGGGGAAAATGCTCCAAAATATTTTTAAAATCTTCTTCTCAAGAACCAGTGTGTACAATGACTTCCATATGAGGTGTAGAATTAAGTTTGTTCAAATGAAGTTCGTGAAGTAATATTTGGCTTTGTAATTGGAGGGGTAAGATTTTTGGCCCCGCCCAAAATTTCTATTTTCTGAACCGATGGTCCGGTATGAACCAAATTTGGTTTGTGGTATTGGGTCATAATATTGGGTCATAAGTACTTGACCCATGCAAAAAAAAAAATTCCCGCATCCCCATGGGAACCCTGGGAGCTAAAAATAGAAATATTTTCAAACGCCCATATTTCCCAAACCCCACGGAACAGAGAGCTTTTATGTGGTATGAAGTATCCTTATGACCAGTAGAATTGAATGGTAAATAAAAATTGCCATCGGTTATGTTAGGGTGTTCTGTAATGGGCATCGAAAAAATGCTGAGTCAGCATATTTGCAAAAATATAAAAAAATCTTTTCTTCAGAACCAATCATCAGAGTCCTTTGATATTTGGTATACAGCATTCATAGGGGGGGTCAGATAAAAGTTTGTTAAAATAAATCTCATTGGTTCATATTTGGGCTCTCTACAGGAGCCCAAAGTTTTAACATAGGGTAATATGGGGAATATTCTTTAAAAATCTTCTTCTTGAGAACCACCAGTCGGAATCTTTTAATATTTGGTATACATCATTGTTATGAGGGTCAGATTCTAGATTGTTCAAACCAAGTCCCTAGGTTAATATTTGGGCTTCCTACGGAAGCCCATATTTTATCTTTGTTCAATATGGAGGATAATTTAAAAAAATCTTCTTCTTCAGATCCATCAGTCAGAATGCTTTGATATTTGGTATGCAACATCTCTATGGGGGTCAGATTCAAGTTTGTTCAAATCAGATCCCTAGGTATATATTTGGGCTCACTATGGTAGCCCAAATTTTATCTTTGTTCAATATGGAGGGTAATTCAAAAAAATCTTCTTCTTCAGATCCATCAGTCAGAATGCTTTGATATTTGGTATGCAA
This sequence comes from Pictodentalium vernedei, assembly GCA_031216915.1. Lineage (NCBI taxonomy): Eukaryota > Metazoa > Mollusca > Scaphopoda > Dentaliida > Dentaliidae > Pictodentalium > Pictodentalium vernedei. Next base: position 248,687,389 of record CM062294.1, on the reverse strand, counting down.
CATCTCTATGGGGGTCAGATTCAAGTTTGTTCAAATCAGATCCCTAGGTATATATTTGGGCTCACTATGGTAGCCCAAATTTTTACTTAGTGCAATATGAGGAAATTTCTTTAAAAATCTTCTTCTTCAGATCCACCAGTCGGAATGCTTTTATATTTGGTATACAACATCTCTAGAGGGGGGGGGGGGGGGGGGGGGGGGGGGGGGGGGGGGGGGGAGGGAGATTCCAGGTTGTTCAATTCGAGTGCCTGGGTTAATATTTGGGCTCCAAATGGGAACATGAAATTTAACTTAGTACAATATGAGGGAATGTCTTCAAAAATCTTCTTCAGATTCACTTGTCAGAATGCTTTCACATTTGGTATACAACATCTCTAGGGGGGTCAGATTCAAGTTTGTTCAAATCAGATCCATAGGTTAATATTTGGGCTCGCTATGGTAGCCCAAATTTGAACTTAGTGCAATTCGAAGAAATTTTTTACAATTTCTCTTCTTCAGATCCAACAGTCAGAATGCTTTCATATTCGGTACACAACATCTCTAGGGAAGTCAGATTTAACTGTGTTCAAATCAAGAGCCTGGGTTAATATTTGGGCTCTCTATGGTAGCCGGAATTGGCCATTTTGCTGAAGAATTGAAAATTTTGTATTCAGTACCCTCTAGAGGTACTAAGATTAATCCACATAGGTTGTATCAAGGGGCTTCATAGGGGAGCTCTACATTTTACTTATGATCAACTGAAGAAAAGGCATGATGCCCAGATTATTTTTGTGACTCCTGAGGGACTCAAGGATTGATAGTGTAGCCTATGGAGATGGCTTGCTTTATGTAGACTCATTCTTGGACTCTGTTTAAATTGTGTTCTGTACAAGATGAGCGCTTCAGGCCCCGTGGGGCCTCTTGTTTTTACTTATAAAATTTGAATTCCTCTTTCAGTCCCCCACTCTAGGCGGTATGACACGGTGGGGGTATAGCGGGCGACAGACCATCTCTAGTTTCATCAGAAACTTCATAAAAATTGAGTGAATACTGAAGAAATGAAAATTGCTGGGAAACCCATTCTTCAGAATCAAGTATCAACAAGGCCTTATAAATAGCAAAAGTAGGAAAATTTGAAAATCAAGATGGTTTTTGGTATTCAGTGCTTGGTTCGGTTCGGTTTTCCAGTATCCCTGTGATATCAGTATCGGTACGTTTTTTTTTTGTATATTGCCCATCACTATTGCAAATTTTTATCTTTATTTCATTTTTGTCTGTAGAAAGATACAGCAAGGAAAGTGAGAGAAGTGACATCATCAGCGCTGACTATAATTCAGTCAGCAGAAGATGTGATTAATTCTGAGAAAGAAGCTTTAAAATCTAAGGAAGATGTTGCTGATGTGGAAAATGATATTTTTAAGAGTTCAGAGGAACGCCACATTGAAAAACTGCCTCAAAAGGACAATAACCTTGTGCAATACAGAACTGTTAGTGAACATGAAAATAAACTGAGTGATAATGGTGATATCCATAGATCAGACAGGGTACATCATTATCCAAAGCCCATGGTCACATCTTCAGAATCTCTGAATTATGACCAAATATTTGAAGATGATTCTTCCAATCAGTTGAACTCTGTCTCATCTGAAAGAGAGGTTGTGAACTTGGGACCAAAAAAACTTGACCCTGAAAAATACAAAAGAGACTATATTGTGAACACATCACCAACAGTTAGTAAGCGGAAACACTGGACTGTGAGCACTGATTCAGCATATTCAAATAAAAATAGCAGTGGCAGTACTGCAAGTGACATCCGGGACACAGAGGAGAAGGTGAGTAAAGTCTCCATGGAGAAATACCAATTGGCCAAACTGACGTTCGTTCCCTGGCGTTGTCATATTGCTCTGTCTACTGATAAAATCAAGTTTCAGTTGTAGGATATATGTTTGGATTAACCTTTGATAAATTGGTTAACTGGTTGAGTGCTAGAAGCCACTATCCTGGTTCTATTGAAAAATGCTGAAAGTCACTAGTGGCTTTACACTGTATGCATCAGTTTCTTTGTTGCTCAGCAGTAAAAAAAAAATGTATAAAAAAATTTTGTTACCATTTATCGGAGAGTGCCAACAGGCACTCTCCAATAAATGGTAATAAAAGTTTTTTATGAAGAACAAAACTAAGGCTCCCCTTGCTGGTAGCATGTATTTTGTTTTTTAAATCCCTATGTAACAAATCACCTTTGAAAAATAATCTAGCACTCTGCCAGTTAATTTTCCATCTTAGAAAGACAATTTGTTTAGTAGATGTTTTTGAGTTGCGTTGCAGTTGCCTATGCCTTTGTTTGATGGTGATAGCACGACAGAGCTAAGAACCCCCTCCCCCACACTCACATACACATATACAGATACACACTTTTTGTGAAAAATTTCAGACATATACGCTGGTACTGCCCTGAAATCCCTGACACTGGTTTATGTACTGTTGCCCAGATCTTTCTTAGGTAATTTTCTTATAGTTATGCCTTCACTTCAATTTAAAAAAAATTTCCAAGGAAGACCATGGTCCTTCATCTATGGCTGATATACCCATGTAACCCAATGTGTGTAAGAGTGGGGGAGGTGGGAATATTCCTCCCCACTTCATTCAGCCTGCTTATACCACTGTGGGGGCATAAAGGATCACATTTTTGAAGTGATAGAATAAACTATAATTGAAATTAAGCCTTTAGTTAATCAATTTAACAGATTTGGTATGCCACCAGATTCAAAATATTTTTCTAAATCCCTGATATTAAAGGGAATATACCCTAGGTACTCCTACTGGCAGTGTTTGGTTCTTGCTTGGCATGTTTTTCACGTGGATGAAATGAGAGTACATGTAGAAAACCACCAAGCAATGGTAAATAATTATCAGACATTTTCACATATTAAATGTGCCCAAACAAGTACTGGTGCAGGACTTCTTGTTTGAAGTCACATTACCATGGTCTTCAAGTTTCTACTGGTGTAGCAGGTTATAGAGGTACATGTCCGTTATGGTTCATTGAGACCAAGTTGTGTTTACCCATTTTAACATTATATGGTTTTGTTGAGATTTTTCTTTAAATAATTTTTGTTCAACTGCTCAATTTGTAAATTACTAAGGAGGATGGAGTCAATTTGAGAAGGAGGATGGTGTCAATTTGATAGGTAAAAGGTTAGTTAGATGTCTGGCCCAATGTTAAAACACATTTGATGTTGGTCAGATTCAACTTTTCGGATGTGAATCCAATGGTGACTTTCAGAGTTTTATCAGTTGATCTACTCTACGAAAAAAGTTTTTTTGGTACTCAGCCATCTCTTGGATGAACATCGGCCTTTACTCTTACTTGCTGTACAGTAGAAATTTGAGGACCCATGAATAAATTTGCAGCTTAGCATTCACCGGTTAGTCTACTACCATTGTTCTACTGATCACAAATTTGCCCATTCAGTCTTCAAATTTTCACTGGTGCAGCAAGTAAGTCAGGGTTTTTACAGGCTTGAAATTTAACCCTTTACCTAACATGAAAAGCAGACGACACTTGCAAAAAAAATTCTTGAATAACTAATTTTTTTCATTTTTTGTCTTAAAAACATAGGTTATGACCCCTCGTTGGAGTGAGCTCAGTCATAACCTATGTATTTTTATACTGTACCAATGACCCAGACATAGCTGGTGCTAACTCTTAAAATATAGGGCCAAACACAAATTTTGCCCCCCAATCCCCAAAATTTGCATCTAAAACTAAAGAAAACATGTCCTGAAAGGCCCTCCACACTTCGCCCCTACTGCGCATGCGCAGTGTCAAGGACGTTCCGAAATTGGCGCCATTTATCATTCTAAGTTTGGCCCTTCATCAGTTAACATCTGACTGATCTTTGTGCTTTTAAATCTCAGTTTAAATGATGCCAGACACATAAATATTAGTGAAATGGTGATTCTAAGGAGGATAGAAAAGGAGGAGAGGAAAAGAATGTGTGACAGAATATTATCAGGGCTGTAACTTAAAATTTTTTAATGAAATTATGTTAAGTTACCTATTTTCAAGGCAGCAGCCATTTTGTTGTCATTCTGATTGTTTAGTTACACTGTTTTTTCAAGTGTTTTCCTCTCTCCCTGTCCTTTAAGTTCCCCCTTGCTATTCTCCCATGCTTTTGGCATAGTTTCTGTAATTATTATTACTAAAATTTCTTGGGAGTTTTAGCTGAATAACAGAATGAATTCTGTTCTTTCCCCATGTTTACGTCTTCACCTACGGGTGGTTAGGCGTTGTGTTCTGCATCTACCATCTGATGTTCTGCAGTTTCTTCCCTGGAAGTCTCTGTTTTGCATCAGATAGTGTATTTTTGGTAACTGATTTCGGGCCTGGGTGCCTGGAGTCTTATTTTTAGTGTTTTTACACTCATTGTTTACATTTACAACAGCCCTCTGTGTGAGGGGGGGATTTCTATATAATAATATCTTTATGTTATTTTAATCATAACTAGATACATTATTATTGTTCGTAAGTGTTGAATAAATTGTTTAAAATATTTTTAAAATTTTTGTCCACACTTAGGCTTGGGATCCATTGGGGCTCAACGTTACTTTTCAGAAACTTGGGCTGTTCTGAAAAAATATTTTTTCAAAATATTTTGATTTCAATTATTTTTTCTATATTAATGGATCATATTATTATTATGTATTTTGATTGCCAGGGGTTAGTGCGAGTACCAGGACTTGTTTTCTTTTCACATTGAAAGGATATTGATCAATTGTTTTAAGAGGAAGTCTTCCTCTGACCTTATTATCATTCTATATGTGGTCAGTGTACTCGCATTAACTCCTGTTCTGTATCGTATGATTTCGATGACAATATGGGAAGCGTATGTCACGGTATGTTGTTGGGGATTTGGACACTCCGGTCCTTTCCCCGCAGGGTCACTCTACTTTATCAATTTCTATTTCAGACGATCAAGATTAGGGTGATGTATCTGTGATGTCTTCCAACAGTGTGCCTCCGTCGTCACAATTAATGAAGGGCTAGCGGAAAAGTGCTCATGTAATACGCCAATTGCCTAAGAGGACCCTAGTAGGTTCGACGGCCTTTGACGTCCGCTAGCTCGCCCGGTGTAGCATCCATTCACCGAATGGTTCGGCAGCCGGGTTCGTCCGTTGCGGTCTAGAAGGAATTTTGGGGTGATGCGAGCACTATAAAATTAACTTAATGCACACCCAGTGACGGCGGATCGGAGGGAGAACGGAGGAAGCCTTTTAGTCCGGTTCATAGCTCGTTCCGGTCCATCCGGACGGCAAGCGAGAGAGGCCCCTCTCTCGTTCAACAACATCTGGCCCCAGATGTTGTGGTACAAATGTGTCGCTAGCGGAGCATACGTCTGTCGCTCGGGACGCTCCGTTGTATAGGCAGTCCGCTGAGACTGCTAAGGCTTCCTCTTCTCGTCAGCGCACACGACCGCACCTTGGCTGCGTGACCGCCGATATATTACCAGCTTCGCCGATCAAGGATTCTTCGGCGACCAGGTCACACCATCCGGCAGCCAGGGATTCGAGACCGATGGACTCCGGACGTTCGCATAGGAAAAGTATGCGGGAGCCATCTGATGCGGAGCTGCCCTCGGCGAAGCAGCGATAGACTGCGCCTCCGCAGGTCTCGACGCCGGACATTCTTGTGCACATAGCACAGCTTATCGCAGCATCCCAGCAGCCGACAGAAACGGTGTCGGATCGAGAATTATCCGACAGCGCTGGGTCGGTAGCCGGGGACTCGAGGCCTGCAGACTCCGGACGTTCGCATAGGAAGTGTGCGGGAGTCAACGTACACGGAGCTTCCAGCGGCAATGCATCGTAAGTCCGCTACTGCACAGGCCTCGGGAACGGACGTGCTTTCCTTAATAGCACAGTTTATCGCAGCATCCCAGCATCAACTGAATCTGTCGCATATATTTTATCCGACGATGCTGGGTCGGGACGCTCCGCGGAAGCGGGTACGGACGTCCGAAAGTTTCATCCGGTCCGACGGGATACCGAAAGGGATTCGGAGGATTTCAAGCTTTCCCTTTCGGAACAACATATGCTGCGATGCCGGATAAGAAACTGATAGCGTCGGTGGACTTAGAAATTTTTGGTTCGGTTCAGGGACATCGTCCCTCAGTTCCGACATAGTCCAATAATGTCACACAAACTTTCGAATTATTGAACGACGCTATATATATATTATTATTTTATGCTTGCTATCCAAGCATTTCTGGTTTCTTGTTCGAAGAGTTATGGAGATGTCTTTCAAAAGTGTGCCTCTGTCGTCATAGTTAATGAAGAGTTAGCGGCAATAAGTGCTCATGGAATATGTCTATCGCTTACGGAGTGACATTCGCTAGCTCACCCGGTGTAGCGTACATTCATCGAATGGTTCGGCTGCCGGGTTCGTCCGTTGCGGTCTAGGAAGGAGATTTGGGTGATGCGAGCACTTTAATTACTTTAGTACTCACTCAGTGACGGCAGATTGAGGACAGATCAGAGGAAGCCAACAACATAGGGGACCGCATGTTGTGGTTCAGATATTTTACATTCGGAGCATATGTCCGTTGCTCGGGACGCTCCGTTATATTGACAGTCCGAGAGACTGTCTTTAATGCTTCCTCATCCTCACAGCAGGGCACACGACCACACATTGGCTACGTGACCTCGAGTATCCGATCAGTTTCGGCATTCAGTGATTCCACGGCGAATAGGTCGCGCCATCCGGTAGCCAAGGGACACGAGGCCTATACACTCCGTTCGCTCGCATATTGGAAGTATGCACGGGGTAACGATCTCGGAGCTTCCTGCGGCAATGCATCGTAAGACCGCTTCTCCTCAGGCCTCAGTGACGGACGTGCTATCCGAGTTAGCACAGTTGTTTCGCAGCATCCCAGCAATTGACAGTTTCTCGGTCGAATCAGGAATTATCCGACGGCGCTGGGTCGGTGCGGTCCGCGGTTGCATCAGCTACGGACGACCGAACGCTTTATAGGGTCCGACAGGATGGCGAAAGGGATTCGAAAGATTTCGAGTTTTCCCTTTAGTAGTATCGGAAGATGCCTTTCATATCTTCTGGCATTTCTTCCAGTGATTATTTTTCGGACTTCATTGCTGCGATCTTGGATAAGAGACTTATAGCGTCATTGGACTCGGATTTTTCGATCGGTACAGGGACATTGTCCCTGACTTACCGACGCAGTCCAATATTGTCATTACAACATGTGTTTTATTTTTCGACGCTATATATTTATATATATATACAAGCCTGCTACTAAGCAAGATAGTTTAGTTTCTTGTCCGCGTGGCTCATTTCTGCCATTTTATCATTTTTACAAATAGTTTATTTTGGCAGAGCAGGGCATACCGAGAGTTCATATGCGTCTAGACGGTGTGATTAAAGACTGCATATATTCTTTTTCGCCGTTTATGTCTTTTCCAATTTCAATGTTGGGAACGACATTATGTATAGTAGACTTAACTTAGACGCTTTATTATACGTAATCCGCCTTACTGAGGCGTTATCATTACGTCTTCAAGAAAAGATTTACGGGATATTATTCTCAATGTAATTTCTTTTGAGGGCAGTAGTTTGTTCACGTATAACTCCGCCCTTCAGTGGCTGATTGGAGTTGGTTAGACGTGACGCAGCCCTAGCTACATCCACACGTGGATAGTAAGGTTAAGAACTCTCTCAGAGTCGCTTCGTTCTCGGAGGAGCTTCTCTTCGACGGCAACTTCCGGCAATCCATGAATTGCTCGATTTATACATTCTCTTGTCTATCTAGTGTTACAAGAGATTCAGACTGGGGCAAACATTCGGTGGGTGACTCAGAGAGTGCCGCCGCAGTTGCCGGACCCGAGTGTGGCTGTTATGACGGTTGCCAGTCAAACAGATTGGGTTATATACTGATCCCTACGGATTCGAAGTGCCAGGGTCTTTGGGTTCCGCAGTCTTTTAGCTATCAGTTTAACTTCCGCGGAATAATGTTTTTTAGGCTTGCTTTATGTCATTGCATGAACATTATTCAGAAACGCATGCCCAAATTCCTGTCCTTTAATTCGACAGTAGTGGCGTATCTCCGGAACCAGGGAGGCACTCTTTCGTTTCCGTTATTCAATTTAATGGAAAGAATCCGTCTGTTGGTTATAGTACACCAAGTTCAGTTTTGGTCCGTCATATTCTGGGTCGTCTGATTGTTTTATCGGACTCCCGTTCTCTTACGGGTCGCTTGTTGCTGTCAGAATGGACTCTCATCAAACAAGTATTCAATCAGATTTGCTATCTATGGGAGCGCCCAATGATGTTTTATTTATGACACAGCTTGCTAATCAATTGCAGACGTATGTGTTGGCTTGTCCAGATCTCTGAGCTAATACTGTTAACGCTCTATTGATCTATAGGACGGAATGATAGGATACGCGTATCCTCCGGCGCTGTTGTTTTAGCAGGTATTGCTAAGATAAACAACCACAATACATTTCTGTTGATAGCATCTCTATCTTCACAGAGATCATGAGTAATTTACTCTCTTGTCTACTGTGGATCTTAACGTGAAATCTTCCTCTATGTGAGGATCTTTTTTCACTGAGTAAATCGTGTCATCTTTATCACAACCAGCAAGGTCACAACCTTCATGTATTCCGTTGTGTGGTCCGTATTGCATTGTAAGCACTGTACTGGACGAGCTTTGGATGCGATTTCTTACTATAGGAGATCCTCTTCTTCGCTATTCTATGCGACTAAAGTGGAGGCTCTTCCGTCGTGGTGTAGGGATCATTATGTTCATATTGTTAATCCCTCCATACTACTCATTGCTATTTTGTAGTATACTTGTTTCACAAGATCTACTGCAGCCTGTTGTTATTTAGGTTATAGGTTTATGTTACCTCATACCTATGCACTCTACGATAGTTTACAATTGAGTCTTTTGTCTCTTTATCTAAGTCAGTTAGTAACTTTTTGATAAATAGACTTAGAATCTTTAGATTAAATTCCTATACGGATTTTAACTTCGGTTCTTATTTAGCTAAGTTATCATTTGAGCCTCTGGAAACAGTAGTTTTCAAATTCTGACCTTTTAGACAGTAATTCTGTTGGTTTCTCTTTTACTGTAGAGTCAGTGAGTTTCATGCACTATCGATGGATGATTTTCACTTTCATAGTTTCGGAATCAATACTTCCGTTACTATTTAGGTTGGATTGTTGCATAAGAGTTAGGCTCCTATTATCCGGAACCTATTATTTTAAGGTCCTTCCGTCTTCGTATGGGCATAGGCCTTTACTCTTTCCGGGTACAGTTTATGTATTTATAAACAGATATCTGTTTATTACAAGGGCGTAAGCTTCTTCTGTCTTTGATGTCTAGTAGAAGGATGTTACGCTCCATTTTATTGTTAATGGATTCTATTAACTAGCGTACTGCTTATGGTATATCATTGACTTAGCAGTTGTGCTTAAGATTTCAGCTCATGAAGTAAGAGTTCTTCTACTTCTTGGGCTTACATTAATAGTGTTGCTATTATAGATTTTTGAAGGCTGCTCATTGCGCTCAGCCATCCACATTCATGAATTTTATCTCAGAAATATCGAGTCCATTTCTGGAGGCCTCTATTGTTAGGTCTATTATCTACTGCTCAGAATGTTATTCACTTAACAGTTGCTACTATAGCTAGGTAGGCTGTCTGTTTCGGCAGTGTCTCCGTTCAGCTGCCCTCTTCGCTCTGGGCTATTTGACCCAGGGCAAGAAAAAGGGGGGGGGAGGGTGTTCCCTTGGGTCACCTGTTTTTACTATGAAAACAAGGGGATACCTCCTCCGGAGTTAGTAATTCTGAGCTGTTATTGGGATGGTTGTTTAGTGAGAAGTTTAAGTTTATAAAATTCATTCAAGTCTTAGTTTTTAAAGTATAGCTTTTGAATATTGCATATGTCAACGGACATGATTATGCAATTCTCAGACACTTTTAGGAGTATAAGAGTCTCTATTCTCTAGACTTACTTTATTATTGGCTTACTTTAAAAATTATTACTATAAGGATTATTGGATATTAATAGAGTACATGGATGTATGAAGCTCAATTTTTGGAAGGTGTTGTATCTTTCTAATTTATCATAAATAAGAAAGATACATGTAAGGCCTATTACTTCTTTTCCCTACAGGGGATGACTCTATTTTATTTTATTGAGCGTATTCCATTTTGCTCTATGTCCTTGGCCCTCCAGCCTTTTTACTATTCAGCTATGTCTGGGTCATTGGTACAGTATAAAAATGTTAAAAAATTTATAGTAATTTATATATTTTTTATACTTACCAATGACCCAGACGGGGATGGCCCTCCCAGGAGTTGGGAACTCTTGCCTCCCCGCTGAGTACATAGCGCTTACCAGGCACTGGTTATTAGAATGATAAATGGCGCCAATTTCGGAACGTCCTTGACACTGCGCATGCGCAGTAGGGGCGAAGTGTGGAGGGCCTTTCAGGACATGTTTTCTTTAGTTTTAGATGCAAATTTGGGGGATTGGGGGGCAAAATTTGTGTTTGGCCCTATATTTTAAGAGTTAGCACCAGCTATGTCTGGGTCATTGGTAAGTATAAAAAATATATAAATTACTATAAATTTTTTAACTTTTATGACACAAAAAATGAAAAAAATAATGAAAATTAATTGGCAATTTTTGAGAATAGCACTGGCCGGTTTTAGACGTTACATTGGGTAAAGGGTTAAAACTGAAATTCTAGGCCCTTGAAAGTTGCATTTTCTTGGATAATGTCATAAAAGGTCCTTGAAAGATGTATTTAGGCAATTGTTTGGCTTATTTTGGGCAAGTTGTAGGTTCGAATCTGACCCATGTCATTTGTATTGTATCCTTGGACAAGACACTTAATTCCAGTTGCTCAAATGGGAGCAGTGTGCTAAGGCATAGTGCATGTCGATGGTATAGATACCTGTAAGTTGGAAAGTCGGACAGTTTCTCACCACTGCTCGGGGTGTTTCTCTCCGTGTACACTGACACCATCCATTCCGTAAAACTGTCCTACATGATATGACCAAAACTGAATAAATAAATAATATATTTTGTGCAAGGTATTTTTAAGCTGTGGTATTTGTGTACTTTCCCTGGTGGAACCCTATGAAGTAGCACAGAGCTTGTTTACTGCGGTAAACGAGTTCTCCTTTATTTGTCAGGTGACTGAATACAGATTCACTCTATGCATGCTGTAACTCTCATTAAATGCTCTGGAGGGCCTCATGAAGTGGAGCAGTCATAGTAAACAAGCAGGGTATTGCTGGTAAAATAGAAGCTGATCACCAGCATCTGGGGGAAGTACTCTCAAATGGGCAGCACAGTTGTAAATGATTGATAAACCCATCTACAGAAACACTAAACCATGCAGAAAATGAAAATCTGTTTCGCACATATGTGCGAAACAGAAATCGTTGATGGAGTATTTTTATAAAGAAGCAAACTTTCACTGGAATTTTCTACAAATCGTGCACTGCAATTACAATTTGAATCGCCAGAGATATCTAAAAATCATCCCCTGGGTTCCATTGTGTTCTATGAGCCAGTAGGCACATAGAACACAATGGAACTCAAGGGACGAAATAGTAACACAGGTTCCCCTCGCATATTTGGTTGGTGATAAAATCTGTTCTTTTTATTGATAGTTGTCAAATTAATTGCTGAGTGGCCTTCTAATAATGGTTTTTATAGACATGATGGCATTATTAACACAGAATGACACAAGTGTGTGAATTGGTTAATCGATATGGCACTTGTACCATCATAGAAGGATGAAACTCAAGGCCTGTGGCCTCTTGTTCTATCCTTCCATGCTGGAATTTGTGTCATATCAATTAACCCATTCTGTGTATATATTGTGGTCACGCTTTAACCTTAGATGCCAAAATTGACCTTAAACACCATATGCAGTACAGTTGCCATGGACTGTTTGTAATCCACATGTGGGCAGTGATGTTCACGCATGCATTTACTAGGTAATAAAAATCATCATCAGCAAAATTTTAATTAATGAAGCTTCATTAAATTTTTTATGATTATTCCTATAATTAATGTTTGTAATCTAATATTATTGCCTCCGCAGAAATATTGCCCACCCGTGGAAAGTGACCTGTCCATAGCGTCTGTACAGTACAAATAACACTCATTAAAAAAATTCACATTTCAGATTTACATGACGGCATCAAAAGTTTCTTCTTTACAACACAAAGTGCAGAACTTGGAATCTGATGTTAGTTCAAGTAAATCTAAATCAAGGAATATGGATAACCTGGAAGATGAGGTTGCAAAAACAGTTGCTCAAGTTGAGCAGGGAGAAAAGGAGGTAGGTGCAATCAGTTTTATTCTGAATATCATTCTGCAAGTTAAAGCTGTACTGAAGGTATGGTAAATGGTTTGGCATTTGATCATTATGCAGAATGGATAGTGTTATTCTGTTAACCAGTATACATTTATCCGGGACTCAACTGTAGTGGTAAGTTTAACCTTCAGTTGTTGTTAACCTTTTCAAATGTCCAAAAGATATACTGGTAATAATAAAGTATAATAAAAATCCTTTCAGATGTCCATCAGCTCATTAATGCAGATTCCTAATCCCATTCACTACCTCTTTACCTATTTTGCCCAAGCCTGAAAATAAGCAATCAGTCATTTGCAGAATGAGGTCCCCAGAGGGTGAATGTGCTGATGCAATCCCTCTTTCCATTTAGTTTGTGCAGGGTAGCATCACCAAATTAACCTTCTTGAGGACCTCATTTTGCTGATGACAGTCTGCTTATTTTCTGGCTTGATTTTGCCTAGAAGACAACACTTGCAAAAACATTTTTGAAGTTAATAAAGATTATTTTTGGACTCCAAAATTTAGTTCAAATGATATGACCCTTTTTTCCAACCATTAACTTTTAACCTGCTGAATATTTTCAAGATATTTTTCATCAGATTTAGTCATGGTTGGTATGAAGCAGCCATGACTAGATATGATGAAAAATTTGTCTTTTGTCGGAATATTATTCAGTTAACAGGAGTATTCAGTTAACAGGGATTGTCATTTTCCTGTATTCTGGAGATAAACTTAGCATTTATTCTATTATATCTTGTTTGACAGAGCTCCATGAGCTCTGTCAAACAAAATATAATAGATTAAATGCCTGTATTGGATGTACTGATGCCAAATAGGTCTATAAACAATGAAAAACTGAGGCGAGTCAGGGTAATTTCTTGACAGGCTACAAAATTTTTATTCAATTAACAGGAGTTTACTCTATAACCTATATTCAATTAACAGATCAAATTTGTACTGGAGGTATGGTAAATGGTTTTGTGTTGGGAAATTATATTCAGTTAACAAGGTTATTCAGTTAAGAGATATCCAATTAAGCGGGCTCCACTGTAACTTGAAGTTCCTCCACAATGTTCAAACAGGTCAAGGAAACCCGGAAATGTCCTGGAAATCGAAAAATGAGGGTATATTTGCTTTATGTCTGGAAAAGTCAGGGAAATTTCCCAAGAAATATAACACTGGTATCAAACCAGCTGAAAACACCTGCCACAAAACATCGCAAAGATCGATTCAGAGTAAACGACGAGAATTTTTTATGTCTTTTTATGACTCATTTATTAAATGTTGTACATTATTATATCGATTCTGACAGTTCTGTGTAATGGGTAGTGATAACAAAAGATGAATTTTTCAAGCTTCTGGGTCATGGAAAAGTTCTGGACAATCCAGGATTTTTCCATGGACCAGATATTTGAAAAATTCCACATTATTTTAATCACTTTTGGCCAGACCAGACAGCTTTGGACTGGTCCAGACTCCTGTACCAGACCATTATGGGCTTGACCATACTGGACTTGACTGCCTGATCAATGGACCAGACCACCCTAGGCAGTCCAGTCACTATCTTCTACTAAGGACTCCTTTCGAAGCAAAAATTGAAAAAATAACAAAATTTGAATAACAAGTTTTATAACACTGGACTGATTTTGAAAATACATTAGGTAGAGGGATAACCCATTTAATCCTTAAGGCCTGGACAATTGTCATTAATTCAGACCTGAACATAGCATGTACATTTGTACATGGCCAGTTGCTTCGCAGCGATTCCTAGTCAGACCTTGACCAAGATCTTGCTAGAAACCACTGCCTTGGTAATTTGTCTATTATCAGTGTGACCACTTCTTGAAGGCTCTTCAAGGGTACCTGTTCTGAGGTCTTAATAGTTGGAAATCTGCCATTAAAGGTTGATATTGAATCCGTTTCACAACACTGATGATGTAGGTCAGTATTGAACTGTGACCTTTCGATGCAAAGTCCAGTGCGCTGACCACTGAGGCACCAAGCTTCCATTGAAACAGTTAAAAACATGCAAACATGCACAAAACAGATTGACCAAACACCTTGTATGTCAGTGTACTGGAGTTATACAGTCTCAATTGTTATATTTTTATACTAAAACAAATGGCCCAGACTTAGCTGGTGCAAACTCAATAATATCAAGGGCCAAACACAAATTTTGAACCCCCCCCCCCCCCCCCCCATCACCAAAATTTGCATACAATACCGAAATTTGAAAGTCCTGTCTGGCCCTCCATACTTTTAGTACTGCGCAGTACCCAGGAAGAGACCGAAATTGGTGCAAAGCATCACTCTTTTGTTTGGCCCAAGTCAGTAAACATTGAACTGACATCTGTGCAATAAATTCTTAGTTTTGAAGATGCCAGACACAAATCAATAATGGTTTTCATGGATTCAACAGTGTAGCAGGATGTTGGAAGTGAATAACTGTGGTTTTGGATGTTCAGGGCTGCAACTTTATAATTTTTATGTAAAATTATTCATGTTTTCCATTTTCGGGATATGCTTCTGAACATCGTCATTATAATATGACTCCACCGTTGTTTTGTTAGTATTACTTCACTTCCCCCTCCTGAACCCACCTGTTATACTCCCTAGCTCTTCCGGGTTTTTTATTGAGAATTTTTTATTAGCTCAACTTGACAAAGTCAAGCTGAGCTATTGTCATCACTTCTCGTCCGTCGGTGTACGTACGTACGTACGTACGTTAGTATGTTAGTACGTTAGTATGTACGTCCACAATTTTCTTTGGCACACCTCACAGGTTGTATTTATGATCAGATTACTTTGAAACTTGGAATGCTTGTTTGGGGTGACCTCTAGATGGGAGCTATCGATTTTCTTCAATTTCTGTCAAAAAATGTTGCCGCGGCCAACGTTCTTAGAACTTAGTTTAGTCAAACCACAATATTTTCCTTTGGCACACCCTACAGGGCACATTTATGATTTGATTGCTTTGAAACCTGGTACGCTTATTTAGGGTGACCTCTAGATGGGAGCTATCAATTTTCTTCAATTTCCGGCAAAAAATGTTGACACGGCCAATGTTCGTAGAACTTAGTTTAGTCAGACCTCAATATTTCCCTTTGGCACACCCTACAGGACACATTTATGATCAGATTGCTTTGAAACCTGGTATGCTTGTTTGGGGAGACCTCTAGATGGGAGCTATCGATTTTCTTAAATTTCTGTCAAAAAATGTTGCCGCGGCCAACATTCTTAAAACTTAGTTTAGTCAGAAGACTCAATATTTCCCTTTGGCACACCCTACAGGGTACATAAATGATCGGATTGCTTTGAAACCTGACATGCTTGTTTAGGGTGACCTCTAGATGGGAGCTATCGATTTTCTTCAATTTCCATCAAAAAATGTTGCCACGGCCAACGT
This sequence comes from Pictodentalium vernedei, assembly GCA_031216915.1. Taxonomy (NCBI): domain Eukaryota; kingdom Metazoa; phylum Mollusca; class Scaphopoda; order Dentaliida; family Dentaliidae; genus Pictodentalium; species Pictodentalium vernedei. Next base: position 248,671,606 of record CM062294.1, on the reverse strand, counting down.
TTTTAGAACTCGGTTTAGCCAGACCACAATATTTCCCTTTGGCACACCCTACAGGGCACATTTATGATTTGATTGCTTTGAAACCTGGTATGCTTGTTTGGGGAGACCTCTAGATGGAAGCTATCGATTTTCTTCAATTTCCATCAAAAAATGTTGCCGCAGCCAACATTCTTAGAACTTAGTTTAGTCAGAAGACTCAATATTTCCCTTTGGCACACCCTACAGGGCACATTTATGATCGGATTGCTTTGAAACCTGGCATGCTTGTTTTTTAGGGTGACCTCTAGATGGGAGCTATCGATTTTCTTCAATTTCCATAAAAAAATGTTGCTGCAGCCAACATTCTTAGAACTTAGTTTAGTCAGACCACAATATTTCCCTTTGGCTCACCCTATAGGGCACATTTATGATTAGATTGCTTTGAAACCTGGTATGCTTATTTACGGTGACCTCTAGATGGGAGCTATCGATTTTCTTCCATTTCTTTCAAAAAATGTTGCCACGGCCAACGTTTTTAGAACTTAGTCTAGTCAGACCACAATATTTCCCTTTTATACACCCTACAGGGCACATTTATGATCGGATTGCTTTGAAACCTGGCATGCTTGTTTGGGGAGGCCTCTAGATGGGAGCTATCGATTTTCTTCAGGTTTCTGTCAAAAAAATTTGCCACTGGCAAAAAAAATAACATTGGTACCAATGATCTTCAATTTTGCCATTTCATTTATAACTTACCAAGTTCAAGTTTGTCAAGTTGAGCTACAGTGTCATTGACACTTTCATTAAAATTCTTGGGAGTTCAACTTGTTTTATGGAATAGGTATTCCGTTTATCCCCTGTGTTTACGTCCTGTTCATTTTCTGTTCAGGAAGTTTTGTATTCTTGCATCTTCAACCAGATGCATTGTTTTTTCTTCCTATGAAGATCTAGCTTTGCATCAGGTGGTTGTTGATCGGTTACTGACTTTGGGCATCTGTTGTGCCTGTTGTTGGTTAGTTTCCACTTTTTCTTCTTGACGTTAGTTCAATAACGTTTTGGATACGTATTAATTCAATGTTTAGTTAAAAGTCAAAGTCAAGCTGAGCTAATCTCATCGCTCTCCATCCGTCGTCCGTCAACACCATGTTTTGGTCTTCTCCTCCAAACCACTGGGCCAATTTAAGTGAAAGTTTGTGTGAGTGATTGCCCTGGAGGGGCATTGCATTTTTGTTCAACTCGGCATGCTCAGCCCCATAGGGAGGGAGTGGAGGAAAATGCTCCAAAATATTTTTAAAACTTCTCATGAACCAGTGTATACAATGACTTGATATTTGCTATGGAGCTCCCTTTTGAGGTGTAGAATAAAGTTTGTTCAAACAAAGTTTGTGAAGGAATATTTGGCTTTGTAATGGGAGGGGTAAGATTTTTGGCCCCACCCAAAATTTCTGTTTCAAGAACCGGTGGGCCAACTTCAACCAAATTTGGCATGTAGTTTAAGTGGGTCCCAAGTACTTGATTGATGCCTAAGAAAATTTTCACAGCACTGTGACAACCCCAGGGGCTAAAAACAGAAAAAAATTCAAAAGCCCATATATCCCAAACCAGAAGGAACAGAGAACTGGTATTTGGTATGAAACATCCTTAGGACCAGAAGGAGGGATTTGTTAAAAAAAAATTGCCACCAGTTCAATCAGGGTGCCTGGAAGAGTCAGCATTTTTGCAGTAGTTTTATCCCTTGAGGATTTCATTCACAGAAAATTTTGATTGACATATTGTGTTCTTAAATAAACAAACATTCTGTTATGAACATTTAATCTTGTTATTACAATCTGTCAATTCTGTGGGGGAACTTTTGTTTGTTTTAGAAAGATTTTTATTTATGCTTAATGAACCATTTCAATGCTGGAAAACATCTGATACCTGTGTGCGTGTCTTTAATTTAACCCTCTCAAGGCTGCAGTGTGGGTTCCAAAGATTTTTATTGATGCTATGAACAAACAAAAAACCCTTTCAGTACTGTTTTTTCTGGTTCCTTGGAAAAAAATTGATCTGATTCCTGTCTGAATATCTTTAATTTAACCCTCTCATGACTTCAGTGTTTTTTTTTCCAAAGATTTTTTAGCTGCGACTAGCAGCTCTATAAGTGGCAATGTCAGTCTGTCTGTCGGTATGTCTGTCTGTCGGTCTGTCTGTGACCAACGAGTTTCAAAACTCAATAACTTTTGAAATACTTGATGGAATGACTTTATATTTGGCATGTAAGTGCATGTGTTGTTCCAAATATTTTTCTTGGAGTTATGGCCCTTGATGAACTTAGAATTTTGTGACTAACAAGTTTATAAAAGAATAACTTTCAAACTACCTGGTGGAATGACTTCATATTTGATATGCAATTGTATCTCATGTCATTCATGTCTAGCCCATGTCCGATGCAAATGTTGTTCCAAATATTTTTCTTGTTTTTTATTCACCATCACCTGTACATTGCCCCTGAGAATATTTTTTTGGACTTGCAGATTGCACCACCCGTCGCAGTTACGGCGTCGATGTTGCGATTTTTTCTCTCATGATGGACTCTTTCTCTACTGATTTCATGTTGAATGAACCCTTTTATGCTGGAAAACATTTATCTGATTCCTGTGTGCATGTCTTTAATTTAACCCTCTCAAGACTGCAGGTTTCTAGCAGGGAGTTCCAAAGATTTTCAGCTCATCTTGACAAAGTCAAGCTGAGCTAATCTCATCGCTCTCCACCTGTCGTCCGTCAACACCATGTTTTGGTCTTCTCCTCCAAAGCCACTGAGCCAATTCAATTGAAAGTTTATGTGAGTGATGGTTCCGAAGGGGCATTGCATTTTTGATCAACTCAACATCCTCAGCCCCATAGGGAGGGAGGTGGGGAAAAATGTTCCAAAAATATTTTTAAAAATCTTCTTCTCATGAACCAGTGTGTACAATGACTTGATATTTGCTATGGAGCCTCCTTTTGAGATGTAGAATCAAGTTTGTTCAAACGAAGTTCGTGAAGCCATATTTGGCATTGTAATGGGAGGGGTAAGATTTTTGGTCCCACCCAAAATTTCTATTTTCTGAACCGATGGTCCGGTTTGAACCAAATTTGGTATGTGGTATTATTGGGTCATAAGTACTTGACACATGCCCAAAAAAAAAAATTCCCATATCCCCATGGGAATCCTAGGAGCTAAAAATAGAAATATTTTCAAACGCCCATATTTCCAAAACCACATGGAACAGAGAGCTGTTATTTGGTATGCAGTATCCTTAGGACCAGTAGAATTGAAGGGTAAAAAAAAAATTGCCATCGGTTATGTTAAGGTGTTCTGTAATGGGCATCGAAAAAAATGCTGAGTCAGCATATTTGAAAAATTTTTTTAAATCTTTTCTCCAGAACCAATCATCAGAATTTTTTGATATACGGTATACAGCATTCGTAGGGGTGTCAGATGCAAGTTTGTTAAAATAAAGCCCATTGGTTCATATGTGGGCCCAATATAGGAGCCCAAATTTTTTCATAGGGTAATATGGGGAATATTCTTTAAAAATCTTCTTCTTCAGAACGACCAGTCAGAATCTTTTAATGTTTGATGTACATTATTGGTATGAAGGTCAGATTCAAGATTGTTCAAACCAAGTCCCTAGTTTAATATTTGGGCTTCCTACGGAAGCCCAAATTTTAACTTTGTTCAATATGGGGGATAATTTTTAAAAATCTTCTTCAGATCCACAATGCAGAATGCTTTCATATTTGGTATGCAACATCTCTAGGGGGGTCAGATTCAAGTTTGTTCAAATCAGATCCCTAGGTATATATTTGGGCTCGCTATGGTAGACAAATTCTTACTTAGTGCGATATGAGGAAATTTCTTTAAAAATCTTCTTCTTCAGGTCCGCCAGTTGGAATGCTTTCATATTTGGTATACAACATCTCTAGGATGGTCAGATTCCAGTTTGTTCAATTCAAGAGCCTGGGTTAATATTTGGGCTCCATATGGGAACCTGAAATTTAACTTATTACAATATGAGGGAATTTCTTCAAAAATCCTCTTCTTCAGATCCACTAGTCAGAATGCTCTCATATTTGGTATACAACATCTCTAGGGGGGTCAGATTCAAGTTTGTTCAAATCGGATCCATAGGGTAATATTTGGGCTCTCTATGGTAGCCCAAATTTTAACTTAGTGCAGTATGAAGAAATTTCTTTAAAATTTCTCTTCTTCAGATCCAACAGTCAGAATGCTTTCATATTTGGTACACAACATCTCTAGGGAGGTCAGATTCAACTGTGTTCAAATCGAGAGCCTGGGTTAATATTTGGGCTCCATATGGGTTGCCAGAATTGGCCATTTTGCTGAAGATTTTAAAAATTTTGTATTCCCCCCCCCCCCCCTAAATATCACTTACAACATCGAATATATTGCATACCCTCCTACCCACCCGAAAAAATCGTATTGATGCTTTTTTAGCTGAAAGTATACGAGCTTCCGTCTTGATAAACTACTGTATATCACACCTAAAAATAGGTTTATGTGTATGGATGCGTGTATATATGTTTCTATGTATGTATGTATATATTTTATACAACTGTAAATACCGTTACAGGGATTGCTCTATCCTTATATCCACAGAATGACCCACTGTCCAACCTGATGAAAAGTAATCCATTAACTCACAGATCGGAATTCCCCTTCTCATTGAAAAGAGAAGACAACAAACAATTAACAATAACAACCCAAACTATCCTCACTGAATAACATAAAAACGTTTCCTCCTCAGTTGCAGTCGCTGTCCATGCATTGTGCAGGCAAACTACATGGTGGCACACTTTAACCCTAACAACGCTAACGCATTTTATGTGTAATTGGAATCTATCTAGGCATATATAAATAACTAATTATTGTTTAACATCCCAACATTGCTTGGCAATAGGGCTGCACTAGTGCGGATTATTTTAATCACTCTGTTTCTTTCTAATCGTTTCCCGTACCGACAAAATTGCACATCGGTCTCAATGGTTAAGTCCGAAAGGGGTGAAAGCGTATCCCTTTCGAAAATTAATGACACGATTTACTCTCCGAAGTCAGTTTTGTCCGTCGCTGCATGCATAGATATCGAAGAAAACTTAACCATCTTAGTACTGCTTCACCAAATGGGAGATTTCTGACATCCCCGTAAGGAGCGGATAATTTTGGACCCCCCCCCCCCCCCCTTTGATTTGGCGTCGTCTAACCAAAATGGGAATTCTAGTTATGTTCATCTACCGTGTAGGAGATATCGCCACTAGAGCACACATGATGCATATTAGTCCCTCTCCACGCTGGCGCATCAACACGCCATTTCTTGACCTAAAAAATCGCCACCCCACCCCAGAAATTGGCTACAACTAGTTTATCATTCCCTTTCAGTTATCGCATTTGGAGGAATTGAGGAAGGTCCCCACTTACATTTAATTTGTTATGTTATTATTTGTTCTCATTTTGCTTTTTATTTCATGTTTTAGTCCTAAGAAATGTGTACATAGTTCACATCTCTATATACACCCACTGATTACAAACACCATACCACATGCAACTCTTGGAGAAAAAAAACAATTAACACAGATAAACTGTATCTCATTGAATGAACATCCATCACAATTTCTACTCATACTTTGTTCAACCACATCATATCCGGGAAAACAATGGGCCTCAGATATAATATTCAATGGTGGGTAGTATAACACTAGATGAGATTCAGACAAGCGACGAGTATAATTTTTTCAAAAAATTCAATGATAAAATCCAGAACCTCTCCGAGGAAGATGAAAATGAATCACAGCTTGCCGACCACCACGACACTTGTAAATACTATATGCCCGCGGAATTTCGACAAAACATATCTGGCATCAAGACGTCTCTAAGCAAATTTAACCTTAATTGCAGAAGTCTTAACGCCCACTGGGATGCCTTGAATAACTTACTATACACTTTGCAAACTGACGCCAATTCGTTTGACATCATCGGATTGACAGAGATATTCAAATGTCCCGAAAACATATCTTATAATGTAGCGGGTTACCAAAACATCTTAACTAATGTGCGGACTGATGATGGCAGGGGAGGTGTTGGCTTATTTATAAAGGAAGGTATAAATTATAAATTACGCCCCGACTTGACCGTTTTTATACCCCACGTATGTGAAACATTATTCGTGGAGATCATAGGTAGAAAGATTCCACCAACTATAATCGGTGTAATATACCAGCCAAATTCTCAGCCTAGGGCTGACCTAAACCTTTTCCTAACTCAAGTCAACACAATATCTGGCCTAATTAATTCAGAAAATAAAAAATGCGTCTTACTTGGTGACTTCAGTATTGATTTACTCAAGATCTCTGAACATAAACAAACAGATGATTTCATCAATAATATGTTTTGCCTGGGATTTCTGCCCACCGTGACAAAGCCGACCAGAGTGACAAAACACTCAGCAACCCTGATAGACAACATTTTTGTTAACAAGGTCAGAAGCTCCATATCTGGAATTATTATTACAGACCTCGCTGATCACTTTGGAATGTTTTACTTAGAAACAAGTTTAAAAACAAATATTGACAAAGAAACAATAAACACAAGAAATATATCCCAGGAAAATATTAACACTTTCTATGGGAAGCTTTCAGAACTTGACTTCAGTAATGTATTAAACACTCACTGTCCCGACGAAGCATATAACATCTTCATAAATATATTCCTACAGGCCTTCAATGAGAGTTTCCCCTTAAAAGAAAGACAGCAAAAAAATCGATATGTCAAAAAACAACCTTGGATGACCAATGGCTTAATAACCTCCTCAGTAAACAAACTTAAACTCTACCAAAAACAACTGAAAAGCCCTACCGATGAAAATAAAGGTGCTTATAAACAGTTTTCCCAAGTCTTCAACAAAACAAAACGGAAAAGTAAAGCCTCTTATTATAACTCTATACTCAAAGAAAATCAATATAACCTAAAGAAAACATGGCAAATATTAAATGAAGCAATCCAAAAACCCCATTCAAAAATTAAATTATCAGCAAGTTTCAAAGTTAATGATAGAGAAATCTCCAATGGAATTGAGATCGCGCGAGAATTTAATAACTTTTTCACTAGTGTGGGAGAATGTACGTCCGCACAGATAGCGGCTTTGAATAAACATTTCTCGAGTTACCTTCAAGGGAGCGGTCACCCGAGCAGCTTCTTCATTGAGCCCACAAACCCTGACGAAGTTGTCAACATAACTAAGAGAATGAAAACTAAAACAAGCAAAGATTGTAACGAATTGACCTCTAGACTCATCAAGGAAATTATTAATTCTATATCGACCCCCCTATCACATATAATAAACCTATCTTTCGAAACTGGCATAGTACCCGAGAAGATGAAATTAGCTAAAGTAATTCCAGTATTTAAATCAGGTGACGCGAGTGTTCTCAATAATAAAAGACCAATTAGCATACTCCCTATTTTCTCCAAACTCTTAGAAAAGATAATGCAGGTCCGCCTTGACACATTCCTAGTGAATAATAACATCCTTTACCAACACCAATACGGATTTAGAAAAGGACATTCAACTGTGCACCCGATACTACACCTTCTGGACCATATAGGAACTCAAAATAACAAACCCACCAAAGATAGTACAATCTCTGTTTTTTTAGACCTATCAAAAGCCTTCGACACAATAAACCATGATATTCTCCTCAAAAAGTTTTATGGTTTCAGAGGTGTTGTAAACAAATGGTTTCAGAGTTATCTCAGTAATAGAAAGCAATATGTAGAGTATTTGAACAAAAAATCATCACACACCACAATAACCTACGGAGTTCCACAGGGTTCAATTTTAGGGCCTGTTTTATTTTTAATTTATATTAATGACATATCAAATAGTACTAACTTGAATCTCCTTTCGTTCGCTGATGACACAACAGGCTATACATCCCATCATAATCAAGAAATCTTATATCAGTCTGTCAACACTGAACTAGAAAAATTAAATATGTGGTGCAGAGCCAATAACCTACTCCTAAACGCCAAAAAATCGAAATATGTCATAATCAGCTCATCACATATCAAACTTAAAAATAATAATAATATAATTAGCATCGATAATAATCCCATAATCAGGGTGGGTATTAAAGAAACAGAATCCTCTGTCAAATTTTTGGGAGTTCATTTCGACGATAAGTTGAGTTACTCCACCCACATTTCAATGTTGTGCACAAAAGTAGCAAGAGCAGTTTGGGCAATAAATAGAGTTAAAAAAATCCTACCACATAGAGCATTAGTCACCTTGTATTATGCGTTAATTCATAGTCACTTCCTGTTTGGTATCCAAATATGGGGTCACTCCAAACATATAAACAAACTCTATCTCTTACAAAAAAGAGCAATCCGAATAATAAACGACAAAGCTTATAACTGTCACACAGATCCCCTATTTCTAAAAGATAAAATACTTAAAATTCAAGACCTTTATACACTACATGCATTGTTACTCGTACATGACTGGCATAACAATGCATTACCTACCACCTTTAATAATTACTTCACCTCTATTACAAACCAAGATGGAGTTGTGACTAGACAATCAGGATTATTAAAAACAAACACGCCTAGAACCAAATTTGTTGAATGGCTACCAGCGAACCACTTTCCGGCACTATGGAACAAATTAGACAATGAAATACGGAATATACGCGATAGAAATGTTTTTAAATTGACCTTAACCAACTTACTAACAGGCTCCTATCTCACTTCTGTCTCCTGTTCAAATCCTTATTGCCAAGATTGTAACATTTGATTAAATACTCGCTTGACTCTGAATCTCATCACTTTGTCGACCAATAACATTGTTGACCAATAACTTTGTCGGTCAATAGCTTATTTCTCCATCGCTTGAAGGAAATTTCTCGTGAAGTGTGGACATTGCGCACGATATGGTGATGTAACAATTAGCGTTTTTCAGTCTCTCTCTGGATACTTCAATTGAGTCAAGAAAACTTAGCAGTGAGACATTGGCTCACCTGACACAATTCGGAAGATACACGATGATGGGACGGATTTGTGTCTGATGATTTGGTGTCTCGCTAGCCATGCCAGTCTCTGTATTGTCGTTCAGTATTTTTGACGAATCTTTGGTTGTCACCCTACTGTGCCCCCCGCCGAATTCTGGTTGCCTCCGGTGAGATGAGGCCTTCTGGCTCTTTTTCCCATTAAATTAACTAAACAGAAAGCGATGGATATTCAGAACATTGTGAATTTATTTGGCCAATTCCACATTTCATAGAACAAGTAGTAATATTTACTAAAAGAGACAAATTATTTTTTTGTGATCAGCAGATCTCCAAGAGATAAATCCGACTTGTTTTAAGGAGATGGCAGGTAGACAGCCAATCTGGCTATGCCCTCTCCTTGTAATTTTTGTACCACATAATCAATACATATTGTTTATAATTTGTATCACTATTTGTAACTCGCATATGCTTTCAAATTTATTGTATGCTATTAAGGTACATTTATTACTAAATAAATATTGAATTGAATTGAATTGAACTGAAGAAAAGGCATGATGCCCGGATTATTTTTGTCACTCCTGAGGGACTCAAGGGTTGACAGTGTAGCCTATGGAGATGGATTGCTTAATGTAGATTCATTCTTGGACTCTGTTCATATTGTGTTCTGTTCAAGATGAGTGCTTCAGGCCCCGTGGGGCCTCTTGTTTCTTTTAGGATACATATTATCTTATTCCAGTAGTTTAGCTTCTATTTGGTAGTGCTTGTCCACTCTTAGGCTCTATCGGGATGCCCTTGGGCTCATGAGGTACCCTTGGGGTACTTAGGCTTCATTCAAAATTTTTTTAAATTTTTTTTTAAATTTGTTTCGAAAATTTTTGTGATTGTCTGAGTTATGTATCCTTGCAATGTTTTTTTTGTATTATTATTGGGAGTGCAGCAGACCTATGATGTTGGCTTCGTTATTATTGTATCTATTATAATAATATGGTACCTGTGTAAGTCTAGGAAGTCTCAAATTTAAATGCTTGTTGTCTGCTGGTAGTCGCTGCACTCCTTCAATTCTTGTACTGTTTTTGGGTTCCAAATTCTTTCATGAATACATTTGGTTGATATTGCTATCCTTCGTGTACCTGTGTGGCAGGCATGTCTGTTATCTGGGCGACATTCTCTAAATATGGTAATTAGTCCACTTTTGAGAAGTTTTGTTCAGAGTTGTCTGCTTTTGTTACGATATATGAGTCTATTTCTCATGTTATAAATTGCAATAACGTCGTTTTATTCCTTCAGTTTCCTGGTTATATTTTGTATTGTTCAGTTACACCGATGATACAGGCTGTATTCAGCCAAGGGTACATGTGGGTTTCTGTTGGTTGCATGCATAATGTGTATTAATCATTTGGCAGACGTATTTCTTGAATAGATTCTCTTAAATTCTTGCTCAGTGTCGATATAAAAGCTTATGAGAATTTTGGGCTAGTTCGATCAGTAATGGATTTTCCTACAGGCCGTCTATGCGCACGTTCTCTATTTTTGTCTTCATTATTCGGAGTGGTATATTCATTCTCCGAACAGTCATTGGTTTTATCAGACCTAGGGAACAATGATTTATTTGGGGAGGGTCCTTGACGGGTTTTTAGCTCAACTTTGGCGAAGCCAAATTTGAGCTTATGCCATGGCCAGTCGTCCGTCGTCCATCTGTCCGCCTGTCCGGGCCAACATTGGGGGTTTAGGGGATATTATTATTAGGGGCTACCTCCAAATTAAGGTAGTGTTAGGGTTAGGAGTGGGGTGGGGTTAGGGGTAGCCCCAGAGTAGGGCTTAAGGTTGGGGAGGGTTAGGTCCCAGGGGGGTTAGGGTTGGGGTCAGGAGTGGGGTTTTAGTTTTAGTAGCCCCTAAACCGAAAAATAGCTCCTAATCCTATTGGTTTGGCTAGGGTGGGGTTGGGTCAGGGGGTGGGGTGGGTGGGGGGGGGGGGGGGGGGTTAGGGTTAGGGGTAGCCCCAGAGTAGGGCTTAAGGTTGGAGGGGGGTTTAGGTCCTGGGGGTGGGTGGGGGTTAGGGTCTGGGGTGGGCTTTTAGGGTTTTGGGTCAGGGTGGGGTAGGGTAGGGTTAGGGTGTGGTTTTGGGGTGGAGGGGTGGGGTTACGGTTAAATATAAGTTCTAGGGTGGAGGGGGTGGGGTTCTGGGTAAAATAAGGTTTTGGACATACAAAATGTTTTTTTGGTAGCCCATAAACCAGAAATGTTGGAGCGTTCGTCTGTCCATCTGTCCGTCAACAATTCAGTACGGCTCGGGCTAGAGGCCATATTTATGAACCGATCTTTACGAAACTTCTTGGGTACCTTTGTTATGACCATGGGACGAGAACGAGTGTTTTGGGGTCCGATCCGAAATTCAAGTTGGCTGCTGGCGGCCATTTTGTACAGACTTTGGTGAAATCAGATTTTTGCACAGAACTTCCATATGAAAGCGCTGATTTGAATAATTTTTAGCTCACCTGACTTTCAGTCAGGAGAGCTATAGTGATCACTCACCGTCCGTCGTCCGGCGTCCGTCGTCCGTGAACATGGTGTTTGCGTCTTCTCCTCCAAACCGCTGAACCAATTTAATTGATATTTGAGATAATAGTTTGTTATGACATCGCAATTTGATTTTGTTCAAATCAAGTTACCTCGCCCGTGGGTAGGGCCACACCCAAAAAGTGTGCTGAAATCTTAAAAAATCTTCTTCTCATGAACCAGCAGTAGCAGAGACTTGATATTTGGTGTGCAGCTTCCTTTTGAGGTGTAGACTCAGACTGTTCAAGAGAAGTTTGTGGGGCTATACTTGGCATCGTTATGGGAGGGGCAAAATTTTTTGCCCCGCCCAAAATTTCTATTTTCCAAACCGAGAGGCTGATTTGAACCAAATTTTATGTGAGGGCTTATTGGGTCATAAGTACCTAATTTATGCTGATTTTTTTTCCCCGTAGCCCCATGGGAACCGCAGGAGCTAAAAATAGAAAAAAATTAAAATGCCCATATCTCCAAAACTGCACGGCACCAAGAATTTTTATTTGGTGTGAAGCTTCCTTAGGACCAACAGAAAGAATTGGTAAAAAAAAATTGCCATCGGTTTTATCATAGGGTACAGTTTCGGGACTTTGAAAAAGTGCTGAGTCAGCACTTTTTAACACTGTAGGCAATGGGAAAAACATTAAAAAATCTTCTTCTCCAGATCCAGCAAGCAGAATCTTTTGATATTTGGTATGCAACATTGTAGGGTGGATCTGATTCAAGTTTGTTCAAATCGGCCCCCTGGGTTCATATTTGGGCTCAGTATAGGCGCCCGATTTTGAACTTTGTGCATTTCAGACAAATTTCTTAAAAAATCTTCTTCTCCAGATCCAGCAGGCAGAATCTTTTGATATTTGGCATGCAACATTGTGGGGTGGATCTGATTCAAGTTTGTTCGAATCGGCCCACTGGGTTTATATTTGGGCTCAGTATAGGAGCCCAAATTTGAACTTACTGCATTTCAGGCAAATTTCTTTGAAAATCTTCTTCTCCACATCCAGCAGGCAGAATCTTTTGATATTTGGTATACAACATTGTGGGGTGGATCTGATTCAAATTTGTTCAAATCGGCCCCTTGGGTTTATATTTGGGTTCAGTATAGGAGCTCAAATTTGAACTTAGTGCATTTCAGGCAAATTTCTTTGAAAATCTTCTTCTCAAGATCCAGCAGGCCGAATCTTTTGATATTGGGTATGCAACATTGTGGGGTGGATGTGATTCAAGTTTGTTCAAATCGGCTCCCTGGGTTTATATTTGGGCTCAGTATAGGAGCCCAAATTTGAACTTAGTGCTTTTCAGGCAAATTTCTTAAAAAATCTTATTCTCCAGATCCAGCAGGCAGAAGGTTTTGATGTTTGGTATGCAACATTGTGGGGTGGATCTGATTCTATTTTGTTCAAATCGGCTCCCTAGATTCATATTTGGTCTCACTATAGAAGCTTGAATTCGAACTTAGTGCATTTCAGGCAAATTTCTTCAAAAATCTTCTTCTCCAGATCCTGCAGGCAGAATCTTTTGATATTTGGTATGCAACATTGTGGGGTGGATCTGATTCCAATTTGTTCAAATCGGCCACCTGGATTCATATTTGGGCTCACTATAGAAGCCCAAATTCAAACTTAGTGCATTTCAGGCAAATTTCTTCAAAAATCTTCTCCAGATCCAGCAGGCAGAATCTTGTGATATTTGGTATGCAACATTGTGGGGTGGATCTGATTCAAGTTTGTTCAAATTGGCCCCCTGGGTTTATATTTGGGCTCAGTATAGGAGCCCAAATTTGAACTTAGTGCATTTCAGGCAAATCTTCTTCTCAAGATCCAGCAGGCAGAATCTTTTGATATTTGGCATGCAACATTGTGGGGTGGATCTGATTCAAGTTTGTTCGAATCGGCCCCCTGGGTTTATATTTGGGCTCAGTATAGGAGCCCAAATTTGAACTTACTGCATTTCAGGCAAATTTCTTTGAAAATCTTCTTCTCCACATCCAGCAGGCAGAATCTTTTGATATTTGGTATACAACATTGTGGGGTGGATCTGATTCAAGTTTGTTCAAATCGACCCCTTGGGTTTATATTTGGGCTCAGTATAGGAGCTCAAATTTGAACTTAGTGCATTTCAGGCAAATTTCTTTGAAAATCTTCTTCTCAAGATCCAGCAGGCCGAATCTTTTGATATTGGGTATGCAACATTGTGGGGTGGATGTGATTCAAGTTTGTTCAAATCGGCTCCCTGGGTTTATATTTGGGCTCAGTATAGGAGCCCAAATTTGAACTTAGTGCTTTTCAGGCAAATTTCTTAAAAAATCTTCTTCTCCAGATCCAGCAGGCAGAATGTTTTGATGTTTGGTATGCAACATTGTGGGGTGGATCTGATTCTATTTTGTTCAAATCGGCTCCCTAGATTCATATTTGGGCTCACTATAGAAGCTCGAATTCGAACTTAGTGCATTTCAGGCAAATTTCTTCAAAAATCTTCTTCTCCAGATCCTGCAGGCAGAATCTTTTGATATTTGGTATGCAACATTGTGGGGTGAATCTGATTCAAATTTGTTCAAATCGGCCACCTGGATTCATATTTGGGCTCACTATAGAAGCCCAAATTCAAACTTAGTGCATTTCAGGCAAATTTCTTCAAAAATCTTCTCCAGATCCAGCAGGCAGAATCTTGTGATATTTGGTATGCAACATTGTGGGGTGGATCTGATTCAAGTTTGTTCAAATTGGCCCCCTGGGTTTATATTTGGGCTCAGTATAGGAGCCCAAATTTGAACTTACTGCATTTCAGGCAAATCTTCTTCTCAAGATCCAGCAGGCAGAATCTTGTGATATTTGGTATGCAGCATCCTTAGGGGGGTGAGATGCAAGTTTGTTCAAGCCATGTCCCTAGGTCCATATTTGGGCTCACTGTGGGAGCTTGAATTGTAACTTTGTTCGAAATGAGGAATTTTCTTTAAAAATCTTCTTCTTCAGATCCAGCAGTCGGAATGGTTTGATATGTGGTGAGTAGCATCCTTGGAGGGGGGGGGGGGGGATTCAAGTGTGTTAAAGCCAAGTCCATGGGACTATATTTGGGCTCCCTGTGGGAGCCCAAATTATAACGTAGTCAATATGAGGAATTTTTCTTTAAAAATCTTCTTCTTCAGATTCAGCAGTTGGAATGTTTTGATATTTGGCATGGAGCAACCTTAGGGGGCTGAGATTCAAGTTTGTTCAAGCCAAGCCCCTTGGTTTATATTTGGGCTCACTATGGGAGCCTGAATGACAGCTTAGTTCAAAATGAGGAATTTTCTTTAAAACTCTTCAGATCCAGCAGATGAATGCTTTTGATATTTTTTATGCAGCATCCTTAGGGGGTAAGATTCAAGTTTGTTCAAGCCATGTCCCTAGGTTCATATTTGGGCTGATTGTGGGAGCTCGAATTGTAACTTGGTTCAAAATGAGGAATTTTCTTTAAAAATCTTCTTCTTCAGATCCAGCAGTCGGAATGTTTTGATAATTGGTGTGTAGAATCCTTAGGGGTGTGAGTTTCAGGTTTGTTAAAGCCAAGTCCCTGGGTTCATATATGGGCTCCCTGTGGGAGCCCAAATTATGACTTAGTTCAATATGAGGAATATTCTTTAAAAATCTTTTTTTTAGATCCACTGGTCAGAATATTTGGATATTTGGTTTCAGCTTTTATTAGGAGGAGCAGATGCAACTTGTGGAAATCAATTCTCTGGGTTGATATTTAGGCTACCATGTCAGATGAGCGCCCTCAGGCCCCCTGGGGCCTCTTGTTTGTATGAATGTTTAGTACCATGGGATACATCACATATAATACGGGTTTTTTTCTCGTATGTAAATTATGCAAATTAGACTAATTTTGTTGTATTTAGTATTACTTTCAGCACTGTAAGTGCAAATGCCAATACGGCTCCGGCTAGAGGCTGTATTTATAAACCGATCTTTACGAAACTTCTTGGGTACCTTTGGTATCACCGTGGGACGAGAACGAGTGTTTTGGGGTGCGGTCCGAAATTCCAGATGGACGATGGCAGCCATTTTGTACAAAATTAGGTGCAATCAGATTTTTGCACAGGCATTCCACATGAAAGCGCTGATTTGAAAAATTTTTTGTTTGAATGTTTAGTACCATGGGATACATCACATATAATACGTGTTTTTTTCTCGAACAGAAATTATGCAAATTAGATGAACTTTGATTTTTTCAGTGCTACTTACACACAGTAAGTATACATGTCAATACGGCTCGGGCTAGAGGCTGTATTTATCAACCGATCTTCACAAAACTTCTTGGGTACCTCTGTTATCACCTTGGGACGAGAACTAGTGTTTCTGAGTGCGGTCCAAAATTCAAGATGGTTGTCAGTGGCCATTTTGTACCGAAATTAGGTCTAATCAGTTTTTTGTACACATCTTCTATACGGCTCAGGCTAGAGGCCGCATTTATGAACTGATCTTTACAAAACTTCTTGGATACCTTTGTTATCACCGTGGGATGAGAACGGGTGTTTTTGGGTGTGGTCCAAAATTCAAGATGGCCACCAGCAGCCATTTTGTACCAAAATTAGTGCAATCAGTCTTTTGTACAGAACTTCTGTATGAAAGTTCTGATTTGAATAAATTTTTGTATGAATGTTTAGTAAAATGGAATACATCACATACAGTACAGCTTTTTTTCTCATGCAGAAATTATGCAAATTAGATGAATTTTGATTTATTTAGTGCTACTTATACACTGTAAGTGCACATGTCAATACGGCTTGGGCTAGAGGCTGTATTTATCAACCGATCTTCACGAAACTTCTTGGGTATCTTTGTTATCACCTTGGGACGAGAACAAGTGTTTCTGAGTGCGGTCCAAAATTCAAGATGGCTGCCAGTGGCCATTTTGTACCTAAATTAGGTCCAATCAGTTTTTTGTCACAACTTCTATACAGCTTGTATTTATGAACTGATCTTCACGAAACTTCTTGGGTACCTTTGTGTTCATCTTGGGACAGGAATGAGTGTGTTTTGGGGTGCCTTTGTTATCACTGTGCTATGAGAACAAATATTTTTGGGTTCAGTCAGACCCACTCTGGGACTCAAAGATTTCTTTTCTAATTTAGCATCAGACTGTCACCCATCTTTACAATACTTTATCTATACATTTGTTACAGGCTACGGTCAGTATTTATGTACAGACCGTTACAATACTTTATATGTACCTTTGTTATCAGGTCATTACCTAGATGTTTGGCATTACTGTGTCACATACTATACATGTACATGTCTTGACAAGTTGAGCTACAGTGTCATTGACACTTTCATTATTCATATCCTGTTCCAGGTTCTGAATCCAGTCATCAACCGGAAGCGGTACACAAAGGGGAATCCTACTCTCTCATTCTCATAGATTGAACAGTTACAATTTGGAAGTTCATTATTGAAATTTACTTGTACATCTGAACGTGGTCGCCTGTTGGTTGGCTCAGAAGCATATAAGTTCCCTCCGATAACTTTCCATTGGGATTCAATTGGACAAGTTTAAGGTTTTACATATTAATATCACCAGTTATCAACCTATCTCCATATTCCGGATGCGGCATATATTTAAAAGCTTTCGATTTTAGTAACTGGGAGCCTTTTAGGCAACGATATATTATTCAGTACCGCTTTATCACTGATTCCAGGCCGCTTTCCTCTTTGTTTTGAAGGTTAATTCCTTCAAAAAAGAGGTGGGGGGGGAGGGGGGCTGGTGTGATTTCTCTTTACCTCTTCTGGCCTTATAGTAAGTGTGTAACTATGTGGGAAGATGTTATTGTCTATAGATAATACTGATCTTATGTACAGCTCGTTGCATTGTATACGTCTTGAGGCTGTGGGCATTAATCTCCAATTCTCGAACACGCTTTTCCTAATTTTAAGCGTCTTATTCTGGACTAGCCTTAAAATTGGGGGCTCGCTACACCGAATTAGCGTAATCATTTATGCTAAGTATTAAGGAATCACTTGGATATTGCTCCTTATTTTGGTGGTATATCCTTCTCTATTTTTGTATAGAGAGGGATATATGTAATTCCTCAAATTTTAATCACCTATTCACCTTGGGAGTCCTACTGCAGGCTAAGGAGCTGAATTTTAGTCTGCTATTCCTTAAGTCCTAGGCTCTCCAGCCTTTTTACTATTCAGCTAAGTCTGGACCATTGGTTCTAGTATAAAATATGATAAATTTAAAGTAATTTGTATATTTTTTATACTTACCAATAGCCCTGATGGGGATGGCCCTCCCATGAGTGGGCACACATACCTCCCCACTGAGTTATAACATTAGTAGGCACAACTAGGAAGAATGATGCTTGGTGCCAGTTCCGGTCTCTTCCTGGGTACTGTGCATGTGCAGTGCTAAAAGTATGCAGGGCCAGATAGGACTTACAAATTTCGGTATTGTATGCAAATTTTGGGGATTGGGGGGGTTCAAAATTTGTGTTTGGCCCTTGCTATTATTGAGTTTGCACCAGCTAAATCTAGGCCATTGGTAAGTATAAAAAATATACAAATTACTTTAAATTTATTATTTTTTTTATCTAAGGTCAAAGACATAGAGAAGAAGGTAACTGTGCTTCAGCATTCCAGCCATAAAACTGCTAACATTCCACAGAAACCACCCCGACATTCTTTGTCTCCAGTGAAGAGAGAAAGTCCTCTTCCAGTTGTTTTGGTTGGTACATCCAGTGAGAATGACATTCCCGAGAGTAGTGCAGAGTTCAACACTGATTCTGGAATGGAACTGCCTTCAGTAAATCGACTACGTGCTATGTTTAATCAGTCAAAGACTGACAAAATGGACTCATCGTCATTGAGAAGGGTTAGCATGTTAAATTATCTCAACTCGCTTTCTTGATGGTGGCGGAGAGCACACATCACATTATTGCTTGCAAATGGTGAAGGATCACTTTTTTTTTATACCAGCTCACTTGCTACCTTAAGAAAGTTTGACTGCCTTGTGGCAATACTATTTTGAGCGTCATTGCATATAGTACTGAATGACAAAAGTGATATTTTTCCCGATAAGGTCATGATCAGATTGCAACACACTTCTAAATTAGTGGGTCAAAATTTCATCACAACATATTGCAAAGTCAAGACCAAATCATGAAAAACGAAAGAAAATAGCATTTCATATTCATTGAGCTCATATTTCTTCATGACGAGTGATATTCTACAAACAAGCTGTTAGGCCACACAAAGTAGATCTTCTGTTTCTCAGGCCATTATTTGTGAAATTGCATGCGGGCGAGCATTTTTTTATTTTATTTTTCATTTCAGTAATTACTTCTTTGCCATGAAAAGTTCATGTTCTTTGTTCAAGATTTAGGCCTCATAATTTACAGAATAGCATGGGTGGTGGTGTATTTCATCCCTTGAGTGCAAGAAGGCTTTGCAATGCTTTAGCATTGCAAAGCCTTCTTGCACTCATGGGACAAATTCATCAATTGTTTTAACTTGGGTAAAATGTCAGACATATACCATTTAATTTTAATTTTTTTAAAGTTTATATTGGTTATAAAAAGAGAGCATGCGGCAGCCAAAAGGACCATGCGGGAGGGCCTGAGAAACAGATTTTTTATTTTTTTTGGCCTTAATTGAAAATGGAATATGTTTTCATTTTTGGAATTCACTAAAAAACCAATGAGAGGGCTTAAGCTGAGTTTGAATGCTTTTTGTGAATAGTACTGGCTGATTTTAGCCATCATGTTGGGTAAAGAGTTGCTTTAGATGAGATTTACATGAAGGCTGTCCAGTGCATAGGGTTAGTTACTCAGTTAATAATGACACTTTTTTACCAGAAAGAGTAACTAATCCGGTGCAATGCTCAGGGTTAGTCACACTTTTCGGTTATAAAAAATTGGTAACTGCCATATCACATACTACATGAAAATATACACTGTCAAAAGGCTGCACAGGGTTAGTAGTTTACATGTTACACAGGGTGCAGGGGAACTAATGGAAATACTTATATACTGAATTGTGGGAATTTTTTAAAGTGAATTCCAAAAATGAAAACATATTCTATTTTCAATTAGTAGTTTGTGTATAGTACTATGGGGGAGGGGGTGGGGGGGGGGGGGCAACTGGAAAGATAATTTCAACTGAATTGTAATGAATTTATCTTTCTTTACAAATTTGGTGGAATTCCAACAGAAAATGCTCTGGTCGAAAGATCTCTTACAAAGCAATTAGATACAGGGGGAGGGGGAGGTGATGCTGTGTGAGGGTGATCAGTTAGCTGTTGAAATAAAAAATCATTTATTCAGAGTGGTACAAAAAGTAATCACTGACATTAACCCTTTAACTCACATGCGTAGCAGACGACAGTTGCAAAACCATTCTTGACTAAAAACATTTTGCCTCAAGAAAATAACTTTTGACTCCTAACTGGAATGAGCTCAATGAGGGATCATAAACTATGTTTTTGAGGCAAAAACTGTAGAAAACAAAATTTGAATGTCAATGTTTGTGAATTGTGTTTATTGGTTACAGCCATTACTTTAGTTGAAGAGTTGAAGTAGTCAAAACTATTGGGCTCGTCCCAATTAATTCTTTAATTTTATATAGTTTCCTGCATCATGTTGCAGACAGCTGTCTCATTTTTGTTTAACTTAGTAAATTGAATAAATTGCCACAGAAAAAAAAACTGCCATGGCTTGGCTGTGATGGTTAGAAAATTCAAACTTGGTAGCAAATGTGTTGCTGACACTAACATTTCATTATGACTGCAGTCAAATTAGGTTGTTTGTAAAAGTCGTACTTGAGGGCCTGGACAAATGTCTTGAATCCCCACCATACCACAGTTTCTATGCATCTAATGGCTTAGCGGTGATTTCTAGTTAAAGTCTTGGCTGCCTTGCAGGCAGCCAAGACTTTACTAGATATCACTGCATAGGTAATTTGTCTATTGTCAGAAGACTCTCCTCATGATGGTATGTTAAGGGCACCTGTCCTAATGTCAAAAAAGTTGGAAATAGGCCTTTCCATTCATTTATGAATCAATATTTTTTAAATTAGGCATATGTTGATCACCATGGTAACCCGCCCACCTGCTATTCGAGATTGATCAGATATGTCATTACAAAGTTATTGTCCTTTTTGACTTAGAATTTGTCATCCATGGATGCCACTTTGTCAGAGCTTGTATTCCTAAATTGTCAAGTCAATTTTTTTAAAGCTTGGCAAACACATTAACCAGCATGGGAAACCTGTGCATATGCAATTTTGAAATTGAGCGGACTCATTTTGGCATAGTTATTGCCTGCCCTCTTTGGTCCTTTTTGACCCAAAATTTGTTGTCCATGGACACACCTTTGTCCGAGCTTGTATTCCTTCATTTGCGGTCACTTTTTTCAAAATTTTGCACCTAGTTTGACCGGCATGGGAACCCATGCAGCTGTGATTTGGGGAATGAACAGACTCATTTGGGCAGAGTTATTGCCCTTTATTTTGCTAAGTGTATTTTCGTTCTTTTTTTTTTATTTTATCTGTGCTTGTTTGGTCATGTTTTTAAAAACTGCTCAGACATTAACCAGTTTGGAAACCTGTGATTTTGAGATTGACCAGGCTCATTTTGGCAGAGTTATTGCTCTTTTTTAAGTATTTTTTGCATTCAACATAATGTGAAGTGTGGGGTGGGGGTTGTGTATTCTTAGTCCCATTGAAACGGTCATCTCTAGCTGTATCAGGCTTCTGAGGTATATTTCAAACTTCCAACCAAAGAAGAGGTGCCCTGATATGTAGTCTTGAGGACAACTTTTACACTATATTTGAATTACCCTGGCAATGCTTCTGGTTAAGTCTTGGCTAGAAATCAGCGTCAGTTTGTAGACTAGAAGCCATTCTGGATAATTTTCCAGATCTCTATAAGAGTTAAAACCTTGCATTCTTCTTGTGTTTTTTTCTGCTATGATACTTTACAAAGATTTTTAACACTACAAATCCATATGATCAAAATATTTCTTCTAAGTTGACCTGAAGTACATCCACAAAATATGAAGCCATTAAAGTGAGGTACCAGTAGATTTACTCAATTATTTTCGACTTGATTAAATTGTTACTACCTCAGATCAGGTGCCCTAACATCTGGGCTTTGGGTAAATATGCAAATTTCATTGTAAGTACATCAGCAGTTGTTTCTGGACAAGTTTTGGCTAGCTATATAGACAGCCAAGACTTCTGTAGACACAACTGCAAGATCACAGAACATGAACTGTCATAATGTTGTTGCCAGAATGTTTCAAAATTTCAAGGCCTCTAAATGACCTCATGTTTTGACTGCAGTCACATTGCTTAAATTTGTTGCTAATTTACTGTTATGTATTCAGTTACTAACATGCTTAATGTATAATAAGTGTAGTGCTTTGCCTGGAGGTGTTGAAATGATAGGCCATTTTTTATCCTTTTAAGAGAATAATGTGCAACAAGAAAAAAATTAGACATCAGAGGCCAGGAAATTCGGGCATAGCTGTCTTGTATTTAATTATTTAGGGATGCATCTATAGTCTCAAAAGTGTTTTTCTGATGACACAGTAGCGGAGCAGAATTTTGTGAATAACATTGGCTGAATGTTGCCATTGTGTCAGGTGAGGGGCTAATTAAGACTACCAACAAGCACTCTGACCTGTACAAATTAGAAATTAAGGCAGTCCAGAAAAGGTTACTTTAATTTTTTCCATTCAACACCATTTTGGGTGTTTTAGAAGGAGAAAAAGATAAAACAATGCTGATACGTTAACCAGTGTTGGTGCAAAAGCTCAGCTGAGCAGAGCAACCTACATTACTGCAGCTTTTTTCATTGAATTATTTCATTAAATCTTTATGCTGCTGTTATCTGATACACTTGAAAAGGACTCTGCAAGTCCTTTTCCAACAGTGTTTTACAATATAGCACTTTATCCATAAAGTCAAAGAACGCTGAGTTTTGTCATCATTACAAAGTCAGTAATGATTATGACTTGCAAAATTGTTATTGTTACTTGTCTGAGATCGAGTAACGTAGGCGAAAAATTTTTTGCCTTATTTCATTTAAGGCAAATGATAGGTGAACAGAAATATCATTCGCCCAATTTGTGCATTGTCCTACGAATTGCAAGTGAATAAATTGATAAAATTCTAAACAAAGATAAGCATTGAAATGGAATGATATTTTTTTGTATGTTTTTTATCGGTTTAACATTGAATGTCATTTTTCAATATAGAAATGTTTTGTTATAGTTCATTGTAGAGTTGAGTCATTCCAATAAATAGTAACAGAACAGATTTTGAAAAATGGTCTAAACTAAAACTACACATGCTAACAGTATGCTACCCTTTAAAAAAAATTGACTGTTTTTGTTTTCAATTGAAAATAAGTGAGCACTGTAACCAGCTGTAAAAGTTGATTTTCCGCAACTTTTGTCTGTATCTTTTAGCGATAGTCTTGTGTAGTAGTGGTTACACAAGCGGGGATGGGAGAATGAATAAAGTGGCTGATCACCTGCATCTCCCTTTCAAAAGAAAACTAAAATGCCTATGGAGATCAGACATTTTAAGGTTTTTTGGTTGTTCACTCAATAATCACTCTTTATTCTTGTGTGTCAACATCCATCGTCATCCAAAATATTACTGAGCGATTATCTGTAGGCACAAGTGCAGCTCTTCCATAGTACTGCAACACAAATCTTGCAAACCAAGAATCAATCTGGGAGCCAAAAGATAGGTAAGATGGATGAAAGAAGAATATACCAAAATGTACAACTCAACATTTTTTCTTGTTGCTCATCATCTACATCTGCACTGATCCCATATCTATGTTTTTGCATCATAAATGTTCATGACTAACCTTTTGCACTCTTGACTCACATTCCTAATTTGACACAGTACTACAGTACTGTGATCGATAGCATTCGTTTTCGATCAGATTGCATGCTGGTAATGGCACATATTCACAGGTAGACTTTGGATAAAATTATTAAAAAAAATACAAGATAACAAATGAAAATGGCATCTGCGATGCCCTGTTTATGCATTTCTTTTCTGATAGGTGAGAATCAACAGCGTTGTGGGAAGAAAAGTGGACAGAATATTTGTCAGGTTAATTGTATATGATTGTTAAACATTTACTCCCTACCTTCTGAACAACATTAGCCTATTTACTGTATATGAGTTATGGAATAAATACCTGTTAATTGAGATATATTCACTAAATTTTTCAAATGTTTCAACTCCACATATAACCATAGCCCAAAGATCAAGTTTGATATTTTTATACTAAAACCAATTGCCCAGACTTAGCTGGTGCAACCTCAATATTATTAAGGACCTAACACAAATTTTTAACCCCCCAATCCCCAAAATTGCTAACAATACCAAAAATTAAAAGTCCTATCTGGCCCTCCATGCGCAGTACCCAGGAAGAGACCAGAATTGGCGCCAACATCATTCTTCTGTTTGGCCCAAAGTCAGTAACAACTGAACTGACATCTGTGCTTTAAAATCTCATTTTTAGCTTAACTTGACAAAGTCAAGAGCTATTGTCATCACGCGTGCAGAAGTCTGTTAGTCTGGGAGTCTGTGAGTCTGTTCACATTTTCCTTTAGCACAGGCTACACCCCATAATTCTTGTCCGATCGTCACAAAATTACATATGCAGGTTTGAGGTCATGTCTAGATGAGAATGTCCCCTTTTGGTCACGATCGGTCAACCGTGATGGCTGCCCGAGCCCAAAACCCGAAAACCTTTAGCACAGTCTACAGGTCGTATTTATGGAGGGATTTCATTGTAACTTGGTAGGATGACTCCAAATAATGTCTAGATGAGAACGTCCCCTTTTGGTCACGATAATTCAGCCGTGATGGCTGCCCAAGCCCCAAGCCCGAAAACCTTTAGCATAGTCTATAGGTCGTATTTATGGACGGATTTCATTGTAACTTGGTAGGTTGACTCCATATAATGTCTAGATGATAACATCCCCTTTTTGGTCTTGATTGGTCAACTGTGATGGCGACAGTTGCCTGAAGCCGAAAAACCTTTAGCACGGTCTACTGGCCATATTTATGAAGTGATTTCATTGTAACTTGGTAGGATGACTCCAGATAATGCCCAGATGAGAACGTCCCCTTTTGGTCGCGATCATTCAACCATGACAGCTGCCCGAACCCAAAACCACAACAACTTTAGCACAGACTACAGGTCGTATTTATGAAGGGATTTTATTGTAACTTGGTAGGATGACTCAGTATAATGTCTAGATGAGGACGTCCCCTTTTGGTTGCGATCAGTCAACCGTGATTGCTACACAGGCCCCGAAGCCCGAAAACCTTTAGCATAGTCTACAGGACGTATGTATGAAGGGATTTCATTGTAACTTGATAGGATGACTCATTTTGGAATAATTTCACTGTAACTTGGTAACTTTCGATGACATACATTAACTGTGAGGGCCACATACATAAACGTGAGGGCCACATTAACCCACCCCTCAGTTCTTTAGTACAGTATTTATTTATTTATTTATTTGTTGGTGCTTAACGTCACATCAGCAGCCAAGGCTATATCCTGGCATTTCTTTAGTACAGTCTACAACTCATATTTTTTTGCTATGTTTTCAATAAAAATGATACAGTCTACAACTTCATTAACTGTGAGGGCCACATTAACCCACCCTCAATTCTTTAGTACAGTCTATACCTCAAATTATTTTTATTGAAAACATAGCATACAGGGAACAAAAATTACCATACAATTCTTGTCGTATTTCATAATCCTTTCATAAACATTGAACATTATCCTTTTCATCAAACACAACACACAGACAAGTTAAGCTACAGTATCATTGACACTTTCATTATGTAAAATTATGCATGTTCCTCTATTTCGGGATATGCTTCTGAACGTCGTCATTATAATATGACTCCACTGTTGTTTTGTTAGTATTACTTCCCTTCCCTCTCCTGAACCCTCCTGTTATACTCCCAAGCTCTTTCAGCTTTTTTATTAAAGAATTTTTTTATTAAATTCTTGGGAGTTTAACTTGTAAAACGGAATAGGTATTTCGTTTATCTCCTTTGTTTACATCCTGTTCATTTCGGTTCAGGACGTTTTATATTCTTGCATCTTCTACCAGATGAGTTGTTTTTTCTTCATATGAAGATCTAGCTTTGTATCAGGTGGTTGTTAATCGGTTACTGACTTTGGGCCTTTGTTGTGCCTGTTGTTGGTTAGTTTCCGGTTTTTCCTCTTGACGTCTGTTCAATAACGTTTTGGATTCGTATTATTTCAGTGTTTAGTTGAAAACAATTATTGTTTTTTTATTAGGATACATATTATATCTTATTCCGGTAGTTTAGCTTTAATTAGTTAGTGTTTGGCCACACTTAGGCTCTATCGGGATGCCTTTGGGCTCATGAGGTTCCCTTGGGGCACTTAGGCTTCATTCAAAATTTTTCTAAAAACTTTTTTTTTCAATTTATTTAGAAAATTTTTGTTATTGTCTATGTTATGTATCCTTGCAATGTTTTTTCTGTATTATTAATGGGAGTGCAGCGGACTTATATTTTTGGCTTCATTATTATTATATTCATTATAATAATTGGTACTTAGTTTAAGTCCAGGAAGCCTTGGGTTTAAAGGCTTGTTGTTTTGCCAAAAGGCGTGGCACTCCTTCAATACTTGTACTATGGGATGCGAACATTGGAAACAGGTGCCGACCTGTGTGGTGGGGCGGTGAAGTTCCGATGTAGGAGCTTTCACCGCAGGCTAATACTAGTCTTTCAGTCTCTTTTTCAGAGGAACAAGAACATGGTGATGGTACTTTGACACCTGTCCGTTACGTGCTGCCATCGTCACACTCTGATGAGCCCCGCTCTGATGAGTAAACAGAGCTAGCTGTCAAGGTGCTCATGATATTTGAACAGGATTAAAGCCATTAGAAGCTTAATTCTCTGCATGTAGCTAGTTCGACTGGTAAAGCGGTCATCCCTATATGGGAGCCGAGATGCTGGGTAGGTCCGTTGCAGTCGAGTAGTATAATGTGGGTAGAGCGAGCACCTCATAAAGCTCACCCAGCAATGATGGTAAAAGGAGAAGAAGCGTGAAAGTTTCTCTACGGGACGCTTGGCGAGATCTGGGTGTCAGATCGCGAGTTGGAGAACCCTCTCCGTCCCGTTAGCAGTCAGGGTTGACTCTGTCTGTTGCAAGAAACTATAATGAGTCGAAACACACATCTGGATGTTTCCTTCCACACTGCAGCTGGGGTTGGCTGTGGTTATGGCTTCTACTTCTTACATGGAAGCGCACGCAAAGGAGATTAGCCTACAAGTTTCTCAACGGGATACTCGGCGAGGTGTGGGGTCAGATCGCGAGTTGGAGAGCGTTCTCCGTCCCGTTAACAGTCACTGTCAGGGTCGACTGTTTTCTGTCATGAGAAACTTCAATGAGTCGGAGCACCCATCCAAAATGTGCGAGTCGGGAATGAATGAATGATTTTATTTTGTAATACAACGTGCATACAAATACAAACTGAATACAGCAACATACAATTATTTCAAATACAAGGTTGCACTACAGGGAGATGGCATAGCCGCTAGGACTGTCTTCCTGCCATTCCTATAAAAACGAAGTAAAATGTGAAACAATCCTGACAAGGGCTATGTTAATGAAGAGAAAATGAATGGATTAATTTTTAAAATGGTTCTTTCCATATAAATAAAAATAATTTTCCATCGTTTTTAGAAAATGAAACAATTTAGGGGTAGTTAATAGATAAGGATGAGATTACAGAGCTAGGACCTACAGTCGGGGCAAACTAGATTATTACACCTGATACTCCTTCCACACTTCAGCTGGGGTCGGCTCTTGTTACAGCTTCCTCTTCTTCCATGAAAAAGCATGTTAAGGGGTAGAAGCCTGTCTATATGGTGTATTATTTGACACCGTGATTTCAGTGGATATGTCGACGCTGTTTCAGCGGGTATATTCCTTGCAATAGTGCCATGTTCATCACGTCCCACTCCGTCCTAAGTGGCATTTTGGAGTTGGTCAGACGTGAGGGAGCCCTACAGTTTCTATACTATTCTAGATAACTAACACTGAAGCATTACGAGTCTTGCTGGGTTAGTGTGATTATGCTTGCTTGACTAACTATAAGCTTTTTGGCTGTATTACTCTTTATTGAGAATAGCATCAGCAGTAAAGCTTTCGGAATATGCCGTGAAGTTCCTTTTTCATGTAGTGAAAAAGGAATTTGTCACTGTTCCAAGCTTTAAAATTACTGTGCCGGGTTTACTTATCTAGCGATTCAATTAATGTGGGTGATGGGGGTTCGATATGCTTTATTCGTCAACCTCCCACCAATATGTTAAGAGGTGATTACAGGGCAAGACATAGTGCTCTTCCTGCCTTGTATGCATTCAATTATACGCATGTCTTTCATTGCTCTTCGATTGGCAGGTGGGTTGGAGTCTAACGGCAACATCGGGGGAGCATCCACTCTTTAGTTGGTTTGCTTCCTGTGGTGGGTCGTTCATAAGTTGTATATGAGCATATGATTCCTGAACAGTAACTGTTTTTGGATTCTGAATTCTTTCATGAATACATTCAGTTAATATTGCTAGCCTTCATGTTCCTGTGTGGCAGGCTTGTCAGTTATCTGGGCGACATTCTCCAAATGTGGCTATTAGTCCATTCTGAGAAATTACGCTCAGAGTTGTCTGCTTTTCTTACGGCATATGAGTCTATTCCTCAGGTTAATCGCATTAACATTGTTTTATTCCTTCAGTTTCCTGGGTACTTTTTGTATCACTCGATCACGCCATTGATACAGACTTATTCAGATGAGGGTACAGGTGGGATTCTGTAGATGTATTCTGAATAGATTCTCTTTAATTCTTGCTCTGCGTTAGTATAGAGCTTATGAGAATTTTGGGGCTAGTTGGATCAGTTATGGAGTTTCCAACAGGCCGTTGATGCATACGTTATCTATTTTTGGCTTCATTATTCGGAGTGATATATTCTTTTTCTGAACAGTCATTGGTTTTAACAGACCTAGGGAACAATGAACTGGATGGTGTCACTTGTGTGCTAAGCACACTATAGTGTATCCCCGCATTTGCATCCTTGACTTTGTATGAATGCTTGATACAAAGAAGAAATGTATTATATGACACACTAAAATCATATTGAGTGGCACAGGTGACACAGCTTCGTGCGCACCAACAGACTCCACTGCAACATTTGGGCATGGTTTTAGCGTTTCGAATTACATACATGTACCCTGGGAGCCTTTCCCGGAAACGGTCTAAGAAAACATGAAAGTGGCAACGGTGGCACCCCAAAAATCCGAAACCTTCGTGCACATCTACAGACCCTACTGCAACTTTTGAGCATAGTTTTAGCATTTCAAATTACATACTCTGGGAGCTTTTCGCCAGA
Organism: Pictodentalium vernedei; assembly: GCA_031216915.1. Lineage (NCBI taxonomy): Eukaryota > Metazoa > Mollusca > Scaphopoda > Dentaliida > Dentaliidae > Pictodentalium > Pictodentalium vernedei. The sequence goes on along the minus strand of CM062294.1, from coordinate 248,642,578 downwards.
AATGATCTAAGAAAACACGAAAGAAAAACGGTGGCACCGCCACGTGGCATCTGAAAAATCTGAAACCTTTGTACGCATCTACAGACCTTACTGCAACATTTGAGCATGTGTTAAGCATTTCGAATTACTTACCCTAGGAGCCTTTCGCTGGAAACGGTCTAAGAAAACACAAAAGTGGCAACGGTGACACAGCCACTTAGCACCCAAAAAATCCAAAACCTTCCTACGCATTTACAGACTCTACTGCAACATCTCAGCATGGTTTTAGCGTTTCGAATTACATACTCTAGGAGACTTTCGCCGGAAACGGTCTAAGAAAACACGAAAGTGGCAATGGTGGCACAGCCATGTGGCACCTGAACAATCCGAAATCTTTGTGCACATCTACAGACCCTACTGCAACATTTGAGCATGGTTCTACCATTTTGAAATACATACTGTAGGAGCCTTTCGCCGGAAATGGTCTAAGAGAACATGAAAGAGGCAACGGAAGCACAGCCACGTGGCACCCCAAAAATCCAAAACCTTCGTGCGCATCTACAGACCCTACTGCAACATTTGAGCATGGTTTTAGGATTTCGAATTACATACCCTAGGAGCCTTTCACCGGAAACGGTGTAAGAAAATGTGAAAGTGGCAACAGCACAGCCACTAGGCAGCTGAAAAATCTGAAACCTTCGTGCACATCTACAGACCCCACTGAAACATTTGAGCATGGTTTTAGTGTTTCGAATTACATACCCTAGGAGCCTTTCGCCGGAAACGGTCTAAGAAAACACAAAAGTGGCAACGGTGGCACAGCCACGTGGCACCTGAAAAATCCGAAACCTTCGTGCGCATCTACAGACCCCACTGCAATATTTGAGCATGGTTTTAGCGTTTCGAATTACATACCCTAGGAGCCTTTCGCCGGAAACGGTCTAAGAAAACACAAAAGTGGCAATGGTGGCACAGCCACGTGGCACCTGAAAAATCGGAAACCTTTGTGCACATCTACAGACCCTACTGCAACATTTGAGCATGGTTTTAGCATTTCGATTTACATACCCTTGCAGCCTTTCGCCGGAAACGGTCTAAGAAAACACGAAAGTGGCAATGGTGTCGTAGCCAGGTGGCAGCTGAAAAATCCGAAATCTCCATGCGCATCTACAGACCCCACTGCAACATTTGAGCATGGTTTTAGCATTTCGAATTACATACCCCAGGAGCCTTTCGCCGGAAACGGTCTAAGAAAACACAAAACTGGCAACGGTGGCACAGCCACGTGGCACCTGAAAAATCCAAAACCTTCGTGCGCATCTACAGACCCCACTGCAACATTTGAGCATGGTTTTAGCGTTTCGAATTACATACCCTAGGAGCCTTTCGACGGAAACGGTCTAAGAAAACACAAAAGTGGCAACGGTGGCACAGCCACGTGGCACCTGAAAAATCCGAAACCTTCGTGCGCATCTACAGACCCTACTGCAACATCTGAGCGTGCTTTTAGCATTTCGAATTACATACCCTAGGGGCCTTTCGCCGGAAACGGTCTAAGAAAACACGAAAGTGGCAATGGTGGCGCAGTCACATGGCAGCTGAAAAATCTGAAACCTTCGTGTGCATCTACAGACTCCAATGCAACATTTGAGAATGGTTTTAGAGTTTAGAATTACATACCCTAGGAGCCTTTCGCCGGAAACGGTCTAAGAAAACACAAAAGTGGCAACGGTGGCACAGCCACGTGGTACCTGAAAAATCGGAAACCTTCGTGCGCATCTGCAGACCCCACTACAACATTTGAGCATGGTTTTAGTGTTTCGAATTACATACCCTAGGAGCCTTTCGACGGAAACGGTCTAAGAAAACACGAAAGTGGCAATGGTGGCGCAGCCACATGGCAGCTGAAAAATCCAAAACCTTCGTGCGCATCTACAGACCCCACTGCAACATTTGAGCTTGGTTTTAGCATTTCGAATTACATACCCTAGGAGCCTTTCGTCGGAAACGGTCTAAGAAAACACAAAAGCGGCAACGGTGGCACAGCCACGTGGCACCTGAAAAACCTGAAACCTTTGTGCGCATCTACAGACCCCACTGCAACATTTGAGCATGGTTTTAGCATTTCGAATTACATACCCTAGGAGCCTTTCGCCGGAAACGGTCTAAGAAAACACAAAAGTGGCAACGGTGGCACAGCCATGTGGCACCTGAAAAATCCGAAACCTTTGTGTGCATCTACAGACCCTACTGCAACATTTGAGCATGGTTTTAGCATTTCGAATTACATACCCTAGGAGCCTTTTGCCGCAAACGGGCTAAGAAAACACAAAAGTGGCAATGGTGGCACAGCCACGTGGCACCTGAAAAATCCGAAACCTTCGTGCACATCTACAGACCCCACTGCAACATTTGAGCATGGTTTTAGCGTTTCGAATTACATACCCTAGGAGCCTATCGCCGGAAACGGTCTAAGAAAACACAAAAGTGGCAACGGTGGCACAGCCACGTGGCACCTGAAAAATCTGAAACCTTCGTGCGCATCAACAGACCCCACTGCAACATTTAAGCATGGTTTTAGCGTTTCGAATTACATACCCTAGGAGCCTTTCGCCGGAAACGGTCTAAGAAAACACAAAAGTGACAATGGTGGCACAGCCATGTGGCACCTGAAAAATCTGAAACCTTCGTGCACATCTACACACCCTACTGCAACATTTGAGCATGGTTTTAGCGTTTCGAATTACATACCCTAGGAGCCTTTTGCCGGAAACGGTCTAAGAAAACATGAAAGTGGCTACGGTGGCACAGCCACGTGGCACCCGAAAAATCCGAAACCTTCGTGCGCATCTATAGACCCTACTGCAACATCTGAGCATGGATTTAGCATTTCGAATTACATATCCTACGAGCCTTTTGCCGGAAACGGTCTAAGAAAACACAAAAGTGGCTACGGTGGCACAGCCACGTGGCACCCAAAAAATCCGAAACCTTCCTACATATCTACAGATCATTTAGCAACACCCTAGTGTAATTTTAGAACTCCGAATTACATAGGTTGGGACTATTCAGCAAAAAAGTGAAAAAATAACGCATTTTTTAAGTGGCTCCACAGAAGCCACCTGGTGGCACAAAAATTTAAAAGTTGTATTTTTGGGTTGCACAGACCCTATCGAACAACTGTAGAAAGTTACAGCGTTTCGAATTACAAAACCGGAAGTACGGACGTACAGACGTACGGACGGAGATAATGACAATATCCCCGCATTTTTTAAAATGCGGGGATAATTATTTGGAGACGGTCTGTGACTGGTTATTTTAATCGTATCCCTTTCCATGTTCTGAATCCAGTCTTCAACCGGAAGCGGTTCACAAGAAGAATTCCTATTCTCATATCATTGAAAGGTTACAATTTGGAGGTTCATTATTGGAATTGTACACCTGAATGTGGTTGCCTGTTGGTTGGCTCAGAAGCATATAAGTTCTATCAGATAACTTTCCATTGGGAATCAATTGGACAAGTTTATGGTTGTACATATTAATATCACCGGTTTTCAACCTATCTACTATTCCGGATGCGGCATACATTTAGAAGCTTGCGATTTTAATAACCGGGATTGCAACGATATAGTCTTAGCTGCTGATGAGGCATTAAGCACCAATAAATTAATAATTATTAGCCGGGTGCCTTTTAGGCGAATGTATATATTATTCAGTACCGCTTTTTGTCTGATTCCAGGCCGCTTCCCTCTTTATTTTGAAGATTATTCCTTCAAAAAAGGGTGGGGGGGAGGGGGGGATTTTCTCTTTACCTCTTCTGGCCTTATAATAAGTGTGTAACTATGAGTGAAGTTTTTATTGTCTGTAGATTATTCTGATCTTCTGTACAGCTTGTTACATTATATATGGCGTTGGTTTGTGGGTGTTAGTCTCTCACTCTCGGACATGCCTTTCCTAATTTTAAGTGTCTTATTCCGGACTAGCCTTAAAATTGGGGGCTTGTTACACCCAATTAGCATAATCATTTATGCTAAGTAATAGGGAATCACTTGGATATTGCTCCTTATTTCGGTGGTATGTCTTCTCTATTGTTGTATAGAGAGACATATAGGTAATTCCTTAAAATTTTAATCTCCTTTTCACCTTGGGAGTTCTAATGCAGGCAAAGGAGCTGTATTTTGGTCTGTTTCTTTAAGTCCTAGGCCCTCCGCCTTTTTACGATTCAGCTAAGTCTGGCTCAATGGTTTTAGTATAAAATATGATAAATTTATAATTTGTATAATTTTTATTATACTTACCAATGGCCCAGACGGGGTTGGTCCTCCCATGAGTGGGCACTCATACCTCCCCGCTGAGTTATCACTTTGGTAGGCACAACAAGAAAGAATGATGTTGGCGCCAATTCTGGTCTCTTCCTGGGTTCTGCACATGCACAAGTACAAAATGTTTGGAGGGCCAGATAGGACTTTTAATTTTTGGTATTGTTTGCAAATTTTGGGGATTCGGGGGTTCAAAATTTGTGTTTGGCCCTTAATAATATTGAGGTTGCACCAGCTGAGTCTGGGCCATTGGTAAGTATAAAAAATGTACAAATTACTTTAAATTTATCATTTTCAGACTTTTCATTCATATAACTTCAGAGTTATGGCCTTTGATTGTACAAAACACTTTAGCTTCCTTGGGTGGAATGATTTGAAATTGGACAGTTATTCAGATTTTAATCGCCAAATTCCATAGTTAGGGCCTTTGATAGTGCTAAAACTTTGTTATTTTTTGCTTTCCACATGATATTTTTCATCCACTGACCAATTGATTTGAAATTTGACATTGTTGGTTTTTTGGTTTTTCTTCATGTTTTTTTTTGGGGGGGGGGAGGCTGGTGGGTAGATAACCAAAAATAAATACCAAGATCCCTTTTCAGATTTCTACTGCTCAACATTTTAAAGTTATGGCCTTTGAATGGTTGAAAACTTTGTTCTTTTTTTTTGGATTCTGCCTGACAACATTACTTTGGCAGACTGATGTGAAATTTGAGTTTTATTTTAATTTCTACCCAATAATTTTACACTTTCACTTGTGGTGCAATACAATATTTTGAGTTTTTCTTATGATTACCAATTGACAGGCAAGTTTGATCTTGGATAAAATATCTGACATAAACCAATTGATTTTGATTTTTTCAAGTTTGCATTGGTAATAAAAAGAGTACATGTGGCAGCCAGGATGACCATGTGGAGGGGCGGGATCTGAGAAACCTATTTTTTACTTTTTTGGTCCAAGTTTGATTTTCAGCAATTTTTTTTTCTTGTTGAATGGTAGGCATGGCCCTTGATTGTGGAAACACATTGTTATTTAGAGGTTTTCACACAATTCCTATGAGGTTTGTCCATACCATTAATGTGGTAGTTATGGCCTAGGGTTGATGAAGGCATTAATTATTTGTGAGTTTATACACACTGGTGAGCCATCAGTGTCTCATGCACAAATTCCTTCTGGTTGATAAAGTTATTTAACTCCCTGCATGCATCAGGCAGACATTCCTGCCCAGAACAGAATTTCTCTTCTTTCTGAAATATGTATAATTTGGCACATTTAATGAAATTTACCCCCTGTAAATTGAATAGATTTTTTCACGAATGATTTCTTGAGATAAATTTAGATGAATTTTCCATCAAATCTAGTCATGGCTGCTCCACAGCAGCCATGACTAGATTTTATGAAAAATATCTTGAAGATACTCAGTGGGTTAAGAGTTAACCTTATTTACTCCTCAGTCAGAAATGAACATACTGGGGAATTGTAAATTGTAATATATGTATATAATACTATGTTGGTTTCTGTCTGACAATAATTATAATTTTTCCTATATTAACCTTTAACCCTTCACCCATCATAACGTCCAAAACTGGCCAGTGCTATTCACAAAAATCGCCAATTAATTTTCATTATTTTTTTCATTTGTATATCAAAAACATGGCTTAAGACCCCTCTTTGGAACGAGCTCGTCGATCTCGTTCCAATGAGGTGTCATAACCTATGTTTTTTGAGACAAAAAATTAGTTTTTCAAGAATTTTGTCTGCAAGTGTCTTCTCCTTTTCATGTTAGGTAAAGGGTTAACTGGATCTTTGTATACTGTGTTTTGAGCTAAGATATAAGAAATACAGTGTAATGCTTCATTGTGTGTAAAATATAGGCAATATTTAAGCATATCTTGTATATAATTATGCTAAACCGTCACACCATATATTCCCATTTGACCAATTTCGGTCGAAACTGTTTCCAAAGACCAATTCTCACCATAGCGACACTACAGGTACCTGTTAAGCTCTTTATGATGTGTTCAGAACCTGTGAAAAACAACTCACTTTAAGCTCCAGCAATTGGGAATGAATATGTAATTTTTTAGTTCTAAGAACTTCCCCGTGGGAACCCCAGGAAATTGGGCAGTGCTTGTTTACTGTGGTACACAACTTCTGTTTTACTGGTAAAATTAAACCTGGTAACCAAAGCTGGGATAGAGACATCAAAAGTGAGCAGCATAGCTATAAACGATTGGCAGAACTTTACTTGAATTGCTGATTTTGATTGAATGAAATATCGAATCAAATATATATATCAAATCAAATTGGAGAAAACGAATCAAATTTTGAATCGAACTTCAAATTGAATCACAGTTAATGGATATGTCATTAAAAGAAAAATTTTTTCTAAAATAATACCCCCGATTATTAAAAGACACACAGTTATGAAGAGTGCATTTTTCACCTCACCACTTCCCATGCTATAAACTGAGATATAAACCAATATACTAGCTATTGATTGAAACTATTCAAATTGTTGACTTTGTGGCTTCGAAACTGCAGCTATAAGCATTTTTAAATGAACCTGGCTGATGGGGCTGATACCTCACTTTTATCACATGTTTTCTTGGAAAAAAACTTTGTTTCAAATCAGTCCATTCGGTCGTGAAGCCTTTTGTTTTCAACAAAAATGCGTAATAACTAAAACGAAATGATAATTCAATGCTGAATGGAGTTGATCTGCTTGTATATTAAAACCTGCTCTTCTTCTGTTTCTATAATAATCAACGGTATTCTTTTAGAACACCGTTGCTTTTGACGATGTATCCAGTAACAGTGATCAAACAGAATACTCAATATAAAAATGTGATCATGTTGTGGAACAAATCATTTATTGAAGTTGAACAGCTGAATGACTTTTCAAAGTTCGAAACTTGAAATTTTTATAAATGGTCACTGGTCATAATGCACAATAAGCTGTAGCGGTAACAGTGTAAAATAGGACCTAGTCACCAGTGCCTGGGGTGGAAGTCTTCTAAAATGGGCAACATGGGTATAAATGATTGGCTTCACTTGACTTTATGAAGACATGTGACCTTAATCTCCAATAAATAAATAAATAGATTTCAATATGAGATTCTTGTGAGCACAACTCCTTCATATATGAATCAATTTAGGTGAAACTTGACAACTAATAATTTTAATCTGTGGTGTGCTTAGATTTACTGTAGCTTTCTCCATGAAATTTGTCAGTGTGTAATTCCCATACATTTAGGAACTGATGTTGATAAAACTTCTCAAATGTGATCACTAACAAGTGAACAAGTCGCGATTTTAAGCAAGGTATATCTCCGTCAATTCCAATTCATTATAACAAGTAAACATGCACATATTCCAGAATTTTTAATCTGTAATAATTTTGATCAGGTTATCTCCTCTTCAGCTAAGAATTAACTGTCTGAGTGCTAGAAGTCACTATAAGGGCTTTAAAAAAAATGAAGGTACAAGAGCAAAAGCCAACATTGTCCTTGCTTATTTTTCATATTCAGTCAAAATGCAAATAATATTTTGTTTATATAAATTTGCTTTGTTGCAAATTATTGGAGAGTGCATATGGGCACTCTCCAATAATTTGTAATAAAACCAATTTTGAATAACAAATTCGGACCACCAGAAATAACCTAGCACCTGAGCAGTTAATACAGACTTCTGTGTAAATTCTGCATGCAACTTGTCCGACATAGATAATATGATTTTGATTAAACTCTTTGCGCATGATGACTTTTAAGTGAATATGTGCAAATTTTAAAATTTTCGAACTTCAACAATTTTGACTTATCTACCCTTGATCTACGATTTAATACCAGTATAAATTTCTGCCTGAAATTTTAATGTGTGCAACTCCCCCGATTTCTATGAAACTTATCAGACATGCCTACAAACAAATGTATGTTTGCATATTTCAACATTTCGAAGCTCCACATTCAGACATTCAGAGATACATTCTGGAAAGGCAGAGGTTGAGGTATTAATCACCTCCAGTGATAGTCAGGGTTTCAAAATGTCAGATATAAAAAAATGTTGCTCTTTGGTACCTGTAAATGATCTCATGAGAATTGGTCTTGTAAGAACTGGACTATTGAGAATTGGTAATGCAGGAAAGATCCAGACAATCAGTGCTGAAATATAATAGGATCAAGCCTGAAAATAAGCATACTGTCATCTGCAAAATCAGGTCCCCAGAGGGTGAATTTGGTGATGCTACCCTGCACAGTGGGAATTGGTCTTGCAAGAACTGGACTTTTGAAAATTCATAAAGCAGGAAAGATCCAGACAATTAGTGCTGAAATGTAATAGGATCAAGCCTGAAAATAAGCAGACTGTCATCTGCAAAATGAGGTCCACAGAGGGTGAATTTGGTGAACCTACCCTGCACAGCAGGGTAGCATTACAAAATTTACCCTCAACGAACCTCAGTCTGAATCAAGGTCTCAAGCCAAAACAGAAAGATGTACCTAGAGGATAAATTGGACCACTGTATGGGATAGCACCAGCAAATTCATCCTCTGGGGACCCCATTTTGCAAATGACAGGCGTGAATAAGATGATGATATTTTGAGCATAAAAGTGCTGTATATATTTAGATACTGAAGTGATGTAAAAGTAAGTCATCTATATTTTATAGTACTATTTTTGTAATTATTACATGTCACGCCTCCATTTTAAATTGTACATTAAACCTCATATAATATTTTTCATCAGTGGAGATCAAAATATGTCATTTTTAAAAAAAAATCACTGCCTTGTTGATAAAAAATTTGTTTTTTAAAAAAAATTGGAGGGGGTAGATGTGTTTTTGTTTGATCTTTAATTGTATATTTTTTTTAAATTTACGTGTCCTTTTACCTAAAGTAACAGCCATATCCAGTCAGCACTCTTCACATTTACTGCCTGCCATTCAATTTTTTAAAATTTTTTTCTTCTTATTTGTTTCCAAAATATAGCTCATGTCCCCTCATTGAGCTTGTTCCAACATGCTCCCCAACATCGTAACTCCACACTGCAGCACAGGCAGGGTTAGATTGGTTGAAGACATGCGCACCTTCGACATGCAGCACGCCTTAGTACATGGTGTCATCGTTGCCCCATGTGGACAATGGGGGTGAAGTGCCTTGCCCATCAACACAATGCTGGAGTCCGAATTGATCACTCAGACGGTCACCCATCCAAGGACTAACTGGGCTCGACGTTGCTTAACTTCGGTGGTCTGACGAGAACCAGTTACTGCAATGCCCCTTTTAACCTCATACAGTGGCGCCTACTTGATTAGATGGCTCTTGATTGAATAACCCCATTAGTTGAATATAACTTACAAACACTAAACTATTCACTGTACCTTCCATCCATACAAACTTGATCTGATAATAGCATATGGGTTATAGGTAACTTCCTGTTAATTGAATAAAAAGTCTTGTAATAATTATGTTGAGAAATTACCAACATTCACTGAATTCCCCTTCACTACATCCAATACAGGCATTCAATCTATTATATGTTTGATAGACATGAGCTCTGTCAAACAAGATATAATAGAATAAATGCTCAGTTTATCTCTAGACTACAGGAATATGACCACATCCCTGTTAAGTGAATACATCCTGTTAATTTAATGATGTTCACTGGTAAAGTGGATGTTAGGGATCTGTGAACGGTTCGAGATTCAATTTGGCTTGAAACCACAGCGATGATTTGATTCGGCTCAAAACCAATCACTGAGGTTCGACATTTTCGAACCAAGCCCATTTCCATTTAAAAGACATAAACGTCTGCCATATTAGACATGAATTATGTTAACTCTTAACCTTCCGAGTGTTTCTAAAATATTTTTCATCAAATCTAGTCATGGCTGCTGTGAAGCACCCATGACTAGATTTCATGAAAATTTCATCTAAATTTAACTCAAGAAATCATTGGTGAAAAAAATCATGCCATTTACAGATGGATAATTTGATTAAATGTGCCCAAATTATCTTTATATCAGTGGCAAGAGACATCCTGTCCTGGGCAGGAATATCTGCCAGTAGCATGCAAGGAGTTAATACATTCGAAATACCTGCCGCTTTCATGATAGAAAATAACATTCATGTAATTGCTATTTCTGTCCTGAACAGATCTACATGGCTCAAACAGAGAACTTTCTATCACCAAAAGCAACAGATTGTATTTTCACCATTTTCACCATGATCCCAACAGTTATGGGCTCATCTAACGTATACCGCCACCAGGGACATGGCAACAGGGGGAGTGTAGGCACTAGCCCCCCCCCCTTCCCCATACACACCACATTCCTGACAAAAATTTCCTGTAGTTGGAAATTCGGAGAGCAAGTCATGAGTAGTTGGAAATTCCATCTATCTGGATTTTAGAGCATGTTTTGTGATGCTGATGTAGTCTCTACTTCCCAAAATTCCAACTAGTTTCAAATCGACAAAAATTCCTACTGTTACTATTTACAACTACAGTGTACGCAATATCGAGCTTCATAAGTATGCATGATGTCAATCAGTACGAGATTTCTATAGTATGTTATTTATCGTAATAAAAAAAAAATCCTTGAAATGCACTTCAAGAAAATCACATCTTGTAAAATTGTTATCCTGAGTTAATTCCATCATTCACAGTTACAAAATGATGAAAGATCGAAAATTGATCATTCCTGCATAAGATCCGATTTAATGTTAGGAGAGTGTGAATTGCTCAAAGTTCTCAGCTTGAGCATATGTTTATTACATATTCAATTCCCAGAAAAATACCAAATAATAATAACCTGATAATTATATCATAAATGTGTTGGCATTTCAGTTGCTAGAATCAATTTTATGCCCCCTTTCATGGCTTCATTTTCAAAATGTTTCTCGGTAGTGAAATTCCAAGTAGGGGGAGGGACTGGGAGGGAGTTTCCCCCTCCCAGTCCCTCCCCTAGTTGGAAATTCACTACCCTACCCCCCCCCCCCCCCCCCTCCCACGTATGCTGAAGTATGTCACTATACTGACTGACATCAGGTTTCAAGATTCGATTCGATACAAAACCTTAGCCAAGATCCGATTTGAGTCGAGCTAGAGTCGGAGGTTCACAGGTCCCTAGTGGATGTTCAGTTAAAAGGGTTCTACTGTATAAAATAAATCCTTCAACAGTTATTTGTCACCATATATTTGAAAGTTCTTATCCTACAGGTCCTAACCTATAAAATCTTAACACACTAATTTTATTTGCACATCAGGGTTTTTTTGTTGCATGTCTAATACAGGGAACTTGCATGTATTCATAGTAGCTTGTTGCACTTTTTATCAGAACCCTGTAAATAACTTCCGGTGAATGAGACAGTTAGTATTAATAAATAGTATACTAACCACACACTTTTTTTTATAAAAAGTGACTAAAAATGTAGAATTTTAGGTTTGTATTTTTGTTTCAATTATTAATTTCACTTTTCAGTTTTTTTGAGTTCTGTTTAGGCATTGGGTTTAATTAATGATGTTCTTTTACAGAACAGTATATAAAGCTCAGATGTCAATAGTGTTCAGTTTTTTTCTCCCTTTTTGTTGCCCTTCATTATTTTAAACAATTATGAGAGAAAATATTTGAGAAAACCCAAAACTCATTATTCTGTTAGAATATATTTGTTTATATATACATATTTATGTTAATATTTTTTCTAATTTTCAGAATTCTTTCACCATTTTTTAATTTTTTCGATTGGTCATTTGTTTGTAGTTTTAAACTTCATGATGACCTTTTTGTGCCATATTGATTTTTTCTTGATTAATCTGCTGATGTTTGTTGATAGATATGCTACTCAAAGTTTGTTAAGCACCAAATATTTGACACATCATTGTGACATTTACTTGAAACATATTTGTGATATTTTTGGTGGATATGATTGAGGAATGTATTGAGATGGTCCCCAGTGTTTACATTAGCTCTCTTGACAGACAGACTTTTCGTGAAGTCATGGAAAGCATGTACCCCTTGATTTTCATGATTTTTTTTGTGTACTGTCAACATGTACATGAGATGTGTAGGGTATTTAGTCTTCATTTCAACACAAACCCTTGTGATTTAATTATTGAATATGGCAAATGCAAATGTAAGAAGATATTTGTCTAAAGCAGAAATGTGGCAGGCTGTAGGGATGGTGGAGCAAGTGGCTACCCATTGTTAGGTTGGTGAAGCCCTTGGTGTGTGCCATGCGGTGATCACCAGAGCCTGAGCAAGATTTCAGCAGTATGGCACACCATTAAGACGGCATGGTGGTGGCAAAGACAGGGCAACATCTGCAGCTGAAGACTGGTTTTTGATCATTCAGGCCCGTAGGGACTGCTTTCCCACAGCAACCCAGCTACGCAGTGACTTTCCGAATGCACCAGGGATAAATGTTTCGACACAGACTATCCGGGCAAGGTTGCACGAAGGTTGTCTCTGATCGAGAAGATCATGTATTTGCATTCCGCTGTACCAGAATCACCGCCAGGCACGATATGAATGGGTCATGGACCATGTTGGATGGACCAGAGAAGATTGGCAATCTGTCCTTTTTACAGATGAGTCAAGGTACTGCCTAGACCACACAGATAGGCGTTCTAGGGTATGGAGAAGACCAGGAGAGCGATTCCATGCAGCCAACATTGCTGAGCATGACCGCTATGGTGGAGAGTCAATCATGGTCTGGGGTGGCATCAACAGGGATGGATGTACAGAGCTCTGTGTCCTTGAACGTGGTACATTGACCACACACCAGTATACTGATGAGATACTGGATGTCCACGTCAGATTGTATGCAGATGCAGTGGGTGATAGATTCATTCTGATGGACGATAATGCCAGTCCTCATGTTTCCCATGCTATAGGGGAGTACCGACAGAGGGAGGGGATTGAGCGTATGGACTGGCCAGCAAGATCCCCCTGACCTCAGTCCAATCAAACATGTCTGGAATGTGTTGCAGCTTGCAATTTCAGCCCGTCCAGTCCAGCCAAGAAGTGTTCAGGAGCTTGGTGCCATGCTGGTCCAAGAATGGAACAACATCCCACAAAGGACCACCAGGAACCTGATTGGGAGCATGAGAAGGCTTTGTCAAGCTGTAATGAACGGTAATGGGTCTCATACTCGATATTGAAACGATACCAGTTCGCTCCGTCAACTTTTTGGCAAATTGAAAAATTCCTGTTTTACCAATAATATCCATTTTCCATGGTTATCATATTCAAAAGCTAAAAAATAATGTCAAACACAAATAAAATCTTAATTTCTGGACTTGAATCATTAAAGATATAATTAAATAAAAAATATATATACTTTTCATCACAATATTTCTACTAAAACGTAAAACAGGTAGTTGGATATACTTGGTGCTTAGCAAACTTTGTGTAGTATATGTGCAGCTTTGATATTTTCTGTCTCAATAGTAATAATGATTGAAAAATATTTACCTCTGCAGGCTTTCCTTAAATATAGTCTTGATTTGTTTGAAAGTTATTTTTAACCCTCTGCACACTGATGTCAAAATATTAAAATTTCAAGAAGCAAATTTTCCCCATAATGTAACTACAAATTGAAGAACTTCAGCCTTGTTTCACAGAGCTCATTGAGATCTGTCAAACAAGGCTGAATTGGTTAAATTTACCAACCCCTTCCTTCCCAAAGAAAGATGCTTTTGCAAAAGTATTAATATTTTATGTATACTAAAAATAGTGACAACCCATATCTTTTCCAAGCCAGTATGCAAGCCTATAAATAAGCAATCTGACATTTGCAGAATGAGGTCCCCAGAAGGTGAATTTGCTGATGCTACCCCACACAGTGGTGTAGAATTCCCCAATTTAACCTCTGGGGACTGCTATCTGTTTAAGCCTGAGACCTTGATTAAGATTGAGGTTCACAGAGTAAATTTAGTAATGCTACCCTGCTGTGAATGGTAGCATCAAAACATTCACCATCTGAGGACCTCATTCTACAGATGACAGTCTGCTTATTTTCAGGCTTGGCAGTATGCAGATTCTGAAAAAGATCTTTGATTTGGGTGGATGCTAAAATCAAACCCATTAGTGAATAAATTAGAAAAGACATCAACATTTCTTCATACAGGTGGACAAGATGTGAATATATCCAATGTTTGGCCTTCTCTTGTATGGTTTTATATATAATCGAGGCTTGGCCATGCTAGAACCACTAGCAATGTGATTTGATTCTTCTTTGGAAGGCAGTTGGATTATTTGGTCATCTGGTACAATGACACAGGATGTTCCAAGTTTTCTGAAGGCCCATTTGGGTTAGGTTTGTGAGAAGTGTAAAGTTTTCAGCTTTCATGATCGGATGAATGAGAATAGCAAGTTGGTATATCTTTCAAAAATGAAGATGGTTGGTTACGAAATAAGTTATATGTAAATAGATATTTCCTTTTCTTTTTTGAAATTTGTTTCTGTTATGTACACATTGTGGACTAATTAAATGAATTATGATCCATAAACATGGCGTCAGTTGTTTTAATCTTCACTAGTCTTGTTGACAGTTTTTAAGTCAAGACCATCTGTGGTTGAAGTTTCTATAAAGTGGGCTATAAATGATTGGTAAAACTTGTGTTGTAAATATAGCTATAGATCACTGAACTCTTTCCAACTGGATTGCTGAAACACTCATTGGTCACATGTAGAAAAGTGTCTCATATGACACTACATATAAATTTGGATGGGGGTTCTTGCTATAAATAGACAATATTCCAACAACAAGAAATGTCTCAAAGGTTTCAGTTTTCTGGTGCAGCATAATCGCTATTTAACTGGTTTAATGCTAGAAGCCACTATGAGGGCTCTACTGAATAGTGCTGAAAGCCACTATAGTGGCTTTACAATGGTTGCAATAATTTGTTGTTGGCTCAGCAGTAGATGAAAAATATTAATATAAAATTGTTCTGTTGCAATTTATTGGAGAGTGCCAACTGGCACTCTCCAATAAATTGCAACAAAACAGTTATTTATGAGCAAAGCAATATCTTGCTAAACTAAGACTCTTTTTTCTGTTAGTGTGATATCTTTCAAAAAAAAAAAATACTCTAATTATAAATGACCATTGAAAAGTAATTTAGCACTCCACCAGTTAAATAATATACTTTGATGTGAATATGTTAATGTGAACATATTTTGTTGCAATGCAGATTGAATATTCACAAAATATTTTAGGTATTTTTACCCCAAAACAAGTGCTAATGTTGGCAAGATGAAACTCATGTTACTAGTTTTTATGCTAGGCTTTCATTTGATGTTTGATAATTGGAATGCTGTAACTCTCTATAGTTAGGCTATTAAAAAAAAATCTTGTTTCTCGGGCACCTCCCTCGTCATAGAAAAAGTGACTCATCACCTTTTTTTTCACCTAGAAATCTCTTCTGTGACAATATTTGGAATTTGTGGGACAAATGTTTAACCAACTATACCTTGTTTGACAGAGCTCACAGAGCTCTGTCAAACAAGATATAGTTGGTTAAATTTTTAACCACATTATAGGAACTTTTCACTGGTGAAAACATTGGTTTGCCACATAATAGTGTTAGTAGATTCAACTATTTTCAGAACTTTTTTGTGAATAAACACATAAAAAAGAGAAAAAAGCTTTTCTCCCTCATTATAAAATTGAGGAAAAATTGTCCGAGAAACAAGAATTTTTTTTTATAGGCCTTACAGCATAATAGCTTTCGCATTATCAAATGTTGATGGGAGGAGTTACTGTGTGGACTTGATGCCATTGTGGAAGGGGGAGAGGCAGACGTTAACTCTCCCAGAATGCCGGGAAAATCCTGTAAATTCCGCATAGTTTCCGGCCTCCTGGAAGGGAATTAATTTTAGACAAAAATCCCGGAAAATTGTACAGTCAAAGTTTTTGAGTTGTGACTTTTTTTCACTGACATTCCAGCAATCCAGGTGTATAGATTCCAAAAGTGTCTGACCACAATAATCAATTAGTCTATGGATTCACTCATAATAAAATAGGTTTTTGTCTTTTTATTTTTTGATGATCGTAGATGAAGTAAAGTTTGAGTCTTTTCTTCAGTCCTTTGACTGCATATCAGTCAAATCTGCAAGGTGCCATAGAAAACATTTGGCGTTCATCTTTTATTTGTGTTTTCAAAATTTAGCTTATGATCTCTCACTGTAATGAGCTGATAAAGCTCATTCCAATTAGGGGTCATAAGTTGTGTTTTTTAAGCACAAAATGATCATTTTCTGCTATTCAAGAAAAAAATATGCAAATGTCATCTGAAAGTCATCTTTAACCCTCTGCACGCTGATGTCAAAAAATCAACATTTCAACCTGCAAATTTTTCTTATGATGCAACAAGAAATTTAACAAATTCAATCTTATTTGACAGAGCTAAATCATTTCCTTCAAACAAGTAAGAATTTGTTAAATTCCTAGTTTCATTATGGGAAAATTTCCTACTTGACGGAATTTTGACATCATTGCTCAGAGGGTTAAGAGGTGGGTTATTAACCCTTTACCTAACAAGAAGGGCAGATGACACTTGCAAATAATAATTCTTGAACTATTTTTTTTTATTCTTTGCTTTAAAAATATAGCTTTTGACCCCTCTTTGGAATGAGCTCAACGAGCTCATTCCAGTGAGGGGTCATAAGCTACATTTTTTGAGACAAAAAATAAAAAAAATAATGTAAACTGAATGGTTATTTTTGTAAATAGTGCTATCTGGTTTTTCCTGTTACGTTGGGTAAAAGGGTTAAAACACCATTTGGGCTTTAAAAGTAATATGTTCCTTCATAGGCAGATTACAACATATTTGGGTGCGA
This sequence comes from Pictodentalium vernedei, assembly GCA_031216915.1. Classification (NCBI taxonomy): domain Eukaryota; kingdom Metazoa; phylum Mollusca; class Scaphopoda; order Dentaliida; family Dentaliidae; genus Pictodentalium; species Pictodentalium vernedei. The sequence goes on along the minus strand of CM062294.1, from coordinate 248,625,441 downwards.
AAAAGAAACAAGTTTTAATTTTTATCTTTTCTCTGTTCGCCGAGCCCGGTTAGTCATCGGATGGGTGACCATCTGAGCGATCAATTTGGACTCCCGCATTGTGTCCTTGGGCAAGGCACTTAACCCCGATTGTCCACATGGGGGTACAATGACGCGTACTGCACGTCAAAGGTGCACATGTCTTCAACCAATCTAACCCTGCCTGTGTTGCAGTGTGGAATTACGATGTTGGGGAGCTGGCAGCTGCTCGTCATTGCTCGGTGGTTCTCTCCGGGTACTCCGGCTTCCTCTACCCATAAAACTGTCACGGTCATGATTAGCCATTGTGCATAAGTATGTGACCTTAAACACCAAAAATAAAATAAATAAATCTTTTCTCTGTTGACATTGACATACCAGGCATGGTAGTTGAGAACTTTTCATTGAATCACTTTAAGGGATTATATTTTTTTAAACTAAAAAATTTCTTAAAGATTAACTTTTTTTTATTAATGAATTAGTCTTGTTACCATAATGACATAGTGCGACTGCCACTAATTTTGTGCATCCTCCACCACCATAGTGGCACTTATCACCAACTCCGATATTGACACTGTTTAGTTTTTCACCATACACTGTGTGTACTGACAATATTTCCTCATTCCAGTGGGGTACAGATAAAGATGTGGTGAGTTGTATTCATTCTCTGGTAGATGTGTCCTCTCTGACTAAACTAACCCATAAATTTCTCACTTTCAAAATGTTTTAATTTCCATCCTCCCTCTACACAAGTCATTTGCAACAAAATCACAAATTTCCCATATTCACTGCGAACAGTTTATGATAATATTTTATACCATGCTCGCCTATGTTACTACCTGTGAAAAGCCTGTATGTTAAATTTAAGGTTTTAACCCCACTACTGGTGTAAAGCTTCTTCTGTGGTTAAAAAAATTTACGCCTATAGTCAGAAGTTCCAAATTGACCTTTGACATGACGCAATTTGCCAACTATGATACATTCACACTTCGCGATGTTTCATTCAAACATACAATGTTTTGCGGCACTATCTACTACATACAATGACTTATTAAATTTAAAAGACCTACAATTAAGTATTTAAAATAAAATTTAAGAATTGTTAAAAATAATTTGACTGAAAAAGCAAGGTAAATTCAATCAACTTTGACAATGTGTCTAGCTGTCAATCAAGCATTCACATGCAGCTGGTAGTACTGCCCACCGGTGCAGATGTAAACAAAACAAACCCATGTGTTTGCAATAGAAAGTGTCATTTTTTCTCCATTTTAAGTAACAAAGTCGATTATTTATTAAGAGCATGGTATAAATAAAACAAATAGGTACTAGGGCCGATAATCAGATTTAATCTACGAGTAGAATAAGGGTTTTAACCACTTGGCAAGCTGAGTGGTTAAAACCCTTATCCTACTCATGGTTTAAATCTGAGTACTGGCCATAGTACCTATTTATTCTATATATCTCTTGCACAAAAGTTCAGTTTCAGCCATCATGTGCTGCAGTTAATACTCTTTCTGATAGACATTTTCATTATCTTTTCTTGAATGAGGTGAAAAATTCTTCAGTAACAAAAATGCTTAATTTTGCCTCAAAAAAATAGTTTCCAACCCCTCATTGGATCAAGCTTTTTCAAAAAAGTTGATCCCCCTCCATGGGAACCCTGGGAAGTGGTGGAGTGTTTGTTTATGGTGGTAAACAAGTTCTGCTTTATTAGTAATGGATGACCTGGTAACAAAGGTTGGTAGGGTCATGGTGGCTCAGTAGGTAGAGGTGCAGGCTGCAAGGCAAGAGGTCCTCGGTTCGAATCCCACCTGCAGCAACTGTGTTATGTCTTTGGGCAAGACACTTCACCCCCATTGCTCATGTGGGAGCATGGTGGTTTTGTGTACTAAGGCGAACTGCATGTCGATGGTGCACTTGTCTTCAGCCAATGCTAACCCTGCTTATGTGGAGTTAGTATGTTCGGAAGCTGACAGTTGCTCACCGTTGCTTGGTGGTTCTCTCCGTGTTCTCCAGCTTCCTCCACCCAAAAACTGTTGTGGTCATGATTATCCTTTATGCAGAAATATGTGACCTTAGCATTGGTATAAATGATTGGCTAACCTTGCCTTCTATCAATGTTGCAGTCAATTATTGGCAAAGATGCTTAAAGTGACCTTAAAACCAAGAAATAAATAAATATCAAAGAGTCAACTTGAAGCTTTAAGGATTAAACCTTCAGCTATTTTGAATATGATGAGGGTTTTTCTTTGGAAAAAGATTTTGGATGTGTGTCAGGGGAGGAGAGTTACAGGTCCTGCCAGTCCTGCTCTTGCTTTAAACCCAACAGATATTTAATCAGATGAATTTCTGTTCCTGTTTAGACAGAACTGTGGCATTGAAAATGATACAACATCAGAGTTTGAATAGTTTAACTCTAAGGGTCTATTCCCAACTTGTGACCTCAGATCCTGTGTCCAGTATGCTGTCATGAGCAATTTGTTCATACCAAAATAGACTTGCATTGGCAAGTCTGAACAAAAAGTATGAACATTCATTTAATTCTCCCCATGGGAACCCCAGAAAGTGAAGTAGTACTTGTTTACTGTGGTAAACAAGCTGTGTTTTAAAAAAGGACCCAGTACCCAATGCCTGGGGTGAAAGTCCTCTAAAATGGGTGCCATGTGTATAAACCATTAACAGGACTTGACTTTATATCCATCTTGTTGTCAAGATTAGCAGTTGGGCAGAAATATGTGACCATAACCACCAAATAAATAAATATATCATTTCATTCAGCTTTCGTTCACCTCAAAAGAAACAGAGTAACTAATTTTTTGTTCACCTAAATTACAAAACCTTGACAAACAGTAAGAAAGTTGACTCGAATTGCTCTTGATTTTCATTTGTTAACCCTTTACCTAATGAATTGGTTGCATTCGCCAGTTAAAAAAAAAAAAATTCAGCAAAATCATATGTGACCCATCATTGGAACAGGCTCATTCCAATGAAGGGTCACACGATAGGGTTTTGATGAACTTTTTTGTAAGATTTGTAAAAAACAATAGTTAAAATAAAAAAAATTGGGATCACGTGCATTGGGTGAGGGGTTGACTCTCTCAGAAATGTGGTCTTTTTCATCATGATGATAAATCCCTTGATGCTGAAGTGGTGAGATGTTGTACACTATTAGAAGGGGTTCTCTGAGATCTTTCCAACAGTGTATTACAACACAGTCTATTAGCTTAGTGAAAGGAACTCAAAAGAATAAACTGTTGAATGCTGTGGTTCTCATCTCCAATTCTGTACTAACAATCGGAAAAGTATTGGTATTGCCGTAATTCCTGTGCTTAAAATGTCTTACCAGAAAAATTTAAAAATCTGTGGATGCGGTTTTCTTTTCTCTTTCCTTTACATAAAAATGAAAGTAATATTAATAATTTTGGAACGTCAACAAAATTGCTGGTGTCTTTAAACCCAATAAATAAATAAATTTAGTAGTGGGACTTCTTTTACATACTAACAGATTAGAGTAGTATCTATCTAGACGAAACAAATTCATTCTATTTAAATAATTTTTACATCTTATCAAGTTTTTCTGGCTATATCTTTATGATAAATAAAAAAAGATATAGTAAGTGTTAAATGTTGAATTCTGTAGTTTGTTAATCCTTCACCTAATACATATTTTTTATGCTTCCAACACACAGCTTGTAACTCAGCTCAGTAAACTCCAGTGAGAGGTCATAAGCGATGTTTGGAAGAAATTAATGAAAAGCCTGAGTTATTTCATTCATATATCAAGGCAAATTTAGCAGTTGATAGGTAAAATGTTTACAAACAGAGAAGTGGTGAAGATGTATAGGAGAGAGAGTAATTCTTTGGTTTCCATACCGCCACTTTCCACACCTAATCCTTGAAGGCTTAATTTTGACTTTCATCACTTTTTACTGGAACGGGTGCCCCAAAATGCATTCTTTAAGTAAACTTGGAAGTTACCTTTTTAGTACCTTGCCAGTTGTTTCTAGGCAAGTCTTGACTGCCTATATGCCTATATAGGCAGCCAAGACTTGCCTAGAAATAACTGCAAAGCCACCAGATGTATACAGTCAGAGTGTAGGAAAAATGCATAAAAATTAAGGGTTAACCCCTCCACCTTCATGGAAATCCAGGGAATTGGGGCAATACTTGTTTTTGGTGGTAAACAACCCTTGCTTTACTAAAATAGAACACAATAACCAATGTCTGGGGTGGAAGTCCTCTAAAATGAGCAGCATAGTTATGCACAATTGCGTAAGCATAACTTCATACCATGTTGCAGCCATGATATAGCCAAACATGATTAATGTGGCCTTAAACACCAATAAATAAATAAAGGTTAACACTTTGCATGCTACTGGCAGATTGTCTTGTCCACACTTCAATTCTCTGTTATTTAGTCAAGTATTGACTAGGATTATCTTTTAAGAACTGGTGTCTTTAAAAATATATATCCTTGTGAACTGTATCCATTGTTATATTGATTTTGGGATGGATGACCGAGTTGTAGCCATGACCAAAACCAAGCCACGTACTGTTTCTTTGTACAGTTTTGTTTATCAATTACATTTATCACATAATCTCCCCATAGGAACCCTGGGAGGTGAACCAGTGCTTGTTTACTGTGGTAAACAAGCTCTGTTCTACAAATAAAATAGGACCTGGTAAGCAATGCCTGGGGTGGAAGTCCTCTAAAATGGGCAACATGGATATAACGATTAGCTGGACTTGACTTTATATCCATGTTGCAGTCATGATAAGCCATTGTGCAGAAATATGTAACCTTAAACACCAGTGAATAAATAAATAAATCATATAATCAACATCAAATATGCCATTATGAGAATATTGTCTGCAATATGTCTAATAATGAAACCTGTGATGCTAGACATCAGTGTGACACCATAACATTGTAAGTGGGTTTCGGAGGTGGAACTGCATTAATGTTCTCGATTTTTGAAGTCATTTATTGCATTAATTACTACGAAACACCAACAGAAGAAGACATTTGTAAAAATTGTAATTTTCACCTCGAAAACATAGCTTTGGAAATCTCACTGGAATGAGTTCAATTAGCTTGTTCAAATAAGGGGTCAAATCTATGTTGTTGAGGCAAAAAATGGAAAAAATAATAGAATTTAGTCATTGATATTTGTGAAGAGGGCTGGTTGCTCTTTGCTGTTACTTGAGCAAAAGGGATATAATTAGGCCTAAAAAAATGAAAAATCTGTTTCTCAGGCCCTCCCGCATGGTCCTTTTGGCTGCCGCATGCTCTCTTTTTATAACCAATTTAAACTTAAAAAAAAATACAAATTAAATGGTTTATGTCTGATATTTTACCCAAGTTGACAAAATTGATGAATTTGTCCCTTGAGTGCAAGAAGGCTTTGCAATGCTTTAGCGTTGCAAAGCTTTCTTGCACTCAAGGGATGAAATACACCACCACCCATGCTATTCTGTAGATTATGAGGCCTAAAACTTGAACCAAGAACATGAACTTTTGATGGCAAAGAAGTAATTACTGAAATAAAAAATAAAATAAAAAACCGCTCGCCCGCATGCAATTTTACAAATAATGGCCTGAGAAACAGAAGATCTATTTTGTGTGGCCTTACATATTATGTGATGAAAAGAATCTCAAATTTGTCATGATTTAATATGACCTTTTTTAACCTCATTCACTAAAATCATTCTGAGCCTCAATAAGCCTCGGCTCTGATTGATTAATGAACTCATTTAAGAAATTGCATCTGATCATGACTCCTTGAAGATCTTCAATTTGTGTTTTAGAATAAAAACTTGTTAATATGAAAAAAATATGTTACAATCCATCAGAAACTTATTCAGAAATTTCCAAATTCAGTACTACTTTACAGCAGCCATTAACTCTTGACCTGCTGAGTATTTTCAAAATATTTTTCGTCAGATCTAGTCATGGTAGATGTTAAGAAGCTGAGACTAGATTTGATAAAAATTCATCAAAATTTAATTAAATAAATCATTGATCAAAAAGTCCATTAAATTTACAAGAGAGAAATTGAGCTATATATGCTCAAATCATACTTTTTTCAGTGGCAAGAGATTTTGTGTCCTGGGCAGGAATATCCGCCAGCAGCATGCAAAGAATTAACTTGACAATGTATGGTTACAATACAAAATTAAACATTAAAGGTTATGAATTTTTGCCAAAGATTTAAATATCTTGTGTCGTAATGTTAGTACAGGGGAGCCCACTTAATTGGATATCTCTTAACTGAATAACCCTGTTAATTGAATATAATTTCCCAATACAAAACCATTTACCATATCTACAGTACAAATTTGACCTGTTAATTGAATATAGGTTATAGAGTAAACTCCTGTTAATTGAATAAAAAATCTTGTAATCTGTCGAGAAATTACCCTGACTCTCCCCAGTTTTCCTTTGTTAAAAGACCTATTTGGCCTCAATGTGCATTCAATACAGGCATTTAATCTATTATATCTTATTTGACAGAGCTCATGAAGCTCTGTCAAAAAAGATATAATAGAATAAATGCTAAGTTTTTCTCAAGAATACAGGAAAGTGACACCTTCTCTGTTAATTGAATACTCCTGTTAATTGAATAATTTTCATTGGGAAAGTGTCTATTCAATTATCAGTGTTTCACTGTAGCGTTTATTATCTTCCTGTCCAGTTGTCCATTCCAAATCCATTATTGAATGAATATTTTAAGTTCTTTCTTGACATTTTCTACCAGAATGCCTATAAGGTTCTGATTGCAGAAGATATTCCATCATATATGCACTGCCTTCCTTATCAACACAATACCATGCTCACCATCACACACACAATTTAGCCCACTTTGTACTGATGTCAAAATATCACAAGCTGCAAATGTGTCCCATCCCATAATGCAGTTAAGAGTTTAACCAATGCAGTCGTGTTTGACGGAGCTCACTGAGCCCATCAAGCAAGACTGAATTGGTAAAATTACAAGTTGTATGATGAGAAAAAATTGGTTCTTGAAATAAGCAGTCTGACATTTGCAGAATGAAGTCCCCAGAGGGTGAATTTGATGATGCTATCCCATACAGTGGGCCAATTTATCCTCTGGGTTCCTCTTTCTGTTTAGTTTTGAAACCCTGATTCAGATTGAGGTTCACAGAGGACAAATTTAGTGATGCTACCCTGTGCAGGGTAGCATCACTAAATTTACCCTCTGGGGACCTCATTTTGCAGATGACTCTGCTTATTTTCTGGCTTGGAAGGGAGCATGTGGATCAGTGGTTACGGCATTGGACTTCAAACCAAAAGATCCATGGTTCAGTGCCCACCAAGTGTAACTAAATTGTGGGCTTTGCACCTAATCCAGATTGCCAGAATGGGGGCACAGTGGCACTGTGTACTAAGGCACACCAGAATACGATGCCGAAGCCTTTAAGTTGCAGAACCTGCACTTTAGAATAAAGCCCAAATATGGGCTTCTAACACTACCAGTTAAGTTGAGCACAATTACAAATAAATTGCCCTTTTTAATGTTGTCATTCTGTTGTGACATAATACAGACCACAAGTGGCACTGAACAATAATTATACAAATCTTTCATTCGACTCGTCGTCCCTGATTTTGCATAGAATATAAAATAAAAAGTAAAATTTGCCTCCCCATTCCACTCATCGAGCTCGTTCCAAAGAGGGGTCATAACCTATGTTTTTGAGAAAAAAATTAGTTATTCAAGAATTTTGTTTGCAAGTGTTGTCTGCTTTTCATGTTAGATAAAGGGTTAAAGAACACAGATTCCCTTATGTATTTGGCAGAGTTTACTGTGGTAAACAGGCTCTGTTTTATTGGTAAAATAGTACCCGGTCACCAATGCTTGGTTTGCAGGTCCTCTAAAAATGTCAACATGGGTATAAACAATTACTAAACTTTACTTTATCTCAATGTTGCAGTCATGATTAGCCGCTGAAATATGTGACCTTAAACACCAATGAATAATTAAATAAATATAGCATCTTATTTCGGATTCAAAATGCCGTTTTGAAATTCTTTAAAAATATTGAAATTTGGGTTTGTCTAGAATATATCTTGAAAAGTATGAAAAAGGGCAGTCAATTTTCTTAGGGTATTAAAAAAAGTATGAAAAACAACGTTTTGAACAAACTTGAAATCATTTGAAATAAAAAAAATACCATCAACTGGTTGAGAGCTAGAAGCCACCATAAGGACTTTCAAAAAGATGAGAGTAGCAGAGAAAAAGCCAACATTTTCCTTGCGCATGTTTCCTCTTCAGTTAATTGGAAATAATATTTTGTTTGTGTAAGTTTGTTCTGTTACAAATTAATGGAGAGTGTCTATGTGCACTCTCCAATAATTTGTAATAAAATAAATTTTGAATAAATTTAGACCACTAAAAATAATCTGGTCCTCAACCAGTTAACCCCCTATACACTGATGTCAAAACACTGATTGGTCAGGCATCAACTGTTTCCCATAATGTAAATAGGAATTTAATCAATTTAATCTCTTTGAGCTCACTGAGCTATGTCAAACAAGCAAGTGCAAGTTGAATTATGGGAAAATGTTGTAGCTTGAAATTTTCATCATCTGACATCCGTGTGCAAAGGGTTAAAAGGTATTGTAATTTAACCCTTTGAACATGAGAGCCTGTTTTCAAACCATCAACCTTTTGATTTAACCCTTTACCCAACATAACGACCAAAACTGGCCAGCGTCATTCACAAAAATTACCATTTAATTTTTATTAGTTTTTTTTTGTCTCAAAAACATAGCCTATGACCCCTCATTGGAATGAGCTCATAAGCTATGTTTTTGATGCAAAAACTGAAAAAAATTAGTTAGGCCTAAAAAAATAAAAAATCTGTTTCTCAGGCCCTCCCGCATGGTCCTTTTGGCTGCCGCATGCTCTCTTTTTATAACCAATTTAAACTTTAAAAAAATAAAAATTAAATGGTTTATGTCTGATATTTTACCCAAGTTGAAAAAATTGATGAATTTGTCCCTTTAGTGTAAGAAGGCTTTGCAATGCTTTAGCATTGCAAAGCCTTCTTGCACTCAAGGGATGAAATACACCACCACCCATGCTATTCTGTAGATTATGAGGCCTAAAACTTGAACCAAGAACATGGAACATTTGATGGCAAAGAAGTAATTTCTGAAATAAAAAATAAAATAAAAAACCGTTCGCCCGCATGCAATTTTACAAATAATGGCCCGAGAAACAGAAGATCTACTTTGTGTGGCCTTATTGATGAATTTTGTTTGCACGTGCCATCTGCCTTTCGTGTTAGGTAAAGGGTTGAAGTGCAGTACTCTAACCACTGAGCCACTATGTTCCAATATGATCAAATAATTTAGCTCCAACAAGTTACGCAAGCCATTGGATCAAATTAGTATGGAACCTTCTTAACCACTGGTTGTCCATTATTTTGCATGTGGACTGCTCAGTGAATTTTCTTTGAGCAAAAATGTATGTGCACTGTGTTGAAATGGTTAACTTTATGTCTCCGTACAGTCGCAAACTGTCACTTTTGTATTGGTTTGAAAAAAGTTGCTCCTAAGCGTATTCTTACTTGAGAACTCTACTGGAAGGCTGCATTTATCTTGACAATGTTTGCACTTCATTGCTGGCTGCCAACAATGATGTAGAAACACTGTTAAGTCATCTGCAGCTCCGTACATGTATATGCAGTAGTTATTATTGTTCTCCGTTGGAACCTGAGAACCAATACCTGGCATGGAAGTCCTCTGAAGTGTGTAGCATAGGTATAAACAATTGGTTAAACTTGACTAACTCCCTATGTTGTGGCCATGAGATAGCCAAAGATGCTGAGAGTGATCTTAAACACCATTAAATAAATAGTTATTATCATAAAAATTAATCAGAGGATCGAGAGTTAACCCTGTACCCAACATAATGGAACAAGCTCAATGAGGGGTCATAGCTATGTTTTTGATACAAAAAAATGAAAATATTTAGTAATTCAAGAATTTTGTTTGCAAGTGTTGTCTGCTTTTCATATTAGGTAAAGGGTTAGACACAAAAAACACAAAGGTCAAATAAAGCAGCTTCAAAAGTTACATATTAGCTATGGCTTTAAAAATCAGGATATTATAAATGAAAAGATAATTTTATTTTTCAGGTCTGCAGTATAACAGCACGGACAGTTCCGAAAGAACAACTGGAAAAAATTAAAAAGGGTTATGGACAGTCTACTGCTGCCCCAGTGAGAGTTACAGATCCCAGTGAAGGAAGACCTACTCATGCTGCACAGCTTTCTACAGCAAAACAAACAGTGAGAACTGATGTGCGGAAAATATTTCAAACAAACAGTAAGGCAGCCAATGGCTCATTACCATCAACAAATGTGTTCACACAAAGGACTCCTCACAAAATTACCACTTTAAGATCATCTTCTTCCTCTCAAGTGTCTTCGGAGATTCGGCCCATTTCTCCCACAGAGAATGTTGGCAGCATTTCAGCTCGGGCTGCCCTATGGGAAAACAGAATAAGAAAAGGAAGTGTAGATGACTGAATTGAATGACCATTTTGATTTTAAAAGTGCATTTAGCCCATAAGTTCTCAACGTGGGTCTTTCAAATAAGATAAGATTGGACCAGCTCCTATTCATGAAGTCTACATAGCAGGCAGTTGTATGACCAATATACATTTTGGTTGCATATTTTGGTTAAGTGTTGTTTGAATGTTGGTATAACATTTCTGAGTGCAGATGAGCAACATGTGTTCAAAACAATGAAGATGACCTTCATTACATGATCTTGAAAAAATGAAAATAGTGCTGTTGAATCTTCATGCATTATGCTTCCTAAGAGATGGTTGAAGCTCACTGAAGTCTTTGTGAGAAGCACTCATCTCTAGACAACTGGATTGCTGGAATGCTCATTGGTCACAACAGAAAAGTGTTTCACTGGCTGTTATCTAAGGGGGAGGGGGCAGTTGTTTCTGTAAATAAGGCCCCACTGAGTAGATCTTCTGTTTTTCAGGCCATTTTTTGTAAAATTGCATATGGGTGGGCAGCTTTTATTTTTGTAATTATTTCTTTGCCATCAAAAGTTCATGTTCTTGGTTTGTTTTAGGCCACATAATCTACAGAATAGCATAGGTGGTGGTGTATTTCGTTCCTTGAGTGAAACAAGGCTTTGCAATGCTAAAGCATTGCAAAGCCTTGTTACACTCGAGGGACAAATTTATCAGTTTTATTAACTTGGGTAAAATGTTAAACATAAACCATTTAATTTTTATTTTTTTTTATGTTTGCATTCGTTATAAAAAGAGGGCATATGGCAACTAAAAAGACCATGCAAGAGGGCTTGAGAAACAGATTTTTAACTTTTTTAGGCCTAAACAATACTCAACAACAAATTTATTTATTTATTTAGTGGGGTTTAACAACACCTTTGACAGCCAGGGTCACCTCGTGTCAGACAGTTTTACGTACTAACTCAGCACAAGTACGGTTGAAGACAAGTGCACCATCGAAATGCAGTACAACTTGGTACACAGCACCACCGTGCCCCCCATCAATAACAAATGATTTCTCAGATTTTCAATTCTGATGCCTCGCAATCACTCATCACTTTTTATAGAATATACTTTGATGTATGTGAAAAATGAATATACTGAATATGTGCACATTTTTTGCTGCACTACAAATTAAATAGTTAGAACAAAAAAGTTCTGACATTGGAAAATTCATAGAGTGTTAGTAGTTTTCATGATGGGTAAACACTATGACATTTGATGAAGTCAAAACTGTTATACTGTGACTACAGTCACGGTGTAGCAATTTTCATATCATCAGACATCATCGATTAGGAGGAGTTATTGTGTTACTTGACTTGACATCACCTTGGCGGGTGAGGGCAGATTGAGTTTCAATGTTTTTCGATGATGTTCCAGCAATCCAGTTGTATAGAGAGAGAATTGCACAAATATCCAGGACACACTAGACCTGCCATGACAAGGCCCATTGTCCAATAAGTTCACCGAAATACCATTTCATCAATTCTCTGGTCTTGATGAGTACAGTTGTTAAAAAGTGTCCATATTTGGGGGTGGTAGAGGAGGGACTAATGAATACACTGTACTTACAGTGAAACAGATGAAGACTCTTCATAGCATTTTTCAGAATCTTTTGATATTTGGTATGCAAACATCCTTAGTGGGGTGAGATTCAGTTTTGTTCAAATCAAGTCCCTGGGTTCATATTTGGGACCCCTATGGGAATCCAAATTTTAACTTGGTGCAATATGAAGAGATTTGTTTTAAAATCTTTTTCTTCAGATCTACCAGTCAAAATCTCTTGATATTTGGTATACTGAATCTTGGGGGAGGGGGTCAGCATGAAATTTGTCCAAATTAAGATTTAAAAAAAATCTTCTTCAGGTCCGTCAGTCAGAATCTTTTTGCTCAAATCAAGTTCCTGTGCTTCCTTTGAGAATCCCAAATTTTACTTGGTGGAAAATGAAGAAATTTATTTTAAAATTATCATCTTGACCCTGGAGTCATATCTGGGCTCACTGTGGGAGCCCGAATTTTAACATGAGAAATATTTTTTTAAAATCTTCAGATCCATCAGTCAGAATCCTTTGACATTTGGTATGTAGCATCCTTAGTGGGTTGAGATTCAAGTTTGTTCAAACCAAGTCCCTAGGTTGATATCAGGACTCCCCATGAGGACCTGATTATTAATTTAGTGCAATATGAGGAACATTTCTTTAAAATTTTCTTCAGATCCACCAATCAGAATCTTTTGATGATTGGTATAGATCCTCTTTAGGGTGGGTCAGATTCAAGTTTGAGTCCCTGAGGTAATATTTGGGCTCTCTATGGGAACTCGAACTTTTACTTAGGGCAGTATGGGGAATATTCTTTAAAAATCTTCTTCTTCAGCTCTACCAGTCAGAATCTTTTGATATGCAGTATCCTCAGTTGGTTCAGATTCAAATTTGTTCAAATCAAGTCCCTACAGTCATATTTGGCCTCCCCATGAGATCCCAAAGTTTCACTTAGTTCAACATGAAGAACATTATTTTAAAATCCTTTTCTTCAGATCCATCAGTCAGAATCTTTTGATATCTGCTTTGCAGTATCCCTCTTGGAGTAGAATTCCATTTTGTTCAAATGAAGTCCCTGGGTTCATATTTGGGCTCCCTTTGGCAACCTAAATTTTAACTTAGTGTAATATGGGGAAATTCCTTTGTAAATCATCTTCAAATCCACCAGTCATAATCTTTTGATATTTGATATGCAGCAACCTTAGGGGGTTCAGATTCCAGTTTGTTCAAATCAAGTGCCTTGGTTATATTTGTGCTCTCTGTCCAGTTTGAAGACTATTTTTGGAAAAATCTTCTTCTTCACATCCATGAGTCAGATTCTGACAGAGCTGATTGTGGTAAATATTGGTTAGATGTGAATGTTAGTATATAAGATTAAAGTGTGCTCAAACGGGGCCCCACCAAGCCACTTGAAGAGGGAATGGTCAGTGGGTCAATCCGGCCAAAATTGTTTTGCTTGAGAAGAAGATTTGGAGGGTTTTAACTGATTTTATGAAGAAAAAAATCAACTTTCACCTGGGGTGGGGCAGGGTGGGGGTGGGAGGAAATGCACTGGGAGATTTTTGTTTCTCTTTGCTTCACAGTGTGTTTTGAAGGTGTTTAAGTGATTTTACATAAGAAAAACAAAATCACCCCACAGACCCTAACTAAAAGAGATTTAAGTATATTAACATGTAGATGCTGAAAGTGACCTTAAATCCTTACAATTTTATCAGGTGGGCGATTTGGGGAATCTTGTTATAGAAGCATTTTACCCTTTACCCAACACACGATATATCAAAATTTATTGTTTTAACTATTTTTTCAAAAAATTTCAACTACACCATATCATGTGACCCCCTCATTGAAACGAGCTCCTCACATGATATAGTTTTGTAGAAATTATTTTAAAATATTTTTTCAACTGCTCAGTTTGTAAATTATGCTGGCAGACTGTGACTGATTTGTTAGGTAAAGGATTAAAAGGAGTATACTCTGCTGTTTATAATAACTGAGGTAGTAACAAGCCAGAAAATAAGCAAAATGAGGTCCTCAGAGAGAAAATTTGGTGATGCTACCCTGCACAGCAGGGTAGCATCACTAAATGTACCCTCTGTGAACCTCAGTCTGAATCAGGGTCTCAAAACTAAACAGAAAGAGGTACCTGGAGGATAAATTGGCCCACTGTATGAGATGGCATCATCAAATTCACCCTCTGGGGACCTCATTCTGCAAATGTCAGACTCCTTATTTTCAGGCCTGGGTGATAAATAATATTTTCATGGCATTCCATTTGTCACATTCATTCATAAAAAAGATTATTTTTTACTTATACATCTATATGAATATATTTTTGTAATATCTGTTCAAATATCCCATTAAGTTATTACTGCCTTTTGTACTGAAAATAGTTATAAGCCAGATCCGACGGGGCAAGTGTTTTCTGTGTTACACTCTCCAGGTTGTGACAAACTTGACTGAATGTAGGGCACCTATTTCTGAGATAAGTCTGTATATTGTTATGAATTTGTCCAAACAAGAGCAGCAACTCAAAGAGCATTATGGGAAGCTAGGAATGTCTGAGCAATGTAATAGATATGTATGCCTTCACTGAAAGAATAGAACCTAATACCCAATTCCTAATGATGGTAAGCAGCTGCGATAGATTTGTTTTTGAACACAATGGGTGAGGTTACCAACAAGCTTCATGAACAGCAGTGTGTGACAACACTGGAGATACTGCAGTGAAGTTTCTGTCCCCTCAGATTTATGAATATCTGACAGTTGGAAGATTTTGACTTGGTCTGCCAAATCTCTGCTGTGACTGAGTAAATCACTTGGGGTAGACATGTTAAGCTGGTGAATTGTAAAATAGTGAGATTTCTGAGTAAAAATAGTGAGATTTTAGTTTTTATATGGCTCAAAGAGGAAAATTTATTTTCTCTATTGGTGGGATTACATTAAAATTTCAGGCTCATTAAACCCTTAAAGACCTGGAGATTCTTTTTGCAGTTTTTGCTACATTTTGCATGTGTACATCCTGTGGCTTTGCAGTTGTTTCTGGGCAAGTCTTGGCTGCCTATATAGGCAGCCAAGGCTTGCCTAGAAACATCTACTAGTGTACTTGGAATGCAACTTACATGTTTATTCAAAGACTGCATGTTGGGGCATGTGTTGTCTTGCCCTAAATCGTGATCCAAGTCAGAATTAGGCCCCAAGGGCTAACAAAAAATTATTCTTGGAAATTATCTGCCTCTAAAATAGTGAGACTTAACATGTGTCTAATTTGGGGGCCATTTATTAACAACTACTAGCAGGGGCTTCTTGAAGGCCCTCCCCCCCCCCCCCCCCCCCCCCCAACAAATTTTACAGTTAGACATTTTTGTCAGCGTTGGAGTCGTAGATATTGATTTAATTCTGTTACTAATCATGTACTTGTGGACGAGAGATTTGCTATTTGAACTCGTATGACACACACAGTCAGTCATAGAAATGGACAGCTGTGGTATCCGATTTGCTAAGATGAGGGTCCCAGCAAGACCAGTTTGGAGTGTGGTATATTTAATCCTTAAAGTCTCAGATTATTTTTTGGATAATAATTACCATATATATATTTACCACACAGCTGCAGATGACTTTACAGTCTTTCCATATCATTGTTAACTGCCTGTACAGGCAGCCAACAATGATTGTTTGTTTATTATTGTTTAACTCTTAGCTGCTGTGTATTTTTAAGATATTTTTCATCAGATCCAGTCATGGCTGCTGTAAAATCATTGGTGAAAAAAATCCATTCAGTTTATATGGTGGAAATTGGATTAAATATGACCAAATTATACATATTTTAGTGGCAAGAGAAATCCTGTCCTGGGCAGGAATATCCGCCACTAACAATCAAGGAGCTAACACTTTCAACAGCCAGAATCATATCGTGTTGGAAACAATGATGCAAAAAACTTTGCTACCAGTAGAGTTCACAATGAAGAATACTCTTGGAGAAATTTTTATCAAATCTGAATGGGGAGTTGTATGGGGCTCCATGAGCTCTCTCAAATAAGATATAATGGAATAATTGCACAGTTTATCTGTACCGGAAAGTGACCAAATTCCCTATTAATTGAATATTCCTGTTAATTGAATCACTGGCAAAAATGGTCATTCATTTAACTGTGTTCCACTGTACCAGAAATGAATATCTAGTTTTGATATGCTGATTCCAGTTTTTCCAGTGTCTGGATTCAGATGGAGAATGTAACCATTTACTTAATGTAGCGGTTAAAACAGGCGTTTAATTATTAAATCTTGTTTGACAGAGCTCCATGAATTCTGTCAAACAAGATAGAATAAATGCTCTGTTTATTTTTAGAATGCTGGAAAGTGACAAAATCTCCATTAATTGAGTACCTTGTTAATTGAATAATTTACCTTGGCTATTCAATTCACAGAAAATAATTTGTGAAACTTGACTTTATGCTTGTGTTAGGAGTCATGATATAGCCATCAATGCTGAAGGTGATGTTATATATATATATTATTTTTATTGGTGTTTAAGGTCACATACTTATGCACAATGGCTAATCGTGACCGTGACAGTTTTATGGGTGGAGGAAGCCAGAGTACCCAGAGAGAACCACCAAGCATTGACGAGCAACTGTCAGCTCCTCAACATTCTCTGTTCAAGCTCCGCTCAAGCAGGGTTACAGCAGTTGAAAACATGTGCACCATCGACGTGCAGTTCACCTTAGTACACGGCATCATCGTGCTCCCATGTGAAGATGATGTTAAAACCTAACAAAAAAAAGAAACCTAGTATTCAATGCCCATCACGTGAGTGCTGTAAAGTACTAACATAGCTATAAATGATTGTCTTAACGTGTCATTATAATTGTGGTGCAATCTTGATATTGTAACAGATACTGAAAGCAACCTAAAGACTCAAATAAACAATTTTGGATATAGTCTGAAATGCTGATGAAGTCAGACTGTAGCAAACTGATAGGTCAGTACATACACAAGAGATTGCACAAACAGCTTCTCTTGCCATCCCACCCTCTTCCATATACACATAATTCCAAACCTTCTCACCTTGATCGTACATGTTGACATCCTGGGAATCAAAAACTGGAAAATATTGGATTAACCCTTCTTGGCCTAATTATTCTGTAGGAACCTCAGGAAGTGAAGTAGTGCTTGTTTACTGTGGTAAACAAGCTCTGTTTTGCTAGTAAAATAGGACCCTGTAACCAATGCCTGGAAGTCCTCTAAAATGGATGAATTGGGTATAAACAATTGGCTGGACTTGACTTTTTATCCATGTTATGGTCATGCTAGCCATTGAGCAGAAATATGTGACCTTAAATTCCAATAAATAAATAAATTAAGGCCAAATTCTGACATTGATCACAATAAAACAGATGCTGCAATTCGCAATCTCCTGGTAACCTTGCAAGATACATTCTAACTGTTTTGGCAACTGTGTCTAGACAAGTCTTGGCTGTGTATATAGACAGCCAAGACTTGTCTAGAAACAATTGCAAAACCCAAAGATGTAGACCATCAAAAACTGTAGCAAAACTGTGTAAGAATCTCCAGGCCTTTGAAGGTTTATGCTTTTAACCTTTTACCTGACACTTTTTTTCAGAAAAATGCAACATGCATTCCAACATGCAAGTTGATTTTTCTCAGTCAGATTACACAGGTTATATCACACAATCATACAGAGCTGTGATTCTAGAAGTGGTCTCTTTCCTGGTCAGATTACCCATTGATCAACATTTTCAAAAATAAAAAATTGCAAAATCAAGGTTGAAAGAAGAAAAAACAATTATAGCATCAGAGATGCAATGTGTTCACGACTTTTTAGACAAGTGAGATTCCAGTGTTGTAGATAAGACATTTTGACAAGATTGTGACCCAGTGGTGATCCAGTCAAAATTCTCTATCCGTTTTTTTTAATAACAGTACTATACTTCAATGGGTTGTTCTGCTGTGTAAACTAGGGCCCTGCAAATTGGAAATTTCCATGTCAAATTGAATCAACCAAGGTATTTGAAATCGAACCAAATTTTGAATTGAATTTGGGCAAAAATGACAACTCTGTTTATAAATAATTGACGGTGCATTGGAGAAACCAAACCATATTTATTATTCCACTGTGGGCTTACATTCCCAACTTTTGCATCTCCCCATTAATAATGATGAGAATTATGGTTATAATATCTGGGGAGATGCCAGAGTTGGAGTTCCCCACTCCAGTTTATCAGTTAACCCTTCTGATTTTGCATGCAGTGACTGTTGCAGTGACATTGTTTTTTGAGGTTCAGATTGGTTTCATTCATTGGCAAAATGCTCTTTGTAATTAGGGGAAAAACCTGCACCATTCTGAGTGCAGATGAATGTGCCCATGACCAGATTTGAGAATATTCGAAGACCCAGTGTCCAGAATGAATCTAATTGAATTGCAAAACTGATTTGATTCATTTTTTGAATAATCGCAGGGCCCTTGTATAGACATAAGCTATATTTTGTTAAAGATAGAAAGAAAATATTTTAGATATTTTGTTGGATGGACTGGGCATAGAGAAAATTAGAAGTTTATACCTGGGGGTGAATTCTGTAAAGGGGCTTGGGCTCTGGATAGTCTCTAGCTCATGTTGCCAAACATGTGGTGAGAGTCTCATGTTGCGAGAAGGAGGGTATGCAAGGGAAGGGGTAAGCAATAATATGATGGACATCAAAGGCTTTTGCAGTCCATGTGTGGAGGATATCTTGGAATAGCACAGCACCAAAGCTTTTCTGAATTTGGGCTGGGAAATTTACCATTTCCATGGATTGTGCCAAATGAGTGAAATTATACAGATGCAGTGGAGCCCTCTTAATTGGATATCTCATACTTGAATAACCCTACCAATAGCATATCACTTCCAAACACCAAACCATTTACCACACCTTCAATACTAATACTTGTTAATTGCATTTTAGTGAAAGAGTAAACTCCTGTTAATTGAATAAAAAGTCTTGTAATCTGCCAAAGAATTACTCTGACAGACACTGAATTCTCCATATTAATAGACATTTTTTACCTCTATATATCCAATATAGGTATTTAATCAGTTATATTTTGTTTGACAGTGCTCACTGAGCTCTGTCAAACAAGATGTAATAGAATAAATGCTTATCTTATCATTAGAAGATAGGAAAATGACCCAATTTCTCTTAATTGTATACTTCTGTTAACTCCTTACCTGCTGCTGGCAGATATTCCTGCCCAGGACAAGATTTCTCTTGCCATTGAAATAAAGATAATTTGGACTCATTTAATAAACTTTTCTTCCTGTAAATTGAACATATGTTTTCACCAATGATTTCTCGAGTTGAATTTAGATGAATGCTTCATCAAATCTAGTTATGGCTGCTTTACACCAGCCATGACTCGATTTGATGAAAAATATCTTGAAAACACTCAGCGGGTTAAGAGTTTAATGAATATTTTTCATTTGCAAAGTGACAATTCATTTGACAGGATTCCACTGTAACAGCTTGTTCATCTCCATGGGACTCTCATTTTTTGTCAAAATGACTGACAATTTTTAAATTCCTATTCAGTGGCAACATGCGGCTAGCTGCTGGTAAGTCCCAGGGTTACTATCACAGGTCCACTGCTATCTCACTGGAGCTGTAGATGGATCTGACTGATTTGTTGGGTAGAGTGTGAGAATTGTATTGCTGCTTTGTGTGGCAACCTCTTTTGTTACTGCAACCACTTCTGTTACAAAATTAACCACTCTTGTTACCACATGAGCTTGAATTGCAGCAACATTGGTTGGTATTGCAATAAACATGATAAGCACAGTAGAACCTATTTAACTGGATATCTCATAATTGAATAATCCTGATACTTGAATAAAACTTCCAAACACCAAACCATTTACAATCCACGGGACACATTTGCCCTGTAACTGCATATAGGTTGTAGAGTAAACTCCTTTTAACTCTTTGATACTTTTGTACGTCTCTTGACGTACAAAATCAAACAGCACGTTGATACTTTGTGGTCATTTATTTTGTTGTGTCGCCGCCCCACAAAGTGGGGAGCGACATATAGGGATTACTTTTGTCGTCTTGCGTCGTCTGCATCGTCGTCCGCATCACACTTTCTCTTATCCGCCACTCCTCTTTAACCTATGAATGGATTTCGATGAAACTTTCAGTGTTTCTTTATCACATAATGGCATTGTGCACCTCTGCTGTATTTTTTCCAGAGTTATGCCCCTTTTCCACTTAGAATTCTGTCTGAAATATTAAAATATAGTGCAGGCGACACATGTCTTCCATGGAAGACTCACATCTAATTATTATTTATACCTCAAACTTCTTGGGTACCTTTGTTATGACCGTGGGACGAGAACGAGTGTTTTGGGGTCCGATCCGAAATTCAAGTTGGCCGCTGGTGGCCATTTGTACAGACTTAGGTGAAATCAGATTTTTGCGCAGAACTTCCATATGAAAGCACTGATTTGAATAATTTTTTGTATGAATGTTTAGTACCATGGGATACATCACATATAAAACGGGTTTTTTTCTCGTACGTAAATTATGCAAATTAGACTAACTTTGATGTATTTAGTGTTACTTTCAGCACTGTAAGTGCAAATGCCAATACGGCTCGGGCTAGAGGCCATATTTATAAACCGATCTTTACGAAACTTCTTGGGTACCTTTGGTATCACCGTGGGATGAGAAAAAGTGTTTTTGGGTGTGGTCCAAAATTCAAGATGGCCGATGGCAGCCATTTTGTACAAAATTAGGTGCAATCAGATTTTTGCACAGAACTTCCATATGAAAGCGTTGATTTGAAAAAAATTTTGTGTGAATGTTTAGTACCATGGGATACATCACATATAATACGGGTTTTTTTCTCGTGCAGAAATTATGCAAATTAGATGAACTTTGTTTTTTCAGTGCTACTTACACACATTCAGTACACATGTCAATACGGCTCGGGCTAGAGGCTGTATTTATCAACCGATCTTCACGAAACTTCTTGGGTACCTCTGTTATCACCTTGGGATGAGAACGAGTGTTTCTGAGTGTGGTCCAAAATTCAAGATGGCTGCCAGTGGCCATTTTGTACCGAAATTAGGTCTAATCAGTTTTTTGTACACAACTTCTATACAGCTCGTATTTATGAACTGATCTTCACAAAACTTCTTGGATACCTTTGTTTTCACCTTGGGACAGGAATGAGTGTGTTTTGGGGTGCCTTTGTTATCACTGTGCTATGAGAAAAAATATTTTGGGGTTCAGTCAGACCCACTCTGGGACTCAAAGATTTCTTTTCTAGTTTAGCATCCGACTGTCACCCACCTTTACAATACTTTACCTATACATTTGTCACAGGCTACGGTCAGTATTTATGTACAGACCGTTACAATACTTTATATGTACCTTTGTTATCAGGTCATTACCTAGATGTTTGTCATTGCTGTGTCACATACTATACATGTACATGTCTTAACAAGTTGAGCTACAGTGTCATTGACACTTTCACTTAAAGTTTTAACCTCAAATTCCAGGCCAGGCAATCTAGAAAATCAAGGAGTGCAAAACAATTCCTCTTCTCAGATTGCTTGGGAGTGTAATTGCACCTCCTATTTTCAATGCAAGAACTATTTTGGTTATATTCACTTCAAGGTATTAATATTGTGAGTGAACAATTGTACTACATTCAGCTACATAGTGAGAAAATTGGTACATACATCTTCTCATTATTCAAAATGTTGCATTCAATTCTTATGTGACTGACTTCTGCACTCAAAATGTATCGAAATGCGACACAGAATGGGTCATGAATTATTGTGAATCAATGCAACAGTGACAAATCGTCCCCTGAATTCCAATGTGTTCTCTGCACCAGTAGGCACAGAGAACACATTGAGACAAAATGATAATAGCTTTTAAACGCTGTCCCAAACAGGTCTGGCATTCCAGAAAATCAAGGGGTGCAATTGCCCTCCTCAATTTTTTCTAGGCATGCAGTAGGCGTGCAGCAATCCTGCACTCCTAAAGAATGCCAGGCCTGAAATTCCTATTTTCTCCCGAATAGTGCTAATTGACAACCATTGAGCCAAATTTTATCGCAGCTTAAAATTCTAATATAATCCTGCTCTCAAGACTTCTTATCTGGTTGAATGTTAGAATCCACTATCATGGCTTTCAAAAAATGAGGATACCAGAGCAAAAGCCAACACTTTCCTTGCTTTTTTTCATATTCACTCAAACACAAATAAAATTTTGTTTATACAAATTTGCTTTATTACAAATTATTGGAGTCTGCTGCCTGTGGGCACTCTACATTAATTTATAATAAAACAAGTTTTGAATACCAAATTCAGACCACCAAAAATAATCTAGCCCTCAACCAGGTAATCACTAATGTGAAAAATATCTTGTTATTTGTACTTTCCAAGGTTTGACGTCGCATTTTGAAAAACGTTGAAGAAACTGAATTCCCAGTGACATTTGAACGTCAGGATAATTGAAGTCTCAAAGGGTTAATTGAATAAAAAAATCTTGTACTATGTCAAGAAATTCCCATTACCAAATTCCCCTTATGTATAGACATATTTGGCCTCACTACATCCAGTAGAAGCATTTAATCTATTATATTTTATTTGACAGAGCTCCAGGAGGTCTATCAAAGAAGATTTAATAGAATAAATGCTCAGTTTATCTCCAGGATAATACAGGAAAGTGACCAGATCCCTGTTAAATGATTACTCTTGTTAACTGAATTTTTTTTCTTAGCACTGTGACTATTCAATGAACAGGGTTCCATTTGGACAAAAACATGGCACAGAACTAAATATTTTCCCACAGGTGACCATTATAATGTTCAGACGAAAACAAATATGATCGCATCACTTTAGTTTTGGCATTCAAATATCTTTGTTAAGTATAGCCCTCCAGACAACTTTTTCTGACATGAAAACAGGGGTCCATGCAATAAATAAAAACTTACAGGAAGGGAAGTACCGGTCACATGCACATATTTTTCAGGGAATTCCTTACAAAAACACACAAAAGTCAATTGTACTTTTTAAGTCCAAAAGTCATCATATCGCCTTCTTTATTTATGTGTATTATTAACAACAATGCAAGATGTCAATGGAATGTTTCAAATGTTTATTGAAACAATATATTTTCCTAAGGCTGCTTATTTTCTGAGATTGCATCATTTCCAAGAGCAACATTTCAAGGTGGTTAACTCAAATTCAAATATTTAATTCAGTGATACCATATGATGCTACAAAAGTGGTTGCTGTTAAAAATGGATACAAATATTGCACTATTGTTTGTAATATATGACCATGTTCTGTTCTTTTTTATGATTGTTGGAAGTCATTGAAAGAATTCTCAATACATTATTCTTGTTTTTATATGTAAGTTAATGATTGTTATTATATTTGTTATAAATATGTGAACTTGGATAACTATTAAAATGAGATTATTATATACTTAAATATACAGTGTTTTTGAAAAAGAAATCCAATATTACAACCAAGCAATTTCACTGTGAAGTTTTATATGTTGTCTGGTAAAAATGCTACAAAATAAATACATGTAATTAAAAAAGTGTGAATATGAAAATCAAACGACTCATCCAAAGTATTCTTTGCGAACTTCCATGTATAATTAGGGTATGGGCATTATTCAAGGAAGAGGTGAGTACAATTATTGTAAAACAGAAATCTATTGAGAAAATAATTTATCTTACAAGAATGTATTTCCCAAAATATCAGTAAAAACATCTAGACAAAATACAGATCTGTATTGAAGGTAACAACTGCGCATGCAATCATTCGATTCAGAAAGAGAACATCTTTTACCTGCACTCATCAATAACTGATTACACATGACGAGTCCACCTTTTTTGATAATAGTAATTAAATGATAACTAAATAACCAACTCAATGAAATAAATTAGACCAGCTCATTTTTGCCATGATGATATTTTTATACAGGTCTACCGTGCATTACATTTATAAATAAAACAAGAAACGTGCAGCTGAGACACTACTATAAACTTAAGTGGTTATAGTACAGGTAGAATAATGAATGGGAATTACTTCATGCAGAGCACTAAAATGCAATACCATTACGTCATTATCTTCATACATAAAAAATAAACCCACAGACGTAGAATGATTGTCAAAATACATATGAATAAGTGAAGAATGGAGGAATATTGAAAGATGAATTGGTTACTACCACCAAGTGGGGTTCTATGACGATGTATTGAAGTCGCGACCTCACCACTGAGTCATATATCGACACGTCCTAATGGACTCGTCGATAAATGCCCAGAACCGAGGTTCTCGACTTCTGTACACCATCTCGGAAACCCGCATGGTAGTATTAACCTATATAGAAACAAGCAAATTTATGACAACATTTTATAGGAATAATTGCTTTTGATTTGAAATGTAATTACACCCTAAGGATATGTCGAAAATAGATTTTATTAGCTCACCTGGCCTAAAGACCATGTGAGCTTTTTTCATCACTTGGCGTCCGTCGGTCGACGTCCCTAAACGTTTCACATTTTCATCTTCTCTGTAACCGCTGAGCCAGTGTGAACCAAACTTGGCAGGAATGGCCTATGGGAGGTCCTCTACAAACGATCCTCATTTTGTTCTCGTCGAAAAACATGGCTTCCAGAGGCATTCTTTGATTCTGGTTGGTGGATTTTCAAAAATCTTCTCTGAAACTACCAGGCCAAATATTTTGAAACTTCACATAAATGACGACCTCCACCATTTCTTATCAACCTACCTTACAGTTGTTTACTACAGGCTTGCACTACAATGGAAGACCCTAACTCGGATAAAATACTCTCTATTTTAATATTTATTTTAAAAGTGGTGTAAAAAAAACACCACGAAAAAATAAGCCAAAACTGGGTCGAGCGCCATCGTCTCACACCCAGTAGGGGCCGCTCTTCTCTTAGAACAATTCCACAACTTCCGTTAACCAGAGTGCAAGACCGTCATCAAGTTATTCTTTTTTTTGTCCGCTGCACGTGAAGGACGTGTCGCCATTTGCATTACGAAACCGTGATAATTCAACTCGTCGATAATGGTTTCCTGTGATTGGAATTATGGATCTGAAGATCGTATAATAACAGGACAGTGTTTTATATATTCTTGTTAATATTTTCTACCACATTTTCATTAAATTTTATATATATTTTCCGATGTCGCGCGTGATTTTCGAAATCGTTCCGTGCGGTTCAGACATAAAAGTTTTCGATTGATAAATTTTATTATTATTATTGGAGTTAGGTGTCAATGAGGGACTGTATGGACAGGATTTCTTCACTCTGTTGAGGGCTGAATTTCTGTTTTTTAGGTCCCTGTCGGCCATCTGGGTTCTGTTGTGTACCCACCGGTTTTTTTTTCTGCCACCTTTCACTCGTAGTTGGGGGTGTTTTTCTACTTTCTGTATCTGTTGAGTTCACTTTTTTTCTTCTACTGCTCTAAGCTCTGTTATGTCCAGTTCGGCAATTCCTTTTGCCCTCGCTTTTGGTGCGTTCTCGTGGCTGTTCCTCCCGACACGACCACGTCTGGTGAGAGTTATACCCCCTTCGTGGGGGATGTGCAGCTCCTCCCGCACCCGCAGGGGGTGGGGAACGTTGTCGTTTCGGGGCCCCCCGACACGACCACGTCTAGTGAGAGTTATATCCCCGCCGTGGGGGATGTGCAGTTTTTACCGTGGTGGATACTGCGGGAGCTGTTGGATGTCTGGTGAAGAGATGCCTGGTTCTGGGAATATGCGCTCTCTCCAGTCGACATCCGAGGCTGTCACTAGGGTTGTGACTCCTCCTTTGGAGGCAGAGCTACGTTGCTCTCTCCCCTTTTCCGCCAGTTTCAACAGCTCCCGTCGTATCTGCTGCTACTGCTGTTCCGTCTACAACGTCATCGGTCATCGTTTTAGCCGACCTCGGCTTATCCCTGCAGGGGTCTGCAGTGATGTCTGTTGTGTGAATGTGTGGTATCTGCCTCAGCCTTCTCCGACTTCAACTTGGCGAAGTCGGAAGTGGCTGCCGACCGAACCTGCTGCTGTGTCCTCTCAGCCGTTGAGCACAACAGTTTTATCCCTGCAGGGTTCTGCAGAGGTGTCTGGTAGTGTAGACGTGGGGTATCGGCCTTCAGGCTTCCCTGACTTCAACTCGGCGAAGTCGGAAGTGGAAGAAGCCGAACCCCCTGTTGTGTCCTCTCCGCCGTTTAGCACAGCAGTTTTATCCCTGCAGGGGTCTGCAGAGATGTCTGGTAGTGTAGACGTGAGGTATTGGCCTCAGCCTTCCCTGACTTCAACTTGGCGAAGCTGGAAGGGGCTGCCGGTCGAACCCTCTACTGTGGTCTCTCAGCCGTCGAGTACCTCAGTTTTTCTCATTGGATTCGGATGTTCATGGTGGGGTCACCATGAGCTCCGTGGCGTTTCGGTCCACGCACTCGAGTCCCATGGCCAGTTTTGTGTGACCAACGCTTTTTGTGCAGCCTGGACCTTCTGTCCCACAGAGGTCTGCGGCGACTCTCCTGAGTTTCCGCTCTGTAGATCCTCGGGGTATGTGATACCCCAATACACATTTGTCTTCAGATGTTTTTGGCTGCAGCCCGTCGCCCCGCGTCGGGTGTATTTGAGGATCGTGACCCTTCGCTGGTAAAATGGGTCAGGAGTGAAGCCACTTTGTCGGTTCGTTCCCACGTCGTACCGTTTCGACACAGTCAGTGAGCTTAGGGAGCCCTCTCCTTGTTCACTTAGATTCTGTCCAGGAGTCTTTTCCGTTGCTTCCAGCGAGGCTACGAGTTGTTTCCGGGCGCCCCCTGTGGCGCCGCCTCCCGAGATTGGAAACAGGCCGCTTTCTGATCCCCCTGATGTGTCTACACCATGGGAGGCGTCGGCTGGTTTGCCCATGATGGGCTATGTGTCTTCCGACTCATGGGATGAGTCCGACGTACCTGACGCCGAGAGCCAACAGTCTTCTGTCTTGGGGACAGCTCTTGACTTTGTGTTTGCGTTCCTTCTGGGTCTCAAACCATCCAACCAGCCGGCAGTGTCAGCCCGGACGCGATCATCGGTCGCGCGCCTGCAGGTGGTTGAAGCATTTACAGCTTTGGATTCTAAGCTGAGTTCCAAGACTATGAAGACGTCGTTCTTCATCAGGGTTGACACTTTTTTGCCTCCGTGCATTATCGTTCCTACGATTTCGCCTACGATTTCGCCAAGCCGTCAGTCTGATTGACTTTGACGGTCTTGCACCAGGACTCCAGCTCCCAAGCCAGCCATTTTTCATATGGAGACTCTGGAGTCCGTGTTGGGCTTATCGGGAGAAATACTGGAATGCTTTCTCTCTTCGATCACGTCATCTCTGCTTTGCTGCTTATCCGCTCCCAGATGAGTTTGACGACGAACAGGTTTTTTGTGTGTGCTGTCCAAGACGCTCATGCATTTTCTCACACACACGCCTGTCACACGGCTAACTTGGAATTAGTTCGCAGGGACGCTGTGCTGGACACAAGCCGTTCCCTTCTTGAGGGGCAGTGCGCTGCTCTTCGATCTGCCTCTAACGGTGGGTACGCGACTATTCCATGGTTCCGTGGCGACGGTCCGGGATGACTCCCTATGTAATTCCATTGATCTGCTGCTGCTTAGTCAGCTTGATCAGCCTTCTGTTGGACTCAGGGGTCGTCATAAGCCTAACAAGTACCCTTCTGCTTCCTCTGTGAAGCTAATAGCTCATCCTCCTGCCGCCACTTCTACTCGCTCACAGGGTAAGGGTAGGCGTCGGCAGTAGTCACCTAGAATTCGTCCCAGGTTGAAGCATTTCCCCTCAGACGAGAGTGCCTCGATCGAGGTTATCAAGAACTTTCTTTCAGTGGGATTTTATTCACACCTGTTCTTGGTGACGAAGAAGGGCGGCCGACTCGGACAGGTTATCGATCTGAGTATCCTGACGCAGTCTATCATTGCTCCTCAGTTCAGCATGGAGGCTTTCAGGTCGCCGCTCCTTTCCCCAGGTTGTTTTCCAGTTCAAGGTCATGCCCTTTGGCCTCGACCTGGAGCTTGGGCCTTCACCTGTCTGATGTCGCATGTGTTAGTCTTACATCGCACACAGTCCAGGGTGTCTTCTTCGGCTTATCTAGTCGATATCCTCCAGAGGCATTCCAATGCTGCCTTTCTGAAGTCTGATGTCATCACTCTGTCACTAGGGTTCAGAGTCAACGGGGAGAAGTCGGACCTGGTACCTTCTCCGTCCTTTTGTCATCTGGGATGGACTTCTGTACTCATCTGGATACAGTGGCGGTTTCCCAGGCAAGGGCTGTGATTTTCTCAGCCTTTTGCCCCTGACTCTGACCCAGTCCACGTCCGCAACAGCTCGGAGTTTTCCCCGGCTGGTCGGGCTCTGCGATTATGCAGGGAGTTCCGTTGGACTTCCCCACGTCCGATCGTGTTCCGACGGCAGTCGCCCGCGATCTCGGATTGGGTGTGACGTTGGATCCTCTAGGTTTTTTCCTTCACGGGTCATGGGACCAGGATCTAGCAGCTCTTCCCATCAACCAGAAGGTGCTTCTTGCTCTTCTTCTGAGTTTCCGGCAGTGGATCCCCCGCCTTTCGAATTGTCAGGTCCTTCTGTTGTCCGATAATTCGACGGTGGTTGTTTACATTCGGAACCAGGGCGGCACGCACTATGTTCCCATGTAAGTTTTGGTCCAGGGTCTTCTTCTGCTCGCTCAGGATGTCAACGCCGGAGTGGTGGTTCGTCACTTCCCCGGTCGTCTGAACGTCCTAGCTCTGGACTCCCTGTCCCGACGGGGCAGGTTCGTTTCCACCGAGTGGGTGCTCCACATGGCGGTGTCCCTGTCTCTTTGCGATCTCGGGGGTCGTCCCCACATCGATCTCTTTGCGACTCGTTGGAACCATCAGGTGGACACTTTCGTGTCCCCGTGTCCAGATGCTCTGGCTTTTGCCGTGGATGCTCTGTCCCTCCTTTGGAACGGTCTTGTCGGCTACGCCTTCCTGTCGGTTCCGATGCTGCCTCAGGTTCTAGCCCAGTTACGAACCTGCTGTTGTCGAATCCTTTTGATCGCACCCTTGTCCCCTCAGTGGGTGTGGATCAATCTGCTCCGCTCTCTGTTAGCGGCGGTTCCGGCATGTCTCCCTCTACGTCGCGACTTTCTTTGCCAAGGTCGCCCGGGGAGGTTTCACATCGACCCGACTTCAGTATGCCTTTCGCGCATGTCTTTTGGCAGGTCCTGTCTCCTCCGTAGTGCTTTTTTCGAGACGAGCAGTGGCGTTGCCTTTCTTCTTCGAGGAGGCACTCACTCCACTGGTTTAGCCTCTGTGGCTAAGTGGAAGGTCTTCTGTCGATGGTGTGCGGATCACTCTGTTGCTTCTGTCACTCCTTCGATCACACAGATTGCGGAGTTTCTGGTATATGTTTGATTCTGGGGGTATCCAGCAATTAGTACAGGTCCATGCTTCGGAGACCTTTTTTTGTATGTGGGACCGCGTCGTATCGGCACTCATCCTTACCTCTCCAAGCTTGTTCTGCACTTTTCCTTGAAAAGGCCTAGAACTTTGCAGCTTACTCCAAGATGGACTCGTTCTTGTGTGCTGCTCTGCTTAGGTGGGGGGGGGGGGGGGGGGGGGGGGGTCCGCGCCTTTATCCCAGGTGGATATGCTTTTTCTCAAATGCAAGACAGTTTTTCTGGTGGCTTTTGCCTCAACCAGACGGGTTAATGAGCTTCACTCCCTCTCGGTTGACCTGGCCTTTTTCTGGAGCTCTCCCACGAGTGTTATGTTTCCCAGTGATTGCTCCTTTCTGGCCAAGAATCAGGTACCGGAAACTACTCCGCCTTCTGTCTGTATCGGGACGCTTCCCTCTATTGAGGGTTAACACCCTGTGCTCTGTTCATTTAGAAGGGTAGGATCGATTTTCTGTCTCTTGCTCCTGGTCGACAGAAGATCTCTCCTGAATCCATTTCTCGATAGATTTGTCTTGCTTTTCGTGCAGCTTCCGCTCGTCTAGCGACTAGCGATTGTATTGCCAATCGTTTTTCTGCCACGAGGTGCGTACATTGTCTACCTCTCAGGGCTTATACTAACTCCGTCATGTTGTCGGAGGTTATGCTGGCAGCCTACTGGAGAAATGCTACTTTCTCCACTTATCTGCGACAGTTGCAGGAGCAGGCAGAGGACCCTTGTTCTTCGGGCCCTCTTTCTTCTGCTCAGGCTGTTGTCTATACCAGCCATTCAGCTTCTTACAAGGTCAGTTCCAGCTCCGTGCTGTTACTGCCCTTTCTGTCTGTGCGTTGCACATCACCATACGCCTCATCTCTCATTGTTTTTTACTAATGTTTGTGATGCTATGGTTTGATAGGCCTAGGGACCTCTTATTCTGTCAACGGTTCCAGTGCAGTTGAGTTATGTGTGGGATGGTTATGTGATCCTATTGTCTATTCAGCATGTAGTAAACAGTTGTAAGGTTGGTTGATAAGAAATATAAATTTTATAGTAAATTTCCTTTCTTATTATACCTACCGCAATTGTTTGCATGGAGGCCCTCTCGTCTTTTTATTCGGGTAAGAATCCTTCCTCCCCGCTGATCACATAACTCCTCTGCTGAGGGACTCGAAAGAATGACTTGATGACTGCCTTGCACTCTGGTTAATGGAAGTCGTGGAATTGTACTAAGAGAAGAGCGTCCCCTACTGGGTGTGCGCCGATGGCGCTCGACCCAGTTTTGGCTTATTTTTTCGTGATGTTTTTTTACGCCACTTTTCTTTCCCTAATCTCTTGGGAAAGATTAAAATAGAGAGTATTTTATCCGAGTTAGGGTCTTCCACTGTAGTGCAAGCCTGTAGTAAACAATTGCGGTACGTATAATAAGAAAGGAAATTTACTATAAAATTTATATTTTCCTCTTCTTCTCTGGAAAAAGCGAGGCGACGTGAAAACAAACATGGCAGGAAGTCTATGGGAAGTCCTCTACAAACGATCCTCATTTTGTTCCAGTGGGTTGAAAAACATGGCCGCCAGAGGCATTCTTTGATTCTGATTGGTAGATTTTCAAAAATCTTCTCCTCTGAAACTGCCAGGCGAAATGTTTTGATACTTCACATAAATGATGACTGGGACCCCCTATACCAATGATCCTCATTTAATGTTGATCGGGATGTAAACATGGCCACAATTGCAGCTTATAGTTACTATAGAAACCCTATGGGAAATCACATTTTCATCTTCTTCTTTGAAACTACTGAGGCGGCGTGAACCAAACTTAGCAGGAATGGTCTATGAGAGGATGGAAATATGTGGCCACCAGAGGCTATATTCTAATTCTTAACCCAATGCCCCTCATGTGTGCACGAAGATCGGTACTGTCAGCAAAACACTTGTTTTTTGAGAATCTGGTAAGGGTTGGTTCCAGTTTTCTCCACTGAGAACTGGGGAAAAAAACAAAAATATTGTGTATACAGTACAAGTCAAAATAAGCTGTAGCATAACTGCAATAAACTGAGTAAACTGCTGCTCCTGTCCTGACAAGATCAGAATGTGACATTTTCTGGAAAGATATCAGTGAGAGCTTTCAAGAAAATAATGTCAGATTCTGGTCTTATCAGTGTAGGAAGAGAAAAAGATACATAGTTTTTGGATTATCCGACACAACTTATTTTGACTTTACTGTAAACCATTTTAACTGTACCTTGATATATATGCATCATTAGTCTCCTGGTTTCTAAACACCCGTCATCTTCAATCAGAATTTTCTGATAAGTAACATGAAAGTTTTTGTTTGTATTCTCTAGCAATCATGTCAGCTTAGATGACAGTAATTATTGTATATCTTTTTAAGATTTGACAAATATTGGAGTAAAATGTGTCTGACTGTAACCCTTTACCCACCCAAAGCTATTTTGAAAAGAGAATACTGTCTGAGAGAACTGTAATTTTCAAAATATTTAACCTTCTTTTACTGATTTTTTTTTGTTGAAATAGAATTCATAAATGCGTGCATTTTCAAGAAGATCTTCTTGAAACTACAAGGCCAAATGGTTTCAAAACTTAGTGTAACTGATGACTGTAACCCTCTCTACCAATGATCCTCATTTTAATCTTCATCGGGTTGCAATTATGGCTGCAATTGTAGATTATAGTTACTATAGAAACCCTATAGGAAATAACATTTTCATCATCTTCACTGAAAGTACTGAGCCAATGTGAACCAGACTTGGCAGACATTGTCTATGAGAGGTTCTCTACAACTGTTACTCATTTTATTCCTGTTGGGTGAAAAAAAACGTGGCCGCTACAAGCATTCTTTGATTCTGATTGGTCAATTTTGAAAACTCTTCTCCTCTGAAACCACAGGGCCAAATGTTTTGATACATGCATGGTTGATAACTGGGACACCCTCCACGAGGTTCCTCATTTTAATTGTGATCGTATTGCAAACATGGCCACAATTGCGGTTTATAGTTACTATAGAAAAAACCTGTGGGAAATCGCATTTTCATCTTCTCAACTACTAAGCCGACGGAACCAAAACGTGGCAAGGATGGTCTATATGAGGCCCTCTACAAACGATCCTCTTTTTGTTCCCGTTGGTTGGAAAATATGGCCACCAGAGACATTAATTCTGTTTGATGGATTCAAATGTTTTGAAACTTCACGTGATTGAAGACTGGTACACCTTCTACCAATGATCCTCGTGTAATGTTGATGTAATGTTGCAAACATGGCCACAATTGCAGCTCATAGTTACCATGGAAAGCCTATGGGAAATCACATTTTTAGCTTAACTTGACATAGTCAAGATAAGCTATTGCCATCACGCGTGCGGAAGTCTGTTAGTCTGTGAGTCTGTTCACATTTTGCTTTTGCACGGGCTACACCCCGCAGTTATTGTCTGATCGTCACGAAATTTCATATGCAGGTTTGGGGTCATGTCTAGATGAGAACGTCCCCTTTTGGTCGCGATCGGGCAACCGGTATGGCTGCCCGAGCCCAAAACCCGAAAACCATTAGCACAGTCTACAGGTCGTATTAATGAAGGGATTTCATTGTAACTTGGTAGGATGCCTCTGTATAATGCCTAGATGAGAACGTCCCATTTTGGGCTTCATCCGTCAACCGTGATAGCTGCCCAAGCCCGAAACCCAAAAACTTTTAGCACAGTCTGCAGGTCATGTTTAATATGGTGGGATTTCATCGTAACTTGGTAGGATGACTCCTTATGATGTCTAGATGAGAATTTCCCCATTTGGGAATGATCTGCCAACCGTGACGACTGCCCGAACCCAAAACCCGAAAACCTTTAGCACAGTCTACAGGTCATATTTATTGAGGAATTTCATTGTAACTTGGTGGGTTGACTTCATATATTGTCTGGACGAGAAGGTCCCCTTTTGGACGTGATTGGGCAACTGTGACGGCTACAGGGGCCCAAAGCACGAAAACCTTTAGCACAGTTTACAGGTCATATTTATGAAGGGATTTCATTGTAACTTGGTAGGATGACTCCAAATAATGTCTAGATGAGAACGTCCCATTTTGATCGCGACCATTCAGCCTTGATGGGTGCCCGAGCCCAAAAACCTTTAGCATAGGCGAAAGGTCATATTTATGGAAGGATTTCATTGTAACCTGGGGTCATATTTATGAAAGGATTTCATTTGAACTTGGGAGGATGACTCCATATAATGTCTAGATGAGAACGTTCCCTTTTGGACACGAATGGGTAACTGTGACGGCTACAGAGGCCCGAAGCCCGAAAACCTTTAGAACAGTCTACTGGTCATAATTATGAAGGGATTTTATTGTAGCTTGGTAGGATGACTCCAAATAATGTCTTGATGAGAACGGCCCCTTTTGGTCGCGATCATTCAGCCTTGATGGCTTCCCGAGCCCAAGACCCCAAAACCTTTAGCATAGTCTATAGGTCATATTTATGGAGGGATTTCATTGTAACCTCATATAATGCCAAGATAATGACATCCCCTTTTGGTCGTGATTGGTCAACTGTGACGGCTTCAGGGGCCCGAAGCCCAAAAACCTTGAGCACAGTCTACAGGTCATATTTATGAAGGAATTGCATTGTTACTTCGTGGAATCACTCCAGATGATGCCCAGATGAGAATGTCCCCTTTTGATGGCGATCATTCAACCATGATGGCTGCCCGAGCCCAAAGCCCCAAAACCTTTAGCACAGTCTACAGGTCATATTTATGAAGGGATTTCATTGTAACTTGTTAGGTTGACTTGGTAGGTTGACTTAATAATGTCTAGATGAGAACGTCCCCTTTGGACGCAAGTGGAAAACTGACGGCTACAGGGGCCTGAAGCCCGAAAACCTTTAGTACAGTCTACAGGCCATATTAATGAAGGGATTTCAATGTAACTTGATTGGATGACTCGTTTTGGAATAATTTCACTGTAACTTGGTAACTTTCGTTAATATACGTTAACTGTGAAGGCCACATACATTAGCTGTGACGTCATATTAACCCACCCCTCAGCTCTTTAGTACAGTGTACACCTCATATTATTTTTATCAAAAACATAGCATACAGGGACCAAAAATGAACATATTCCCAATTATAACAATTCTTGTCTTATTTCATAATCCTTTCATAAACATTGAACATTATCCTTTTCATCAAATACAGCACACAAGTTAAGCTACAGTGCCGTTGACACTTTCATTATATATAGTTCCAGGTGAGCGATTACAGGCTTTGTAGAGCCTGAACGATTATTTAAAAGTTATTAAACAGGAGGATTTTGTTTTGCAAATTCCTTATTGGACTGAAAAATATGTCAAAATGTCAGAAAAGTTCAATATCAGTTATACGTCACAAACCTCGATTGTTTTGAAATCGTAAAGCGAATTTCTAGAAGTCATCCAACGAGGCACGGCTAATGCCTTTTTTGCGGTCATTGCCGTTTGAATGAGCGGCGGAACCGGGTGAAGAGCACCCCCCCCACCCCCCCCCCCACCCCCTTTACACACTCTTTTTTTTTGCTGGGCCATGTTTTTTTTATATGCATATATTTTAACGGTGGCGCGGTGGCGTTGCGGTAACCGGTTCTCGTCAGATCACCGAAGTTAAGCAACGTCGAGCCCGGTTAGTCCTTGGATGGGTGACCGTCTGGGCGATCGATTCGGACTCCCGCGTTGTGTCCTTGGGCAAGGCACTTCACCCCGATTGTCCACATGGGGGCATGATGACGCCGTGTACTAAGGCGTACTGCACGTCTTCAACCAATCTAACCCTGCCTGTGCTGAAGTACGATGTTGGGGAGCTGGCAGCTGCTCGGTGGTTCTCTCCGGGTACACCGGCTTCCTCCACCCGTAAAACCGTCATGCACCGACACGATATGACCTTGGGTGTTAATGTGTCGTTAAACCCTAATAAATAAATAAATAAATAAATAAATAAATAATATATTTTAACACAACCAGTGACTGGTGAAACCAGTGGCGGATCCAGAGCCTCCCTCATATTTCATCCAGCTATGTTTCTCATACTGGTTCAGTTTCGATGGGGGGGGGGGGGGGCACGGTGGCGTTCTGTACTAATCCGTACTGCACGTCGATGGCGCACTTGTCTTCAACCAATGCTAACCCTGCATGTGTGGAGTTAGTATGTTGGGGAGCTGACAGTTTCTCGCCGTTTCTCGGTGGTTCTCTCCGGGTACTCCGGCTTCCTCCACCCGTAAAACTGTCGGTTAACTGAAATAGATAGTACAGACATAGAAGTACCAAATCCACCCCCAGACAAGATAATCCACAGACAGTATAATTGCTGTTAACGTCTGGTAAACCATACAGTTGAGGTCTATTTATCAGCTTTACGTTACTACCAAAGCTGATAAATAGACCTCACCTGTATTTTACCGACGTATTTTAACGGCTCTCAAGCTCTCAAAGTGTGAAATCTTTCAAATACATCTGAAAAATCTCGAAATATCCGCCCAGATGCATGAAAATGGGGGGTTGGGGGCACTGGAATTTAAAATTTTCGTACGGCGGGCCGAAACATGGTCGCCCCGTCATACCGACGACCATCCATCGCCCGATCCAACCCCCCCCCCCCCCCCCCCCCTCAATTTGAAAATCGTTCCGCCGCCCCTGGTTTGGGTGACCAAGTGTGATGTATATTGTGATTGTATTTCCAAAATTTCGAAACGGAAAAGAGAGCTGTAAAGAGAAGGTAAACACAGACACGTAAAATTGGCATAGCTGGCATCGGATGCGTAAATTTGAAATGAAAGAAATAAAACTGCACTTTTTCAAAACAACCATAAAACAGTGTGTGAAGTTTTATAGCTGTGTCATTTATAAATATGGAGGCAAGTGGATCAGAAGATAGCGTTTTTAATGAAAAGGGTCCCGAACAGACCCCATGGTATTAACATCATATCTCGGATATTTGAAGTGGGTATAGATTTAAAATGAGGTTTTAAATAAAAAAAAAGTATAGAAAAAAACGTACAATTGGCATCGCTGACATCGGGTCTCAAAATGTGAAATGGAAAAAATCGAACTGCACATCTGCAAATAACTTTAAATATGTGTGGGTAATTTCAGAACTGTATCCGGTATAAGCTTCTGACAAACCGCTGTAGGCCTTTTGTTTTTTAAGGGTTTTTATTGAAAATTGTGAAATATTTGAAATGACTTAAAAACGCCAAAAATGGCGTTAAATCAAAACAATAAAAAAACACGCGTCTTGTAATTTTTTTTTTATCTCTACAGCATACTAAAATTTCATGAAAATCAGATGACATTCAGTTTTTGGTGACGTCACCCGAAGATTCAGCCAGAACGCTTCAGAATTTCCTGTGAAGGCCTCATATTTTTAAATACAGTCGTTTGTCCGGTAACGGTTTTTGCCCGATTACGCAAATCTCATAAAAATCATTCAGTTCTATTAAAAACGAAAACGTTATGAAGAAAAATAACAGCTGTTATTTGCTAATACATTATACATGTTTTTAAAAAAAATATTGATTATAACATTCCTCGAATTTAATGTTTGGCAATATTTTAGAGATTCTAATTGACGTCACTATGATTTCTGTGTCCTAATTTTGTTGCAAAAATATTTGTCGATGTGCGTCGGTGTCCTTGCACAAGATTCCGAAAAATACAATGTACATGTGTCTTGCCAACACATGCCAATAAGTACAAGAACTGTTGAAACTGGGAGTAGTATTTTTACATTAGAATTTGAATGTTTGAAAAGGTGGCCTATTTGACCGGTACCGAACCAGGTAAATTACGCAATTCATAAACTGTGCAACGACGAGCTGCCCAAAGTTATCGCCTAGTTTTTCGTTACCTGGTCGAACAATAGTTGTCAATATGTTTTAAAATTGGCTGTTTTATGCCTTTGAGCCATTATGTGGACAGTTTTGAGTTGAATAACTCAATTGTCGGATTTCTCCATCAAAAGTCGAAACTGAGTAACAAAAAAGAAGAAAAGAAAAAAAGTGTATTTTAGTAGTTAAAACCCAACGAGATTTTCAAAGAGGGAGGGAATCTACTATCGACTTGTACAGTCTAGTAATAGGATGTAGTGCCCCCCTTCCTTTGCAGGGGTGCATCAACGGGAATGCAAGGGTTTCACTATGCAGCCCTCCCCAACTTTGATATTCAGATTTAAAGAATCGGGTATTTTGTGGCATTGTATCCACTAACGCTGAGGGGGGGGGGGGGGGGGGGGGGGCACGGGGCAACTGCTTTGGAGCCTGGGCCCAGTAATTTTTTATGTTTTAAAACTCAAAGGTGTAAGTAGACCGATGGATACGTCTGAGCTGAAAGTTGTGGGAAGGCTTTTGATATGGGCCTCCGACGCCTGTGGAGGTGGCAAGAATACGTAGTTGCATTACTGACGAGGTTCCATTCATTTAAAAAAAACACTTGTTCCAGTTTGTTAGTTTTCCATAGGTCTTTCATGAATTGCGGTGGACACGATTCTCTTTGGAGCAAAAAATGCACCATACACAGAAATACAGGTACCGGTAATAAATTACCCAAATTGTAAGGAAATTGGCCTAATTGAGTAGATATTGTCAAGAAAATGCAGGAGAATGCTTCTCCTAGCACTAATTTTTAAAAAAAGTTTCTATTGGGGGACCCCCTGACCTCCCCCCACCCCCCACCCCCTCCCCCCCCCCCCCCCATTTATCTCTTTGCGTCTTTGGCTATCACATGGTCTGTGATGTCCATGCTACACATACCCCCTTCCCAGGTCCGTCCTCGCTCTCTGGGGCTTTGATTGTATCCCGCCGTCAACAGCAGCAACCGATGTTTTTGCACAGTAAAACACCAAATTTGGCAAATATACCATCATAACGTACCCTCTCGAAAGGGAAAATGGGGTCACCTTCAAGATGCTTGAATGGGGTTTTTACCTTTTGTTTTCCCCCCAAGAAAATTTTGAAATTTGCAATTAAATGGAGACTTCTGGCGGATTTAGGGTAGAAATTTTGTTTATTTTTGCCCCATCAAAATGACATTTTTTGCAGCAAGTTTCTACTTTGCAAGTCCACAAGTGGGTTTCCAGTGGCCAAGAGTAATACATACCTTTTGACTGCACAATTCCTGACGTGATAACTTCATCATCATTCAAGGAACAGTCCTCTTCTTAACAGTTTTGACCTGCAACTCACAACTTTTTTTTCGGGTGGGGTGGAGGGAGGAATTCAGATCTGACCCAAGACTCCACAGTTCCGGGCCTCCCAAAGTTTCAGGCCTTGGGTTCACCATTCAGCCCCACTTTATTCAGTGATGATGTCACTATTTTCTCGACATGGGGGCCTGTGCTCCCTGACGCTAGGATATTTCCCAACAAGCATACCATAAAGGAGGCAGTTTCCCCGACTTTGGGAGACCCCTCGGAAAACTCGACACTATCCGTGGTCCTGGTAGTGAATGGTGGCTAATATATGTGAACACGAGTTTGCAAAAATGTAATATCTTGGAGGGGGGGGGGGGGGGGTGTCAGGCCTGACCCCAGAGTCCTGGGCCTTGAGATCACTATCCTACCCAACCTATTCAGTGGTGACGTCGGAACTTCCTTGACTTGGGAGCGTGTGCTCCTATATGTTGGGGCCAGGGAATTCCCTGACAAGAACACAAAGAAGGGGCATTTCCCTGATGAAGAAGGCTAACCCTCCCAAATGGGGGTGGGGGTGTAGCTGGGAGTGTAGGTCTGACCTCATACCCCTTCCAGCACCACCCCTGACCCTATCCCAGTCCCTGGTAGTGAATGTTGACTAATTTATGTATAATGATATACAAGCTTGCTGTTATTTCAGTGATATCTGACTGTCGGCTGAAACATCCCCCATCCATTTTAGGTAGCAATTGCTCGGGAATGGGGAGGGGGGTGCTCACATCTGATCCAAGAGTCTAGGGTTCTGGGTGAGGGCCTCCCAATGGTAACCCCAGGGTCCAGAACTTTGGGCGAACTCGGTCCTGACCCAAGAGTCCAAGGTCCTAAACTCCCTGGTCATGCCTGAACCTCCCAAAGTTCGAGCCGGGCCCTGGGATACTATCCTGGAAACAGCAAGATTCGATCGCAGGACGTTGGTCTGGGAAGATTCAATCTTCAATAAAGAACAACACATTCACACTGGTTCAACATATTTATTTTTCAATTCAGTATTCCTATTTTTCATTCCAAGCAACAAGTATCATTTATTAAATAAAAAATCCGCGTTGTGTCCTTGGGCAAGACACTTCACCCCCATTGCCCATGTGGGGGCACGATGACGCCGTGTACTAAGGCGTACTGCACGTCGATGGTACGCTTGTCTTCAACCAATCTAACCCTGCCTGTGCTGCAGTGCAGAGTTACGATGTTGGGGAGCTGGCAGCTGCTCGTCGTTGCTCGGTGGTTCTCTCCGGGTACTCCGACTTCCTCCACCCGTAAAACTGTCACGGTCATGATTAGCCATTGTGCATAAATATGTGACCTTAAACATCAATAAATAATAATAATTAAATAAAAAATGACAATTACATGATTGATATAAGACCGTCACAATTTTTCAACATATTGAAATAACAATGGATTGCTTACATGGTGAACACAGAGGGTATGGGTTTGGGGATTCAATTTGACAGAGGTCTATCAAGTCATGTGGAGGCTCTGTCACAGGTTCAGGGGGGCATTTACCATTATTATATCCCGGCCCTGGTGAAGAATGATGACTGTGTATAATACGAGTTTGCAGTCATTTCAGAAATTTCAAACTGTCGGTTAAAACCTCCTCCATTCACTATTTGGGATAGCAATGGCCACACTTAACTATAACAGGGTTGGTTCTGTTTGTGCCAGACGTGTGGAACAGAAACTGAAATATCCTAATTTCGTACTATTGAAACCAGTCAATAAAAAGATAAACAACATATTTCTTCTCACCTTTCTTGTTCCTATCACGCATGTACATAACATAAATAAGATTTGTTGTCAGGTTTATGTGCAATTTCAATGTTTTGGGGTATTTTCTACATGAAATATACGCTGTTTCTCTACTGGTAATCGTAAAAAAGTTCATAACCGGTCAAGTCACCACATCGACAAACAAGCAAAGTGTCAACATTTGGAAATGATTCACACGCCTGCCATTGTGAATCTAGTCTTCCAAGACATCAATTATTTGAATCTGAACCAAAAATTTGTTGGATCTGTTCATTTGAAAACGTTTGCACTTGATTAATGCAAACTGGTTCGTTACTGGACAAATGACTGTATTTTTTTGTTGGAGATGATATTGACAAAATTTGAAAGAGAAAGACTTGATACAGGCGGAAATATAAAAAGGTATTGAAAAATTTTAGAATTGTCGTTGTGTTAGTTGAAGGTCTAATTTTAAAAACTATAACTCCAGAATGTACAACAAGAAATGGTCGTTTACAAATATGCCAGATTTGGTGACTGCAGCTTTAGAAATGTGGAAATGCAAAGCTGAAGAGAAAAAA
This sequence comes from Pictodentalium vernedei, assembly GCA_031216915.1. Classification (NCBI taxonomy): domain Eukaryota; kingdom Metazoa; phylum Mollusca; class Scaphopoda; order Dentaliida; family Dentaliidae; genus Pictodentalium; species Pictodentalium vernedei. The sequence continues at coordinate 248,584,285 of CM062294.1, read as the reverse complement.
ATTGAATTAAAAAAAAAGGCTGGTGATCCCAATTGGTCATTCCAACTTCGTCGAATTACTTAATTATTGATCTTATAAAAGCTGAATAGTTCAACAGTACATTTGATTGCGATATGATATGGTTAGAAAAGTATGGGTATACCAATGCCTGGTAGTTCTATTTGCTGGAAGTCGCCGATACTCTGTCGGTTGAAAGTTGTTGCATGGAAGTAAATATTCTCTAACGATTAGAAAGTCCTTTTTATTCAAAAATCGAGAAAAATGGTGTATAAACAGACAGAACGCGACTTGTGTTTGAATCGGTGGGTGTTTTACATAACGAGTTGGAATGGCGTAGTCATATTTCGCGAAAGCCGTACCACCGATTCAAACACACATCGCGTTCTGTGTTTATTACACAACCTATGCATTAAAATGCATTTAAATAAACAAATTTTAATTCCGATAATTAAACCCAAAGGTGAAAAGTTTGTTTTGTCTGAAGCTGTACTGATCAAATGGATCGATAAAAAAAATCAAAACAACCTTTTCGGAACCAGTGTTTGTTGAAATTCCCATCCCTGTTTACTAACAGTGACAGCCACCAAATGGTTAGGCGTGAATGGCTGGTGCTGGTGCCCATTCACGCCTAACCATTTGTTGGCCATTACTGTTAGTAAAAATATAAGTACAAATATATGCAGAATTGCAAAACAGCTGGGAGAAACGTTTTTAAAAGAAGTTCGAAGCATGTCAAGATGTACGAAGATTTACCGAAATAAAGTTGACCAATTTAGATATAATGGGATTTACAAAACGAGACGGCCACGGGCCTGGGTTAATGTTCTGGCTGGAAATGATTGGTTTTTTAGCTCACCTGACTGAAAGTCTGTGTGAGCTTTTCTTATCACTCTTCGTCCGTCCGTCCGTCCGTCCGTCGTCCTGCATGCAGGTGGTGTTTGAGCCTTTTCTCCTAAACCACTGGCCACATTTTAATTAAAGTTCATGTAAGTTGTGGTTATATAGGGGCATTCTGATTTTTATCCAAATTAGGTTTCGGCTCATATTGAGCAGAGGTGTGGGGAAAAATGGCCAAATGTTTGGACAATCTTCTTCTAATGAACCACCAGTAGCAGAGACTTGATATGTGGTATACAGAGTCCTTTTGAGGTTTAGAATCAAGTTTGTTCAAGAGAAGTTTGTCGGGCATTATTTGCCTTCGTTATGGGAGGGGCAAGAATTTTTGCCAGTCCCAAAATTTCTATTTTCCAAACCGAGAGGCAGATTTGAACCAAATTTGATATGAGCGCTTATTGGGTCATAAGTACTTAATTTATGCCAAAATTGTTTTCCCGTCGTCCCATGGGAACCGCAGGAGCTAAAAATCGAAAAAAATTAAAACACCCATATCTCCAAAACTACACGGCACTGAGAATTCTTATTTGGTGTGAAGCTTCCTTAGGACCAACAGAATGGAATGGTAAAAAAAAAATTGCTATCGGTTTTATCATGGGGTACATTTGGGGGACTTTGAAAAAGTGCTGAGTCAGCATTTTTTAACACTGTGGGTAATGGGAAAAACATGTAAGGCTACTTTTCTCCCAAACCACTGCTCCAAAAGCTTTCAAGTTTCACATATAACATCTTTGGAAGATTGTTTCACATGTTTATTGAAATCAATTCCCTGGGTCCATATTTGGGCTCTCTATGGGAGCCCAAATGTTTAAATTAGTGCAGTATGAGGAATATTCTTTAAAAATCTTCTTCTTCAGATCTACCGATAAGAATCTTTTGATATTTGGTATGCAGCATCCTTAGGGGGGTGAGATTCAAGTTTGTTCAAACCAAGTCCCTGGGTTCATATTTAGGCTGAAAATTTGGGGCCCCGTTCCGGACTTAGAAATTTTGGACCAAAATCCGGATTTTTTTTTTGTTTTTTTTTGTTTTTTTATGCGTTTCGGTCAATTTTAAGACAAAAAAATTTTTTTTTTTTACACTGAAAATTTGGGGTCCGGGTGGGAAAATTTTGGACCAAAACCCGGAAATAAGTTTTTTGGTTTTTTATGCGTTTTGAGAAGAAAAAAAAAAATTTAGGCTGAAAATATTTTGTTTGGGAAAAAAATCTGTTTTTTATGCGTTTATCTCAATTTTGGGACGTAAAAGTGCAGGAACTGAAAATAGAGGGAAAATCCTGTGTATTGTGTGGGCTCAATCGCTTCATCTAGTTGGTATATGATTGTCTTAGGAGGGACGTATGCAGCTTATTCAACTCCCTGGTTTGATATTCAGACTACCATGTCAGGTGAGCGCCCTCAAGCCCTCTGGGGCTTCTTGTTTTAAATCTTCTCATGAACCAGCTGTAGCAGAGACTTGATATTTTGGTGTATAGCTTCCTTTTGAGGTGTAGACTCAAGTTTGTTCAAGAGAAGTTCGAGGGGCAATATTGGTCGTCGTTATGGGAGGGCAAGAATTTTTGCCCCACCCACAATTTCTATTCTCCAAACCGAGAGGCTGATTTGAACCAAATTTGATATGCAGTATTAATGGGTCATAAATACTTGATTTATGCCCAAAAAATTTTTTCAAAATGCCCCGTCGCAACCACGGGAGCTAAAAATAGTAACATTTCAAATGCCCACATCACCAAAACTACATGGCACTGAGAATGCTTATTTGGTGTGAAGCTTCCTTAGGACCAACAGAATGGAATGGTCCAAAAAAAATTGCAAAAGGTTTTATCATAGGGTACTTTTTCGGGACTTTGAAAAAATGCTGAGTCAGCATTTTTAACACTGCAGGTAATGGGGGAAAACATTTAAGACTCTTCTTCTCCCAAACCACTGCTCCAAAAGCTTTCAAATTTCACATATAACATCTTTGAAAGATTGTTTCATAAGTTTGTTGAAATCATATCCCTGTGTCCATATTTGGGCTCTCTATGGGAGCCCAAATGTTTAAATTAGTGCAGTATGAGGAATATTCTTTAAAATCTTCTTCAGATCCACCAATCAGAATCTTTTGATATTTGGTATGCAGCATCCTTGGGGGGGGGGGGGGGGGGGGGGGGGAGATTCAAGTTTGTTCAAGCCAAGTCTCTGGGTTCATATTTGGGCTCCCTGTGGGAATTTTTGGGGTTTTTTTTAATTTCCAGATCCACCGGTCAGAATGTTTTGATATTTGGTATATGGTTTTCTTAATGGGGCAGATGCACGTTTGTTCTAATCAGGACCCTCGCTTGATAGTTGTCAGTGTCAGGTGAATGCTCTCAGCCCCCTTGGGGCCTCGTGTTATACATTTCATTGATAACTTGAAAGTTTCTTGTTTGTCTTCCTATTAAATGCATCTTCTGTTATACCCATAGTTTGGTATGAGTAGTTTTGTGTGCTTGCTGATGAGCAGTTTATATAATAAAGAAGAAAATTTTGCACTTTGTTTCTCTCCTCACATTCAGCATACATACAGTAACATAGGGGTGAATTAACAAATTGTCCTCTCTCATTGATTTCTTTGTAGTGAAACCCAGAAAGTGGAGGTGTGTTTAATTACTGCGGTAATCAAGTTCTATTTCAGTGGTATAATAGGTAATAGATGTCAGGGGTGGAAGTCCTCACAAGTGGGAAGCATAAATATAAACAACTGACAAAACTTTCCTTAAAACTTGTTTTATGGTTAGGATGTAGCCCTAAAGTGACCTTAACCCTAAAGGAAATGGACAAGTGTCCTGAATTCTCAGCAGCCCACAGCCTTTATTATACCCCACGCAACGAAGTTGCTGGGGTATAATGTTTTTGACTGGTCCGTCCGTCAGTCCTACTTGTTTTCCGGACTTTTTTTCTACACGCTTCCAGATATTGAGCTGATTTTTGGTATGTCAGTCTAACATGGTGGCCTACAGATCAAGTTTGCATTTTTTCCGCTCCACTGATTTTTACCGAAATTATGGCCCTTGGACTCTGAAAAATTCATCAAAATTACAGTTTTCCGGACTTTTTTTCTACACGCTTCCAGATATTGAGCTGATTTTTGGTATGTCAGTCTAACATGGTGGCCTACAGATCAAGTTTGCATTTTTTTTCGCTCCACTGATTTTTACCAAAATTACGGCCCTTGGACTCTGAAAAATTCATCAAAATTACAGTTTTCCGGACTTTTCTTCTACACGCTTCCAGATATTGAGCTGATTTTTGGTATGTTAGTCTAACATGGTGGCCTACAGATCAAGTTTGCATTTTGTTCCGCTCCACTGATTTTTACCGAAATTACGGCCCTTGAACTTTGAAAAGTTCATCAAAATTACAGTTTTCCGGACTTTTTTCTACACGCTTCCAGATATTGAGCTGTTTTTGGGTATGTTAGTCTAACTGGTGGCCTACAGATCAAGTTTGCATTTTGTTCCGCTCCACTGATTTTTACCGAAATTACGGCCCTTGAACTTTGAAAAGTTCATCAAAATTACAGTTTTGCAGACTTTTTTCCTACACGCTTCCAGATATTGAGATGATTTTTGGTATGTTAGTCTAACATGGTGGCCTTCAGAACAAGTTTGCGTTTTGTTCCGCTCCACTGATTTTTACCGAAATTACGATGTCAGGGCAAAGCCAGCCTAAATATAGGGGCAAGGGGCCTCATATATAAATATAGTGTAAGTTCAAAAGATATTCCGCATCAAGGCGAAAACCCTACGTGAATTTCACTTCTCTGTGAAGCTGGACATGGAAAAAACACACGTGGTGTATATCCAGCTTCAGCGCAGGGACCCAGGGGAGAAACGGTATGTTAGATAGGGTCCAATCTCATTTAATTTATACAGTAGTCGCGAGTCTTACGAGGCGTAATCGGTTGGTGGCAGGATATCGTCACGGCCAATTGAGAAACGAGATTCTAAAAGATAGAAATGTCTGTCATGACAATGACTGGCAGAAACGAATCGGTTCTCTCGACAAGTGAAATCACCGTTAAGTCACGCGTGAGATGACTTGTATTGATTCTGCCTCGATATACGTCATCTCCCACCGTTTTGACAGATGGACAGATGAGCGTCTGTCCACCTGACAGTTTAGGGTAGAAAGTATATGTACCTTGAAGAGCAGAGCATTAGACACACACTTGGGGTCACACACACGTTGGTGAAGTCCAGGGCAGGCGGACTCAGTTTCCTAGCATAGGGGTACCTTCGATCACAGGACCCTGAAACGGCTGGAATCGCCAGAGAGGGCATTCCACGATTGATTTAGCTTAAGGTTGATAGGCGGCTACAGTGCCAAATTCGTTGAGAAGGAACACCCAAGGTGAAACGTTAAAGTTTAGATTGTCGAGTAGCAGGTATCAGCCTGCAATAGTCAGAAGTGTAGGTTAATTGTATTGTGCGTATTAACCCTTTGAAGCGTCAGACTGATTGCGTTGTGAGTAGTTTGTTTTGCTGTCGAAGCATCGTAATACCGACTGGAGATCGGTGTGAGTGACAATTTCGCCCTAGCACAAAAAGGGGCATTTGTGAATCGTGAATTCAACCAGGAACAGTGAACATTTCAATAGGACTTTCACGGAGGACTTTCAAGAGGCACATAAGGTATGAGTAGACAATATCTGACCCAAATCAGAAGTACGGTGGCTTTATGGATGACAAACATTGCTGGTCGGAACCCTCCGACAGTCAGAGGTACAGTTACGCGCAGACGTTGACATTTGAGCCTAAGCGGGTGAAGCTCTTATGGCGAGCTCAAGGTAATAACATTTCAGATTTGTGAAGCTCTTATGGCGAGCTCACGGCAGTAACATTTCCAGTGTGTAGACTATAGTGCCAGTACAGGGCTATAGAATGGCTATATAATTGTTGAGAATTGTTTAACCCTAGCAACCCATTTTCTGTGAAAAGAATCGAATTGTTGATTGTTGAAATATTGAAACGGCTTTATTTTTATGTGTAAATAAAAGAATCGTTGTTACTTTAAATCATTCTTTCCATTACGCAGCCTGAAGTGATTAGGAATCACACCTAACGGAAATCGAACCTATCTTAGGCCAATTTGGTAGAGGAGAAATCACAGCGCCGGTCGAACTCAGCTCCCAGCGCCGAGTTCGCGGCACCAGGATTCCGACTCTCCACGTCGGTCTAATTTTCCCGCAATTTCATCAGCGGGACTAAATAACCTCACGTCAGCCCAGGCCTTAAGGGGCCTCAGGTGTCCTGACATACGACTTTTGGACTCTGAAAAATGCATTAAAATTACAGTTTTCCAGACTTTTTTCTACACGCTTCCAGATATTGAGCTGATGTTTGGTGTGTTAGTCTGACATGGTGGCCTACAGATCAAGTTTGCATTTTGTTCCGCTCCACTGATTTTTACCGAAATTACGGCCCTTGAACTTTGAAAAGTTCATCAAAATTACAGTTTTCCGGACTTTTTTCCTACACGCTTCCAGATATTGAGCTGATTTTTGATATGTTAGTCTAACATGGTGGCCTACAGAACAAGTTTGGGTTTTGTTCCGCTCCAGTGATTTTTACCAAAATTACGGTCCCATAGACTTTGAAAAGTTCATCCAAATTACAGTTTTCCGGGCTTTTTCCCTGCTTGAATTCTTTCAATACCGTTGAAACTACAGAACACTGTTTTCTGCAGTATTCCTAGAATCTATGTTTATTTTTAAAAAATGATTAGAGCTTGAAATATCGGGGCGCGTGGGGTATGTGAGCGTGCTCACTAAGGTTCTATATTTCATCCAGAGGTTTAGCAGTGATTTCTAGTTTTGTCTTCACTACTGCCTAGATAATTTGCCTATTGTCAGCAGAACCTCGTCATGATGGCATGTTAAGGGCACGTGTTCGGAGGTTGTAAATGTAAGAAATAGGCCTTTAAGGGTTAAACGCAGAGTGATAAACAAACAAACCAGCAAGTATTACAACTTGTACATTTGTTTGTTTATATGCTCATGACCTAACAAACATTACCTTGAGGTTTGTAATCATTAGTAATCATAATAGAGAGATAATTTGCAAATATTAATGGAAATGAATGCTGAGGTTTTTTGTAGAAAAACTTGGTAAAATCATTTTGCATCTATTTGAACGAAGAACGGCTTCATGAGAATATCCTAGAGAATACTGTTCTAAATTGATGAATAAATTATCAACCCTTGTAATATTCACCTTGGCCTACGTATAAAGCTTCACTGAAATCTTATACAGCCTCAGTGAACATTTCTTCCCTCAGGCTGATAATTCCTTGTGTCAAACTCAAGGAATGTCACTAATTTTACATTATTAACATTTTTTTGCAAGACATCATATCAGATCATCGAGAATATTTAACATCACTCCTTTTAGAAAAGACTCTGAAAATTCTTGTGACACATTCAGTACCGAGTTTACAAAACTTGTCTTCTTTCTCGATCCAATTGTGATATTTTCACGACACTCTTTCACCAGTGTGCATTTGATGGGACTTGAGTTGGCTGTTGCTTTGTCTGAATATTTGCAGATTTATCCTTTCTTAGAAATCATTCTAAGCAAGGTTAAGACATTGCTCCTTTGTTCTTTACTGAGTTCAGTTCTCTTTATGAATTCAGTTCCTTTTTGTCGAGTGTTTTACTACACAGATATTAACGTTGTTCCTATTGATCGATGGTGGAAATTTATTATACCACCCACTTGAAAAGTGGGAGGTATATAGTGTTCACTTGGTCCGTTCGTACGTCCCTCCGTCCGTAACGCTTTAGGGGGATACACATCTGCTATCCGCAACTCCTCCTAAACCAGTGAACGGATTTCATTGAAACTCTCAGACATTCTTTTACATACATTGAAGATGTGCACTTCCTATTTTCTTTTCAGATATTTTCATTTTTACAGTTTCCCATATTGAAAAATGAACTTTGTCAAATTCAGTTGACATTCTGTACAGATCTGCTATCGGCAATTCCTCTTAAACCATTGAAAAGATTTCATTGAAACTTTCAGACATTATTTTACATACATTGAAGATGTGCACCTCCTATTTTCTTTTCAGATATTTTCATTTTTACAGTTTCCCATACTGAAAAATGCACTTTGTCAAATTCAGTTGACATTCTGTACAGATCTGCTTTCCGCAACTCCTCTTAAACCATTGAACAGATTTCATCAAAACTTTTAGACGTTCTTTTACATACATTGCAGATGTGCACCTCCTATTTTCTTTTCAAATATTTTCATATTTACAGTTCCCCATATTCAAAAATGTTCTTTGTCAATTCAGGTTTTAGTAGGGAGGGGTATAGATCTGCTATCTGCTACTCCCCTTAAACCATTGAATAAACTCCATTGGAACTCTCAGACATTTTTTAGCTCACCTGACTGAAAGTCAGGGTGAGCTTTTCTTATCACTCTTCGTCCGTTGTCCGTCCGTCCGTCCGTCCGTCGGCCTGCGTGAAGGTGGTGTTTGAGCCTCTTTCTCCTAAACCACTGGCCACATTTTAATTAAATTTCATGTAAGTAGTGGTTATATAGGGGAATTTTGATTTTTATCCAAATTAGGTTTCGGCTCATATTGAGCAGAGGTGTGGGGGGGGGGGGGGGAAAGGCCAATTTTTTTGAATATCTTCTAATGAACCACAAGTAGCAGAGACTTGATATGTGGTATACAGAGTCCTTTTGAGGTTAAGAATCAAGTTTGTTCAAGAGAAGTTTGTCGGGCATTATTTGCCTTCGTTATGGGAGGGGCAAGAATTTTTGCCAGTCCCAAAATTTCTATTTTCCAAACCGAGAGGCAGATTTGAACCAAATTTGATATGAGCGCTTATTGGGTCATAAGTACTTAATTTATGCCGAATTTTTTTTTTCCCGCCGCCCGTCCCGGAGCTAAAAATCAAAAAAAAATTAAAACGCCCATATCTCCAAAACTACGTGGCACTGAGAATTCTTATTTGGTGTGAAGCTTCCTTAGGACCAACAGAATGGAATGGTCAAAAAAAATTGCTATCGGTTTTATCATGGGGTACTTTTTGGGGACTTTGAAAAAGTGCTGAGTCAGCATTTTTTAACACTGTGGGTAATGGGAAAAACATGTAAGGCTACCTTTCTCCCAAACCACTGCTCCAAAAGCTTTCAAATTTCACATATAACATCTTTCGAAGATTGTTTCGCATGTTTATTGACATCAATTCCCTGGGTCCATATTTGGGCTCTCTATGGGAGCCCAAATGTTTAAATTAGTGCAGTATGAGGACTATTCTTTGCTTCATCCCCCGTAATCTCTATACATAGTTATCTCCCCTGTGTATAATAAAAGCCTATGTCCAATGGCAATATCCCCGGGCACCCCAATTTCGGCACCCCTTTTTTGAAAAACATATGACCTTCGGCACCCCCTTTTTATCATATGTGCTTATGTGAAAAAGCACAATGTGCCCTAGCACAGAGGCACATGCTTTATGTGCCGATATGTGCTTATGTGAAAAGGCATAATGTGACACAATGTGCCCTGGCACATAGGCACATACGGGTATTTGAGGATACCTATGGCCTGGCATTGTATTATTTGAGGATACCTACTCGTGTGTGCTTTTGTGAAAAAGCACAATGTGACACAATGTGTCCTAACACAAAGGCACATGCTTTATGTGCCGATATGTGCTTATGTGAAAAGGCACAATGTGACACAATGTGCCCTAGCACAAAGGCACATACGGGTAATTGAGGATACCTATAGCCTAGTATTGTATTATTTGAGGATACCTATCTAGGATACATTCTGGAGAATCCCTTTTTGTCATATGTGCTTATATGAAAAAGCACAATGTGACTCAATGTGCCCTAGCACATAAGCACATGCTTTATGTGCCGATATGTGCTAATGTGAAAAGGCACAATGTGCTCTAGCACATAGGCACATACGACCAAAATGGGATTCCATAGCCACAGGTGTTTTCCAAAAGGGATTCTTTAAAAGGGATTCCGTAAAATGGAATTCCTATCCGACTCCGTAAAATGGGATTCCGTGTTTTATCATCGACAGTCGAGGGTATGGAAAAGGACTAATAAAGCCTAATTCATCAACTACAGCAAGAACCCGAACAGATACAACTGACAACCAAGATCGAAGGGAACACAACATAAACTTTGACTTAATCTTAACGCCCAATATATACAATAATTTTTTTAACCTGAATGGACTGTAACCCCTAAATACAACATGCAACAACCCACCTAAAAAGACGAAACATGAACGAAGATCGAACTAGTTGGAAGCAACTGAACAGAACTAACTGAACTACAGTTGAACTGCTGAAGTCGCAGTGAACGAAGATCCAACACAACCAAGATCGAAGTGAACAGAACAAATTGAAGAAAATCGAACTGATCTGATCGACAGACTGAACAGATAGAAGAGAACCGATGCAATGAAGTTATCGAAGTGAATTGACCATAAAAAATGAACAAAGATCCAACACAACCAACATCGTAATGAACAGAACAGATAGAAGAGAACCAATCCAATGAAGGTATCGAAGTGAATTGACTATAACAAAGTTTTCAACTAAATGAACTCTATGTAATTAAAACCCTTTGAATTGTTTGAATGAACTTTATTTCTGAACTATAACCCTAATGAAGGTATATATAATTAAAACACCTTTTGAACTGAATGAATTTTTTAACTATAACCTAAATGAAGGTATTAACATCCTTTGAACTGAATGAATTTTAAACTTAATAAATTTTAACTGAATGAACTACAACCCATTGAACTGAATTCTTCCAATAGGGAAGGGAAATACCCTCGAGTGTCGATGATAAAACACGGAATCCCATTTTACGGAGTCGGATAGGAATTCCATTTTACGGAATCCCTTTTGGAAAACACCTGTGGCTATGGAATCCCATTTTGGTCGTATGTGCCTATGTGCTAGAGCACATTGTGTCACATTGTGCCTTTTCACATAAGCACATATCGGCACATAAAGCATGTGCTTATGTGCTAGGGCACATTGTGTCACATTGTGCTTTTTCACATAAGCACATATGACAACAAGGGATTCTCCAGAAGGTATCCTAGATAGGTATTCTCAAATAATACAATACTAGGTTATAGGTATCCTCAATTACCCGTATGTGCCTTTGTGCTAGGGTACATTGTGTCACATTGTGCCTTTTCACATAAGCACATATCGGCACATAAAGCATGTGCCTGTGTGCTAGGACACATTGTGTCACATTGTGCCTTTCACATAAGCACATATGACAAAAAAGGGATTCACCAGTAGGTATCCTCAAATAATACAATGCCAGGCCATAGGTATCCTCAAATACCCATATGTGCCTATGTGCTAGGGTACATTGTGTCAGATTGTTCCTTTTCACATAAGCACATATCGGCACATAAAGCATGTGCTAGGGCACATTGTGTCACATTGTGCTTTTTCACATAAGCACATATGACAAAAAGGGGGTGCCGAAGGTCATATGTTTTTCAAAAAAGGGGTGCCGAAATTGGGGTGCCCGGGGATATTGCCATTGGATATAGGCTTTTATCATACACAGGGGAGATAACTATGTATAGAGATTACGGGAGATGAAGCAATTTGATTGGTTAGTTATAATCTAGATAAATGAAACAACAAGAGTACTTTGAATAGGGTCAGAACTAACAAGAATAGACTAGAATAGCTAAATATAGTAATAATAAGCAAAGCTGTTCCAGTTAATAGGCTCTTCTATGCTACTGGAGTATACTCTAGAACAAAGGAACAGGGCCAGATAAACGATAACTATTGCATATATAGATAAAAGCAGAGAATTCTGGGTAATGACCAAAGGAACGTGTCTTTTAATGGGATAAACGTCATGGGATAGGGATCCAAAAAGGATTTCTGGGAGAATTCTAAGCCAGAACATTACTCCTGTTCAATCGAACGCACCCCCTTTCACCCCATTAGTACTATAGCACTACGTGCTAAGCCGATAAATTGAGGAAATAAAGTCAATTTCGGTGATTTGGGGTGGATTTTGGTGATTTGGAGAGATTGTTGGGTTGTTTGTGGTAATTAGATTTACTCTTCTACAAAGGAACACACCCCCGAACATACCGCGTCCTATTGCAGAAACATTGGGTAACATACCAACCACGTGCTACCGTAGAAACCAAGATGGCGGCCTCCCGTATACAAAATGGACGACGGAAACACGTATCACCCTAACAACACGCGCTGCGCATGCGCACTAACACCGCGTATCACTATGGAGATGACGTCACAACGTGGCCGCTCACGCGGGTTACCATTACAACACAACATGGCGCCACTGGGTCACGTGACTACGACGTCACATGAGATCCCCCGATGAGATCCCCCAAATACGACCTGAAAAGCCCGAGACATACTACTAACGGTGAAATATTGGATAATTTAAATTTTTGTGAATAGTCCTGGCCGGAAATTCAGGTTGAAGTTAGGTGAAGAAGTAACTGGTGGAGTGCTGAAGCCCATATTTGGAAATTATTCTGAAATGCAGATTCCACAACTTAAAGGTTTTATATACTGTGTATGTGCTTTCTATTGTCGTTTGCGTAAACTTAACTTAGTTTGTATTGATTTGCCTTGTTACAACTTACTGGAGAGTGCCTATTGTATCAAGGCAAAGACATGTGAACAATTTCGATAAACGAAAATAATTTAGCACTCTACCAGTTAGACAAGAAAAGTAATAGTATTTTGGAGCTTTGCATATGTGGTGGAGGAAGCAGATGGCAACAGCTTAGTGGTGGGGGTAGGAGCTAGTTGCAGTAGAAGTGGATCACGGAACAGATAGAGTGATAGCCATGGTTGGAGCAAGTAAATCTGGTGATGGGAGAATCCACTAGGAAATTCCGAATGTAGCTCCCTCTAGTGATAGTCAATAGTGGTGTTTGTGTTCCTAAAAGGGGTGTCCACCAGAGCAGTATCCAGACTACAGGCCCCAAAACAATCAACATGTTAACTCTCCCGGAATGCCAGGGAAAATCCCATATATTCAGTGTAGTTCCCGACCTCCCGGAAGGGAATCAGTCAATCCGTTTTAGACAAAAATCCCTGAAAATTGTACAGTCGAAAAAATTTCCATTTCCAGGCGTTCAGTGTCAAATCATAGGCCTTCGAAGCTCATATTATAACGAATAAAATCCAAAAAAATATGCATACAAGTGAATTATATTTAATATGAAAGTGTCAACAATGTCCAAGAAGGGACTGAACTAAATAGAAAGATCCAGTAATGCCAAGTCAAGACATCACACCAAAGCTACATGTGAAATCTGAAAACAATCGGGTGAGGGATGCGGACTGTTGGGTGTACTAATGGAATTGTTGACAATTTATATGTCAAATCCAAAATGGCCGGTGGCGGCCATGTTTTTCAACGAAATGCAGAAAAATTTGATAACTCCCATTTAGACAACGTACCAAAGTTATATAAAAAATTAGAAAAAAGATTGGGTGAGAGGTTCGGTCAGTTGAGGGTACTAATGGAATTGTTGACAATTTATATGCCAAATCCAAGATAGCACTGCCTGCCATGTTTATCAACGAAATTCAGAAAAATGTGATACCTCCCATCTATACATCACACCAAAGCTACAAAGGAAATTCGAAAAAGATTGGTGAGGGATGCAGCCTGTAGGGTGTGCAAATGGAATTATTGAAAATTTATATGCCAACGAAATTCAGAAACATTTGATAGCTCCCATCCAGACATCAGACCAAAGCTACAAAAGACTGGGTGAGAGGTGCAGCCTCTAGGGTGTGCTAATGGAATTATTGACAATTTATATGCCAAGTCAAAGATGGCTGCTGACGGCCATACTCTTCAACGAAATTCAGAAAAAATTCTATAGCTCCTATCTAGACATCACAACAAAGCTATATATGAAATTTGAAAAGCATTGGGTAAGAGAGGCGGTCTGCAGGATGTGCTAATGGAATTGTTGACAATTCATGAGCCAAAACCAAGATGGCTGCTGGCAACCATATTTTTCAACAAAATTCAGAAAAGCTTTGATAGCTCCCATCTAGACATCGCACCAAAGCTATATATGAAATTCGAAAAAGATCAGGCGAGAGGTGCGGCCTGTTGGGTGTACTGATGGAATTGTTGACAATTTATATCCAAATCCAAGATGGCTGCTGGCGGCTTTGTTTTTTATCAAATTTCAAAAATATTTGATATCTCCCATCTAGACTGCACGCCAAAGCTGCAGATGAAATTCGAAAAAGATGAGGTGAGAGACGTGGCCTGCAGAGTGTACTAATGCAACTGTTGACAATTTATATGCCAAATCTAAGACGGCCGCTGGCGGCCATATTTTTCAACGAAATTCGGAAAAATTCGATACCTCCCATCTAGACTTTGCCCCAAAGCCACATATGAAATATGGGACTGATCGTGTGAGAGCTGCGGTCAGTAGGGTGTGTTAATGGAACTGTTGACAATTTATATTCGAAATCTAAGATGGCCGCTGGCGGCCATGTTTTTCAACGATATTCGGAAAAAATCGATAGCTTCCATCTAGACATTGCCCAAAAGCCGTGAAAAGATCGGGTTAGAACTGTGGTTTGTAGAGTGTCCTGGAGGAATTGTTGGGCATTTTATATCTAAGACGGCCACCGGTGGTAATGTTTTTCAACGAAGTTCGATAGCTCCCATCTAGACATTGCCCCAAAGCCATGTGTGAAATTTGGAACTGATCGAGTGAGTGCTGCGGCCTGTAGGATTTGCTAAAGGAATTGTGGACGGGCAGGGGAACGGACGGACGGACGAACGGACGACGGAATGCAACCCATCCCATTATCCTATACTTCACGTTGTCAAGTTGAGCTGAAAAGAGTCCTTAATTATAAATATTTCACTTATATCCACGTTTTTTTCTGTTTTATTCATTTCAATTAAGCTGCGTGTTCAATTCACGCGTGCAGAAGCGAAAATAGGTGACTTAAGTACATCACCCATTGACATCCACCTTCACTTAATTAATGATTCCTGGGAGCGCGGTGGCTCAGTAAGCAGAGATGCAGGCTGCAATCCGGAAGATCCTCGGTTCGAATCCCACCTGCTGCAACCGCGTTATGTCCTTGGGCAAGGCACTTATTCCCGATTGCTCACATGAGGGGCACGGTGGCGTTGTGTACTACGGCGTACTTCACGTCTTCAACCAATGCTTACCTTTGGTTGGGGAGCCTGGCAGTTGCTCGCCGTTGCTCGGTGGTTATCTCCGGGTACTCCGGTTTCCTCCACCCGTGAAACTGCCCGACACGAGGTGACCCTGACTGTCGAAAGTGTCGTTAAACCCCAGTAAATAAATAAATTAATGATTTCTGGTGAATAAAACGTACGGAAGGGAATTGGTTCAAACATCCACTCATTTTTTATTTAATTATACGTTCGATTTGTGATCCACTTCGGCAAAGTAGAAGAATACAGTGCACAATGGGTCAATTTTCTCGGAGAAATCCATCTTGCTTCCGTGATATGCAGAAAAATTACGGCTTAAAATCGATACACAACGTACGTATTTTTTAATAGCCATTAACACTGATCATTGTAGTACAGGCGTTGAACCAAGTAAAGTGGTCGTACCCGGAAAAAAAAATTGGGACAAGCTGATTTTTATGTCATTTTGAAGAGGAATGTCTCCCGAAGAACATACCCAAAATCCGCAAAAATCCGCTTTGGGGAAAATTTTTTATAGCAATTATACTGGTGGTGGTGTGAGAGCGAATTTCGACCAGTTTTCCGAAATCAGCATTCCAACGTTTGCGAACGTGAGGACATGGATTTGTGTGAGTCCAGTTTTTTTTCTACTCATTAACACACAGGGTATACAGAGTGTAGTGTCGGGAGTGGACATAAATCTATCAACAGGGAAGATTTAGATAGTGTCAAGGAGTTGTATGATAATGCGCTGGACAGCTCGATAGCTCTTTCCGATGTTACAAACTCAACAGCTCTCGTAAGTGTAAACACTTGCCTCGACGAGTACCAAGCAAAACTGGATGAACTGCTAAGCTATGGGTACATTATCTAGAATATGTCCAGACACTGAAAATGTTCATCAGAGGTGAAAGCCTTGGCGATTGGAATCTCCACCTTATTGCTGCCAGTAATATGTTGAACCTCTTCGCTGCCACGGGACATGTACACTACGTTAAGAGTTGCAGGTTGTATCTGCAAATGATGCTTGAGCTCCCCGAGAAACATCCGTGGTTGTATGATAGGTTCTTCTTTGGTGGTTTCCATGCTATACGCCGGAGTTCCAGGGTTTGGGCAGACCTTTCAAGTGACCTTGTGATTGAATAAGTCCTCATGCGCTCAATTAAAAGTCGAGGTGGACTAACGCGAGGTCGTGGGGTGACCGAATCAGTGCGTCAGGAGTGGATTTACACCATGCATAAATGCGCTAAAATACACGAAGCTATGACAACGCTGACTGACAGGAAACTCAGTACCAGTGAACAACATGTAGACATGGGCACTTCTCGTCGTAAACGAGACAACACCGACATGATGAAAATACTAGAGTGGTTTGACTTGAACGATCCTTTCGATGAGAATGAAAGATTGCTCCCCCGTCCTCCGGATTGTCAGCTTCCTTGGGTGGTGGTATTAACTGCGACAATACCGAGTCGGTAGGGGCGGAGATACACTCTAAACTAGACAATGTTGTTGTTTCTGATGCCTCCGTCAAAAGGAGTGATCAGATTCGCACTTTAGACCATTTGAACCCCGGGGTGGAGTTGGATAACCAGAGGCTATGAATAGACCCATCAGCTCTGTTCACTCGATTGATAGCTATTGCTCAGAGGGAGCGCGACGTGGCACGGTTCTTCGAGCACGAACTGACTGTGATGCCAACATCCCTCTTCAAAGACTTCTTTCTCAGAAAAGCAAACAAGGCAGACTGCTGTAACAGATCGAGTAGCACTTTCGAAGCCGCCATCTGATTCCGTGTACGTGCTTGACGGAGGGGCTCTCCTCCACAGAGACAAATGGAAGGTGAAGGCTATCTACGCGGAAGTAGCCCATCAGTATGTTGGATATGTGGCCAACAAATATGGGCAGAATTGCTGTGTCGTCTTCGATGGTTATGGACAGCGACCAAACACGAAGCGTCATGAGCCTAGAAGGAGAGCTGTCAACGTGTGTGCCGATATCCGTTTGACAAACACCATGACTGCACACAATATAACAAAGGTGATCTGAATTTTAACTGAATGAACTTTTTTTTAACTACAACCCATTAAACTAAATTCTTCCCACAGGGAAGGGGAATACCCTCGAGTGTTGATGTTAAAACACAGAATCTAAATTTTACAGAGTCGGCTAGGAATCTCATTTACGGAATGCCTTATATAGCCCGTTTATATGCATGCTGGGAAAATCTGATTGAACATTTTGAACGCGTAAAGCTATGAAGTAGTGATACAGGTCAATATTAATGGATGGTAGTTTAGTCAATAGTACTGGTACAGGGCCGCAATGGAACAAGCCTGCTGTAGAAGCTAATGATAGGACAGATAGACCATAGACCAGTAGTGGCCTTGGAGCTTTGGCGACAAGATGGAAGCGGTTGGTAAGACTACATTAGACCTCATTGAGGGATTACTCATGGCCCTCATGGCCTCATACGACAAAAAAAGGATTCTCCAAAAGGTATCCTCGATAGGTATCCTCAAACAATACAATACCAGGCCATAGGTATCCTCAAATATTGAAATGAGGCTAACAGTCGTAGTAAATAATACCTCATTGAGGGATTTTTCATATCCTTCATAACCTCAAAATTCAATGAGGCTATGAGGGATAATAAATGATGACTCATTGAAGGCTTTTACATAGCCCGCATGGCCTCATACGACAAAAAAAGGGATTCCATAGCCACAGGTGTTCCCCCAAAAATGGGATCCCGTGGGATATGGCTGTTAAATACTGAGATGAGGCTAAGAGGGATAGTAAATTATACCTCATTGGGGGATTTCCCATGGTCCTCATGGCCTCAAAAGAAAATGAGGTTATGAGGGATAGTAAATGAGGCCTCATTGAGGGTTTTTACATAGCCCTCATGGCCTCATACGACTAAAAAGGGATTCCACAGCCACAGGCGTTTTCCAAAATGGGATTCCATAGGATATACCTGTTAGATACTGAAATGAGGCTAAGAGTCGTAGTAAATTATACCTCATTGAGGGATTTTTCATGGCCCTCATGACCTCAAAAGAAAATGAGGCTATGAGGAATAGTAAAATGAGGCCTCATTTAGGGCTTTTACATAGCCCTCATAGCCTCATACGACAAAAAGGGATTCCATAACCAGAGACGTTTCACAATAAGGGATTCCAGGGGACATGGCCGTTGGATATAGAGTTGATGAGAATCGGATAGGACTTCACTGCAATAAGGGACGATAACTCGGCATAGAGTTTATGGGAAATCAAGCAATCTGATTGGTTAGTTATAATCTATATAAAGGATCTAGATAAAGGAAACTACAAGAGTACTCGGAATAGGGTCAGAAGTAACAAGAATAGACCAGAGATTGCTAAATGTAGTAATAATAAGGCAAACTGTTCCAACTTATAGGCTCTTCTACGCTACTGGAGTATACTCCAGAACAAAGGAACATGCCTAGGTAGACAAAAAACTATTGCATATATAGATAGAAGCAGGGAATTCTGAAAGAATTCGAAACAGTAAAACTTGTCGGGTTGTTTGTGGTAATTCTCTGAATCGGGAAATTACTCCGATTCAATCGAACACACCCTCCGAACATATCCCTGTCTTGTTGTAGGCCTTTGGGTAACATAGCAACCACGTGCTACCATAGAAACCAATATGGCAGCCTTCAGTATACAAAATGGACGACGGAAACACGTATCACCTTAACAACACGCGCTGCGCATGCGCACTCACACCACATATCACCATGGAGATGACGTCACAAGATGGCCGCTCACGCTGGTTACCATGACAACACAACATGGCGCCACTGGGTCACGTGACATGACGTCACTTCCGGGGTCCAGCAAATAAGGGGTGTCCGGGTACATGACATACTACTCCTAACAATTGTGAATTTTCTCATTCATTTTTCCGCTTTATGGGATTGGCATTCGTGCTTAAAGTACGAATGGCGGCATTATGACGCACAAAACTTCTCCAGATCTCACACAAAATATCAAGACTATTGAGAAATTGATGCCACTAAAGATTTTTTTCAATGAAACCCCTCCTTGCGGCCATCTTGCATGAAAAATTTTCCCCAGAGCGGATTTTTGATATGTTATTCCCAGATAAATTCCGCGTCGAATGACAACAATCAGCTTGTCCCAAATTTTTCCGGGTCAAACCATATTGCGCCTGGACTATTGTTCTTCTTCACGAGCGACAGTTGAGGCATCTATTCCCAGAAAGCTCCGAATGGTATTTTTGCACAGTTCAAAACCGAATTATACGGTGGCTGGGAAAGGACATCATATGATTTTATTTTTCTTGTTATATCTCGATCGATCGACTTAGTATCTCTATCTATCGACTTATCTCGATCGATCGAGTTTTCTATCTCGGTCGATCGACTCAGTGAAAGGATTTTTCAAGCAGTGACAGTAGTATGGAAGGGACGAGTCGTGCCTCATTACCTTGAACTTTGCGAGGGCAGCTAGTGATAAATTCCTATTGGAACCGGAACTTTTACCGGGGCAACTTTTTCCTTGCAAAACTTCGGCCCCCTTCATTTAGATCCGCCAAGTGGTACATGTTCTGCATATATAGTATGCTATGGCATGTATAGTGATATATACACACACAGGGCTATGGGTATATAGTATGGGTGTGTGATGGAATATTGATGGGGAAGTTGGGTTTTCTTTAAAGCTTCCCCTGCGAAATGGTTGACGTTGCCATTGGCGTCGTAGCGTTTATTTGCGCACGCGACGTCATAGAAACGCTGAACGCTACTGTTTGCACTCTCCAATCTGACATGACGTTATTCGGTTATGGGTGTGTAGGCCTTCTCGTAGGGAGAGATCTTGATGTATAGCATGGCGTTAATATGCCCCCGTAGGTCCCCTGTTGACCCTCAGTACTATTAATCCACCTTTTACTTTATTTTATTCTATAACTAGTATAGGTAATACGTAATGGTAGGCCAAGCAGTATTGTGGGGTGGGAGTAAGGCATGGTTGTCTAGTGTGGTAGTATAGGATGTGCGGTTTGTACCCCAGTAGGTTCCATCTGAACCCTTGGTACCACTGACCTACCGAATGCTTTGTATTATTCTATGACTGGTGTAGGTAGTACGTAATGTTAGTCCATCAGTATTGTGGCGTGATGTGGGGGTAATGCATGGTTGTCTAGTGCGGTAGTATATAATGTGCGGTTTGTACCCCTGCTGGTTTTCCGAGGTTAACATTTAAGACTCAACTTGACCCCAAACAAAGCATCATCTGACCTGCGTTGTGAGAAGTTGGGGGCGAATATGAAAGGGGGGCACGCCAGTCTTGGGATCCATGCAGGGGGAAGTTTGGAAAATGAAAGGTCAGTGTGGCCCTTCGGTGGATTCTTTGTTTATGACCACAATGTTTTCTGTCAACATATTTCCGTAATTTTATATACGCGTTGACTCATTCAAATTTTCAAAAAGAAGACCATGTTATAACGACTCACAGGAAACTCGCACCTGTGCTGTAGCTGCATGCATGCGTGGGGTACGATATTTTCCGCGATAACACATGGACATCTACTACCTCCCGTCTCGGTACTTGTGAGTTACATAAACTAGTGGATATGGCAGCCTCCTGGCGCGCCCCATCAGATCCGCCCATGTTTCAGACATCTGTAAAAATTCTTGTGTGTGTACATTATAGTAACTGTGCAACGCATGCCATTATTAGGTTCATGGGGGTCATCGGCCTTTTATTCGTTGATAGCACTGGCAAGAAAATCGTTGTCTATATAGAGTGTACATCCAACCGGCATGCGCCATGTGCTCGTTCCAAATATGTGTCATTCGTAACCAAAGGTTTGCATGAAAAGAAATGATCAGAGACGTAAATCACCCTCTCACAATTCTTTGTCGCATCGGCCGTATGGGTGGCGTCAGAATTTCCCCGACGGGGGAGGCTTATGCTCACCGATGCGGGGGCTAGGGTATTCCCCGCCAAGCACACAATAAAGGAGGTAAGTTCCCCGATGGGAGGGGGTTAACCCTCCCCGACGGCGGTAGAGCCACTCTTCCTGGCACAGCCCTTGACATCGGGTAGCCGTGGGGAAGAGTAATATTGCCCGATAATTGGCATGTTCAACGACCTTCGCATTGGCCTAAAACCGATGCAAGTATTTGCTAGTTTGACCATGTGTTGGACCAGCCACAGCAGAGCCATGCGTGCTAAAAAGTGCGCCAGTCCACCGCGGCTTTTGTCACTATTGTCGTTTCATGTGGATAATTATATCACAGGGTTGTTATTTTAAGGTTATTCTAAATATTAAAAATAAGTAAACAATTCGAGTTATTTAGAATGAATGAAAGAAAGAAACTTTTTAATAATCAATGGCAGTAAACTGGGTAAGCGCATTAATTTAATTAAGTTCGTATTCGGAAAGCGTTCTTTGTTCAGTCGCTGTCATGCAGGGATGTATAAACAATGCATTCCAAATTAGAACTTATTGAAAAGCCAGTTCATGTCACTGCAAGTCATCAAAGCCGTCATTTCTAAATTAGCACCTTAGTAGTAGTGCTCGCACGTTTCAGGGATAGTTTGGATGACCCCGGTGGATGACCCCGGAAGTGACGTCATGTCACGTGACCTGGTGGCGGCATGTTGTGTTGTCCTGGTACCCGCGTGAGCGGCCATCTTGTGACGTCATCCCCATAGTGATACGTGGTGTGAGTGCGCATGCGCAGCGCGTGTTGTTAGGGTGATACGTGTTTCCGTCGTCCATTTTGTATACTGGAGGCCGCCATCTGGTAGCACGTGATTGCTATGTTACCCAATTTTTCTGCAATAGGACGGGGTATGTTCGAAGGGTATGTTCCTTTGTAGAAGAGTAAATCTAATCACCACAAACAACCCGACAATCCTTCCAAATCACCAAAATCCACCCCAACTTTTACTAATTCGAATTCTTTCAGAATTCTCTGCTTCTATCTATATATGCAATAGTTTACGTCTACCTGACCATGTTCCTTTGTCCTGGAGTATACTCCAGTAGCGTATAAGAGCCTATTATTTGGAACAGTTTATCCAGACTGAGATATGTATAGCTAGGAAGTAATGGATGAGATATGGGGCAGAATAACAGAAGCCAATAGTACTGGTACAAGGCCGCAATGGAACAAGACTGTTGTAGAAGCTAATGATAGGACAGATAGACCATAGCCATGTAATGGCCTTGGAGCTTTGGCGACAAGATGGAAGCGGTTGGTAAGACCACATTAGACCCATTGAGGGCTTTTACATAGCCTAATGCGACAAAAAGGGATTCTCCAAAAGGTATCCTCGATAGGTATCCTCAATAGGTATCCTCAAATAATACAATACCAGGCCATAGGTATCCTCAAATACCCGTATGTGTCTATGTGATAGGGCATATTGTGTCACATTGTGACTTTTCACATAAGCACATATGACAAAAAGGGATTCTCCAGTAGGTATCCTCGATAGGTATCCTCAAATAATACAATACCAGGCCATAGGTATCCTCAAATACCCGTATGTGCCTATGTGATAGGGCATATTGTGTCACATTGTGACTTTTCACATAAGCACATATGACAAAAAGGGATTCTCCAGTAGGTATCCCCGATAGGTATCCTCAAATAATACAATACCAGGCCATAGGTATCCTCAAATACCCGTATGTGCCTATGTGATAGGGCATTTTGTGTCACATTGTGCCTTTTCACATAAGCACATATGACAAAAAGGGATTTTCCAGTAGGTATCCTCGATAGGTATCCTCAAATAATACAATACCAGGCCAAAGGTATCCTCAAATACCCGTATGTGCCTATGTGATAGGGCACATTGTGTCACATTGTGCCTTTTCACATAAGCACATATCGGCACATAAAGCATGTGCCTTTGTGCTAGGGCACATTGTGTCACATTGTGCTTTTTCACATAAGCACATATGACAAAAAAGGGATTCCATAGCCACAGGTGTTTTCAAAAAAAGGGATTCCATGGGATATGGCCATTGGATATAGTCTTTTATTATACAGAAGGGAGATAACTCTGTATACAGATTATGGAAAATCAAGCAATCTGATTGGTTAATTATAATTTAGATACATGAAACAACAAGAGTACTTGGAATAGGGTCAGAACTAACAAGAATAGACCAGAAATTGCTAAATATAGTAATAATAAGATAAACTGTTCCAAATAATAGGCTCTTATACGCTACTGGAGTATACTACAGGACAAAGGAACATGGTCAGGTAGACGTAAACTATTGCATATATAGATAGAAGCAGAGCATTCTGAAAGAATTCGAATTAGTAAAAGTTGGGGTGGATTTTGGTGATTTGGAAGGATTGTCGGGTTGTTTGTGGTAATTAGATTTATTCTTCTACAAAGAAACATACCCTTCGAACATACCCCGTCCCATTGCAGAAAAATTGGGTAACATAGCAATCACGTGCTACCATAGAAACCAAGATGGCGGCCTCCAGTATACAAAATGGACGACGGAAACACGTGTCACCCTAACAGCACGCGCTGCGCATGCGCACTCACGCCACGTATCACTATGGGGATGACGTCACAAGATGGCCGCTCACGCGGGTTACCAGGACAACACAACATGGCGCCACCAGGTCACGCGGCATGACGTCACTTCCGGGGTCATCCACCGGGGTCATCCAAACTATCCCTGAAACGTGCGAGCACTACTACTCACCTTTGCCCAAATCAAGTTTTTGATAAGTGATGTGCGCGCCTTTTTAAGACCCCTCGAGTTAACTTCAAAACAGACTCGCTAGGATGGAATAATCGTTAGTTCACGCGGTGTAGTAAAGAGTTAATGTATTTGTGTAATTCATTCACTCGACTGTCGATCAGTTCGGACACTCAGCTGGATTCTCCGTTAGCACCACTAATCACAGCAATCATGAAACTACCACAGGAGCTATCTGACATGCTAACATGTTTGAACGTGGGTAACACTAGAAACTGGACCATCTATGTTTCTGGTGATACCTGCCAGGTGATATTGGAGTTTCCAATACCACGTGGAATGGCTCCAACAAGGAGAAAAAAGAAGCCAACAGCCAGACCATCGGCCTTCCCGGGGAGTGGCAGTACCTTAGCCCAATCGGGCTCTGATCCACACCCAGAGGACCCTGAAAAGAGCAAGAGCAAGAGCAAGAAGAAAAGCCCATCCACTAAGCGCCGGGACGCCAAGCGCCTAGAGGCCTGGAGAAGAAAATCTGAAGAAAGCCACAAAGAGAAGGAAGAGGAGATGGAAGTCCACTCCCCCATCCAGACGGAGAAAGCAGCACCAGACACCACCCAGTCATCAAATGCCTTCCACCTCAAGCTTGGACCCCCACGATGAGGTGGAACGTGACGAAGAACTAAGCAAGCTCGCTCACGAACTGGAACAACAGATCGTGGGCACAGAAGAGTCATCAGACAGCTCTCCCACGGCCGCCGAGCTGATCACACTCCAGGAAGAAGAAAATAAGCGCAGATTAGAAAGAAAGCTCCAAGAAACCAAAGATTACCTTGATAACGAACTGGCAGACCTAGTAAAACGAACTGACGAGCTGCACTCCAAACTCGACAATCGCAGCCAAAATCAAAACATGGATCCACGGTCCTCACCTCCAAAACTTAAGGAATCCCCACCTCCACCTCCACCGCCAAAGAAGAAACGGAAGAAACAAAAGAGGTAGTAAAATCAAGACCAGCCGAGTAGCCACCAGTCCACTACGGACAGTACGCGTTCGTGCAAAAGAAGACCAACACTTAACCACTTGAGTGCACGTCGCATCCCCAAGTGCAGAATCGTTTAGGTGTGTGGTTCCGGTAAGCCATCATTTGGACGACAGGATTCCCGATCTGATGATTTGCATCGAGGGGAGATGCCGAAGAAAAACCGATGAGTATATGTAGTATTTAGTTTATACATGTAGTATTTAGTTGTGATAAAACGTCGTAGTTACATAGTTATTGGTTAACAGTTTTAAGTGTATTAGTGAACCTATGTTATTAGATGATCAGTTCTTATTATTGCGGGTTAGAAGCACTGTTAGTAGAAATTGTAGGTGATAAAGTAATCTAAAAGGTGAATTTTAATATTTAAGATAATTCCCCATAATTTGGTAGGCGCAACGGGATAAATACGCGCATGGGCGGTTGAGTGAAAGATTGCGTGATTTCTTATCAGTAGTTGCAGCTTCGACCTTTCTCTACGAATATAAATTTGGGAAGTAATTTAGTTTTAGATAATATTTTAATATTTGTTTTCGTGGGCTTCAGTGACAAGTCACAAAACTCATTTCAATTGTGTTTGGGATTATATTTATTTAGGATTTGTTGGCTATTTGTATATAAGAGTATAGAAGATCGAAACATATAAATTGTTGGATTGTTAATAGTCTTTATCTCATTAATGAAGAAGCCCTGAGTACCCTAGGGTTTGATGAAACCTCAGCCCCCGCCAAGAAATTAGCACGTGTTAGTTCATTACCGTTGAAAGCAGTCGATTGAAGCGTGGCGCTACTCTGTGGCTTATGAATAAGCAATTGCGAGCTACAAGAGTGAGTTAGTAAAAAAAAACCCGTCTCCGGTGAAAGAGTATCCTAGGTCCCCAGTAAAGAGTATCCTAGGTCCCAGCCTTGGCCCTCCGCTGACAAGCGCCCTCTGGCGGCGTTCTAGAGGACAGTAATTTCTATTTACCGGAAAGTGCTAACACCTGTATAGATACCTAATTGAGTGATTCCCCGGTGGAAGTAACGCGTGGTTTCACTTAGAAGGCGGACCCTTTGGTCACAATTATGCAAACTGTAGACGAGGCGTCCGAATTGAGCTCGCAGAGAAACACAGGCATCGATACAAAAAGAAACTTTAGCCTAATTCGTATCAGACCCCCACCCTCATATCTTCCACAGAGTATCAGTGCCTATACCTCCAGACCCAGTAGATGTTCAGTGAAGACTGGATTGATATGTCTGTGTGTGTAGACCTACCATATGGATTCATTTCAACAAGCATGGATCACAAAGCGTTTAGTTTCAGATTCCGATTCCGATTCTTTATTCACAGTACACATACATGTAAAATGGTTACAAATAAACATATTGCACAAATGTAATGAGGAGTATACCGTGGGAAGTGGCATAGCCAGATTGGCTGTCTATCTGCCACCCCTGGAAGAAGATGGGGTGATTGCAAACAGACTGTGACTGAAAGAATGAACTGAGAGCCAATTATGTGACACATGATGGAGAATGACGAACGAATCATCACTTTTCTGAGATTAGAGTATTAGTGTTTCATTTTCGCCAGCGGAAAGACGGTGATTCAAGGTAGGCAAGAAGCAACCTGCCTATAGGACTCCCTCCACTACTTATCATAACACATGAGGGGGCAACAAATCCCATCGTGAAGTTCGTATCGTTTAGACTGCGACAAGGAGGTTGGTCATGATGTTTGGGCGTGGTGTCTACGTTAGCTGCATCATCATCGTAGGATGACGAATGTTATGATTTATTTGTTTAGACTTTTATTTTAAGTTCTTACTTGTATCCATATAGTTTTTTACATAGCACCACTGTAAGGAGGAAGCGCGACAGGTTGCACAAGACGAGGATTCTAGATTTAGACGCGGACCACGACTTTGACAATTTACGAAGTTTACGAAGTGCAATCGGGGCAGTAGGGATTGTTGCAGTTGACATAACTGGAATATGAGGAAATGAATGTGGAAGTTAACTTGTTCTTAAGCATGCTTCTGTCGCTAATATTTCGAGTTGTGTCGTCCAGAGCATTCCATAGTTTCGGGAAGGAGTATAAAGGAAATTTATCCAGAGTTTGGGTCCGTGTTTTTTCTATGTATAGGAGGCCTGACTGTCTAGTTCTCCTACCAGATGGATTGTCAGTAATTTTAAATATATCATTGAAAGACACCGGTAATCTGCCGTTCTGCCAGTCAAACACGAACAGTAGTACATGTAGCCTAAACAAATCATCAACCTTGAGTATTTGGTTTTCTTTAAACAGGGGATCTGTATGAGAATTGTACTTTTTGTTATTAATTATTCGTATTGAACGTTTTTGCAGGACAGCTAGTTTTTTGATAGCTCTTGAGTTGCCCCATGCCTGGATTCCGTATACCAAATGGCTATGTATGAGGTCGAAATACAATGTTTTCAGAGCTCCGTGGGGGAGGATATTTTTAACTCTGTTTAGACTATAGTTTGCGCGTGCTATTTTCGAGCATAATAGGGATATGTGAGCCTTGTAGGATATATGTTCATCAATGCTAATTCCCAAGAATTTAACAGATTTTTCTGTTTCGGTGGCCCCAACTTTCTTAATGTTTTGGTTATTTATTTTTACCTCTTGACAAAGATTATTGTTCCTACCTTTATTTGGATTAAGTATGATGTACGAGGTTTTCTTAGCATTCAGCATTAACTGGTTCACAGAGCACCATTCGAATAGTTTCTGGAGCTCGTCATTGAAATACGGTGTAATGGGATTAATATCGGAGCCCGGGCAGTGTGCAGTGGTGTCATCGGCAAATGATAAAAGATTGAGTGATGTTGAGTTACTTATATCATTTATATATAAAAGAAAAAGAATAGGGCCTAAAATCGAGCCCTGTGGTACACCGCAACTCTGTTTGGCTAAGTTCGATTTGTGTTCTCCGTACGTGACATATTGAGACCTGTTGGACAAGTAACTTCTAAACCAATTGTTGGTGACACTTCGGATGCCTTATTTTTCCAGTTTACCTAATAGTATTTCGTGATTTATGGTGTCAAAAGCCTTTGACAAATCCAGGAACAGTGCTAAGGTGCTGTTTTTTTTCTTCTTTATTATTTTCTATTGCAATGCTTTTAAGGAGCTGAAGAACTGGATGAATAGTACTATGTCGCTTTCGGAACCCATATTGGTGAGGGTATAAAATATTAAACCTATTGAGGAAACTAGCTAGCCTCACTTCCATGCGTTTTTCCATTACTTTTGAGAATGCCGGAAGAATACTGATAGGTCTGTAATTTGTAAAGCTGTGCTCGTCACCCGCTTTAAATATGGGTATCACCTTCGCGATCTTCATCCTGTCTGGTACTTTGCCGTTTAGGAAAGAGCTGTTAATTACATGTGTTAGAGGATCCAATACTTCGGTTATCGTATGCTTAAGAAGACAGGTTGTGATGTCATCGCAGTCTTTAGATAATTTTGGCTTCATTTTATTTACTACTCGGTTGACTTCTGTGGGATTTGTGGGTATTAAATAGAGATTATTGGAGACATTGTTGTCCATGTAATCTGTGTAGGACTTATTAGTTTTCTGAATCTGTTCAGATGTGTTTTTTCCAATGTTGATAAAGAAATTGTTGAATTCTTCTGCGATGGCATGGGGCTCGCTTAACTCGATGTTGTCCTGGATGAAGAACGAGGGTAATCTGGCTTCACGTTTTCCTTTATTGATGGCTTCGTTTAAAATCTGCCACGTTCTTCGCATATTGTTTTTGTTTTCGTTTAGGATATCTCTATAAAAGGTAGCTTTACATTGTTTTTTTACCTTGTTGAAGATTCTACAGTAGTTTTTATAGTTTTCTGAGTTCCTTTCGGTGGGAGCTTGGAGTTTTTTCTTGTAGAATTTTTCTTTGTTGTTGGAGGATATTACAAGCCCCCTTGTCATCCATGGCTGTTTTTTAATAATTTTTTTGTTCTGGCGAACACGTTTGAGAGGGAATGCTCTTTCATAGGCTTCCATATAGATGTTTAGAAAGGTTTCATATGACTCATTGGGACAATTCGACTGCATTACAGGATTAAAATCACTTTGCGAGATAAGTGTTTTGAATTCAACAATTCTTTCTGCATTTATTATTCTTTTTAGTGTAAAGTGTGGTGTATCTTTTGGTTTGGGTTTTTCCTCAATATAGAAAACACCAAAATGATCTGACACGTCAGATATGACTATTCCAGGTAATGCTGCTTGCGAAACATTATTAGAGAAGATATGATCTATCAGAGTAGCAGAACGACAGGTTACTCTCGTTGGCTTGGTGATATACGGAG
The DNA here is from genome assembly GCA_031216915.1 of Pictodentalium vernedei. Classification (NCBI taxonomy): domain Eukaryota; kingdom Metazoa; phylum Mollusca; class Scaphopoda; order Dentaliida; family Dentaliidae; genus Pictodentalium; species Pictodentalium vernedei. Next base: position 248,555,041 of record CM062294.1, on the reverse strand, counting down.
AAAGCCTTGACTGAACATGAGATTAACAAATTCTTCCGTTTTTGAGTGCGTAGTTGCTTTTAAAAGGTCTAGGTTAAGATCCCCCATAATATAAACTTTTTTATTTTCGGCATTTAAAACATTCGTTATTTCATTTAATTTTCATAAGAAAAGGTTGATGTCGGCTTTAGGAGGAGTGTTGGGTCTATAAATAACGCCAATAATTCTGGGTTGGTATTTATCTTTAATTTCAATGAACAGAGATTCGAAAACATGGGGAATAAAGAACGAAATATCATTACGAACTCTGTAGGGTATTCCTTCTTTAATATATAGACCAGCCCCTCCTCGACCATCATCATTCTCGTGTCTCATACGTTTAATAATCGGGGCATAGCCATCCAGACTGAACGACATCTCTGGAGGAATTTGGAAAATTTCGGTAAGTCCTATTATGTCGAAGAAGTTCTTTCCTGTTTGTAGGTTATATAGCATGTTTTGAAAGGAATCCCAATGGGCCTTCAGGCTTTGACAATTGAGATGGAATATTGAGAATCCTGCGTCTATTTTACAAGCCATTGACTGAAAGTCTCTAGGCGAAAAGTTGTTGCAGTCAGTTGCGTGGTTTTTATATGGGGATTCATCATTTTCTGTCAAGGAACATATTTTCTCATTATAGAGCTGTATAAAGTCGTACTCCGCGTCTACCTGCACCTCGTCGAGTGTAATGTTACCCGCCATAATTCACCAACATACTACCATCCTTTCTCGCTGGATAATTATATAAAACATAGCTACAATATATTGTTCCAAGATGAAGATAAAAGGAGGTTAAGTCCCAGACAGTTCAACTGTTGGACGGGTTGAGACGATATTTCTTTTTCATTTCTAGTCACAGTCTGTTGCGGTAATAGTATGTAATCGGGAGTTTGTTTAGAAACGAAATTATTCTGTACAAACAGGATAAAAACACTGTAGATTATATACAAGTACGTCGGGTGCAACATCACCCTACCTAACATCACATCAAAGTGATATGGTATCTTGGATGAATGATTGAACAAATAAATTTACAATTAAAGGACTTTACAGTAAAACAATGGATTCAATGAGGATAGAAAATGAGTGAGTGAATTTGTAAAAGACGAGGTGGAGTAATATGAATGAATGAATGAATGAATGAATGAATGAATGAATGAATGAATGAATGAATGAATGAATGAATGAATGAATGAACTATCATCATCGAGGGGGTTATAAGCCTTATTTCAGAGACAAAAAGAAAAAAAAAAAAAAATCCCGAAAAACAAACAAAAGTGTACAAATCTTGAAAATTGAATAGTTGTCAATGGCGCTGACAGTTTTGACGTTACACTTGGCAGACGGTCAATGATCAACCGGGTGAGAATTTGGGATTAAAGTTATTTCACTGGTACTAAGTTGACGAACTAGCGTTGGCTGTATTTCAAGGTATAGTTTCACTAATTAAAAGTTGATTTGTTAATGAATATTGCATAATTACACCATGGAATGTACACTTTAATAACTAACAATTAATAAACATAACAGCATTTAAAACGAACAACAGACGACATTCATAAGAAGTATTATTGAGAGACCGATTTGTCTTCCATCCTTTGCGTCGAGAGCACAGCTCACGACCCCAATGATGCTAAATTGACGATTTAGCGCAAGAGGGCACTACAGGGTATAAATTATCTGATGAATTGTTGAAGTGCTCTTGATAAAAAATAAACAAGGAGGAGGTACTTTAATTTTTTACCCTAAACAGCAAGTCAGTCACACATCCACACACTCAATCAGTCAAGCACCCACACATCCATCCATCCGATCGTCCACCCAGAATGAACGAACGAACGAACGAACGAACGGACGGACGAACGAACGAACGAACGAATGAGTGAACGAATGATTGAACGATTGAATGAATGACCCTAGTAACACTATATACGAATGAATGAATGAATGAATGAATGACACTAGTTACACTAAGAACGAACGAATGAGTGAATGAATGAATGAATAACCCTTCATCCGGCATGGATGTTATATGACACTAGGAAATAGTAAGCAAGTTCTGTGCTACTTGTTCCATCCGTTATGTCGAGATACACCGTCCACGGCCCCCATAGGAACAGGCTCACTTTGATGAGGGGTCATAAGCCTCATTTTCTAGGGGAAAAAAAAAAGAAAAAAAAGGCTCGTTCCCATAAGGGGTCATAAGCCACATAGCCACACCTGCTCGTTCCAATAAGGGATCATAAGCCACATAGCCACATCTCCAATGCAACTACAAGAGAAAAAAAAAAAAAAAATCACGCAGATTCGGTGGTTATTTGTGAAAAGCGTTGGTCGGTTTTGGACGCTACGCAGAGCAAAGGGTGAATAGCCGAGTGAAAACTATTGTGGGCTAAAGTTATCTTGCTCGAACTAGCTTGACGAACTAGGGCGGAAAGCACTGCGTGTGATGATGACGATCATTTGCAGAGACGACGGTTGGTGAATACCCAAGTACAAACTATTGTGGGCTAAATGTATCTTGCTCGAACTTACTTAACTAGCTCGTCAATGCAGCACCAGCGAAATAACTGTCTCAGTTATTTCACTAGTACTACATTGACGAACTAGCGTTGGTTATACTTCAAGGTATATTTCCACTGATTAAAAGTTGATTTGTTAATGAATAGTATTACTTAATTACATCATGGAATGTCCACTTTAATAACTGATAATTAACATACATAGCAGCCCTTATTCGAGCACGAAGAACAGACGACTCTAATAAGAAAGATCTTGAGAGACAAATTTGTCTTCCATCCCTTGCGTCATAAGTACAGCTTACAACCCCCACAGGCACGCGCTCGTTCCAATGAGGGGGCAAAAGCCAAACTTCCAACGCAAAAGTAAGGAAATCATGAACTGCAAATAGCGGGTTGATAAAAAATAAACGAGGTGGAGGTACTTTAATTTGTTACCCTAAACAGCAAGTCAGTCACACATCCACACACTCGATCAGTCAAGCACCCACACATCAATCCATCCATCCGTCCCGCCACGAACGAACGAACGAACGAATGAATGAATGAATGAATTACCCTTCATCCGGCATGGATGTTATATGACACTAGTAAATAGTAAACAAGTTCTATGCTATTTGTTCTATCCGTTATGTCGAGATACACCTCCCACGCCCCCCACTGGAACGGGCTCCCTTTGATGAGTGGTCATAATCCTCATTTTCGAGAAAAAAAAAAAAACCCTGCTCGTTCCAATAAGGGGTCATAAGCCACATAGTCACACCTGCTCGTTCCAATGAGGGGTCATAAGCCACATAGCCACATCTCCAAGGCAACAACAAGAAAGAAATCACGAAGATTCGGTGGATATTTGTGAAAAGCGTTGGTCGGTTTTGGACGCCACGCAGAACAAAGGGTGAATAGCCGAGTGAAAACTATTGTAGGCTAAAGTTATCTTGCTCGAACCAGCTTGACGAACTAGAGCGGAAAGCACTGCATGTGGTGATGACGATCATTTGCGGAACCGACGTTTGGTGAATACCAAATAAAAACTACTGTGGGCCAAAGCTCTCTTGCTCGAACTTGCGCAGTTCGTCAATGTAGTACCAGCGAAATGACTGTCTCGGTTATTTCACTGGTACTACACATGACGAACTAGCGCTGGCTATACTTCAAGGTATATTTTCACTGATTTGTCAACGAATAATATTACTTGATTACATCATGGAATGTACACTTTAATAACTGATAATTAACAAACAAAACAGCCCTTATTCGAGCACGTGTGACGCCCACTTTTGTAGTAATTACCACTTTTGTGGAAGCTCACCACTTTTGTAGTAGAAAACGCCCACTTTTGTGGTAGCTCACCACTTTTGTAGTAACGTCGCCCACTTTTGTAGTAAAATGAGGTCTCCACTTTTGTAGTAACCGTCGCCCACTTTTGTCATAAAAAAACAAAGTCACCACTTTTGTAGTAACGTTTTTACCACTTTTGTAGTAAAATATTTCCCAGTTTTCAAAGGCTAAAATTATTCGCGCGATATGATCAGAGTTAAATCACAGTATTTGCCCTTTCTCACTGATGGAACTTTGTAAAATTCGACCCAAACTTATATTGACCAATTGCTTTGGGAAATCCGTGCAAAAAAATTTAGCACTTTAACCCTTTACCTAACACGGCACTTATTGAGATTATTAAATTTCGTATTTTTCCAATATAAGTTCCACCTATTTTCAATGAAACTACACATTGTATACACATTTGGATACCATTAGAACCCAAAAAGCCGATTCTGATAATATCCAAATTTCAATAGGTCTGCGAGAAATTTTGGAGATATTTAAGGCTATTTTAGGCTTAATGTGGTCAATGTTCGGGACGTTTTCGTCTTTATGTTGGGTAAGTGGTCAGCGTTTGACGCCTTCAGTCCGGTGGCAGCTGACCGCACATATCCATTCTATAAAACGCATTTTCAATCGGTATATTCCTCCCAGTCAGTCTGCAAGTATGCATGAATACTTGACTATTGCTTTATACTATAAATATTGTTTGTGCGGATATTTTAGGGGCAACTCTGTTTTATGCGTCTTGTTATGGCTTCTGTAAATAGGGGGGGGGGGGGGGTGGGGGGGATCTTGAGGCTTGCGATTTTAGAATACGGTTTTAGCTACTCTTTAAGCTCATCTAAATATTATTAAAATCTTCGAATTTATCATTTTTCCGTTCCTCACACAAATGTCGACAAAGGAATACACATTGTTAGTACGCATCGCTGGCTGTCTGAACTCGCTTGCTCATGTGGGTCACAATGACACCGTGCATTAAGGCGCACTGCACGTCGATTGTGTACGTCTTGATGTTGGAGAGCTGATAGCTGCTCGTCCGTGCTCACCACGACGTTGTCTGTGAGGGTGGGAATGGGAAGAGAGGCTTGGGGGACTCCGGTTTCCCCCGCTTGTAGAGCTTTTATCGACACTGAACGATTCTGCTGTCGAAGTGTCTTTAAATATTTTTTTTTTCTGAAATCACTACCTGATGGCCCTACAAACAAATCCCAAGTTTCGGCCTGATCGCCCCAGTAGTTTCCGAGATCGTTACTGCGCATGCGCGAAGACGGACCACCCACCTCAGGTCCGATGGATGGAAAACCTTTCCAGGACCGAACTCCATACGCATTCTAAGTTTCGTCCCGATCGGAACCCATCAGGGTTCAGTAAATGAAAACAATATTTCGGCGGCATATTAAAAGAAAAAACGTTTCAGTAGGAAATGACTGTGCCAATGCGATTTTTTAACCTCAAACACACAGAGACACACAAGCTCAAATCTATAGTAGACTAGCTGGGGTGCCCGACTTCGTCCGGGCTACAGAGATCGTCACTGCGCATGCGCAAAGATTGGCTAACACGCCATAGCCGACGGTGGCAAATCACTACCCGGTGGAACGTACATACAAATTCTAGGTTTCGTCCCAATCGGATTTGTAGTTTCCGAGATCATCACTGAGCATGCACAAAGATAGGCTGTCACCTCATAGCCGACAGAGGCCAGTTAATTCCCGACATACAAATCCCAGGTTTCGCTCAAATCGGGCCAGTAGTTTCCGAGATCGTCATAGCGCATACGCGAGGATAGGTCCCCCACTCCAGAGCCGCTGGTGGCAAATCACTACCCGATAGACCATACATACAAATCCCAAGTTTTGTCCTGATCGGCCCAGTAGTTTCCGAGATCGTTACTGCGCATGCGCGAAGATGCCCCCCCCCCCCCCCCCACCACAAACCGGGAAGGTTTTAATCTATTCAGACATGTGGGTGGGGCCGTCTTAGCGCATGCGCAGCGACAATCACGAAAACGACTGTGCGATTGGCTTAAAACCTGAGATTTGTATGTAAGTTCCATCCGGCAGTGTCCTGGTCCACTCACACAACCCATGCTCGGCTCAGCTGTCCATGTAAATCATTCCTGTACGGAGTGGGGCCGCGAGCTTGTCTATTAAACATTTGAGTTTATTTGTCTGTGTCTGCGTATCTGTCTGTCTGTGGGTTTGCTATAGACTCGAAAACGTCTGGACATTTCGGGACGAAACTTGGCATGCACATGTAGTTTGGTCCTGGGAAGGTTTCCACGCTTTGGACCTGGGATTTGTATGTATGGTCTTTCGGCTATGGGGTGGGAGCCAATCTTTGCGCATGCGCAGATGTGCAGTGACAAAAGCCCGGACACCCACCTAGTGCACTATATATTTGAGGTCTGTCTGTCTGTCTGTCTGTCTGTCTGTCTGTCTGTCTGTCTGTCTGTGTTCGCTATAGACTCGAAAACGGCTGGGCCGATCGGGACGAAACTTGGCATGCGTATGTAGTTCGGTCCTGGGAAGGTTTTCCACCATCGGACCGGGGGTAGGGGGAGGAATCGTCTTCGCGCAGTAACGATTTCGGAAATTACTGGGCCTATCGGGATGAAACTTGGACTTTGTATGTAGGGAATATCGGGTAGTGATTTGCCACCGTCGGGTGTTTATGTGGGGCCGTCTTCGCGCATGCGCAGTGCCGATTTCGGAAACTATAGGTCGATCGGGACGAAACCTGGGATTTGTATGTACGTTCCACCGGGTAGTGTTTTGCCACCGTCGGCTATGGCGTGTTAGCCAATCTTTGCGCATGCGCAGCGACTATCTCTGTAGCCCGGACGAAGTCGGGCACCCCCAACTAGTCTATATATATATTTGAGTAATCTTGTTTGATTGTTTGTTTGTTTGTTTTTTATAGACTCAAAAACGACTGGGCCGATCGGGACGAAATTCGGCATGGTTGTGTGATTTGGACCAGGGAAGGTTTTAGGCTACTCGAACGTGAGGTGGGAGCCCGTCGTCGCGCATGCGCAGTAACGATTTCGGAAATTACTGGGCCGCTCGGGACGAAACCTGAGATTTGTATGTAGGGTCCATCGTGTAGTCATTTGCCATCAGCTGTTATGGGGTGGGTGTCCATCTTCGCGCATGCGCAGTAACGATCTAAAAAACTATTGGGCCGATCGGGACGGAACCTGGGATTTGTATGTACGGTCATCGGGTAATGATTTGGGAGCCAATATTTGCGCATGCGCAGTGACAAAAGCCCGGACGAAGTCGGGTACCCAGCTAGTCTATATATATATTTGAGTAATGTTGTCTGTTTGTTTGCCTGTTTGTTTGTTTGTTTGTTCTCTATAGACTCAAACACGGTTGGGTCGATCGGGACGAAATTTGTCATGGGTGTGTGGTTTGGGTCCGGGGAGGTTTTAGACTACTGAGATGTGGGGTGGGGCCCGTCTTCGCGCATGCGCTGAGACTATCTTGGAAACTACTGGGCCAATCGGGACAAAACTTGGGTTTATATTTACGGTCCTTCGTCAACGTCGGCTATGGGGTGGAAACCAATCTTTGTGTATGCGCGGGCACAAAAGCCGGAACGAAGTCGGGCACCCAGCTAATCTATATATATATATTTAATTAATCTTGTCTGTCTGTTTGTTTGTTTGTCTGTTTGTTTGTTCTCTTTTGACTCGAAAACGGACGGGCCGATCGAGACCAAATTTGGCACGGGTGTATGGTTTGGGTCCGGGAAGGTTTTGGGGGCTATTCGAAATCGGGGTGGTGGGCACGTCTTCGCGCATGCGCAGTGACGATCTCGGAAACTACTGAACCGATCGGGACGAAACTTGGGATTTGTATGTAGGGTCCATCGGGTAGTGATTTTCCCCCGTCAGATATGGGGTGGAAACCAATCTTTGTGTATGCGCGGGCACAAAAGCCGGAACGAAGTCGGGCACCCAGCTAATCTATATATATATTTGAGTAATCTTGTCTGTCTGTTTGTTTGTTTGTCTGTTTGTTTGTTCTCTATAGACTCGAAAACGGACGGGCCGATCGAGACGAAATTTGGCACGGGTGTATGGTTTGGGTCCGGGAAGGTTTTGGGGGCTATTCGAAATCGGGGTGGGGGGGGGGGGGCACGTCTTTTCGCATGCGCAGTGACGATCTCGGAAACTACTTTGCCAATCGGGACGAAACCTGGGATTTTTATGTATGGTCCATCGGGTAATCATTGCCATCATAGGGTATGGGGGTGGGAGCTAATCTTTGCGCATGCGCAGTGACAAAAACTCATTCGTCATCGTCGGGTGTGTGTACGGTCAATCGGGTAATGATTTGCAGGGGTGGGAGCCAATCTTTGTGCATGCGCAGTGACAAAAGCCCGGACGAAGTCGTGCACCGAGCTAGTCTACTATGTATTTGAGTTCGTTTGTGTGTCTGTCTGTCTGTTCGCTATAGACTCGAAAACGGCTGGGCCGATCGGGACGAAACTTGGCATGCGTATGTAGTTCGGTCCCGGAAAGTCTTTTCACCCATCGGACCGGGGTGGGGGGGGGGGGGGGGGGCGTCTTCGCGGAAACTACTCGGCCGATCGGGACAAAAGTTGGGATTTGTATATAGGCACCATCGTTGGTTGTGGGGTGGGTGCCCGTCTTCGTGCATGCGCAGTGACGATCTTTGTAGCCCGGACGAAGTCGGACACCCCGTCTAGTCTGCTATATATTTGAGCGTGTGTGTGTGTGTGTGTGTGTGTGTGTGTGTGTGTGTGTGTGTGTGTGTGTGTGTGTGTGTGTGTGTGTGTGTGTGTGTGTGTCTGTTCGCTATAGACTCAAAAACGACTCGGCCGATCGGAACGAAACTTGGCGTGCGAATGTAGTTCGGCCCCGGGAAGGTTTTCCACCCATCGGACCGGGGAGAGGGGGCGTCTTCGCGCATGCGCAGTGACGTTCTCGGAAACTACTGGGGCGATCCGGACGAAACTTAGGATTTGTATGTAGGGTCCATCGGGTAATGATTTGCCATCGTCGGGTGTGAGGTGTGTTCCCGTCTTCGTGCATGCGCAGTGACGATCAAGGAAACTACTCGGCAGTTTGGACGAAACGTTGCATTACGAATAATTTTCATCAGGTAGTCTTCTGGGGCACTCAAGTTGTTCAACACACCTGCCCATTTAATTCGTTCTCGGACGAAGGCGGGCCCCAGATAAAAATATAAAATATAGATAGATATACTACATGGAGTGCCCGACTTTGTCCGGGCTGGATTGAGTTCAGATGGATTGTATGGAAACAAACATGTGCCACATATAAAAAAATGCCTGATACTAAGTCCAAATTGGTAGATAATAACTCATGATTAGGAGTTACTAAGTCCTAGTTAAGAAATAATAACTCCTAGTTAGGACATATGATCTCTAAATTGGGAGATAATGACTTCTACTGAGGAGTAATTATGTCCTAATTAGGGGACAATACTTCTAATTAGGACCTAGTATCTCCTAATTAGGAGATAATAAGCCCCAACTAGGAGAAAATAAGTTCTTATTAGGGGATAATAGCCCTAATTAGGAGACAATAACTCCTAATTAGGACATAGTATCTCCTAATTAGGAAATAATGGGATATGTTAGTCCCTAATCTTCTCCTCAAACACAGTTTGTTGGTGTCCTGTCGGCACTGTCCTCTGCTTGTTACCTTAACACCAGCCGCCAGGCATTCTATATGAAACTTGCCGCTTACATTTGTACCTCTGAAATAAATTATCCCCCTCCCCCCCCCCCCCCCCACACTAAAAATAGCTAAAATAAAATCATATTGGAAGCGCTCTGTGTCTTGTATCTTTCGCTGTACAAACATTGGCTAGGCGAATTCTCATGACTCCTGACTGACTTCAAACACCAGAGCCGACTTCTCCTGACCTCGGGACAGACATCTCACGCCAGTATCAACTTCTCACCTCGCAAGGCCGACTTTTGCGGGCGACTTCTTTCAAATCGATTTCTCCGGTTCCCTGGACCAACTTCTTCAAGCCGACATCTTTTATTAGGATGGGGGTTTTTAAGATACAACTTTTTTAGGGCTGACCGTAGTAATGGTTTGAGTTCCTTATTGACATCACGAAGTCGCTTTGCTACCCACACCCCAGTTTAGTACAGGGGGTGTGTACTAGACACAATTCAAGTACATAAGAGTACGTTCTGGTAGAGTAGTAGTGCTATAAAAAGCCCGACCTCGCCTTATTTTCCTTACTTTGATGAAATGATGTCCGCAATATTGGTTTCCCTGGTAACCGCATTTCACATTGTGGCCTGAAGGTCTGTACTAGTACAGGCTAATGTTTTCAGCCCCCGTCCCATTAACTTCGACCACAATCAATTACCCCAAAGAGCTCAAAATTGGTTATTTTTCCGTACTTTGTCAAAGAAGAACCTACCTCCCCTTTCTCTCATTTGATAACTTTTAGGCAGAACATGGTTGCTAACCAAGATATAATTGTTTGTCAAATACAGGAGTACCGTATATAGTACTGCTTAATTCAATGGTAGTATAATAAACCAATAAGAGACACAAATACAAATAATCCCCTTTCACCCCCTCCCTCCGGCTCTTTTTGTGTCGCCATGAAGTGGGGAGCGACATATAGGGATTACTTTTGTCGTCCGCGTCGACCGCGTCACACTTTCTCTTATCCGCCACTCCTCTTTAACCTATGAATGGATTTTGATGAAAGTTTCAGTGCTTCTTTATCACATCATGGCATTGTGCACCTCCTATTTTATTTTTCGATCCGCTGTATTTTTCCAGAGTTATGCCCCTTTTCCACTTAGAATTCTGTCTGAAACGCCAGGCTTCTCTTTTCCGCCACTCCTCTTTAACCTATGAATGGATTTTGATGAAACTTTCAGTGATTCTTTATCACATCATGGCATTGTGCACCTCCTATTTTATTTTTTGATCCGCTGTATTTTTTCCAGAGTTATGCCCCTTTTCCACTTAGAATTCTGTCTGAAACGCCAGGCGACACACGTCTTCCATGGAAGACTCACATCTAAGTTTGATGAAGAGCCACTATTTCCAAGTTTCCTGTATAATAATGTTTAATTTGGCGGTACTATAACCAAGTGATAACGTGTCAATGCAAATAATATCACTGCCCCTCCCTCTCAAATGAGTCAAAAGACGGTTTGTCTTTTTTCCAGCATTTGAATTGCTGCAAAATTTCTAATTTTGGATATTTATCCTGTCACTGTTCTCAGTAACCCCAATTCCAACGCCCTATGTTAGCGCCCCATTGCTAAACATCAGGCAGGCCCCTGGCGGCCCAAAATGAGTCTGTGGACGCTATTAGGATGTGCGCACAATGCTCTCTTTTTCATATTACTCTTTGACTCATTTCGCTATTTTGGGGTCCCAACGCCCCATTTCAACTGTATCTATGTCCCAATTTTAGCACCTCCTTTTAGCGAGGGATTAAAAAGCGTCAGGCTTTTGGTGTCCGCAATTGAGTCCATGAGACCGATGAAAATTAGCGCAATGTTCTATTTTCCATGCGTCTCAAAATGGGAGGGGGGGGGGGGATGAAAATGAAAGCATCGCGCCCATTTCATAGCTTTCACAAACGCATTTTGGGTGTCAAAGTTAAGGAAACGGGACCTAAAAACATTACCTCGTACTATAATACAAACGTTTGGGCTACAAAGGGAAATAGGGTACTGTAGTGAACCCATACAACGGGCAACGAAGTCAAAGTAGGTAAGATAGGATCATAGGTATACGAGTAATTGCTTTTTTTCCGGGGGAGTGGCCAGTTGGATGGGGTCTTTGCTTTTAAATCCCTATGTATAGAGTTGTCTGTACCTATCCTCACGCGCCGAAGACCTCCTTGTATACCTGTGTCTGCCACAGTAGATAGAATTTCTCGAGATATTTGAACTATTGGCGCCATCCTACGACCTAAAAGTGAAGGAGATGGGCTACTCCGGCCATATTTCTCAACTCCAGGGGACAGGGGACAAACTTGCCAAAAGCAATACAAGGGGTTGGCAGCGAGAGTGTAGGCCTTAGGCTTTTGTCGTTGATGTTCTTTATATAGAACTGCCCAGTCGCCGTAGGCCATCTATGTATACTCATACCCAACCCAACAAAATAGCCCCCCGGACCACTTATATTTTTTCCAGACTTATGCACCTACACCTATTTCTGTAGATTTCTATACAGAGTCTCCCAGACAGCCCAAGCCATTACCACAGTCGTCAGTGCCATATATTAAAAGGTACTCCTCGACAATTTCTATGAATTTAATTCACACATCAATACCCATATCCCTAGAGAAGTTCTATGTATATAGAAGCGATTACCAATACTGGCGCGCTATAGGCCTCCCGCATGTATTCACACATCAATACCCATATCCCTAGAGAAGTTCTATGTATAGAGAAGCGATTACCAATACTGGCGCGCGATAGGCCTCCCGCATGTATTCATACTAGAGTCTAATATTGGGACCCTCTTATGACGTCATAACGTCGGCGCCGTCAGAACGTTTCCAAATTCCCTTCACATTCTAGAACGTTTTTGTGAACATGTCTTCTGGGACAAACGTGTTCCATTGACACCCGTGTTACTACTCGCGTCTATCATGAAAGGATGGCCGAGTGAATACAGAAGATCTACCCCACCCCTTTCACCCATTCCAGAAGACGTCGGTCTGGAAAAGTTGGTTCTGAGAAATCGGTCCCAGAGAAGTCGCACCGGAAAAATTGGCCCGCACTTGTCGGCCCGAGAGGTCAGAAGAAGTCGGTTCTGGAGTTAGAAGTCTGCCCGAGGTCAGAACTCGACTCTGATAATGTCAGACTGAGGTAAGGAGGAGTCAGTCTGGGGTCATAAGTCACCCCGCCAAAATTTATACTTCGAAAAAAATAAATGGAAACAGGGTGTTTCTAATATAATTTTATTTTTACTACTTCTCACGGGGATGGATTGAGGTGGGGTGGGGGTGATCATTTATCTTAGAGGTATAAAATGTAAACAGCAAATTTTTTTTCGAATGCCTGGCGATGGTGTTTCTGTAACAAATTGAAGACCGCGCCGAAACGACACCAACAAATTGTGTTTGAAGCCGGGAAGATTCGGGAATTATATACCAAATCAAAATAAAAAAATTAATAAATAATAAAATAAAAAACACATTTTTGTGTACATTGAATCATTTTTCGTACGAAATATTTATTTTAGAATTGAAATGATGGGGATCCGTGTTAGCCAGGTATTGAAGTACCTAATCTGTTGTTCTGCCAGGTATTCGTGCCACATGCTAACCAAGAAGAGACAATGATAATGGTTCTAACTTATATTCTGTAACTGGTGCTTTAAGTGATGCGAGTACTGGGCTTCGAGTGTAGGGCCCAAGACGTGAGACAAACAAAAACACTGTTTTCAGCCCCTCAGATTGGCTCGGAAAAAAGTAACACTGGGCCGCGTATACATGCAAGTAATGGAAAATGTGTGGAAGTGGAGGGGAGTTCAAGGCTTTGCTTATATCTAAATTACTCTGGAACCAAGTACCGGGAGCCTCTGGAAGCCAGAAACAAGGAAACGTTCAAATGGAAGTGCTCACCGCCACTTTTCCGACACTCATTTCTTCGTCAATCATATATGTACCATTTTCATCTTATCTCGGACTACTATAAATAATTATTAATTACTTCATTCATTAATTATTATTCCCTCCATATTTGACGTCTGGGGACAAATGGCCTATTTGGTCCAGGAAGACCTACAAAATAATCAACCAATTGTTATATTCATATTATGAACATAACAATTGATTTATTGGTTAGTAGTTGTAACAAACAGCCCATTTACCTCCAAGGAATCCCAAACTTTCCAGCAAAAGTACAAATCACGGAAAATTCTCATGAATTAACTCATCGCACCACACCATAGAAATGAAAAGTATTCAAACATTCCATATATTTGATCATTCACCTATGTTTTGGTCCACGGAAACTGTTTCCTAAATCAGATGTCAGTGTTGGATCTCCTGCAACTCCTTATAACAGCCGAAGTGTTCTCTAAGAATTTGTGACAACCGCTCTCATCTTTGACTTTGGGGACGTAACCCCCCCCCCCCCCCCCACCACCACCACCAACCCTGCTCATCGCTATGTAAGTCTCTCCTCTACAAGTTTTTCCTACATGTGCCAACGACGTTTAATTTGAAAGCGTGCGTGTATAGATATGTACGTAATACTCACCTGTATTGAATATTCGTCTTCAGATTAAATATCGCAATAAAAGCTTCTCTTCACAAGAGAAAAATAATCTTCTCTTTACAGGAAAAATAGCGCAAAGATGCAGTTTCAATTATAAAAAAAAGAGCCCACTAAAAAGCAAAATTGCAAAAATGTCATTATTATGATTTTCCTACAGATGCGTCTTGTTTAATGAAAGAAATCGACAACTTCGCGTATCTTTACCATTTCGACATGATAGAAGTCGACAACTTTGATTTCCCCCCAAAGGACCAGCACCTCAACATCAAAGAATAGCACAGGGAATCCGGTCTGTTAGAAATGTTATGTTATCAAAATTACAAAGAATTAACCTATGAAACTTTGGGCAGAGAGTTCCGTTTCGTCGATCTGAAAATCTTTGATCTGAGTCCCTGCCAATTCACACCCTTCTCATCTGAATGAAAAAGGGTGAATCTGAAATGAAACTGCTGAAACATAGTATCGTCAAAACCTTTTGTAACGCTTGGTAAATGCCAAGGTTGATTAATTTTGGTTAAACACTTAAACAGCCAGAGCCATAGAGTGCTGGACAGTGTCACGGGGAGGAAGCCGGGGAGAACTATCGGACAGAGACGAGTCACTGTCAAACTGTTTAAGTTACTAATGCCACTGAAGTTGGGTTAGCATTGGTTAAATGTACGGACATACTCAATGAGCGGCATGCCTTATCACACAAGGACATACTTGAATATAAAATACACAATATGTAATCACAAATAGAAACCCCACAAAAACTTTTTAAAACGACCTGACACCCCACCCACATATGCCCATAGTACTGGCTGAAAGACGAACGGACGGACCGAATATATTCCTGTCATGGTAATCTCAACAAAGAGAGCTCAACCTAAAATAAAAAGATGAAGTTGAAAATCTGATCATTTCGTGTGGACATCTGAAATGAAATGGTTTGTTCAAAATTTTCAAAGTCTAACTGTTTTTGAAAATGTTACTGCAAAAGTGGTAAAAAAGTTCCTACAAAAGTGGTGACTTTGTTTTTTTATGACAAAAGTGGGCAATGGTTACTACAAAAGTGGAGACCTCATTTTACTACAAAAGTGGGCGACGTTACTACAAAAGTGGTGAGCTACCACAAAAGTGGGCGTTTTCTACTACAAAAGTGGTGAGCTACTACAAAAGTGGACAGTTACTACAAAAGTGGGCGTAACAGCACGAACAGACGGCTCTAATTAGAAAAGTTCTTGAGAGACAAATTTGTCTTCCATCCCTTGCGTCAGAAGCACAGTTCACAACCCCCACCGCTCGTTGATTTGTTAATGAATAATATTACTTTATCACACCATGGAATGTACACTTTAATAACTGATAATTAACAAACAAAACAGCCCTTATTCGAGCACGAAGAACAAACGACTCTAATTAGAAAAGTTCTTGAGAGACAAATTTATCTTCCATCCCTTGCGTCAGAAACACAGCTCACAACCCCCACCGACACGCGCTCGTTGACTTGTTAATGAATAATATTACTTTATTACATCATGGAATGTACAATTTAATAACTGATAATTGACAAACATAACAGCCCTTATTCGAGCACAAAGAACGAACGACTCTAATAAGAAAAGTTCTTGAGAGACAAATTTATCTTCCGTCCCTTGCGTCAGAAGCAGAGCTCACAATCCCCACCGGCACGCGCTCGTTCCATTGAGGGGGCATAAGCCTTATTTCCGACGCAAAAGTAAGGAAATCATGAACTGCAAATAGCGGGTTGATAAAAAAATAAACGAGGTGGAGGTACTTGAATTTGTTAGCCTAAACAGCCAGTCAGTCACACATCCACACACTCGATCAGTCAAGCACCCACACACCCATCCATCCATCCATCCACACATCCATCCATCCAACCAGAATGAATGAATGAATGAATGAATGAATGAATGAATGAATGAATGAATGAATGAATGAATGAATGAATGAATGACCCTTCATCCGGCATGGATGTTATATGACACTAGTAAACAGTAAACAAGTTCTATGCTATTTGTTCCATCCGTTATGTACACCGCCCGCGGCCCCCAATGGAACAGACTCACTTTGATGAGTGGTCATAAGCCTAATTTTCTCGGAAAAAAGAAAAAACAAAAAACAAAAACAAAAAAAAAAACCTGATCGTTCCAATAAGTGGTCATAGGCCACATAGCCACACCTGCTCGTTCCAATAAGGGGTCATAAGCCACATAGCCACATGACCACATCTCCAAGGCAACAACAAGAAAGAAATCACGAAGATTCGGTGCTTATTTGTGAAAAGCGTTGGTCGGTTTTGGACGCCACGCAGAGCAAAGGGCGAATAGCCGAGTGAAAACTATCGTGGGCTAAAGTTATCTTGCTCGAATTATCTTGACGAACTAGGGCGGAAAGCACTGCATGTGGTGATGACGATCATTTGCCGAACCGACGGTTGATGAATACCAATTAAAAACTATTGTGGGCTAAAGCTATCTTGCTCGAACTTGCGCAGTTCGTCAATGTAGTACCAGCGAAATTAAAATTTTTTAGTAAATTTTGTTTCTTAACATACCTACCACAATTGTTTACAATTGGCTGTAACATAAGTGCAAGCCCTACTTCGGAACTAACTCAAGCTTTTAGAATCTTTTCCAAACGAGTTGGAAAAGTACTAGAGTGCAAAAGCACGAAAAAGATCGAAAAAAGGGTCGAGCGAGACCAGCGCTCGAAATTACTCTCTCTGCACACCTCTTGCGTTTACCGAGCGCATGCGCAACAACCGTGACGTCAATTCCGTATTTCCGCCAACGAGAAGTTTGTGATTTAGCGGGGAGGCATCGATATCAAAGATATCCCCAAGGAGGGTGGGCCTCCGGTAAACAATTGTGGTAGGTATGTTAAGAAACAAAATTTACTAAAAAATTTTAATTTCTTTTCAACCTACTCACAATTGTTTACAATTGGCTGAATAAACAATAGGAGGAGGTGAATCACATAACCAATACCAACAAGAGTAGCAGAACGAAAGCAAGGATGGCAGAGAACAAAAACTAAAACCTGTAATGAAGAAAGAGAGAAGGCACCTGAAAAGAACAAGGCTGAGAGAAGCGCAACCTCGACAAAAACAATTTAACGAGGGTGCACCACAGCCTGAGCAGCAACGAGAGGGCCTAAAGAATAAAGGTCCTCAGATTGCTGCTGAAGGTGGCGGAGATAAAAGGAGGAGAAGGTAGAAGCATTCCTCCAGTAAGCCGCATTCATAACATCACGGAGCGAAACAGAATTGGAGAACGCCCAGGATGTAGAAATGGCACGAACCTCGTGAGCATTAAGCCGGTTCGAAACAAGATCCGATGCAGACAAGCGAGAATAAGCCAGCTTGATTGCAAGACAGATCCACCTGGAAATAGAATGGGAAGAGATAGACTGCCGCTTAGGAATGAGAGACAGAAAAAATCTCTTCCGATCCCTCCTAATGAACTGAGTGCGAGTAATGTAAGTCTTGACCGCACGAACAGGACAAAGAAGAGGCCTCCGTCCATCTACAGCAGGGAGAGCCCGAATGCAGATGGGAGGAGGTACCGAATCGGGGAGTTGATTCTTAGCCAGAAAAGAGCAATCAGTAGTGAATGTGACACTGTTAGCCTCATTTCGGAAGAAGGCAGAATCAACAGATAGCGCATGAAGCTCACTGACTCGACGAGCAGAAGCAAACGCTAGAAGAAAAGCCGTCTTATAGGTGAGAAAACGCATGTCGGTCTCAGATAAAGGCTCGAAAGGCGCCCCCTCCAAACAGTGCAACACCCATGCCAAGTTCCACTTGGGTGTAAGACGCAAAACTCGAGGCCTCTTCAAAGAAAAGTGCCGAATAAGTTTGGAGAGGAAAAGATTACGACCGATACACCGCTTTCCCACATAAGAGAAAGTATCAGACAGCATAGACCGATAGCCCTTAATCGTAATAGGCTGGAGGCCCTTGGAGTCAAAAAGAAAAACCAGAAAATCCGCAATTTGAGCGATAGACGGATCACGGTAATTCACATTGTGATCTGAACACCAGCGGCAGAAAACCTTCCACTTGGCGGCATAAGTCATTCCAGTGGAAGGTCGCCGCGATGCAGAAATGCACTCCACTGATCGTCTCGAAAAACCTCTACGTCGGAGACTGGACCTGATAAAAGACAGGCGTGAAGGGACAGGCTCGCCAGGTTGTTGTGATACTTCCTGGGACGACCCTGTGAAAGAAGATCGCGACGTAGAGGTAGACGAATCGGTCGATCGGCCAATAGAGGCCGCAGCAGATTGATCCACACCCTCTGTGGAGACAGGGGTGTGATCAGAATGATCCTGCAACTGCAAGCACGAATCTTCGCTAAAACTTGAGGAAGAATCGGTGCAGGAGGAAAGGCATAGCCGACCCAGCCTGTCCAGTCCAGAGACAGAGCGTCTACTGCAAATGCCAGAGGATCTGGACAAGGGGAGACAAAAGTCTCTACCTGATGATTCCAGCGAGTAGCGAAAAGGTCGACCTGAGGACGACCCCACTGCTCGCAAATCGCCTGAAACACCGTCCGATGTAGCATCCATTCGGTTGGAAGGACACTGTCGCGTCGGGACAGGGAGTCTGCTAGGACGTTGAAACGCCCGGGAATGTGTCGAATGGACACCCGAGCGTTCACATCCCGTGCCAACAGAAGAAGATCCCGAGACAGCCGATACATAGGAATCGAATGAGTGCCTCCCTGATTCCGTATGTAGGCCACTACTGTCGAATTGTCCGAAAGAAGTAGGACAACATGGTCCGACAGATGAGGGATCCAAAGCCGAAAACTCAACAGAAGAGCAAGGAGCTCCTTCTGGTTGATATGAAGGCCCACCTGCTCGCTGTCCCACTCTCCGTGAGTAGACAGACCGAGAGGGTCCAACGTCGCACCCCAGCCCCGATCGCTGGCATCCGCAGTAAGGATGCGATCGGCCAAAGGAAGATCCAACGGAACACCCTGTGTCAGCCAGGGAATATTTGCCCAAGGGCGGAGGTGACAAAGCAGAGACCGAGGAATAGTGAGTTCCAGGTCCAGCGGATCTACATTCGGACGCCAATGATCCAACAGGAAGTGTTGGAGAGGTCGGACAAACAAGCGACCGAGCGGAATGAGATCGGTCACCGAACCGCAAAGGCCCAGCATCCGAAGGAAAGTCCTGGCCGAGACCGAGGAAGATTGAAGCAGGTCCCGAGTCAAGGCGGAAAGAATCGTCGCCCGAGCCTGGGGAACCGACACTACATTGTGAAGAGTGTCGAAATCCATCCCCAAATGACGGAATCGCTGAGAAGGAAGAAGATCCGACTTCTCGCGATTGACTCTGAAACCCAGCGACGCTAGCAGGCAAAGAAACTGCCGGACATCGAACTCCAGAACAGCAGCATCGTGGTGCCGTTGGAGAATGTCGTCTAGGTAGGCGGACGAAGTCACCGCCGACTGAGTGCGATGGAAAGCAAGCACATGTGACATCAGTCGGGTGAAGGCCCAAGGAGCCAGGTTCAAACCGAACGGGAGAGCTCTGAATTGAAAAACTCGATCCCGAAACGAGAACCGAAGGTATTTCCGTGACGCCAGATAAATGGGTACATGGAAGTAGGCATCCTTCAGGTCGATACTGGCCGCAAAATCGCCCTGATGAACTGAACGTCGAACCGACCGGAAAGTCTCCATACTGAAACGAGGAGCAATTATGTACTCGTTCAGGGTACTCAGATCGATGACAGGACGAAATTGGCCGTTTTTCTTCGGCACCAAGAAAAGTCTCGAGTAAAACCCCGGTGAAAGGGTGTTCCTGACCACCTCGATCGCCCCTTTGGTGAGGAAATTGTCGATCTCCTGCACCAGAAGGTCCCGACGCAGAGAATCTGAAGGGACCTGAGTCGGAAGGGGCACCCGAGATAAACTGGGGTGCCGATGGAAGGACAGTCGCAGACCGGAATGAATGACGTCGAGGACCCAAGAGTCCGACGTTATCTCTGTCCAACGGTCGTAAAACAGCGACAGCCTTCCTCCGACTGGAGGCGAATCGAGGTGAGAACCTTCACTTGCGGCCTCGACGAGGCCCCCGAGAGGAGAAACCACCTCGGGAAGTGACAGAGTCCTGAGACTTTCCAGCCTGAGGCTGCCAGCGGGCCTGGCCACGTCGGCGCTTCTTATGAGCAGAAGGAGCAGACGGAGCCGAAGGCGTAGCCGACGTCGCCGACGAGGCAGACGCAGCAGCACGCTTGCCGGGCCTGGAACGACCCCCACCCGCAGCAGCAGGTGGGTCAAGCTGTCTCAGCAAAAGCTGGTCCTTCGAATGACGAAGAACTTCGCCACGAACAGCTTCCACGGAACCATGGAACAACTGAGGTCCTACCAAAGAGGCAGACCTCAGAACAGCACGTTGCTCAGAAGGAAGGGATGGTAAAGAATCCAAAACCGCATCCCGGCGTGCCAGCTCCAAATTGGCCGTGTTACATGCGTGAGCGTGAGTCAAGTTCATAAGAGCCTGTGACAAAACGCGAAAAGGCGCCTGAGCGTCATCAAACTCCCCTGGTGGAAAATATTCAGCCAGAGCAGCGACGACATGGTCCGCGAGAGATAACATACCCAGCATCTCTCGGGACAGGCCCACCATAGACTCAACTACCGACATCGGGAGAACTGCCGACTTAGGCTTAGTCAACCCGAGGGAAGAAGAATCCTCATTCACAGTAGTCATCCCTTGGAAGACTGGTGGAGAGACGGAATCGTAAACACGAAACCGCGATGGAGGCAGGAAGGCATCAGCTCTAGAAAAGAAGGAACCCTTGAGGGCCTTAGAACGCATTTTGGCGTCTAAGCCCTGGAAGGACTCAACCACCTGAGCCGATTGCAGAGGACGCAAAGCCCCGGAGCTAGAAGGCTCAACAGGGTTACGACGCTCCACAGTGGACCGCGGCCGGACGGTCACAGAAGGCTGGTCGGAAGGTAGAACGTCCGGCAATAAGCCAAAGACGAAATCCAAAGCCTGCCCCAAGACTGACGAGGGGGGACCATCACCTTCAAGATACTCGTCATCCTCCGTAGCAGAGGAGACGTAGCCCAACTCGGGCTGACCAGCAGAAACCTCCTGTGAATACTGTGCAGTATCCAAGGGGCCAGGCGAGACATCTCGGCGACCGACCAAAGGAGGTTGTGCCTCAGGAGGCACAGGGAGGCCAACTTGAGGGTTGCCAGAAAGCAACCGGGTGAGCGCCAAAACGGCCTGGCGCAGGTCACCCTGAGAATCCGTCGCAGCAGAATCGCCCGACGGAGTGTCCTCCCAATGGACCCTTCTGGTAGAAGAACCCAAATCCTCAGAAGAGACCGACGGCGAACGTCGATCGGCAGACAGAATAGGAGCACGGTGAGAAGACACCGGAGGATAGTCCCGATTGTGACGCCCAGGAGCCATCACTGGCCTCTGTGAAACAGAAGGCCCTGCCTGCAAATCCTCGAAAGGGGCCGACGGCGCACGTCGATCGGTAGCTGGACCTAGGACACGGTGAGAAGACACCGGAGGATTGTCCCAAGAATGACAGGAACCTGTCATTGACCTCTGCGCAGCAGACGGCCCCAACTGCCTATCCTCTGAGACCGACGGCAAGCATCGATCGACACCCAGACTCGGAACACAGTGAGGAATCACCGGAGGAAGGTTCCGAGAGTGACAGCTAACCGGGGCTGTCACTGACCGCTGCCGAACAGCAGGCCCTGGATGCCAACGTCCCAACACCATCCCGCTAGCCGGCACACTAGCAGGCGAAGGTGGAACAATAAACGATTCACTCGAGGGACGAGGAATCGCTGCCGAAGCGACCGGCCGGCTCAACCGACTAGGAGCAAACCTAGCCAGATGAGACGGAGCAGACAGCAAACCCGCACAGCCTCGCCGCGAGGCTGGGGGAGGCTGAGAACATACAGACACACCAGCAGATACAGCCTCGGTCCCCCGAGACTGTAGACCATCCCCAGAAGAGATGGAAGAGCCACCATCAGACAGAATAGGATCTGGAGTAGCAACCCCCTCAACAACGGTCGACGGTGTTGGAGGCAGATCGGAGAGGGTTACCGAGTTGACCTCGGAAAAGCTCTCAACGAAAACAGACGCCTCAATAGTGACATCCGAAGACAAAGAGACCGCGGTCTCCTCATCAGGTATCACAGAACAAACACCGTCAACAGTTGCAGAGGAGCTCGCCACAGAAGTCAGATCCGAATCCTGTGTGACAGAGTCACCACGTGCACCAGCAGAAAAGTCTGCAACGGCACGGCTACCCTTACCCCGAGAACGAGGGGTTCTAGCTCTGGAAAGAACCACCTTGTTAACAGAAGCCCAAAATTTAGAGGACCAAACCCCACAGATACCACATGATTGGGCCTGAGTGCAATTGTTGCAAGTGACACATGTGGTATGGGAATCGTCCACATGTTTCACCTGCAAACAAGAGGTACAAGGAATAGTCTTAGGCATGATATAAATACAACAATCAAGCTTCCCGCCGACGGAAAACAGAACGAAGGTCGTGTTCACACGTGGGGGAAAGGCAAGATAAAGTGTGAAAAGCACAGCAATAATAATACAAATTAACATTAAATGAGAGTAATAATTTGGTAGCTTGAAAAAGGATACAATCCAGTAGCACACTAAAGACGATTAATAAGTTGTTCACGAAGAATTAATATCATAAACAGCACAGTCACAAAAATTTCCGACCATGAACAATGGCGGAAAATAAAGGAATTGACGTCACGGTTGTTGCGCATGCGCTCGGTAAACGCAAGAGGTGTGCAGAGAGAGTACCTGTAATTTCGAGCGCTGGTCTCGCTCGACCCTTTTTTCGATCTTTTTCGTGCTTTTGCACTCTAGTACTTTTCCAACTCGTTTGGAAAAGATTCTAAAAGTTTGAGTTAGTTCCGAAGTAGGGCTTGCACTTATGTTACAGCCAATTGTAAACAATTGTGAGTAGGTTGAAAAGAAATAGCTGTCTCAGTTATTTCACTGGTACTACATTGACGAACTAGCGTTGGCTATACTTCAAAGTATATTTTCACTAGTTTGTTAATGAATAATATTACTTTATTACATCATGGAGTGTACAATTTAATAACTGATAATTAACAAACATAACAGCCCTTATTCGAGCACGAAGAACAGGACGACTCTAATAAGAAAAGTTCTTGAGAGACAAATTTGTCTTCCACCCCCTGCGTGAAAAGCACAGCTCACAACCCCCACCGGCACGCGCTCGTTCCACTGAGGGGGCATAAGCCACATTTCCGACGCAAAAGTAAGGAAATCATGAACTGCAATTTGCGGGTTGATAAAAAATAAACGAGGTGGAGGTACTTTAATTTGTTACCCTAAACAGCAAGTCAGTCACACATCCACACACTCGATCAGTCAAGCACCCACACATCCATCCATCCATCCGTCTCTCCACTCAGAATGAATGAATGAATGAATGAATGATCACTAGTAAAACTAAGAACGAACGAGTGAGTGAATGAATGAATGAATAACCCTTCATCCGGCATGGATGTTATATGACACTAGTTGTTAGTAATCAAGTTCTATGCTATTTGTTCCATCCGTTATGTCGAGATACACCGCCCATGTCCCCCATAGGAACAGGCTCACTTTGATGAGGGGTCATCAGCCTCATTTTGGAGAAAAAAAGAAACAAAACACCTGCTCGTTCCAATAAGTGGTCATAAGCCACATAACCACACCTACTCGTTCCAATAAGAGGTCATAAGCCACATAACCACACCTGCTCGTTCCAATAAGGGGTCATAAGCCACATAGCCACATCTCCAAGGCAGCAACAAGAGAGAAATCACGAAGATTCGGTGGTTATCTGTGAAAAGCGTTGGTCTTTTTTGGACGCTATGCAGAGCAAAGGGTGAATAGCCGAGTGAAAACTATTGTGGGCTAAAGTTATCTTGCTCGAACTAGCTTGACGAACTAGGGCGGAAAGCTCAGCATGTGATAATGACGATGAGTGAATGACGGTTGGTGAATACCCAAGTAAAAATTATTGTGGGCTTAAGTTGTCTTGCTCGAACTCACTTAACGAACTGACGGAATTCGTCAATGTACATGTAGTACCAGCGAAAAAACTGTCTCAGTTATTTCACTGGTACTCCATTGACGAACTAGCGTTGGCTTTATTTCAAGGTATATTTTCACTGATTAAAGGTTGATTTCCGACGCGAAAGTAAGGAAATCATGAACTGCAAATAGCGCGTTGATAAAAAATAAACGAGGTGGTGGTACTTTAACAGCAAGTCAGTCACACATCCACACACTCAACCAATCAAGCACCCACACATCCATCCATCCATCCATTCGTCCGTCCACCCAGAATGAATGAATGAATGAATGAATGAATGAATGAATGAATGAATGAATGAATGAATGAATGAATGAATGAATGATAAGCAAGTTATAGGATAACTATTTTCTTCGTCCCTAATGTCGAGATATACCACCACGACCCCACTGGAACAGGCGCAATTTGGTGGGTCATAAGCCATCTTTTCTCGAGACCGAAATGAATGAATTGATGAAAAAGGCATCCTGATAATTGGTTGATGGTTAATGTCGCTGGTAGTTTTGACGTAATATTGGGTAGGTGGTCAATGACTAACCAGGTGAAAATTTGTGGGGGGGGGGGGGGGGAATAGATATGTTATATAAATATGTCATGAAGTGTTCCCTTTGATAACTGGAAGTTATTACAGTCCTTGTAGCTACACGAACGACAGACGACCCTTGTGAACAGAATTTGAGGAACTAATTTGTTTTACATCCCTTGTGTCGGAAACATAGCACAAGGTCCCAACCGGGACGAGATTGAAGAGCACATTCCAGTAAGGTATCTCAAGTCATATGTCCGAGGTTGGAGATAACGAAATCATGGATTTTAATGGCGGTTTAGTGAATAGCGCTGCCCGATTATGGCGCTACATTAAGTAAATGGTTACACGCTAAAAACTAAAGTGTTAAAAACTACACTTGAAGTGCTGTATTTAACACTTACTAAGTGCTGAACAAGCACTTTTTCAAGTGAAGATATTCCAGAACTTGACAGGTGTTACAATAATACCACTTGACAAGTGTAATGTCGCGACACTTGAAAGGAAACAACGCAGATGACGCGGATCAGGCTAGAACTCTCGAGCCTGATCCGCGTCATCTGCGTTGTGTCCTTTTAATTATGTACCCACCAAGCGCAAATCAAATTATGGAAGATTCTGGAAGAACCACCAATGCTAGACACATGGGAAGTGTCATCCATTCAAGTTTCATATGTCTGACGATTGTAATGTCTAAGTGCTTAAAGCATTGCACTTTGAGTGTTAAAATCAAATCCTAAGAGTTAGAATGGGTTTAACACCTTGAAAGTGTCGGTTTTAACACTTTAGTTTTTAGTGTGTATTAAAGATTAAATGGGGTGGGGGGTGGGGGGGTCTTAAATTCTCTTATTGGGACTAGATTGACGAATTAGCGCTGGAGGTTCTGCAGGGTATAAATTATCTGATGAATTGTCAATTTTAAGTTGATAAAAAATAGGGGGGGGGGGGGGCTTAGTTGTGGTCCTAGACAGCAGGTCAGTCACAAACGAGTGAGTAGGTGTTGAATTATATAAATGAGTAGGCCATATTTACCTGTCGAATGCGAAAACTTGATGTTGATGTTACGGTCTGCATAACCTAACAACAGTAGTATGAATCATAATGGATTTACATTACACGTAAGATATAAGAAGATTTCTGTCTAGTCCTTTAAGGAAAGGCTGCTTCAAAAGCAAGTAGGGTCCGATTAATTTCTGATCAGTTTTTGGTCTGTCATCGATTTGGTGTATCGCAAGAATCCTACCATGAAGAATTAAACACAATGGAATTGCAGGAACAAAATCTACAGCAAGATTTCTGTCTAGTCCTAAGAGGAAAGAGACGAGAGATCAGACTCATGTCTGATAAGTTTTGGACTGTCCTCGGCTTGGTGAATCATGAAAATCCTACCATCACTCGTCCAGAATGAATGAATTGTCCTATTCTTTTTCAATGCGGAGAGTTTTGAAACAATAACCGACCTGCGTGCTGTTAAAGACTCAGTGATAAAGAGTTTATCTGGGTCGTTCTTGAGGGCTCTTTTCGATGTGAAGATAGCTTGACGTTTCCGGTAAGAGACGAAACGGCAGATCACGTCACACACTTTCTTAGAACCACGTTCGCCTGAAACTGCTTTAATTTTGCCAATAACATGTGACCTACTGATGTCTGCGTTGGAGATGGGAATATCCAGCTTCTTGTCACAAATATCCAGAATGATATCGTCACTTATCTTATTGACTTCCCTCACGTGATCTGTTTTGACTGGAACATTGCGGAACACAAGGCAACCCCTTCTGCTGTACTGTTCTTGCTCATCAAACTGATTCTCGCAGTGTTCTTCAACCTGAGCAAGCTTGAGTCTAACCTGTCCTAAATTCTCTTTCAACTCCGCATTCTGGTCTTTCAGTGCAGATATCTCTTGTTTCAGGGGCTCTATTTGACTCTTCATGAACGCTTCCAGTCCCCTCTCCACTGCCTTAGGGATGGTTGAATGAACGACCTCTGCTATCTGAAAACGAAATTCCTGCTTCAGGCGCTGGTAGAGTGTTTCCAGTTTATCCTCGTTTGCGATGTTGGCAGACGCAATGAGCTCCGATCCAAGTTTCTCCAAGAAGGGCTGTTTTGTTATTGTCGTCATCATTACTTCCGACATATCCACTATAGAACCCTTTGTTGTGTCAGGACAGGACTCAGACTGAACACTACTCTCTTCCATCCCATTGTCACATGTCAAGTTCAATTTGCCAATAGACGTCTCGGTTGACTTCTTGGACGCTCTGGCCTCGAGAGGTGATATGTTCTCAGACCCTCTTTTCACAACTGAAGGAGTAGACTGACCTGGTACAGTTTTCTTTGTTTTGGTGATGCTCTGACGTCTGTTTTGACCCTGGCTCATGTTTTAGAAATGGTGAATATTACTCACTTCAATGTGCCTTTATATTGAATTTGCTTGAGTCTTGAAGAATAACAGAATAGCGGATTGGAAATACTTCAAAAAAGTCAACTACAAAGCCACGTAAATCATTTCTCTCCACAAAATGAACTCTATATACAGTTATTTACAATTCTAATCCATTTTGTCGATCCAAATAAAGAAAATAAGAGGAATAATCGAAAATACCGGCGAGCTCCAAATTACACGACCATCACGGTTGACGCCATTGCTTCTTCTTCTACAGTGATTTTACGCTAGACATATTTCACAAAGTATAGGTCTATTAAATCGATGCGAAAGTATATTCGATCGAGATGTCACCGTATCGAATGATTCGAATCGGTCAAGCACTGGGAAAAGGTGAATGGTAGACTACGGACATTGGAGCCCCCACTTACTTCTTACTTCGTATGCAGCGAAATGAAAGTAGACGAACGTCGAAAACTGGTCTTGGAAATACTAAACGGAATAGCGCAGATGAAATATCCGACGACCCATCCCCCATAAAAAGGAGAGAGACACACTATATAAACGTCATTCATCTCTCACCATGGAAAAACAGGAGATGGCCTTGGAGTGGAGAAAAAGCGAGGTCACATTTACAAACAAAAAGAGGGATAGATAAGTAAGTATTGGATAATTACAGATAGACACGTAGCCTGGGGGAGAGGGGCATATTTTAGGTCTAAATCTTAATTTGGGTCAACGCATGGAGATGAAGTCTCTCTCGAGTTTAGTATGACCGGGTTTGGGGGTGTTTTTAGGAGACATTTTGAGGCTGGAAAGAACGTAAATTTTCATCAAGAGTGGCATGTCATCTATAATTTCATCATATACTGAGTCAAATAAGAAAGTGTAATAAACTTTGAGGAGCAATGTTTTTAGTATTATTGACTTTAATCCCAAACAAATTATTGTAAATTCATATTTCGAGTCTAGCTGTATATAAATTTGCACAATGTCATGTCCTTACTGTTGCCAGCGTCACGTCAGGACGTCGCAATTAAAACATGGGGGTGAAATGAAAAGTTCACACATGCCGTCAATAGCGCGTATGGCCACCGTTTGCCTCTTGGATGGCAAGACATCGACGGAGCATAGACCTGATAAGTCTCTGGATGTCACCCCATGGTGTTGCGTTCCACTCCTACCTTAGAACATTACGTAAATCGCCTAACGTCTGAAGATCATGAACTTGTACCCGACGGTCCAATTGATCCCAAAGATGATCGACTGGCGACAAATCTGGCAAAAGTGGGGGCCAGGGAAGAAGTTCGATGCTCTGCTCCTCAAGAAAGTTACCACAAATACGCTCCACGTGACATCGGGCATTGTCTTTCTGGAATAACTGCAATCCGACGTTAGTGTTGAACAACGGAACAACAGCGTTAAGAATTTCGTCCCTATATTGCTGTCCATTCAGATTACCATCGATGAAGTTCAACTGCGTTCGATGGTACAAGGAAATTCCTGCCCAAACCATTACGCTGCCCCGCCGAAACGTTCGCATTCCCGCACGCAAGCATCAGAAAACCGTTCTCCTCGTCGGCGACACACTCTTGCCTTACCATTAGCGCGCCGTAGACAAAATCGTGATTCATCACAAAAAAGAACTGTGCCCCAGCGCTGCCGAATCCAGCGAACACGCTCACGTACCCATTCCATTCTGACAGTACGATGACGTTGGGTAAGGAATGGTCCGTGGTATGGACGCCTACTTCGGATGCCGTGTTCAGCGAGTCTGTTGCGGACAGTTTGTGCACGGATTCTATTGAGTAATTGCTGCTGTCCTAGTCGCCCGAAGGAAGCGATCCCGCAAGTGAGACGTCCTGCATGGTGTGTCGGTCTTATGCAGGGATTGCAACTCTTGGTAGGTCGGCAGTAGATCCAGTGGTTCTATACCTCCCAATGAGACGGTAAATATTGGTCTCAGTGTCTCCCAACCCTTCAGCGTGCTCGTCTGGAGGTATCCCAGCCTCATGCATACCAATGGCACGCAACCTCTGATCTCCGGTTTACCTTGGCCTTTTTTAAAATGTCGGAAGACAAAAACTAGCGTATTTTCTCAATAACCTAGGCTCTCTAGCACAACATTACACAAAGAAAATCGTCGGCCACCCACTCAATTTGACATTCTCGGGAAGCACGCCACGTGCTATTTTGAAATCCGTAACAAAATTGAAAACGGTTGGGTGGACAACAACATGTCATTAAACTCTGCACGAATTCTTATCCACAAACATGCAACATTAAAACTATTATATTTCATCCTTCATGCTATTTTTTCACATTTGTTTCTATTATACTTTCTTTTTTGACTCAGTATAGTTGGCGTTCCATGCAGATTGAAGAATTCGGGATTTTTTAGGGCGGGGGGGGGGGGGGGGGGGCAGGGAGGGGGATTTTGGGGGAAGGCATGTGCCCGCCCGGATACGCCACTGATTACAGAGGAATCTCCATCAGTAGCAGTATTGGGAAGTGTTTTGTAAATTCCTCTATGTGAGACGATATTAGTGAAGTATGTGGAGGTGGGGTTATCTAGAATTGACGAGAAAGGAGAAGGGGAGTCGGGGATAATCTTTCCTCGCTATGTATGTCAACTGATTGAATCAACTTTTTCCGAGAGAAAAACATGTTTATGGCGTTTTGGGATGTTAAAAAATCTTCTGACCGGATAATAGCGGGAAGTAATGTGTCGAGAATTCGAGGCATTGAGCTTGCCTTTAGAGGCGACTTTGTTGTTAAAAGCATAATAAGAATTGTATCAAGATGCACAAAGCGCACTCAGTAGCAACAAATCGTTTCTCTTTGAAGGTAGAACCCAAACAGGAATGTACTCTCTCACAGATTCTTTTCGCACCGTAGGCCTACCGGAAGGTCCATGGATTATTTTGTGGTAAATGATATAGTTATTTATTATTTGGGTTTAACGACACTTTAACAGCCAAGGTCATATCATGTCGGTGACAGTTTTACGGGTGGAGGAAACCGGAGAGAACCACCGAGCAACGACGAGCAGCTTCCAGCTCCCCGACATCGTAACTCCGCACTGCAGCACAGGTTGGGTTAGATTGTATTTTTAAAGACATGCGTACCATCGACGCGCAGTACGCCTTAGTACACGGCGTCATCGTGCCCCCGCGTGTACAATCGGGGTTAAGTGCCTTGCCCAAGAACACAATGCGGGAGTCCGAATCGATCACTCAGACGGTTACCCATCAAAGGACTAACCGAGCTTGACGTTGCTTAATTTCGGTGATATGACGAGAACCGGTTAACGCAACGCCACCGCGCCCCAAATGATATAGCGCTGGTGTCCGAAAGTGAAGATGGGCCAGAGGGCTAGAGAAAGTGTTGATATTTGCTGGAAGATATAGGAAAAAACACCACAATGGAGGCTCGAACTGAATGAAATCGAAAGCAAGGTTAATACTCATGGACTATAAAATAGAAAAAAAATCTCTATTCCAGAAGGTGACATCCAACTGTCATTAACCATGGGTGTGGATTTAGGGGTCAGTGTAAACTTATAAGCTAGGTCAGGAGAGAGATGATTCGCAACACTCTGAAAACTTTTGGGATGAAAGCTTCATGAAGGTGTTTATGGGAAAACCTTTTGGGTATTTGGGGAGTATCAAGTATAACTTGGTAAAGTAATAACTGTGGACCTTCACTCGCACCATGCTTACATTCCATACCGCACGGGTTTCCTTTAATGAGGCGATGGTTGAAATTGCATTTGGGATCTGTAGGTTGAATACCATGGTCACTGTTACTATCGTCCAAACATGGCCTGAATGTCCGTATAATTAATTGTTTGGTTTGGTACGTCCTTTCAAACCAAAAAAATAAATTACGGATTTTCAGGCATTGTTTGGACTACTGTTATTATCGATATTTTTTCTAGTTTCCGCGCAATAAAGTGCGTTTTAAACTATGTCTTCAAACACAGATTTTTGTGAATAATTGAGATTATGTGTGTGGTAAATATGTCCAATGTCGGGGTCACTGTTTCTATAAATATACTTTGTTTTTTTGTGCAATAACTTTACTTTCCTTATGCATACGAAATATCACTTCACACACTGATTGCATTTTAGGATAACATTGGCCGAAGGTAAAGGTCATTGTTACTAGTAATAGATTTTGTTGCTTCCGTACAATAACTTTAGTTTCCTTTTCATCCAAACTATAACTTTATTCATAAATTACCAGTAAGGTGTTGATGGTTAGAGGGTTGTGTTTGGGATCAATAGGTTAAGGTCATTCGCACTGTCAACAGATTTTTGGTAACCAATAACTTCAGTTTCCTTTTGCAAACGAAACTATAACTGCATGCGAAGACCTATAAGGTTTCGATGACTCGGATTGTGTTTGAATTAATAGGTCAAAGGTCAAGGTCACTATCTTCAATAAATTTATTTCCATGGAATAACTTTGATTTCTTTTGGTGCAAGCTGTAGCTTCATACACAGATATAAGATGTTGAGGATTGCCATTGTATTTGGATCAATGGGTCAAAGTCACTTACTATTAATATATTTTTTGGTTTCCTTGCAATAACTTTTGGTTTCCATTTGCGAACCAAACTATAACTTCAAACACAAATTCCCTCTAAGCCATTAATGATTGGGATTGCGTTTGGGGTCAATAGGTCAAAGTCACTGTTAGATTTGTGATTTCCATGCAATAAGTTTCGTAATAAATTTAATTTGTTTTTGCATAAGAATAGATTTTTGGTTTCCATATAATAACTTCGCTTTCTTTTCACACACGATACTATAACTTCAGACTCGTACTACCTATAAGTTGGTAATGACTGGAATTGTGTTTGGTGCCAGTAGGGCAAAGGCACGCCAAGGTCAATGTCGCTATAAATTGATTATTCATTACTGTGCAATTATAATTCAGTTACTTTTGCATAAAAAGTCAGCTGCATCCGCAAATTGTCTTTTAGGTGTCAATAAATGAGACTGTGTTTGGGGTGAACAGACAAGATGACAAGGTCGCTGTTATTATAAAAAGAACTTTGGTTTCCAAGCACTAAGCTGAGGTATCTGTTTACAAATTTTAGTTCCCCCCTCCCTCCTCCCTTATTATTGGTGCGTTTCACAACTTAAAAATTATGGACACAAACGTACTCAAGCTCAAGGAAATTGCGTTGTCTGGATTTTCAAATTCTTTCCAGGGAGAGCACCCCCCCCCCCCCCCTCCAGCGAGAGAGGTTGATCCCCTCTGGTGCTCGACACCATTTCGCCTCTACGTGGCTATTCTGTATGCTCCAGGTAGTTCAGCGATCTGAACGTAGCGGTTACACCCCTTTCTATGGGGGAGCCGCTACGTTCAGATATCTAAACTAGCCCCCCCTAGATATTATTCTCCCCCCCCCCCAACTTTGATATCCTGGCTACGCGCCTGCTTGCATACAAAACTGGACCTTTCTACAGATTGCCTATAATATACAGAACACTGGGATAGTCGCAGATCAATTAGTCGAATAGTTATACATTCGGGCGCTGAGGGCGCTCACCTGACATGGTAGTCTAAATATCAAACCAGGGACTTGACTTGAATAAGCTGCATACGCCCCTTCTAAGAAAAACATATACCAACTAGATGAAGCGATTGTGCCCACACACTACACAGGATTTTTCTTCTATTTTCAGTTCCTGCACTTTTACGTCCCAAAATTGAGATAAACGCATAAAAAACAGATTTTTTTCCAAAACAAAATATTTTCAGCCTAAATTTTTTTTTTCTTCTTAAAACGCATAAAAAACGAAAAAAACTAATTTCCGGATTTTGGTCTAAAATTTTCTAAGTCCCACCCGGACCCCAAATTTTCAGTGTAAAAAAAAATATTTTTTTTTTTGTCTTAAAATTGACCGAAACGCATAAAAAACAAAAAAAACTTCCGGATTTTGGTCCAAAGGACTAGGATTATTCATGATCAAGAGAAATATTAGGATGTATGATAAAATATAGAATATAAACTAATCTATTTCCAAAGTTTTTTTCTTCTACCCTGATTATCATCCTGATATCAAACTGTAATTGGACCGATATCGAAAGGTGCCATGTTTTAAATGAAGATATCCATATCGAATACGATGAAATATCAGACCAATATCATGAACAGATATCATATCCGATATTGATCTGATATGCCCATGTTTTCTGGGAAGCTATCGAGCAGTTACTGAAAAAGTCATTGCTCGAACGATGAGCTATCGTGCAATTGCTCGACCGAGTGGCTCAACATACTGCTCTACGACTCATCCTGGTATTTGAAACTACCCATGACATGGTATTGTACGTTTTGAGGAGACCTTTTGATACCTTTTAGAGGATACTTATACTTATTGGAGGATATCTATCTGAAGACAGTTATGGCTCCCGTCTGTTGTTCAGTTTCCTTGCATCTAGATCTCCCAATGACCTTCATAGTTCCAAGACCTCTTCTGCTGACTTGTTCAACGTCGGTATCGTCTGTCCTATGATTAGCTTCTAGTGTAGTCACCCAATCCTATTGTCTTTTTCTATCCTTGCAGGCCTTGTACCATTACTACTGATGTGTAGCACTACTACAGGCTTGCTAACTATCCCTGATTACTCGAACGACTAGAATCCCATCGATCAAATGAGTCATCGAGTAATTGCTCGAACGAGTGACTCAACATACGACTCTTGTGCTCAACCAGGTATTGGGAGATACTTATTTCATGATGATTCAGCAATGGAGGATACATTTTGGAGGATATTATTTGGGGGATTCCTTTTGAAGGATAGTTATCCGAGGATAGCAAGAGGGGCGCCATTTCCCAAGGTATGCACTGCCTTAAATAAAAAAAAACAAACAAAAACGTTTATTGTAATTCAAAAATTTATTTAGCTCCTGTACAATGATTGTGAAACTTCAAAGTTCTTTGTAGAGAGTTCTTCTTTATTCTCTTCGTTGCTCGTTCTCTATGATCTCCACTAAACACTTCATACTGTTCTTCGTTCTCTTTTGTGTTCGTTTAATTCTCTTCGATCTTCGTTCTTCCTTCTCTTTTGACTTCTTATCTTTGACCTTCGTTCTGTCCAGATCACTTCCATCTTCGTTCACTTCGGTTTCTCCGTTGTCGTCATTGGTCTTGTATTTTGATGGTTGTGAAGCTTTGCTGTTGAATTCTCTGTATCTTTGCAGTGCCTGATTATACTGAAGAATCTTCTTGTGTTCATGTAGAGTTTGTGATTTAGTGAGCTCCCGCATGTCTCTGTCCATACCTGATACAGTTCGTTCGTTATGGATCTATGTTGATTGAACGTTCTTGCAATCTTTTAAGTAGCTATTTTCATCGGTTGTTGGACTTCTCTGGCGTTCAGTCCGTTGTTTATTCTCTATTGGATTTATTTTAGCCCATGGCTTTATGTTTGGTTTGGTATGGCTCTGGTGGGGAAGTTTCCGGGTTTCTCTTCACTTCTCTTTTGAACAACGGTCGTGGTTTCTTTTGAGAGTGGCGGTTCTCGTGTCTTTTTAGGCTGTCTTTTCTGTTAAATCTTTTCAGACACCTTGTGCACTGGTAGATTCCGGCCATGTGGACAGTCTTCCTACGCCGATAAAGATTGCATTTCTTTGATAACATTTTCTGGCACTTTTCACAGGGGTGGCATTGCCCCATCGCTGGTCAGAAGCAAAATGATGAAGTGTTAGAGATCCTTCCTTTTTTATACCTTTCGAAACTGAAATACCTAGATGTAGCAGAGAGGCGCCCCACTTTCGCAAATATCCGTATAAGTACCCGGATGTATGAGATGTTCCGGTGTGTGCCTAACATGGCCTATTCTCAGATAACTATCGTTAAAAATGTATCCTCCAAAAGATATCCTCCAAAATGTATCCTACAATTCTGAAGCATCATGTCATAAGTATCCTCCAATACCTAGATGAGCATAATAGTCGTATGTGGGGTCACTCGTCTGAGCAATTACTCGATGGCTCATTTACACGATGTGATTCTAGTCATTCTAGCAATCTGAGATAGTTAGCAAGCCCATAGTAGTTCTACACGTCAGTAGTAATGGTACAAGGCTGCAAGAGTGGAAGAAGAATATAGGAATGTGTGACTACAGTAGAAGCAAATCATAGGACAGACGATGCCGATATTGGGCAAGTCTGTAGTAGTGGTCTTGGAGCTATGAAGGCCATGGGGGAGGTCTAGATGTACGGAACTGAACAGACACTAGGAGCCATAACTGTCTTCAAATAGACAGCCTCCTATAAGTATCTTTTAAAAGGTATCATCAAAGGTATCATCAAAAGGTATCCTCAAAAAGTACAATACCATGTAATAGGTAGTTTCAAATACCAGGATGAGTCGTAGAGCTGTATTTGAGTCACTCGTTCGAGCAATTGCTCATTTGCTCGATGGGATTCGAGTTGTTCGAGCAATGACTTTTTCAGTAACTGCTCGACAGCTTATCTGCTAGATTAGAGTCGAGTCGTTCGATTAATACCTATCCCCATTGTATTTCAGGTTTGAGGACCATAGATGACTTCGTTATATACAGGGGAGATAACTCTCTATGGATTACACAGATTACACTGAAAATTCCCATAGACATTTAAAAAAAAAAATTCTATGGGAATTTTCAGTGTTAAATTTTTACGCCCAATTCCTTCTAGCTCTGGATTTTTTTCTCTGGCGAACCAATGTCTATGGAGATTCCAGTGTTAATTTTTACGCCCAAGTGCCTTCCCTTACTACTAGTACTACTCAGCCAGGTTTTCTTTTTAACAAGACAAATTGATTTTTTTTTTGGGGGGGGGGGGGGGGGGGCACCATCCACATGACCCTCCTTCCCGGAAGTTCACCTATGCCATATATCCACACTGAGTGATGACAAATTCACGCAACTGCACGTCGAGCCATACATTTTATGTGGAACTGAAAAAAGTGTTTCATTGCCAATTAGACAATAACATCTAAGCCGTTCACTGAGGGTATTTTTGTCTAATGTACAATATGAATTCTAAAGACGTTTTTAGACCAATCTGAATTCATTTTTTACTCCATAAAAATCACGCACAAATACTACCGGACTCGTGGCGCACACAGGGAGGAGACGGGATCCAGCACGCCCCCCCCCCCCCCCCCCCCCCATAAAATAACCCATCTCTGTTAAACAATACTGAATTGGTCATTTCTTTATTTATTGGTCTTCAAGGTCATTTTCTGTATTAATGGATATCCCATGATCGCAACAAAGGTATGAAGTCAAGTTTACCCAATCGTTTTATACCTATGTTGCCCCCTTTTAGAGGACTTCCACTCCAGCTGTTGATTACCGGGTCATGTTTTCGTGACTAGTAAAGGAATCAGATAAAAAAAAAACTTTCAAGAAACCAGGAATAACTTCTATGCACAACATTCAACATGTTCTACAAAGGAATTAGAAATGGATAATTTTGGGTGAGGAAATACATATATGAACGGGTTAAAAATGCGATTTTCAGCAATTCTAAAAAATGTACTCAATGATCCATGGGTGTCCCAAGGGCCTGGGCCCATATTGTGAACTTGCAGGGAGTTTCGACTCATTTGTTTTTGGTCCCAGGTCCATAGGTCATACCATGCCTGAGGTATGAGCATGACCCACTTTAAAACTTTTTGGCTCCATTCACTTTCTTTGTGACAAAGAACATGTATGAGCTTTAAGAATACACTGGGGGGGGGGGGGGGGGGGGGGGGCATAAAATGCGATTTCCAGCAATTCTGAAAAATGCACTTAATGATCCCAGGGTGACCGCAGTGACATGAACCCATCTTATGAGCTCCCATTGTGTTTC